>OW799237.1:77808014-78498014 GCA_941918925.1 Phyto melanocephala
TAACATGATCAGTATTACAGTAGAGCTTGTAATGTGCGTATCAAAGTGTGTTTGATAATAAAGGTGTATAACAATAAGTGAAATAAGTAAAGTGCTATAAAAACAATATCTGAGTGTATTTGAATAAATAAAGTGCTCTTAATTTTACAACGAATTTCAACTGTTTTTGATTGCAATAAAAGAACTCAAGGGGTATTTAAAGGAAATAAGCCAACATTTATAAAAGGTATAAAAGTAACAGTATGATTAAGCTTCTTCTGAAATAAGCGCTTTCTAAATTAAAAATTTGGACTTACGAAGTGGGATATCGCATATTAAAATCATGCCTTCTGTAAGTTAGCAAATCGAAAAGCGCTTTTAATGGGAAATTCAATACTTCGACAAGAATTACTTATTTTCCACAACTCAGTTTGTTTTTGAAAAATTGAAGCTTCTGAAGTTCCTGATTCTCACAGTAACAACTTATGAAGTTGCCGAATTAAAAAAAAAAAAACAAAAAACAAATAGAAGCAAAAAAAAAAACAACACTTTTTTATCAACATTTATTTATTTGTTCTCTTAAAATTTTTAAAACGCTTTTTCGTTTGTTTCATCTGTTTTATTGGATTAAATGTGGCAATAATGTAGTCAATGTGGTTGCCATTGTTACTCGTTTTTATTTGACTTTTAAAAATGTAAATACTTTAATAAATACTTATGAGTATGTATGTATGTAGGAATTTTTAATTTTAATATGTATGAACGAATTGTTCTAATTATTAATACCACAAAAAAAAATATTGTAAATGGTCATTTGTTAATTAATTCCTCTTTATTTAATTCTCATTCACATTAGTGTGGTTCAATAGATAATAATTATTATCCATTGAAGTAATTATAATTAGTCTTTAATAATATATTTTTATGATTTGTTTTCTTATTTCACTTAAAAAAATTGAAAATGTTTTTTAATTTTTCATAATTCATGTTCAAATATTGATCGCTTAATATAAAAATATATCGAGTTTCTGTTAAATTACAGGAGATGAAAATAAGGTTAATAAAACTAATGAAAAATGAGTGAGGGCTTTTCCACCTTTGTGGCTATAAATCCATTGTTTTTAATCATGGCTTAATAAATCTTTCAGGGGAGATGTTTTTGTTAATGAATTACCATTAAACATCAAAAATGCAATTTCGAAAAATATCGAGATAGGTCCTTTTTGTATTAGGCCATCAAAATATAATATTTAATTATTTTTTTTTGTTTTGTTTTTAAATTGACTCATTTAAAATCCATTAAAAAAAAATTAATAAATTTTCTATTTTCGAAAATGTTTGCTGAAAATTTTATCTTTTAATTTATTTTTTTTTCTTTTTCTTAAGCTTGAGATATTTTTTTTTTCTTTATTAACACCAATATTTCGCTAACAAACAATGGGTAGCTTCTTCGTTTTATTTTTTCTTCTTCTTCATTATTTGAAAGTTTGACACAAAAAGCAGCATTAATATCACTGCAGATAAAGCGACTAGTCCATACACGCATGTAAAGTATACTCTGTAATGGACTAGGACTAATCCAAAGATCACTCAAATGTATGGAGAAAACGTGGTCGATTTAACATTACGATGTTCTAGGGCTGGACCATATAACCCAGCAGAATAGTCTCAAAACTACTCTTTGTCATTACTCGATGCAGCACCTACACGACCATTATACACGTCTTGACAACAATGTTTGTAATCGTTAAAACACAAACACTTGTCGTTTAACTATAATCTCTTGTTTAAAAATGATATGTTCCATGACTGCATTACATTGGACCATGTTGTAAGTAATCCATTTAGCTAAAATGGGCCACGTAGTCCAATATTATCTGTAGGGATTACATTATAATCATTATCCTGATTTCAAAAATACATTAATTTTAAACAAAGAAAATAATTACAGACGGAGAAATATGTTAGAAATGTTGCAAATTATTAAAGTGCCATCTACATAGAGAAACAAATATAAGACAGTTACTGCAAACGTTGCCCAAAAATATAGATTTTTAAAAAGTAAGATCTAAAAACGGTAGTCTAATACTTTTTGTTATTTTTTTAGTGTATTACTTTATATGTAAATGAATTATTTTTTGCTTGTATTTATAATATTTTAAAAAATTCAATTTAAAAATTAAATTTAATTTGGTGTTATAAAGACCAAGAAATTTAGACGATACTTTTAAAATTTGGGTTGGCCACTATTGGGGTCTTAACAGGACACAATCCTGTGATTAGCTGCGATTAGTAGATGGGATCGCGGCACTCCGGATTACTGTAGGATGTGTGAGGATGAGAAGGAGCTAGAGACTGTGGAACATATTGTCATTCACTGCACGAGGCTACAGAATCACAGGTTTCAGTGGTTAGGTAGACGATTCCACGATAAGTTGGGTGATGTTTCGCAGTGCAAACTGGAAATATACAGGCTGATATACAGGCAATGGTGCTCGTATGGAATCTGTATTTCTTTATTTCATTATATTTCCTACTGACTATTTCTTATTTTCATTTACTATATCTTGTTCTAATCAATCCTCTATCTTTCTTGTATAAAGGAAAACACAATGGACCATATTGGTCTCCGAGTGTGGGTGTTGGAGGTGGCTCTTGCTTCGTGAATTTCCTACCTATCTACCTTTATAATTAATTTATTTGAGAAAATATTTTATACATTCTCTTATTTTATATCTTTTATAAAACATTTATTACTTGTAGGCTTTTTCGATAAATTGTTAAAATTTAGAAAATTTTTGTAAATGGGTACATTTTTGGTGATTTCATTTGTCAGTTAGTGATTATATTAGTAACCTATTGAATGAGAGATGACATTGTTCGAGTTTCCTATTTTAAACTGTCATATGCACACAAATAACACAGTAAAACACTCGCTTTAAAAATTTATATTGTATAAGACGTGACGTATATGCAAAGAAAAACCATAATTTTTGTGATTTTTAAAAAAAAGTTTTGTATCATCGAATTAATGGGAAATAACATATTTTTAGCCTACACCTTTGCCGATTCGTGAACGATTTATTAACAATTTTTTTACGAATATTTCTAGAAGCATATTCGTTACAGGAGTGTATATGCGAATGTCGGGGGGGTTTTAAAAAACAGATTTCAGACACACGGATGGACAGACGGAAGCTCAATCTACTCCCTTATTCATAAGCTATCGAAAACTCTACTTTAAGGGGTCGGAAATGAATATTGCACAGATTTCACACGGAATAATAAACCTATATACATACTAGCCGCCCGGTACGTGCGGCCTTATAATCTTGGAACACTAAATTGCAAAAATCTAGGATCTTTTTGAATTTTTGTGCTACATGCATTAGGTCCGAACATACAATATTACCGATTTTACCCTTTTTAGCCCTTTCCCCCCCAAAATTTCGAAAAAGTAAAAAAATTCATTATAGATTGTCAAAGATAAATGCTGTTCAAAAAAGTACAAAAATTCAGTTTTTACCCGTTTTATCCCCTTAAAACTCAAAATTAAAAAAAAAAACCCGACACCTATCCACTTATTTTTAATAGGCTCTTTGGTATTTTCTGAATTTTTGTGATATCTTTATTAAGCCCGGAGATACTGAGTTACCGATTTTTACCCGTAAATCGCTCGACGGATTTTGTGCAAACTTCACATAAACCATCTACTAAATAGTTCGAACAAAGCCTAAACATTTGGTTCGGAAGGTGAGCCCGTTTTTACAATTTTTTTCATCGAAAGAAACCACTGTGAGGTGAATGATTAATTAAAGTACAAACATGTATAAAGTGCATAAGTACTTATATACATATAAACGATTTTTTATTTTGATGTATTCATAGCTACATATATAGAGATCAAATATTTTTGCTCATTTTTATAATGTTACTTTTTTTTTACTAAAGTTCGCTGTTCCGAATATCTTTCTTAAGTTGTTTTTAAAATAAAGATAAGAAAGCGTTTCGTTTCGTTTCTTATTTATTTCAAGATTTCAGTCTAATTTTTTTTAATGTTGTACAAGTACGTAGTGAATAAACAGTTTATGACCCATTAAATTATTATTTTCAACAATGACCCTACGTATATACATACACACACTGAAATGTTTGCACAACTACCCTGTAGGAAATGTCAATAGTAAATCAGTACTGACTCATTTCTGACATTGTCACCAGTACTACTGACTTACTATATTTTACAATGTTGTGTGCTATAAGTACTATTGACTTACTAGTTCCCTTGGGGACATATGTAGACTTGGAACCAGATACTTACTATAGACACTAGTACTACTGACTCGTTTGTTCTTTTGGGGGCATATGTAGACTAATACAAATATATTTTGCACAATTTTATTTAATTTAAAATACGATAATTCTTTTTAAACAAAAATATTTAACTATTAAAAAAATAACACAATTTTATTTTTTCTTACAAATAGGTATTAACAAATTTTGATAGGTATATTTTTTACAAATAACAAATGTAGCAAGAAAAAAACTTTTGGCAGGACACCTTGTAAATCAATACCTTTAACTTACCTTTCAAATTTAATTTTTCAAATTATTTATATTTTTAGATTTTTAATTGCGCCTTTCTATAATTTTACACTCACTTTCTTTTTCACTACAAAACGATACTGCAAAAAAAAAAACAAACAGAAGCATATTGTTGCAGTCACTGCACGAAGTCGATTCACTTTTATTTACGGCGGCAATAACAAAGTGTATATGCTTTGTTGACAATGTCACCAAAATAGTTGACAAAAGTGGTGACTTGGGGACACTTGACCCCAGGCTTCCTACAGGGTATGTACATTTATATGTATGTAATATTTGCATTATTTGAGTTTAGTACATATTGATATTTTATTATGTATGTACATATGTAAAATAAATGTTAAAGAATACAAAATCCACTTATTTCATGAGTAAACAAATTAATTAATAAATTTTATGTTTTTTCAGTTAATTTTATGTTTAATACATTTTCAAATTAATTAATACAATGTACAAGGGCTAGGATAAATTGTGATGCAGTTTTATTTCCCAGCCGGGCTCAGTCTGTTCACAGGTTGTTTCAAAGGTCTACTTCCTTTGAGGATAAAACACTTAGTTGTTGGTTGGTTGTATTCGGCTACAACAATAATAATAGTTAGTTTTTATAACGAAGATAAGGAAAATTCGGTGGGCCTTGTATTAGGCTACAACAAAAATACGAATTAAGCTGGATTCACCCATAAAATTTTAGTTCAGAACAAATTTTTTTTATATTGAGTTTGATGTTTTACTTTTGAGAGAGAGAGAGAGAGAGATTATTTTGTTCAGAAAGTTTTTTCTTGAATTGGTTTAATTTTAATTCTTGTTCAGAAGAAACTGAACTTTTTTTCAATATTTACTTGAAAACTGAATTTGGTTGCCACATCACACAGTGTCAGTACATATATTATACAAAAATTGTTTTTGCCGAAAATTAACAATTAAAATGGAATTTAATGAAATTATTGCTCAAAAATTAATAGAAGAATTAAAAAAACCAAGAATGGAAGAGAATGTTTGTATGACATGAGCAATAGTGCATACAAAAATAATTATTTAAAACAGGGTTTTTCTCACTGCGACTCATTTTATTTTCGATTTTTTTTTTATAAATTTCTTTGCAAACAAATTGACTTTATGCACTTCAATTAAAAATAATAATTTTAGTTTTCTTCTAACGTTCTTTACGTTTGTATTTATTTACATAGTTTGCTAGCGGTGCTGCCACTTTGTACAACTGTTTGCATTTTTATATTATATGGCAGCTTTGTTTTTTCGGACAAATTTTCTTAAATGGGTGAATCGTTCTGCAGAAAACTCTCAGTAAAAAATGTTATTCTCCGGAAAAAATTTTGTTCAGAACAAATGGGTGAATTCACCTTTAGTTTCTACAACAAAAATTCGGAGGGCCTTGTATTCGGCTATTCGGTAAAAATACGAGTTAGTTTCGATAAGGAACACCAGGAAAATTTGGAGAGCCTAGTATTCGGCTCCAACAAAAATACCTACAGTACGTATCTGGGGAACAGATATCGGCACAATTTCGAGTCGCACTTTAAATGGCCAAGTACCACACAAGAGGTGTCGGTAACTGCTCGATTCTTCCTTAAAACTTTGGCTAAACTTGCTATAAACCCAATGAGAATTATAAGTAATATTTTGTGTTACTATGTAATGGCACGTTACAAAATATTCACTAAAATAGAAATTCAGATTTTGCAAATTATCTATTTACTTTACAAAAATATTTAAAAAATTTACAAAATTAACTGAATTTTTTTCTCATTTGGTATCAATAACTTAATGCTAGGCGCACAACTGGGGCTAATGGCAAATTTTCCGTCGCGAATATTCGGCGTCAAGAATAAAACACATTTCTGAGTATGAGAATGTCCACAATAATGGAGTCGGTTGAAATTCGCGATACACAACAAGGATTTTTTTTATAATATTTATATTTCCTTCGCCGACGAACGACAAACAATTGGTACAAGGTGACCATATTTATTATACGTGATTTTACTTTTGAATTTTTTAGAAAATAAAGTTAATTTATACTTTGTTCAATGTTTTTTTTTATTTTAAAGCATTTAAACTAATAATAATAAAAAAAAGTTAACTACAAAATGTCAATGTTCGAATTTTTAAAGTGAAATATTTTCTTAATTTGGTTTCTCTTTATTCGAAAAAAAAAAAATTAAATTAATGTTTACTGGACGTACCCACCTTGCAAACGTTTACGTATAAGGAAAAAAATTCTTACTTTAACAGAAATTATATTTATTATTTGGTTGAGTTTTACAAAAATATAAATTCTTTGATTATTTTCGTTTATTTTCACAGCGAATTTGTACCGACGAACTTCTTCCAATCATAGTCGTAATCGGAGTTTAGGCAAAAAGCCAGAAAAATTCATATTTTGTTTGGCATTAGACAAAAACTAAAATTTCTGACTTGAGGCCGTTTTGTTTAATTTTAAAGAAATATGGAAAAAATGCAAACAACTTTTTGTGCGTAAAATTATTTTAGTTCAATTTTAGAATGCAAATAATTTGAGTGAAAATTTTGGGTGTTACCTATACAAACACATACAAAATTTTTACTCAATACACTCGCTTGCATTTTAAAAGGAACAAATTTTATGTGAAAAAACTGATTAATGTTTTCGAGAGTTCACTGTAACATAATTATGGTGTTGCATGTATGTAGTTGTGGGTTAACTAAGTATGCATTTGCATATGAATTTGAGTGATTACTTTGTTAATAATAATTGCAAAAACTTCATCTTATCTTCTTGTCAAAATTGTTATCAAAGATACATTGTATTTATATGGATGTAAATGCAATAACCCAACAAGCAATTCTACATAAAACAATAATTATTTAAAATATGTTTTATTATTTTTAAAAAAAAAATTTTTTTTAGGTTCATTGAAGGCTTATTTTACAAATTTCTGAACAACATCTGTCAAATTAACCTTTAATATACTTTAAATATTTTTTACGAATAGGGCAGGTTTTTTTTTTAAATTTCATTTGTCTAACATTTAAGCGAAGTAAAATAAAAATCAATCAAGACATAACAAATTTAATTAAATTTGTTTTAATTGTATTTGCGGGGAAATTGTTTTTTAGCGTATCATGAGCATCTTCAAAAGATTTCCATCTTTAACAAGTCATGCTTAAAAATTCTTGTTCATTAACAGTCAATACGAAAAACAAAATACAATGTTGAACAAAATAGGTAGTGTGTTCATATATACTTGCCTAATTCACAACCCATCGTAAGGGCTGTATATTGAAATTCCCTTCAACATATCAGAAAATAGGACGATAAAATTAATTAAAAATCTCTTATGTATTGATACGACGCACATTGGGTTCAAATGGTATCAAAGTGACGATTAATTGAAATTTAAAAATAAAATTATTTATATTAAATTTTAGTATCGGGCAAAAGTAGATAAAATTCTGCATCCCAAGCTGTAAAATTCAATCAACTAAGTTGTTTACTTTCTATTCAGTGAGCGGTAAAAGTTAGCAAATTATTGCTGTTTTTGAAAAAAGTGAACAAATTGGAAATTTTTACAATTCAAGCGATTATTATTAGTGTTAAATCTATTAAAAGCAAATTTTTTATAATGGAACCTTCAACAACAGGTATTAAAGTATATACAAAATTTTTTTTTTTACATTTTTTTACATTTTTAAAAAACAAATGTTGAAATTTAAATTAAATTTATACTAATATAAAAACATAAAATATAATTATTATTTAAAATTTTTAATAGCACATTGAGTATGCTTTAATTTCCTATTCATTAATTTATCGCTTTTCATTCAAAAGTTACAGCATAAATTGTGAACTAAGGTCTTTTTTTCCAAAAAACAATAATGCGCTTAACGGGCTAAAAATTTTTTTTTACTTTTTTTTCTAAAGCGATGTGTTTTTATGTGCTTATAATAACTCATCAATTAAAAAATATAATATTTAAAAACTACGGCTTCTATGAATTAATCGCCACTTTGGGTGCTATCGAACCCACTATGCGACGGTATATTAACATGAGTACAATTTTTGTATGGTTTTATTACAAAATTTTAGTGGAAAAAATGAGAAAATGTGTAATCGTTGTAATATCCGACGAAGTACAACTCTTATGAAAGGTTGTGAATGGGGAAAACTTTGTTGCTAGATGGCAGAGTAAAACTTGATAAAATCGATTTTATTTTATTATTATTATTTTTTTTTGATTTTAAATTCCACACCTTACTAATTGTTATTTTTGTTTTGCGTTGAGTTATTGCTTGTATTAAAAAAGTATAAATCATGGTGTAATTACAAAAGGTGATAGCGTAAAGGAGAGCGATTTTCGGCTCTCTTTTTTTATGTATGAAGTTTGACAATTTCCGGAGTTGAAATCATTTTTTTAATATGTAGTTTGACATACTCCAGAACACAAAAAAATTGTCAGCTGGGCTGGCACCGCCACCTTGTATAAGTATACCCTGGTATAAATATCCGAATGCACGAATGAAAGAGAGTAAAAAAAAATATTTTACTGAATTGAATTAAATAGCTGATAAATGTAATGCACCTACAACTTCAAACAATCATGGTTGTGAGTGTAGTTACTTAATATTGCACATAAATGAAAGAAACATTTAGTGATTGCGGAGCTATATAAACCTCCTACACTTACACACACTACAGACTATCTCATAGTGCTAAGTATTTGAGAGTTTTTCTGGGGGAGGAATACTTAGGAGAGACTTAGAAGAGGTCTCAATGCCTACTATGCTTGCAGATTATTTAGAGGTAAAAGCTAGGGACTCCGGCCGTCAGTGGTGAGATGGCTGTATACTTCATTCTTACGTACGATTGTTATGTTTGGTGAGAGGCATTGAGGCTGGATAGTCGTAGAAACCTTCTATCTAAGAGGTGTACTTTAATCGGCATAACAGGGGCCATGAGAAGTACTTCTCAGGCGGTCCTGGATGTTATTCTTCATCTTCTGCCTATTGAGCAGTATGTAAGGGGAATGGCAGCTAGGGGCATTCATAGACTAAGAGAGCTAGGTTTGTTAGGAAATTTCACGCAGTGTTATGCGCGGATCTTGGGTAAAATTAGCACTGACGGTTATTGCCAGGGCTGGCCCGGCTCCACGGATTATTTGTGTACTAGGATTGATTTTTGGCCTCTGTCGGGGGTGATAATGCAAGCTAGAGAGGGCTGGACAGGTTAGGTCAGATTGTTTACTCGTTTTGCTGTCTTTACTCGAAGATGGGGGGCACTGAAGCGGGGGTCTATATTGAGGATCTGGACGTAAGAAAGTCATATAGAATTCCTGACAACTGCAGTGTGTTTCAGTCGTAGGTTCTAGGGATCTTGAGGGTCGTAGAACTGGTAAGGGAAACATCGCTACAGGCTCGGAGTTCACTACATACGTGGACAGCCAGGCGGCTCTTAGTGCCGTGATGGCCTATTATGTGAACTCTAGGCTAGTCGATGATTGTGGGAGAGCTTTGCGATGAATTTTAGGGGAATATAGGTTGAGAATATGCTGGGTGCCGGATCACTACAACATAAGCGGCAATGAAATGGCTGATGAATTGGCAAGACTGGGCTCAGAAATGGTAGATCCTGATGGGCTGGGATTTCATTTCGGTACGATCAGGGAATGGGTTCTAAGTAAGACTAATTGGGTCTAGAGTAACTGAACGGACTGCAGAGTATCACGGACGTTATGGCCGATGCTCAGTAAGTCTCAGATTCAGATTTGCTTCTTGACAGAGGTAGGGTCTGCGTGAGAACTATAGTAGGTATTATATATAGGTATGTATATTATTATTAGCGTATGGTGTTACCATATAAGGTGATGGCGATTCGAAGAGGATTTTTCGATAGACTTTTGTTATATGAAATTTGACAATTGTAAATAACAGGAGAAGAATGTATGAAAATGTGACATACGGAAATAGCAGCTGATAATCGGCTGATAAATTAAGGCTACCAAGTAACATATACTATGTGCAAGCTCTCGAATTTATATAATTAAATTGGCGTAGTTACAAGTTTTTTTTAGGGATGAGAAAAACTTAAACAATTTTTTCTTGAGTTGGAAACCTTTAAACTAAATTAATATTTTATGTATTTGAAATTTAAAAAGTTTTATTTTTTTAAGTTAAGCATAACTGCATTTAATGATAATTGGAATTTAAAAGAAAATTGCATTTTCTGACTTAAGACTTTTATGCCTTAATTCTAAAAAATATATGTACATACGTACCAACAACATTCTCAATCAATATTAAATGTTTGTACTGCATTACGCACAATTAAAAAAAAGCAAAAAAGTAAAATAAAAAATAAATATTTGATGTAATGAATGTGACGTTTTCAAGTTATCTTATCTTTTTTCTTCGCTGCCTCCGTCAGATTTACATTTTTTATTTTTAACTCTTTCGTGTACTTTTAAGTCTCAATGCAAAAGATTAAAAAACCGCATGTTCTTAAAAATTCGATCTTAAAGTGAGTTTATATTCGAAGCTATCTGCTATCGATCTGTAAAATAAAGAAGTTCTAAATGATATTATTGAAAGACATTTCGATTTTAAGTGCTTTAATTCAAATTTCAAAAAAAGAAAAATACAAAGAAAACAATTAGGTTCAGTACATGTGACTCAGCATTTACATAAAAGATTTACAATATTTTAAAATGATATTTGACGTTAAAAATCAAACAACGTCAAACAAAATTAATACAATTTTAAATAAAACAGATACAGTATTGAATACAATTTTTAACGAAGTTTTTATATTAAAATTAATTCGCAATTATTTTACATATAAAAAATTGGTTGTTTAAAATTTAAACTTTAATTGAACTATTTGCAAGCCAGGCAAGAGAATAATTTAAAATTTTGAATCGCTTAATAAAAGGAATAAAATGGTTTTCATAAAATGTTCCATGTAGGTACTCTTGATTTAAAACATACATACATATACATGTAAGTATACATAAATATGTACTTATAATTAAAAATTTTTCACATTTATTGAGTGTATGTATGTACGTACGTACATACTTATGTTGTTTGCCTGTGAGAAAACAGAATAAGTTAAAGCAACACCAGTAGGTTTTCTGATGGAGACAGTCAATGTACATGCATACATACTTGTCATTTGTTTAATGTGTTGCTTTTCTTCACAATGTTCTCATTATTTCGGCACTAATACCTGGCATCACTCAATTGATGATGTATTGGCATATTTATGTGTGTGTGTGTGTGTGTAGGATGATGTTAATGCATGTATGCAAATATCGATGTGTGTTGATGTTATACTATGTAAATACAAATGTATGTATGTTTGCGGATGATGGTGATAATGTTGTTGATGATATTATCAATACTTTTGTATGGTAATAATATTGACATGTTTATGTGTAACCATGCAAGCGAGCACTTCATAGCTTCAACAGACACAAGTGCAGAAAAAAAACAAGGGGGGCATCAACAGTAAAAAGACAAAGAAATGAATTCTCTTTTAGTTTAATTTGATTCAAGTACTCGTCATTATCATCCTCATTGTCGTTGTCAAATATGTTGTATGTCGTTAATAACAGTGTATAATTCAGGGATGGAAAAGTTAACAAGACTGACAATTACCATACTCTCATGTTATAAATAAGTAGCAGAACCTGAACCTTAAAAAATTGTTTGCATTATATTCATTACATATGAGGGTATCACTCTCCCTTCTCCCATTTTTATACCAGCCACCAAAAATATGGTGGGGGTAAATTATTTTGCCATTCCGTTTGTAACATATCGAAATATCCATTTTAGATCCCATAAAGTATATATTTTCTGAGTCGGGGTTTTATTTTATGACCATCAAGCTATGTTTGTCCGTCTGTCCATCTGTTGAAAGCACGATAGAGGTCGGACCGAAAAGGCTTTATATTAAGAAAAGAGTTATAGCTCGTAATGCAAGAGTAGCAAAAAAAGCCATGTTCTTTTAACATCGATTAAAATGCAATTGTGTCCAAACGCATTAAAGTGGAGCCATGAAATTTGGAATGTATATTTAAAAAAAAAACTATTTTTTTCTGAAATTGCTTAAATTTATGCATTAGGAAAAGAGTTATAGATCAAAATTTACGAACATTTATACTGCGCAGTGTATTTTCAGGTATATTTAAAATTTAAAACGTTATAAAACTGACATAATTAGATGTATGATTCTGAAATTTTACAAACGTTGCTTTTTGGACAACGGCTTTGCACTTACGGAAAATAAATGTGACACGCCCACTTTAACGCTTTATTTAAAACTCATATGATTTCTCTATGGACAAAGTTGTAGAAGAATAAAGGTCTATATTGAAATATCTGAGTTGTATTTATTAGCAGAAACTATATTGACACGCCTACTTTTAAGCCCACTTTCATTGAAAGACTAAATTAACGAAAATATTTTCGAAGTTATACAAAGAAATACATATTTTAGTATAAAGATTACAGTTAACATCAAAATAATAAATTTTGTGCTTTAAAAGTACACAAAATTGGTGGTGGGTTTAAAAAATTCGGCACAACCGAATATAGTGCTCGTACTTGGTTTTCTTAAATTCAAAACTTTTGACATTTTGCGCCAGTGATGGTTATTTGTAATGATGACAACGACAATAATGACAAAAATAATTGTTGCATCGTTCATGTTATTGCTTTTTACATTATAAGTATAAGCTGTTGTTGTTACAGTTATTCTTTACTGTCCATCCATACATTAGTTTAACTAATTGTTGAGATTTCTTTTTTGCTAGTTACTTATGCTGTTGTGCTGCAAGTACTATTTGAATATTGTTGTGTTAGATTGTTAAGCATATTTACAGGTACCCACACAGCTGCCACTTCCCTAACAACTGAAGAACATTTTAATTACTTTTCATATATATTTTTGGCCACAATGTCGTAAGAGCTCTACCAACGTTTATTGAAATAGATAGATACAGACTCCATTACATCCAGAAAAATGCACCGTTTGGTGCGGTTTTCACGCTGGTGGCATCATCGGACCTTATTTCTTCAAAAATGAGGGCGGAGCTCGCGTTACGGTCAATGGAGATCGTTACCGCACCATGATCAATGATTTTTTGTTTGAAAATATGGATGACATTGATCCGGAGAAGATGTGGTTTCAACAGGATGGCGCTACGTGCCATACGGCGAACGCAACCATCGACTTATTGAAATCAAAATTTGGCGATAAGTTGATTTCGAGAAATGGACCTGGCAATTGGCCTCCAAGGTCGTGCGATTTGACACCTCTCGATTATTTCCTGTGGGGCTACGTGAAGTCACTGGTTTATGCTGATAAACCAGCAACAATTGACGCCTTGGAGGCCAGCATTGTTCGTGTTACTCGTGACATACGGCCAGCAGTGCTCGAAAAAGTGGCCCAAAATTGGACGTCCAGAATGCGCTTCGTCAAGAACAGCCGCGGTGCCCATATGCCCGAAATCATTTTCAAATGTTAATGTCACGTATTGATCTTTCGAATAAAAAAAAAATTTTGATTACAATTTAATTTTTTGTGTTATTTTTTACAATTTCAAGTTCTATCGGGCTTAAAAAAACACCCTTTATTATGTAAATACAAATGTATGTATGTTTGCGGATGATGGTGATAATGTTGTTGATGATATTATCAATACTTTTGTATGGTAATAATATTGACATGTTTATGTGTAACCATGCAAGCGAGCACTTCATAGCTTCAACAGACACAAGTGCAAAAAAAAAACAAGGGGAGCATCAACAGTAAAAAGACAAAGAAATGAATTCTCTTTTAGTTTAATTCGATTCAAGTACTCGTCATTATCATCCTCATTGTCGTTGTCAAATATGTAGTATGTCGTTAATAACAGTGTATAATTCAGGGATGGAAAAGTTAACAAGACTGACAATTACCATACTCTCATGTTATAAATAAGTAGCAGAACCTGAACCTTAAAAAATTGTTTGCATTATATTCATTACATATGAGGGTATCACTCTCCCTTCTCCCAGTTTTATACCAGCCACCAAAAATATGGTGGGGGTAAATTATTTTGCCATTCCGTTTGTAACATATCGAAATATCCATTTTAGATCCCATAAAGTATATATTTTTTTTTTTGAGTCGGGGTTTTATTTTATGACCATCAAGCTATGTTTGTCCGTCTGTCCATCTGTCCGTCTGTTGAAAGCACGATAGAGGTCGGACCGAAAAGGCTAGGGGGCTCAAATTTTGCCAGAATATTTCTTATACACAAGATTTGTTTGGTATTGAAAATGGGCTTAATATTAAGAAAAGAGTTATAGCTCGTAATGCAAGAGTAGTAAAAAAAAGCCATGTCCTTTTAACATCGAATTTTGTGCTTTAAAAGTACACAAAATTGGTGGTGGGTTTAAAAAATTCGGCACAACCGAATATAGTGCTCGTACTTGGTTTTCCTATATTCAAAACTTTTGACATTTTGCGCCAGTGATGGTTATTTGTAATGATGACAACGACAATAATGATAAAAATAATTGTTGCATCGTTCATGTTATTGCTTTTTACATCATACGTATAAGCTGTTGTTGTTACGGTTGTTCTTTTCTGTCCATCCATACATTCGTTCAACTAATTGTTGAGATTACTTATTTGCTAGTTACTTATGCTGTTGTGCTACAAGTACTTTTTGAATATTGTCGTGTTAAATTGTTAAGCATATTTACAGGTACTCACACAGCTGCCACTTCCCTAACAACTGAAGAACATTTTAATTACTTTTCATATATATTTTTGGCCACAATGTCGTAAAGGCAAAAAGTTAATTTAAATGGATAGCAAGGTGTCCATCTAATGGTTTAAATGGTAATTATAAAATTAATATACTACATCCTGCTGGAGAACGCTATGAATAGTGTGGGATATATAAGAATAATTTTGTTCATCCATTTGTGACACAATGATTTAGTCATAAAGGAACCCATAAAGTAATTTTTATTTCCTAATTATACCCTTCACACAGTGAAAAAGGGTATATATAGGTTTGTCATTCCGTGTGAAATTTCTACAATTTTCATTTCTGACCCCATAAAGTATATATTTTCTGAAAGCTTATGAATAGGGGAGTCGATTAAGCCCAGTCAGTCTGTCCGTCTGTCCGTCTGTCCGTGTGTATGTTGAAATCAACTTTTTGAAGCCCCCCGACATAGGTTGGACCCGCGTAAGGTATTGAAATATCAGAAATATTCGGGAGTAGATCGGTATTGAAAATCAGGAACATCGGTACATAAACAACTGAGATATGAGCAAAAACCCACCACCACCTCGATTTTTTTTTCACAAAAACAACATTACAACAACAACATACATACAAACAAACGTGTATACTGGTTAGAGAAAACGTGGCATCGAATCCAAACTGTGCCAAAAAAAAATTTTTTTTAATTTTTTTTTAATTTTTTATTTAATATATTATTTAAATTTTTATTATTTTTTTTTTTATTTTTTTTTGTTTTATATATGTATATTATATATATAATAATTTTTTTTAAAATTTTTTTTTTAAATTTTTTTTTAAATTTTTTTTTTTCGTTTTTTTAACATACATACGTGTACGTATTTCATATGGGATGAATGGTGATACAAGCAACTGTTATTGCATGACTACACGTTGTGAAGGGTATATAAGATTCGGCATGGCCGAATATAGCACTCTTACTTGTTTTTATATAATTCTAAAGCGATCTAGACACTAATATATGTTCGTCTGTTTGTTGTTCTGTTGAACATATGATCGATCTCGAATGATAGAACTTGAAAGAATAAAATTTTAATTATATTTTTTCAGTCTAATTCATAAAAATTGAAACAGCTTTATTTAAGGTGTATAAATCGAATTTGTTTTTTAAACGCTTTAAAATTTTTATGAATAAAGCAGCATTCTTAAAAATGAAATGTATTCAAAATAATCTAAATAGTACAAGTGCTTAGTACTATAAATATTATTGGTTTAGCTTCACAAATGATTGATTAATAAATAAAATTTTTCAGAAACTTGTAAAACTAAAGGAATTTAAGGTCTTGCATAAAATATGCAAACTATTATAAAATGGCTTACGTTTTATTACTAATAAAATTTTCTTTTCCTTTTCCTTTTCCTTCCCCTTTGTCAATGGAATATAAGACTTACAAGACTTATAAGAATTTCAATTTCTTTTTATATTGAAAACTTTAATGGACATACATAAATATACTTCAATATTAAATATAAAAAAATAGAAAACAATTAATTAAGTTTCACTTTTTATCGTTTCGTTTCGTTTCAGATAAATGTTTGATTATCAGCAATTTATAACACAACTACAAAACAGAACCAATGTTAGATTTAGAATTTCCTAACGCACCAAAGCCTATAAAATATTAAGAGACCCAAACGGCTTCAATATTTACTTAGAAGTATTTAGGAATACAAATTTTTTATTTAAATTAAGAAGCATAAGCATTAAGCCAATTTTACTTACTTAGTAGATTAAGACTAAAAGACTTAAACAAATTTAGGTGAGTATAAATGTATATTTAAATACATACATACACACACATACACAAACACAACGCAAAAACAATCCGGCAATGTTTTAATAAAAATTCTTTTTGTCTTAATCGTTTAGAATGTCTTGTACAGTATCAGAACTGCCGTCAGGATGTCGTTTGCGCGGCATGAGCTCATCGTCACAACAACAACAACACAATACAACTATTACTGGCAGCAGTGGTGGCAATGGATCTGGTGGGGGTGCTGGCGTCGGCGGAGTAGTTAGCAGTGGTGGGAATGGTCGAAGTAGTGGTTCTGTTGATGTCACAAATACGGGAGGCATTCACATAGGTGGCATGTTGACTTCAACAAGTGCAATGGGAATAACGACAAATAGTGGTTTAACAGACACATCAACACCACTACAACGTCAACAACAATCGCAAAAACCATGTTGTTTCTGTTGGTGCTGCTGCTGTTCATGTTCATGGGCAAAGTGGTAAGTTTTAGTACAATAATATTTTTGTGATGTTTTTTGCCAGGGCAATAGGTCGAAAGAAAAAAAAACAATGACATATTTTATAACTCATGAAATGCACACATAAGTATGTATGGATACACATATTCAAATGTATATAAATATGTATTTTGGTTTTTGTTGTAATTATTACATTTTGATTTCTGTCATTAATGTCTCAAGCGTTTTTTTTCAATTTATTGAAATCTTTAAAGAAGTTTTAGGCACAACCATGACGACTGTATAAATATTATGCGGTTGCTTTTAAATTTTTGTTGTTAAAAAAATTTATAGGTATGCACATACATATGTATTTTAAAAAATAATTTAAATAAATATTGAAAAATAATTAAAATAAATATTAAAAAAATTTTTTCAAAATATTTAAAAAAAAAAATATTAAAAAAAATATTTTAAAAAATATTTTAAAAAATATTGAAAAATATTTAAAAAAAAATATTGAAACATATTTAAAAAAAATATTGAAAAATAATTTAAATAAATATTAATAAATATTTAAAAACATTTTTCAACATATTTTAAAAAAATATTAAAAAAAAAAATTTTAAAAATATTGGAAAATATATTAAATAAATATTAAAGAATATTTAAAAAAAAATATTGAAATGTATTTAAAAAAATATGTATTGAAAAATATTTAAAAAAATATTGAAAAATATTTTTAATAAATATTGAAAAATAATTTAAATAAATATTGATGAATATTTAAATTTTTTTTTTAAATATTAAAAAAAATTTTTTTTTATATATAAAAAAATAAAAAATATTTTAAAAAATATTGAAAAATATTTTACAATAATATTGAAAAATATTTAAAAAAAATATTGAAAAATATTTTAAAAAAATATTGAAAAATATATATTGAAAAATATTTAAAACATATATTGAAAAATATTATAAATAAATATTGAAAAATAATTAAAATAAATATTAATAAATATTTTAAAAAAAATATTGAAAAATATTTTAAAAAAATATTGAGAAATATTTAAAAAAAATATTGAAAAATATTTTAGAAAATTTAAAAAAAAAATATTGAAAAATATTTTTTTTTATCATTTTGACTCCTCTTATGTGTCGTAAACTGTTTCACATAGTTTTCTACATTCTCTCTTTCACTGGACCAACTATTACTGGTATTTATGTTTAATAGCATGTACTACGGTCGACCCTTGTCAAATTGTAATTGTTTCTCCTGCTTTTTTTTGTTACACACATATGGTTTACGCAATGTTATTAGCAATTTTAAAGGCTTCCCAGCAAAAATTTATTTTGTACCGGTAAGCAGTAAAAAAAATCATGCCTTCTTATAGCGCAATATTAGAGCGCATTCGAGGGTGCTATAAATGGAAGTCAGAAATTTCTATTAAATATATTTCATTTTTTATAAAATAACTTACTGCAACTTCTCTCGCTTACGAGGATGCAGGAATGTAAGCGAATGATTACCTCCCTTTACTGTAGTTCTTAAAAAATTTATTGAAAACACATAAAGGAGACATGATATTACTGCATTAACCATGTGTGAAAATAGCAAATAATTAGAGCATCAAAGAGCCCTACCACGTGGGACATCTCATATAAAAATCATGCCTTCCTCTCCCTTATAAACCTGCTTCCGGGTATGCAGTAATTTTTGCTGGGTTATAATTCCAATTTCAATAAGAAAATTCCATTGAAATTGTAATTTTTGTTTATTAAAATCGGTTGTAAAATATGAGCGTAAATTGCGTAACCAAAAATCTTCTTGTCTATTGATATAAGGTGCATGAAATCGTTAGTCAGTTTGTTAATTCATAATATCCTTCGGGTTATTGTTATGGATCTATTTTTCATCACAAGCGATGATTCGATGCAAAAATGATTTTCTTTTTGAGCGTTACAGCAGCATGCAAGGTCGTCTTTAAAGGTCCCTCGGCTGCAAATCTTTCGGTATCAAATTTCCTTTCTATTGTATGAATTCTGCTGCACGAAATCTTTTCAAATTTCTATTTGAGAAGTTTCCAATGAATTTGTAAGCTTTTCTTGAGATTAAAAACAATCACCATGAAGAAGTGGCTTAAATTCTTGGTTTTTTAACTATTATTGATGGCCTAGACGATTTTTGTCTTCCGCGTTGTAGTAATAATATTTGAACCGCAAAAATAATCTCTCGTACATTGAAGCCGATGGAATATATTTACCATATGCTTCTGTAAGTAATCGGTGTGATTAAACGGCTCTCTTTTCAAATAAAACATTTAAGAACAACATTCTGAATATAACGCTTTATTGGTACATGACTTCACAATTTTTAACCATAATCAAGACATATTTATTCTTCAGGTAGTCTTGATTTGTCAGCTGATTACTTTTTTCTTAACTTATGCTGTCAAAGTCCATAGATAAAAACAATTCTCTCTCTTCTATCTTTTATTTTTTAAGTCAAACTTAATATATTAAAAATAAAATTATCAAAATTCTTTCCGAACTCCGATTACCTGATGAATAATATCACAAGGCAATACAAATAAAAAAAAATTAAAAGCTTCAAAAACCATTATGCAATTTTGATGTATTGTAGTTCCAGTAGTACAAATATGATTTAAATTTTTTAAATAACTTCAAATTTTAATTTTTTAAGTAATTTTAGATTTAGACGCTTCTCCACATAATTAATTATTACTCAAAAAAGGTTTAGCTGGAGTTACATACATAGCATCCGTTCATACGTTGTTGCGTTTGATACTTTTTCACCTTTTTATACGTTTCTTAATTCAAGTTACACACAACGCGTTTTATGCATCAACTGTTTTGTTTTGATCAGTTGTGGTGTTTATATTTTTATGAACTAAAAACAATTTTTTTCATTTTAAGGAATTTATGGAATTCATTTAGTTTATGTACTTGATATTTTGTGTTATAAGGGCCTACAAAAAGCTCGAAAATAACATAAGTATCAATAAGTTTTTCCTTCATCTTTTAATAATAAACAATCAGAGATGACACTCAGCACATAACAATTATCGATAGATAGAATAAAATTTTTGGTAATGAAAAAATTGTGTTTGATATTATTTTTTGTGTATTTTTTTCTTAAAAGTAATTATAAACTTTATTTAGAATGATTTTATTTTTATTAAAAACATTTTTTAACAAAACAAAAAAATAGAAAAAATAAGTCCACCACACAAATAGATTAATCGATAACATTGTAAAAGAGTATTATTTGTCATCCATGGCTATCAACAACAGCTGACATTTGTTCACCTTTTATGCGACGGATACAAAAGTAGCAATTAATAGCATGTTTCCATGACACATTCAATTACTTGATTCGCTCTTTAAATTACTTAAGTGAATTACCCTGTTTCCACGACATATTATTAATTTCATTTGACAATTCTTATTCGTGCTGTTTTTATTTAAGTTATCGTTTTGTTTTTTGGAGGTGAACATTAAGAAATATAAAATTTTATATAGAAAATTATAATTATTTTATCAATGGAGGCAAAAAGTAAGTAATAATAGTAATAGTATTGTAGATTTATAAGAAATTTATGCAAAAAATATTATAATTTTCTTAATTACCAGAAAATAGAAAATATGCAAGCAAATGGGACCCACAAAGCTATCAAACCATTTAAACACAATTTCGTCTCATTAATAATTTTGATGTGGCCAATAGTCTTCTAGACATAACAACTTTCTTTAAAATTTTCTTTTTTGCTTCCATATAATTTTTAAAATATGAAATTGGACTTTTTTCTTTTTGCTTTGCTTTAATTTTTTTGACAGCTGGATATGATAAACTACCGATAAAAATTAGATAAGACACTGATTTTATTGTAATTCAAATGGCAATTCTAAATGAATTACCCACAAAAATAGTAATTTGCTTTAAAAATTTTGCATGGAAAGTATGTAGTTTGGTTCGTAATTAGGCTTTGAATTCTAAATAAGACATCGAATTACGAATATCGTTGCCGTGGAAACATGCTATAAACCTACTTTGCTGCATTGATACGTATATGCATTCTTTGCGTTTTGCCGTGTAACATGTCACATACAATTACACTGATTCTACTTTTTGAGAGATGCATAAAAAAGAACAACAAATACAACGCATGGTATGTAACTCCAGCTTAACTTCAGCTTAAGTCTGATATTATTTAAATAAACTTAGAAAAATTTGGATTTACATAGCCTTTAATTTGTTTATATACTGCATTTCAAACGGACCAGTGATTTCGATGTTATAATAAAATATTTAAGCAAAAAAATATTTTTTATCGTGAAATTTTGTTTTGTTTTCAAAAAATCATAAAAAAATGAGAACGGCAAAAATGTATTTATTTGCTTATCGTAAAGCCTCATGTAATGGCAACAAAATAAGATACCGATCATAAAAATCGATTGATTCTTTTGAATTTATTCACAATTAAGTGAAGTCGCTCAAAGTTTAAGTTTTTTATTTGATATACATACATTAAATTAAGTAGTTAATGTCCTTCTTTTGATTTATTTAATTTTGAATACATTTTCCCCTGCTATGTACAAATTTTTACATCGAAAATTTGTTACATAGTAACATTTGTATATATTTTAGCTAAATCCTACCTACCTACCTGTTCAATAACTATAATGTTCAATACCTAATTGATAATAAATGTCAATTATGTATCTTTCAAAACGACATGCAAGTAATTTAAGAAGATATGCCACTTAGTCTAAATTCCACATTTTGAAGTTATACACCCAATAGAATAATAATAAGTCCTTTTTTAGAATCAACAATTTTTTTGATCAAAATAAATTATCGCCCTAATGAGCATACCTTTTTTGTTAACGACTGTGACTATTGTTGTATTGATACGATTTGATTGGGTTCTTTATGTAGATGGGTTTATTGGGTTGTTTCTATTCAATGCATAGAAAAATATAAACAAATAAATGTTTGTGTATTGTGTACATAAATTTGAATGAAACACAATACGATGCCTATGAAACGGATTCAAAAACAAATAGACTGTTTCCCTGTGTCTTCCTTTTTTATATAAATTTTTTTTAATTTAGTATGCTCGTACTATATTTCATGTGTATGTACATCCAAGATTTTTGTTTGCTCAATTACACATACAAACAAGCCCACATAAATTTACTTGCAGTAGGGTGGCGTTTAAAGTTAGGATATCACTTATCAATATTCTCTGTTAGCGGAGCATCTACTCTAGGCTTCTGGCATTAACTATAGATAGAAAACACAGATGTTTTTCAGCTTAATTTATGTAAGTTTATTTTAAAGTTTTAGCTTTTTTTTTTTGGATTAAAACTTTAATGCCAAAATTCTTTTTGTTAAGGTTACCAAAGGCTCTATTGTTTCTTCTAATTCTATTTATAGGACCACAAATATAAAGGGGACAAATTAATTGAATTTGTCAAATGACAAATCTATATACATAACTAAAAATTCAATGATTTTTGTTGTTAATTGCATAACCTAAAATAGGCTGCAATTATTTTTTTCTAAATAATTGTCATAAATAAACTAAAATTCATTAATTAAACTAAACTGACCACGCCCACTTGTTTCAATATGTCTTAAATCGGAGAACTGTTAAATAGATTTGTCAAATTGTTTAATTTTATAATTTAATAATAATAATAATAATAATAATAATAATAATAATTTTAATAATAATTTTATAATATAATTTATAATTTAAGATTTATGGAGCTCAACAATGGTTCTTACATAAATATTTTCTAAAATTTGAAGTGGGCGTGGCACCCAAATCCCATGCAATATCAACAGTTGTATATCCAGGGTACTGTAATATGTAAAGTTTTAAAAATTAGAGTCGTGTATTATAATAGCAATTAGCATAGTTGAGCCTAAAATGTGTTGGATAAGAACAATGGGCGTGGCACTTTTCATATAATGTAAATACAATTTATAAGATATTTAGAAAACTATTACATCTACATACAATCTTAAAAATTCTCGTGTTTAACTTTTACCCTATTTGTCTTATTCCCACCAAAAACCGATACAATCGAAGCAGAGGAAGTGATGGACGTTGTACTTCCCTTACAAAGAAAATATATTTCATGACATATCTGCAGAACTAATATTCTTACAGGATTTAAATTCTGTAACATTTGTTAGCTTTTTTAGGGCCAGCAAATTGGTCCGGGTCCTGCTAATATTAGATTAAAAATTTCATTCACAAAATAAAAATTCAATTTGATTCATAAAGCTGAGTTTGTATAATACTAGCCAAGCCCGGTGGGCACTACTACGCCCCTTAATGAATAAAAATTAATTCTGAATTCTAATTGGGTATTAAGTGCAAGAAGCCCACTAATCTAATCTCGAAATTGTATAGTCATGATAGCTCGATATGTGTGCTAGGTTTTAAAAAAATCGATCTAGTGCAAGTAGCTAAAAATTAGAACTTATTTTTTATGGGCGTCACCCCGCCCACTTTTTACCACCTAAAAACACTCCCTGAAATGTGTACAACAATTTGCCAAAGTTTGAGCCCGATCGGCTTTACGGTTTCGGAGTCTATAGCTAACACACACACAGACAGACAGCGTTTCACTTTAATATATACAATTTTTACAATATTTTTAACCGTGACCGTAGCATTATCTTTTCATCTTTTGTGCATATTTGATGTTTTTAAAGACAATTGTTCAAATTACAGCCTCCTATTGTATTTGCTTTATATTGTCTATTAAAATACAATTTTGGTTTATCTACTTTTGGACACAATTTTAATTGTATTGATTGTCTGCGGTACTGTTAGACATCAAATGTTATTTAACGTCGAACGAATCGCAAAGTTAATTAAATCTTACTTCTGCAGACTTAAAAACAGTATTTTAAAACGATGTATCTAAAGTAAATTTTTTTTATCAAAATAAAAAAAGCAATAAAACATTTAAGAAGAAAAAAAAAAAAAATATTTTTTGTTTTTTACCAACACATTCTCCAAAAATTATTTTATGATTCGCCAAAAAATTTAAATTTCCCATCCCTGTATAAATTTAATACAAGTTTGTGAAAACCAAGGCATATTTATTCATCAGGTACTCTTGTTTCGTCAGCTGATTATTTTTTTTAACACTTATTTTAAATTTCAGTTGTCACAATGCATAAATAAAAAACAATTTTCTCTCTTTTCTAATTTATTTCAAATGTCAAACTTCATATATAAAAAATATAAACAAAAAAATTCTCTCCGAACTGCAATTACCTGATGAATAAATATGCCTTAGTGAAAATATATGAACTGAAATTATATTGTTGTACGCATTTCAGATCTGGTCGGGTCAAGAGCTCGCGCGTCATTGTCGTTATCGTTGTAGAATAAAGACAATCAGGACGTACCTTTTCATCTGACTTCGAGAGTTTTGCGTCTCACTCTCGCATTGGTTAATTGCTTGGCGTCGTTTAGCGGTACCGAGGTACAGTTACCCGGAATCTCAATTAACCTCTGCAAAACATTTAAAATGAATATTTTTGGCGTTCAGCTCCGACTTTCTATATGAAGGTATATGTTGACCTACGTATACTGAACCATCGTGGGATACCCTGACGCTATGGTTTTAAAACCTTGACATTTAAAGTAAATTAAAATTAATAAATAAATATTGTTGTACAATCAAACTTTACCTTTACAAAACAACAGGAGGGAAACTAATGAATTAACATCTTTTGGCCGAACCTAACAATAACTAAGTGCCCACCAAAAAATTTTTCGAATTTATAAGCAGTCTTTGTTCCTTTATTGTATTGCATCAATGGAAATGCTTAAATTGTTTGTATACATAAGCACGAAAAGCATATCTTCTGTATTGCTTATTATTTTAGCAGTTGAAGACAGAAGACTAATTTATTTAAAAATTAATTCTTTTTTACATATGTCCCTTACTTGCTACTAAATTTTTCAGCAGTGCGTAAGGGGAAGACATGCTTAAACTTTCTAAAAAGAGGCATACGAAATGGGGCATCGCACATAAAAATCATGCCTTTTAATAGAGCTCTTTGAAGCATGTAAGCACTAAGTAAGCGATTCAAGAAGCGCTTTTTGGTAATGGATATGTAGGTACATAAGTAATTCTAATATGAACTATAGCAGTAACTACATATAAATTAAATGCAGATTTACACTTATTTCTCCTTCACACTTACGGCGTTACCTTAATGTATTTATAATAAAATTAGGTACATATACTAGCATACACATGTACATGTATATACGCAGACATCTATTGTTATTGACCACCTTTCAGCTAGATGTAGTGTGACCAGACCTTAAAAAATTATAAAAAAATTTATTTATTCAATCTATGTATGTGGCAGTGGTGGTGGTACGTGAAATGTATGTATATTTATTATGCACGATTTACTTTAATTGTTCAATACAGTAGCCGCTCGGTTATATGAATATCCAGTTATGTAAACTTCCAGAATAGTGAACAATAAAATTAAAACACAGGAGGTTCTAAAGAGTGAACACAGCACATCTTTATTATATGAACAGCTTTCAACCGTCCACAATACAAAAGTATTGGAAGAAAATTTTGAGTTTTGAGAAAGAAAATGACCCGGAAGAAGACATACCGCTCAGTGTTTTAATAGAGAAATATAAAAATGACATTAAAGCACCTATGAATGAAGTCATAGATCTAGTCAATGATTTAACGAATGGTGAAGTTGAAGATGATGATCAAGAGCAGTGCATCGCAACAACAGCTGAAATTAGCACAACGGAGGCAAGGTTAGGTTAGGTTCGGCAGCCGCCCGAAGGCATATCTCACTTGGGTCCTCCGAGGGTCCCGTTGTGATACCGTAGGCACCAACGCCCGTTATTCTACGTCATCTGGCTGTCTTTCCTCAACCATCCTTTTCTGTTTATAAAGATCACCTGCGGAAAGACAAGTTTTATTTTCAAGTATTCGCTCACCTAGAATCTGGTGTCTCAGGTCCCTGAATGCAGGAAAATTACAAAGAATATGTTCAGTTGTCTCCTCCTCTTCCTCGTTATCGCAACTTTTGCAGAAGTCGTTGTAAGGGATACTTAACCTTTTTTCGTATGTGTACCTATAGGCCAGTGTCTAATAATGACTACTATGAGGTTGCTAAGGTGGATTCGGGGCATATTCACCGCATATTGCGTCCTATGCGCATCCATGTCAGGCTAGATCTTTCTGGTTTCTAAGCAAGTGGGTGCTCTCATCCGTTTTTCCTTGGAATCCAAATAGAATCGATGCGAGATCAGCTGCACTCCCTTTGACAAGGGAGTATCTAAAGCACAACTGGATTGAACGAATCTAAGGTGGTACCGGCTTTTTCAAGTGCATCAGCCCTATAATAACTATCATGGAGCCCACACAAGGGTAACCATCGAATGTCTCGCTATCTCTTTAATAGACACCTGGCATTCCTGGGCAATTTTCAATGTGCTATACACACTCTCCAGGGACCTAAAAGCTGCCTTGCTGTCAGTAAATATATGAATATCCCTGCCAGATATTCCAAGATACTGAATCCGTTCCGCAGCTGTCTAAATAGCCATTAATTCGGCCTGTATCGAATTAATGTACTGTATCGCGCTTCAGTAATCCGGTAGCTTTAGGGACAGTTCCAAATCAAACTGAGTCGAAAAGATAACACATTCAGTTCCATCAAGTGATTTCAATCCTGACAAATCTGGAATATCTGGATAGCATTCTCCGGAGGTCGGAGGCCATCATTGTAATCAGATCTATCCGGTATATTCGTACCTTGTAATCAATAGGAGAAGCAACATTGATCATACCTAAAATATTGGCATGTCCAAAATTCGCATACTTCCATGCCCTTTTGGCATTCAGCCTCAGTGCTCTCAACGGAGGCAATCGAAGCATTCAATAAAGTTATAGCTTGGAGTGTAAATAATATATATTTGATATTAATGATATTCTGGCATTGCGAAAATTCAGCGACAAGGCACTACAAAAATCCCTTGAAGCAAAAAAAGTACAAAAAAAATATAACCGACTACTTGCATGTACATTAATTATTAAAATACCTATTAAATATGTAAAACTTAATGCAATAAAAATCATTCGAATTATGATTGAACTTATTTTATATTCTCTCGATTATGTGAACTTCTCCATTTAGTGAACAGGCTCTGTTCGAATTAGTTCAAATAACCGAGCGACTACTGTATAAGTTAATTTTTAAAAGAAAATTGCAAATAGTGTAAGAAGATAAGAAAATAAATTTGAGGCAGTGCTTAAAAAAGTTTCAAGTGCTAAATGTTATGCAAAATGGTGTTGAATTTATAAACTAAAGTGCTAAATTTAGCACCAAAAACTGTTACACTTCTCAGATGTTTGAAATTATTTTGTTGAGGAATTCCAAGTATTATGAATATGTATGTACATATCTTTGTATATGTGTATGTATGTATAAATATATGCATAATAATGTATTTGAAAATAGTCTCATTTGTAAACATTAATAAATGCTCCTTCTCTCCGACTCTCTCACCCACCCTATCTCTGACTTTCTGTACACAGTGTAAATTTCGCTCTTTTTGTAAATAAGAGAGAGAGAGTGAGATAGTGAGAGAATAAAATAATATATATATAAAATCTTGCATGTCTCTTTGTCACAAGTTTTCCAATTTTCCACATTTCCCCAGTTCAGAGCTTTAAAATTTGTTTTATACATTTTATTTCCACTTTTTCTACAATGTTGCTAATAAATTAGACCATGTAAAGCTTTCAGTTGGTAAAGCTTTTAAGCACAGACAACATACACTTTAAAGCTTTAAAGTTTAGGTTGTATGCTTTCTGAAATCATTCATAAAATGATGCACGTGCAATATAAATAAATGGGGAAATTAAGAAATCCCAACAATTGTGTTGTTAATTTTGCGTTCGTCTGACTTATTATTTAGAATTTGTCCGTCTTAGCACGTTTTGTTAATATTTGTGTTCATATTTACCTTCTTTTATATATTTTTTCTCTTTTTCCACCTAAAATTGTTAATACTTAATATAAGTATTTTATGGATATTTTATCATTTACACTACGTACATTTACATTATGTACGTATGCACTTCAAAGTGTCAATTTGTGTTTTGGTTTTCTGTATTTTTGTATGTGTGTTTTGTTTAATGTTCATAAAAAAAATAATAATTATAATTTGTAATAACTAAGAGCTTTTATTATTGTTGCTGCTGTTGCTGTTGCTGTTTATCGCTGCTACCACTGATGTTTAGCAAATATTTTGATTTTATTTTATTTATATTCCACATTCGCCTGGTTGCACAGTTTTTATTTCAGTTGAATTTTGCCGCTGTCGCGTACAAGTTGATCTTAACGTTTTTTCTTCTTCTAATTTTAAACGAGTTAAAGTTTGACTTCTTTGGCTTTTCGTTTTTGTATTAATTTTTAAAATTCTTTCGTCTAGTGTAACGTTGTGTTTGACATAATATTTATTAATTTACACGCTGGTTCGTTCGTATGTATGTAAATATCTATGTATGTATGTACGTATTTACATATAAATGTAAATACTTATGCATAAATTGTTAAGTTAGTTAAATGTATGTTTATTTGTGTATGTGTGTGCAAATTTGTGTGCGTTTAAGACTGGACCTTTTTTGTGCAAAGTGTTTGATTGCTGTTTGTTTCACTACATACAACTGCTTCTTTTTGCGTAAATATTTCATAAATGCAGATGTTGTTAAAAAAATATGCTGCATAGCATGTGAAATTTAACTCGAAATATATTACGTATTAATGAACCATATAAATTAAAATTGAATAAAAAATTTTAGAAGTTGAAAAATATAAAAAAAGAACTTTTAAAACAGCGTATCGCCACCTAAAACGCAAAATGTCTTAAGTAATTTATAAATAATATTGCTGTAGAAGTACAACTATGCTAAAAAAATAAATGGTTTTCAATATGAAATTCATAACAAAATTATTAACAAAGTCGATAATTTTGTTCAGAGAAGTCTAAAATACACTGGAGTTAATAAAATCGTTGGTTTTGCTTTTTCAGTTAGTTAGAACAACTTCTTGTTGCTAAACACCGCTATGCTGGCAACAAAATTGTCATAAATAATATTTTATTTCTATTAGGGGATCATTCCCCATTCTCCGATCTTTACTATTTTTATACCCGCCACCAAAAAATGGTAGGGGTATATTAATTTTGTCATTCCGTTTGTAACACATCGAAATAATTATTTTAGATACCATAAAGTATATAATTTCTGAGTCGGGGTTTCATTATATGACGGTCTAGCTATGTCCGTCCGTCTGTTCGTATGTCCACCTGTCGGCCTGTTGAAAAGCTAGGGGGCCTAAATTTTTCCAGAATATTTCATATACACACGGTATATATGAAATGGCCTAAATCGGAATATTAGGAAGAGAGCTATAGCTCGTAATACAAGAGTAGGTCAAAAAAACCATGTCCTTCCAACATCAAATAAAATGCAATTGTGTCTTAACGCATTAACGTAGAGTCATGAAATTTTGAATGTATATTTTCTGAGTAAAAAAAATATTTTTTCCGAAAATTTCTTAAATCTATGAGTTAGGAAAGGAGTTATGGATCAAAATGTATGAAAATTTATACCGCACAGTGTATTTTTCGGTATATTCAAAATTTAAAACGTAATAAAACTGACAAAATTAGGTGTATAATTCTGAAATTTTGCAACCATTGCTTTTTGGTCAAAGATTTTGTTTCAATGGAAAATACATGTGACACGCCCACTTTCACGCCCACCTCCCATATAACGCTTTATCTCAAATTCATGTAATTTCTCTATGAATAAAGATTTTGAATGAATAAAGGACTATAGTAAAATATATCAGTTTTATTTATTAGCAGAAACTATGTTGACACGCCCACTTTCATTGAAAGACTAAATTTACGAAAACATTTTACTGGCATATCGAAGTTATACAAAGAAAGTGATACATATTTTAGTATAAAGGGAGTATTCCATAGCGATTACGGTTAATAACAAAATAATAAATTTTGTGCTAAAAAAGTACACAAAATTGGTGGTGGGTATAAAAAATTCGGCACAGCCGAATGTAGTGCTCTTATTTGTTATTATTACAGATATATATTTTTCACAATAATGGATGTAGTCCGCTAAGTGAAAGAAGAGGTATATTTTTTCAGTATTTTCTTACAAGTGTTGTATTTTTTACCATCATTTTTGTTTGTTAATAAAGAATTTTCCAAAGGCTATTCAATACAGCAGCATTTAAATATTTGCTGATGTTGTTGATCTTTATAAGTACATGGATTCTTCTCTCATCTCTGTTCTTTTTTCTCATTTGAAATTGATGTGTGTACGTAAATTTTATGGTGTTGAGTTTTATATATTTACTTTCTAAATGACTCTTAGGCCATTACTATTTACAACTTGCCGTTAGTTAAAGGCAGGATTTTGTCGGACCGATAAATGGCTTTGCGTTATAAAGCCTTAATTTATTATTATTATTATTATTATTATTATTATTATTATTATTATTATTATAAATAATTACAATAAAAATTGGAAGTTCTAATAATGCGAAGTTATTTATTGGGCACACAAAATCCTACCTTTAACTAAAGGCAAATTGTAATAATAGCCCTAAATGTTTTTGCTGTAAATAATTCTTATTTATGCTTAAGTTCATATATTCTATTTATTAATTTCCTAAAACATTCTCTAAATAATATTAAATTGTAATCGTTTTAAGAATATTTAAAGATTGTTCCGGTGTTGGCCGAGTCGAATGCATTTTCGAAACCAGCCACGATTTCATCATCAGCACTCTTTATCGGTATACATTAGTATTTATTCTACTATTTAATAAAATTAGAATTAGAGAATCATAGTATTTATTTTCAAATGTTGACTTGTATTTTTGATCTTGAAATTCTCTTTGATCTAAAAATAAATTTAAACTCACATGTAATAGTGACAGTAAATAAGGCTAATGGGATATTAGTCTTTTAAGGCGCTGGGCTAAAGAACTTAATGATCCTTATGATACAAAAAATATATTCACGCCATTGATAAGGCGTTTACATATCAGCTTAAACTATGTAATAGAATTGTACTTATTGTGGTAAACCATTGGGTGTTAATATGTATTCTTTTGAGTTGATCACATATCGCTTATATGGCCTTAAAAATTCTAGTTCCTTAACATTAAACATTTTTGAAATATTTTGAGAGGTTATTTCATATGAGTTTAAGATTATATCTAGTTGTTTACTTATATACATATCTAAGAGGAAATAAAGTTCTTCATTGACTACATATATTTCTTTAATTTTACCAAACATGAAAAATGTACTTTATATGATGGAAACAGATATATGATAGCCTCCGCTAGGGAAATCTTGTCCTCGCGCTTCGGATAATTGCCACTACGTTGCCGCAAAAAAGTAATTGATTCGCTTACTAAACAACGTCGGGAAGTATCACTTAGGCTTTGCATACTCATTGAATATTGCAGAATAATCACCAGCTCTTAGATACAATTCCAATTCCTGCAGTATGTGTATGTTCCATAATAAGACAAAACTCGAATTAAGAGGTTTTTACTTACCTTATTAATTTTAGCACTAAACAAAACTCTACAAAAAAGCCGCTGCAGCATCTATATTGACAAATGATTCCCGCGAGCTCATTTAAGTCAATTTCAGCACCGTCTCGATCTTTGAATTGCAGTTCTCTGCCCTCTAGATCTAAAGTCAGCTTATTTAAAACTAAAGTTCAAAACAATTATATTTTTAATTTAAGTAAGACTTGGCTTAAATTGCTGTGTACAAAGAGTAGAGTGGAAATATCAGCAAAGAGCAGATTTTATAGTCTTTATACCATATAATCGAAAAACAAGCTTGAAGTCAATACTTACTTGAAATTACTATTCCATTTGAAGTAAAATTCTCACTTTCTGGATCAAAAATTTTTGCAATCAAGAACTTTCCACCAATTTTCACTTTAACATACATCTTTATCTGCTAAAATAAGCTTCGTCTTACTTCGAAGCCGCATGGTTTTAAAATGCATTAGCTTAACACCGCTATCGGTATTAATTGTAAAATACAGCGATCAAGCATGCTCATTTTTCAGATGTTCTTAATTCCGTATTGAGTGTTGTTTTTAAACTTCAAAGAATAAAATTATTAAAAGAGAGAATTCTAATAATTGTAAAAATTAAATATGAAGCATTGAAATAATAAGAGAGAAATTATTGATGCTTGTTTCGGTATTAAATTAAATTTATCAGGAATAATTTTTTTTAAAGAAAAAATTTAAATAAAAAATTTTGGTGTCATTTCTATTCCAAGTGGTCATTAAAAAAATCGCACAATATCATTTTTGGTTTTACATTTATACTACATCAGAATTAAAATTAAATTTAAATCCAAAATAGTTTAAAATTAAACCCGTTCAGTTTTAAAATTAAACTATGACTTTTTACCGTGTAAACATTAAATGATTAAAACTCAAATAAACGATTGACTATCGTGACAAAACCAATGATGAAATAAAATAAATTTAACTATTACTTGTTTCCGGCAACCAAATATTGGTATAGGGAATATAATATGACCATCGTGATCATGTCTTAACTATGGTTTTTATTTGCCTGTACACATCGACTTCTCTGATAATGTTGTTGTTACTGCTTAGAAGAAAGCTGAAAAAGTTTCTTAACTCCATTGCGTGTGTCTTATGCTATTTCTATCTGTATTTATTTATGTAAAAAAAAATGTTATCCTCAACTGTAAATTATGATTACGTTGATTATTCTTAATAAATCGATATGTTATTTCGAATGTTATTACATTTCATATCATATTTATTATGATTTTAAATAAATAATAAATAAAAAAAATTATGTTTTAAATCCTTCGAAAACCTTAGGTCCTTTAAGAAAAACTACGACTCAGAAAAAACTGATTATGTCAATTTTCATAATATTGATTTGTAAAATAATGGGGATATTGAATTTGTTTTAAGCAAAAACAAATGGCTACATTTTCAGTGACATTTTATCAAGGTTTAGTGTCATTTTTGCCTTCAAAAACTTTTAATTTTAAGTACTTAATTTACATTCAATAACAATAAAAGAACAAACAAAGTCTCTTTAATATTTAGTATAAAAACACACACGCACACATACATCCACACTCACACTATCTGCTATATACATACATATGTATAACCCATCAATTATTTATACAAGAAAAATTATACATTCTAAATAAATACAGTGGCGACATCGTCACCAAGGAACCTGTTTGGGGACAAATACTACAACAGAAGGAAAAAATTTTGGTTTGTGTTTTATTTTTCGTTTTCTGTAGAATTCTCCATTTTTGTTGTTGTTGTTGTTACAGTCGCATATAATTGGCATGTCCTTGCACAAATTTGGCCCATAACTTTCTTTTCAACATTACCGATAAATTATGTAGGAATTATAAAAATAAACAAACAAATATAAATGTTAGTAAAATAGAGTGTGTTGGTGGTGCGTGTGAGAGAGGTTGAGAGGGAGAGAAGTCAAAACCAAAATGGAATGAAAAAATAAGCCAAAAAAACTTCATTAAAAGTGTTTAACGTATAAAACAATAACGACTCCTGCTAAAGAATAAAATAAACAAACATCTTAAGGTAAGACATTTCGTATAGGGAAACTCGGTTTTTAGTTCAACTCCAAAATATAACGGTTCATATTAATAATTATAAAAGTTTTCATTGTTCTTAAAGTTTCGCTAAACATAATTACCAACATTAGCACGTTGTTTTTGCCTTTTTTTATAAAGTTGAATGTTAACTCAGCAAGAAGAAAAAAAAAACTCGTTTTGCCTTTTGGATTCATAATCCCTAAACACTCATTTTTCACATGCTTTTCATGTTTAGTCGCCACTCTCACTAACACGTATACAGATGTATGTACATACCCTGCAGATAACGCGTTCAGTCCATACACGCACGTAAAGTATACTCTGTAATGGACTAGAAGTAATCCAAAGATCACCCAAATGTATGGAGAAAATGTGGTCGATTTAACATTACGATGTTCTAGGGCTGGACCATATAACCCAGCGGAGTAGTCTCAAAACTACTCTTTGTCACTACTCGATGGAGCACCATTATACGCGTCTTGACAACAATTTTTGTAATCGTTTAAGCACCAACACTTGCCGTTTAACTACAATCCCTTGTTTAACAAGTAAGAGCGCTATATTCGGCCGTGCCGAATCTTATATACCCTTCACAACGTGTAGTCATGAAATAACAGTAGTTTGTGTCACCATTCATCCCATGTGAAATACGTACATACATATATAAAAACATCCCATTGTAAAATTATAAATTTACGTATGTATGTTAAAAAAACAAAAAAAAAAATTAAAAAAAAATTTAAAAAAAAATAAAAAAAAAAAATTTAAAAAAAAATTAAAAAAAAAATTATTATATATAATTATAATTATTATATATAAAACAAAAAAACATAAAAAAAAATTAAAAAAAAAATTAAAAAAAAAATAATAAAAATATAAATAATATATTAAATAAAAAAATTAAAAAAAAAAATTTAAAAAAAATTAAAAAAAAAATTAAAAAAAAATTTTTTTTGGCTCAGCTGGGATTCGATGCCACGTTTTCTCTAACCAGTATACACGTTTGTATGTATGTATGTTGTTGTTGTAATGTTGTTTTTGTGAAAAAAAAAATTGAGGTGGTCGTGGGTTTTTGCTCATATCGCAGTTGTTTATGTACCGATGTTTCTGATTTTCAATAGCGATCTACTCCCGAATATTTCTGATATTTTAATACCTCACCCGGGTCCAGGCGATGTCGGGGGGCTTCAAAAAGTTGATTTCAACATACACACGGACAGACGGTCAGACGGACAGACTGACAGAGCTTAATCGACTCCCCTATTCATAAGCTTTCAGAAAATATATACTTTATGGGGTCAGAAATCAAAATTGTAGAAATTTCACACGGAATGACAAACCTATATATATAACCTTTTTCACTGTGTGAAGGGTATAAAAATGATATGGTCCATGACTGCATTACATAGGACCATATTGTAAGTAATTTATTTAGCTAAAATGGACCATGTAGTCCAATCTTATCTGCAGGGTATGTATATGTACATTTATTAATGTTATTTGGTGTGTGTGTAAGTGTTTGCTTTTAATATGAATTTAAGTATGTGTGAGCGTGTTTCTTTTACTGTTCATTGCTTTTAACAAACAACATTTGCAATGCTCACAGTTAAGTTTAAAACGATAGCAAATGGAAAATGTTTATCGTTTTATTTAAAACTTTAAAGTACTATTGGTAATTTCCCTAAAACAGCTGTCAAGTCTTTTTGTCATTGTGTCATGATTTCCTAAAATTCAAAAGTGTTCAAAATTATTTACCATAAAATAAAAATTTTTAACCTTTTGTTTTGGAATTTTAAAAAATTTACACAATAACTGCCGTAATCATAAAAAATATTTTTGGTTTAATGAAGGCTTATTTGACAAATTTCTATACAACACCTATCAAATAAGCTGTTAATAAAACCAAAATAGTTTTTTAATGAATACGGCAGTAATTCTTTAAATATATTCTTGTACCTATTTACATCGCTTTTATTACAAAATATGTTTGCTTGGAAAAAGTCATCAAAAAGAGCGTAAAAATTTCCCACAAAACAACTTACAAATTTAACCCCACAAAAAACAATATGAAATTGTTAGAATGCCGGTGTTGGGTTGTTAGCACCCTCCTGTGGGCCTTAATTAAATATGCGACACTTTTAATCTTTTTTCTAGGTTTATTATGAGATTATTTCGTTTTCTTGTTAAGTACATACTCCACATTGCTTTATAATATTTTTGTTTGTTGTAGTTGTTGTGCTAGTTTAGCTACAATACAAATTGTGATGAATAATTAAAATGTACTTTTACAAAAAACCAAAAAAAAAAAAAACAAATTATCCTTTTTTCACAGAGTATTAATTTTATAATGACATGATGTACTAATTAACCTTTAGTCCTTTTAAAATAATCTCTATTTTATTAATCAAACTTACACCGGTTAATGTAGACCCACTCATAAATGTTTAAGGTCATTCAAAGAACATACAAACGACTTCACTGGATCACAGAGTTATAAATGAAGAAGGAAAGTGAAATGTTTTTATTTAATAATTTGATGGTGAAATTTGTGGTATCAACCAATTAGGAGAAGTCATATCGTACATTGACATTTTCATCGTATAAAGGAAAAAAAATAAATTTCTTGGAATAAGGATATACTCAGAGCTTTTTAATTTAAAAAAAAAAGTTAGAAAAAAATCAGTTTATTTTTCAGTTCTATATATTCAAAAAAATAATTAAAGGAAACATTTTGAAAAAATACAAATACCTAGAAAAAGTAAAATTGTTTTGACGAAAATTAATTTGATTTCTATTTAATTTTTTTTTAATTTACTTATAATTATTATTATTAAATATTTATTATAATTAAAATTACAATAAAACAAGTAAGAGTGCTATATTCGGCCGTCCCGAATCTGATAATACCCTTCACCATCATGTACATATTTATAATCTCACATCAAAGCTTAACCTATATTTCATGTTATGCGCTATTTTTCCTTATTATTTCCGACGCCATCCTTGGTTTTGAATTTTTACGTAGTTATCTGTATTCTACTGGTTAATCCCTTTCATTTGATACTAATATTGAGGGGTTTTCAGAAGTTACGTTTTAAAATACCAGATTTAACTCATATATAAATTTATTGTCAGCCATTTTGTAGTGGCGGAAAACATAAATTTAAATTTTTTTAAAGTGCTTATATTGCTCTAGTCAAGATCTTTCAGATGATACCAATGACTGACTCGGTTGTCTAGAAACTGAAAAAAAACTTTGCCTATAAATTTACCGATTAGAGCACGCTTCAAGGAAAATTTTTCACGAATATCTCTAAAGGCATATTATATCTTATTTTGGTGGTAAAAATATGGTAAAAAACAGACGCAGTCTTGTTTATTTGCCCATATCTCAGAAAGTTATGGGGCGATTGTGGTGAATTTAAATTGCGATTCATTCCCGGATATTTCCATACATACATACATACATAAATTCAATTTATAATTTTACAATGGGACGTTTTTCAGCGGATATAGTCATTACAAAGATAATGATGTATGTACGTACTTCATATTAATGAGATGAGACTACACATAGTAAAGGGTATATAAGATTCGGCACTGCCGAATATAAAACTCTTACTTGTTTAATTATTTATGTGTTTCTTTAGCAAAGTTGATTAATCTATTCATTATATGTACGTTAAGATATGCCAACCTCTGTATTTAATTCGAGTTTATCTAAAACATTTCTAAAAGAGAACAAAAACATTTTTGTTGCTGCAATATTTACAAAAAAAAATTTTTAAATAAAATTTCGTCTGTAGAGCAAATTTAAGTCGAACTAGTAAGAGCACTAAATTTGGCTGTAACGAATTTTTAAAATCCACAATCAATATTGTACAAAGTACTTTAACCCTAAAAATATATTTTTTTTTAATAACTGTAATTACAATTACACTTGTACAAAGTGGCGCAAAAGGAAGATGCTATAACTTTTAAAAATAGCGGTAAATTTCAGTTCTTCCTTGACATTTGTGAAGTAAATTTCGATGGTCTCATGCAGAAAGGCTCCAACTTGTGCTTTTTACGAAATTGAGTTTTTCAGTGATTTCAATACATTTCACACAAATACACCTCGACACAAAAATTTAACGCAATAGTATCAACAATAACAGTTTTACAAGCGATTTTACAAAAGAAATTACATTACGATAATACAGTTTCTGGTGCGTTTTTACCTTCTCCTGTCAAGTTATAATCATTTGAGTTAGGGCCTTTCTACATGAGACCGACGATGTAGTTAAAAAATACACGTCAATAAGACATGAAAAGTTGGACATCAAACAAGCACAATCGAAAATCAAAACAAAAGTTGCATTTATTAAAAAAACAATAATAGTCAAAAAACAAGTAAGAGCGTTATATTCGGCCGTGCCGAATCTTATATACCCTTCACAACGTGTAGTCATGCAATAACAGTAGTTTGTATCACCATTAATCCCATATGAAATACGTACAAACATATAAAAAACATACATATATAAAAACATCTCATTTTAAAATTATAAATTTACGTATGTATGTTAAAAAAGAAATTAAAAAAATATAAAAAAAAAAATTTAAAAAAAAATTAAAAAAAAAAAATTTTTTAAAAAAAAAATTTTTTAAAAATTAATTTAAATATTTATAATAAATATAAAACAAAAAAAAAATAAAATAAAAATTAAAAAAAAAAAATTGAAAAAATTATATAAAAACTAATAAAAAAAATTTTTTTTTGCTCAGCTGGGATTCGATGCCACGTTTACTTTAACCAGTATACACGTTTGTATGTATGTATGTTGTTGTTGTAATGTTGTTTTTGTGAAAAAAAATCGAGGTGGTCGTGGGTTTTTGCTCATATCTCAGTTGCTTATGTACCGATGTTTCTAATTTTCAATACCGATCTACTCCCGAATATTTCTGATATTTTAATACCTCACCCGGGTCCAAGCGATGTCGGGGGGCTTCAAAAAGTTGATTTCAACATACACTCGGACAGACAGACTGACAGAGCTTAATCGACTCCCCTATTCATAGGCTTTCAGAAAATATATACTTTATGGGGTCGGAAATGAAAATTGTAGAAATTTCACACGGAATGACAAACCTATATACATATACCCTTTTTCACTGTGTGAAGGGTATAACAACGGATGACAACTTTTACATCATCCACCCAGAAAACAAAAGACCAATTCATTGCCATTCGAATGGCTAAGTTCTTGCAATCGAACTTTTCTTTTGTTATAATAAAATTTTAATTGCAAGAATCATAATTTCTGAAAGCTGACTTTATTTTTCCGAAAGAAAACTCTGGAAATACAATTCTATTATTACAAACTAAACTATGCGATTGGCAACAAGTGTGGCACTCATTAACGATACTGTCTTCTCTGTGTACAGGTGAAATTTTAGCAAATGGCTATAAAAGTTGGCGTGTAACGCAAATAATCCGCCCATTTACTTTATGTATTTATATTTCTATAATGATTTAAAACTTTAAATTACAAATGGGAGATAAACGTTAAAAGTAATTTCTGCTAATAAATTCAACTTAGATATTGAAATATAGACCATTCAATTCCTATACAGTAGAGTTGGGCACAAATCGTTACTTTACTATTACTCTACTTACCTCTATTAAATTACCTTGTGGTTTGTGCAAAAAAATGAAAGAGGTTGTTGGCAAAAACGAACTAAAGTAACCGATTGACTCAACTCTGTTATACATGTGGTGTGACATTTTCAGGTATTCAATTAATATTGATCACAAAGACACACTCATGAAAATTCAGCATCGTACATCTATTCCTGTACGATCTTATGCTTCTTATAGGAACGATGGAATCATATATACGTCTATTAATGGCAGTGGTATAAGATTTTAAATTGAAAATAGGCCGGGTAAAATTTTCGTTAGTTTTCGCAGAGAAACCATACATAATTGCTTCACCCAAAAAAAATTCATATGAAATTTAATTGCTTTACGTTATTGCAATCATATTTTGTTCGACGCCAAAAAGATATTTTTACATGACCTACTCTTTGAACGTTTCAAAATTTCGTTTCCCTTTTCTTTTTGTTTGAGTTCTACCCTGCTTCTAACAAACCGAAATATGGAAAATTATACCAGAACTCAAATGAAAAAATTAATACATCATCATTATATGTTGTTTTGGCGATGGGAATAGAAACGTATTGAATAAAAATTACAAAAGCTCTGAAGAATTAAATTTAACTCGTAAATCTAAAGAAGCCAAGTATGTGTTTCTTGTACTGAGTACAACAACTCATCTCATACGTTTCAAAATTAGATCATGACAAAAACTTTTTAAGTACTCTAACATCACACATACAATTTAATTTAAAGACGGGATTGAAAAAAAGAACAGATAAATCCGTTTATACGTACGTATGTATGTATACACAGAGAAAACAGTATCGGTTGTGACTACCGCAATTGTTGCCAACCGCATAGTTTGGTTGTGATAATAGAATTTCACGATTGCACCTACATAATTTCATTTCGTAATATAAATATGTAGTCAGATTTAAGATGTTATAATACAGCCAATAGAAACAATAAAAAAGTTCGATTGCAAGAACTTAATCAATCGATTGGCAAAGCATTTCTCTGGGTGTACGTTCATGGTAAAACCGCACACAAAGGGTTACATACATACAAATAATTTGCTGTATTTGAAATGAAATATGAAACAGAAATAGAACTAAATACTAATAATAATATTTTATATTAATAAAAATAATAAAAAAGAATTAAGCGTGTTAATAATTAAAAAGAGAAAAAAAAAACATTTAAAAACCGTATGCAAAACGTTTACATTAATTTATAGAAAAATAAAATTGAAATAAACGTTATTAATAAACGGCTTACCGCAATTTGAAAATGAGACAATCGTAAGACATTGATTACCGAAGAGCGTTACCTAAAGTACACAAACACATACACAATGGCTGAACGTTGGAAAAGTATAATGTCGAAATTAAAACACAGGTATGTACATTTGCAGCTCAGTTTCTCTTGTACTACTTAGAGCGCATCCAGTTCATTTTGAATCCTGAATAAAATATATACAACATTCATTCGGTTTAAGTTTTAAATAAAGGCAATTGTTAATTAAATTCCATATCATTGAAGTATGAATTTACTTAAAGACATTTCATAATGTAAATATATCGACCCCTGTGCACGAAATTATCGTATGTTACAAAAACAAAATTTTACGGGAGAGCGTTTTTATTACTTTTAAAAGAAATAAGCACGTAAATTACACTGCTGCATACGATAAAATGTACGCAGTGCTATCTCCAAAACTAAAACATTTATCGCTATAATATTTAAATAACAGATGGATTAATGAATGTAGAACGGTTTCTAAAAAAACGTAACATACGATAATATCGCGCACAGGGGTCGATAAGTACTAGTACTACGAAAAAATGCACTTTTAAACTTTTTTTTCACACACTGATACATTAGCTAAACTAAAACTTCTTTTATACTAGTATTGCCAACTTGTTCTTCAAGATTCCCGATTTCAAAAAGATGACAGTCTTAAAGTGACTTTAGTCAACATGCATTTTACATACGACTTGTCAATTTGTCTATTGCACAATTAATACACGTCGTATGATGTTGTTCTGTACATCATTTGTCAAAAAAGTCTTTATAAGCCTTTAATATTTTTTTATGAATACGGCAGTAAGGTTTTTTTTTATGAGGATGAGGTTTTTTTTAATTTTATTTAAAGACAGAAAGTACCGTTTTTTTATTCAAGTAGCTCTGATTTGTCAGCTGATTATTTTTTCTTCGCTTATTTGAAACTTCAGCTGCCAAAATACACAGATATACATGTAGGGCGGATATGGAACCACTTCGTTTCCCAGAGATTACGAGGCTACCAAAGAAAGGGGATCCCCGACCAGATGCACAGATAAAAAACAAAGTTGTTTCTTCTTTCGCTTATTTTAAATGTCAAATTTTATACAGAAGTAATTGCAAGAGAAATATATTTCAGAACTAAGATAACCTCATAAATTAATATGCCTTAATGCAGACATTCAATATAATACTGGTAACTAATTAAACTGGCTTAAGAAATAGCCTATTTCTCGACAGAAAACACGTAAAGAAAAAACATGGTTATGGTAATCATAATCGAATAGCAACGTACTATTGATTGAATTGTATGATTGTGGTTAAAATTAGTATTATTATTATTATGTACGGAAAATCTTTGCTCTTTTTTAAAGCAAATTATTATAGCTTATAATTATAATTTATTTTATATTCTGAAATTTCTCCAAAATGTTTGTATATTTTTTACACATGTCAAACCTTTAAATTAATAATAAATTTTTATTCAGCAAGAAGCAGAAAAACAAATTATGATTAAACATATAAGAGTGTTATATTCGGCCGTGCCGAATCTGATAATACTCTTCACCATCCTGTACATAGGTATAATCCCACATCGTAGCTAAACCCATATTTCATGTTATACGCCGTTTTTCTTTTTTATTTCCGACGCCATCCTTGATTTTGATTTTTACGTAGTTATCCGTATTCTACTAGTCAAGCCCTTTAATTTGATACCCATATTGATGGCATTAAAAAAATTTTAGACGCCATCTTGGATTTTAGATTTTTTAACAACTTACTGTATTCTACTGGTCAAGCCCTTTCATTTGATACCAATATTGAGGGGGTTAAAGGAGTTACATTTTGAAATACCAGATTTGGAACAAATATAAATTTATTGTCCGCCATTTTATAGTGGCGGCCAACATGAATTTTAATTTTTTTATAGTGCTTATATTGCGCTTATCAAGTCCTTTTAGATGATATCAATATTGGTTGTCTACAAGCTAAAAACAATTGAATTTCGTTTGTAAATTTTTAGAATATATATTTAAAAAAAATTTTTTTTGCCTATAACTTTACAGATTAGATCCCACTTTATACAAAACTTTTTTACGAATATCTCTAGAGGCATATTATATCTACAAATAGTAGCAAAGGTATCTAAAAATTATTCTATGGCTGAAAATGTTTTGATTTGGTGGAAAAAACCGAGGCAGTCGTGTTTTTTTGCTTATATCTGAGAAAGTTATGGGGCGATTGTTCTGAATTTCAATAGCGATTCATTCCCGGATATTTTCAAAAGATTGATACCATAAACAGATCTGAACAACATATAGTTGCTTCAAAAAGATGATTTCAACCAACACACGGACAGACGGGCAGACGGTCAGGGCCCAATCGACTCTTCTATTCATAAGCTTTCAGAAAATATATACTTTATGGGGTCGGAAATGAATATTATAGAAAGTATAAACGGAATGACAAAGCTATATACATATACCCTTGGGCACCACAGGTGAAGGGTATAAAAGAAAGAAGCATGACTTGATGCAATTGTTTTACTGAACATTTAATGGTTATTTTTAACATTTAATGCTTTTGAACAAAATATTATTTTTGCGAGTACATCATACAATTTTTGTCGTAACAGTTTTGCAAATCATACTTTTTTGAAAGGTCAACCATATTAAAGTATTCATGAAGCTAAAAGTCAAACGAATATTTGATTATCGTGACGAAATAAATAGTTCAAACAAAATTAAAACAAGTAACAGTGCTATTATATTCGGCCGTCCGAATCTTATATACCCTTCACAACGTGTAGTCATGCAATAACAGTAGTTTGTATCACCATTTATCCCATATGAAATACGTGCATACATATACAAAACATCATATTGCAGAATTATAAATTGAGTTTACGGTTGTTTCCAAAAAAAAAAAAAGTATAAAAAACAAAAAAAAAACCAATAAAAAAAATTTAAAAAAATTTTTTTTTTTAAAAAATTAAAAAAATATGTATAATAATATAAATAATATATAAAATAAAAAAATTTGTTTGGCTCAGCTGGGATTCGATGCCACGTTTACTTTAACCAGTATATATGTATGTTGTTGTTGTAATTGTGAAAAAAACGAGGTGGGCGATTGTGCTGAATTTCAATAGCGATTCATTTCCGGATATTTCCAAGAGATTGATACCATACAAAGGTCTGAGGAACATGTGGTTGCTTCTAAAAGTTGATTTCAACCAACACACGGAGAGACGGATATGGCTTAATCGACTCCTCTATTCATAAGCTTTCAGAAAATATACACTTTATGTGGTCGGAATGAAAATTGTAGAAATTACAAGCGGAATGACAAAGCTATATATACCCTTGTGCACCACAGGTGAAGGGTATAATAACTTGTATTCGATAATCAAATATTGTTAAAGAAACTATAATATCACAGTCGTGATCATGTCGTTACCATTGGTTTTCTTTACGTGAAGGTGTCTTTGTATGGTATCAAGGTACATCCGTACCTTTTGAGTCAATCGAGTTCAGAAGGGGAAAAAAAATGAAAAGACGAAAATTCTAAATGTGGTATTTTGTATTCTTAACGTTGACTATATATACCGTCGTCTAGATTTTTAAATTAAATTTTCTGTTTAGATATAATCATAGGTATAGATTTCGCCTTAAAAAATCCAATGAAAATCTATCTATTTGTATAAAAGGGATTTTACTATGAACAAATAGACACAACAAAAATAATACCCACACAAAACGTTTAAACAAATTAATTTTTACACTAAAGATAAAAAAGTGTTCACATTTAAATAATATGCATTCAGCAAAAGTCATATATTAGAAGAAAAATAAAACGAATTCCCTTTGAGGAAAATAATTAAATATTCTCAATGGGGAGAGTTGGTCAATGAACCCATCATAAACTTAAAAAAAGTTCATCATTAACTTTAGGGAAATTATTGTACATTATAAATATGAAAAAATATATTTAACCATGTATTATTCACTTCTTGTCGTTGGTGAAGCTAAAAATTATTTCTGGGGGCTTAACAAAATTTTTCTACAAAATCTTAAACTGAGTTAATTTTAGTAGTAAATTTTTTCAAATTCTGGGGGGGGGACTTTGTACCACACAAAATGGTATAGTTACGCCAATGCTTCTTATTGATAGGAAAACAAAACAAACAAATTATCTCTTAAATGACAAAGTTACTGTTAGAGAAAATAAATAATAATGAATAGATTAATATTTTCTCCTCTATCTTTCTCTCGCTCTTAATTTTTATTTAGATTTTACTATTTGACAGGGGTTTGTTTACATTAATGTACATCCGTATGCAGACCAGTGTTATCACTGACAAAAACAAAAAAACAATTTTTCACATTAAATCAATAACATGAAATAAACTGTTACTATTAGGGTGATCGATTCGGTTTTACAACCGGAGGATAACCCGGTTTTTCTGCTCTTTTACGATTCGGTTTTTTACAAATATTGATTTTCTAAATGTCCAATAGATCGATTTTTTTGCTCACAAAAGTCGGATTTTTAAGCTTAAAGTTCCTAAATATTCATTTATCTTTACAATTAATTCAATACTGAGCAAATTTCCAAACTCTTATTTTTTTTTTTTTTGCTGGGTATATGACAAAGAAGTAATTTTGTAGGGGTTTAATAATTGACGAAGTGATTTAATTTAGGTAAAAATGAAATTCATTTTAAGATGGGCGTGTTATTAAGATTATGAGTTTACATATATGAATGTATTAATGAGCTGCAAACTGCAAACATTTTGAATAAGTGCTTAAAACTCATGAACATTTCGAAAAGAAATCGATATTTTATGAGTTGACATTGTTTGTTTACATGAGTTGTTTAAGATATTTTGTATTTTTAAAAATTTTTTTTCGTACTTTAAGAATCATTTTGCACTATCCATTTAGAAGTCCTGACACTTTGCACTGCTTCTAGATTTGTTGTTGGATAGTTAAAAAGTATAAAAAAAACTCTAGACTAATAATTTTAAACTAATGACATGACATTTTTAAATTTTATTTTTTGTACTTTTTTTTGTCTATTCCTGTATGTTTTTCAAAATGTTAGCCACGGATTTTTTAAGAAAAGTATCGATATACAAGGTGGACCAAAAGAAGTCATCCGATGTTGTTTGGCTCTCACTTTTTTCTAAATAAAAAACTTCGATTCTGTTTTTTGATTATGTTTATTTGAACCTTTAGAATTTTTTTGATCAAGCCGAGAAGATGATATCAGCCAAAGGCTGCCGTCACAATTGATTGCTATATTGGCTCGTTTTATTTCATTTTTCATCACTTCGGCGAGAACTTCGTACGACAGATTCTCGCACTCGTGCCGAATGTTGTCCTTTAGGGCTTGTTCACGTGAACACGGCATTTCACAAAAATGACTGCAACGGCTAAATCGGGCGATCTTGCAGGCCAATGTAAATCGCTGAAATGAGAAATGAGGCGACTCGGGAACGCCGCCTTCAGAATATCGGTTGTGGCTCGCGCAGGGAGTGCCGTTGCTCCGTCCTCTTGGAACCACATGTCCTCTAGTCCTAATTCGTTTAATTGTGGCAGAATAAACTCTTCTAACATGGCCCTAAAGCTCGCACCGTCCACTGTTGTCGTTTAACCAGCGGCGTTCTTGAAAAAAATTGGCCCGATGAATCCTCCAGCGTGAACAGCGCACCAAACAGTCACTTTTAACGGGTGTAATGGCTCCTCGTGAATTACTCGTGGAAATGAGTATCATCACTTATTATGATATTGGTCGAAAAACCGTCCACTGCGGCCTCGAGACGATTATTCCGTGTTCTTGGGAAGTGTATCGTTCCATGGCTTGTTCACTTGTATTCTACATCTATGTAGCTCACAAATGTCAAAACAGATTTGACATTGGCCGCCATTTGCAAATATAAGAGCATCTTCCAATAGGGTGATTTCTTTTGACCCATATTCTATATTGACCCCTGTGTGCAAAATTATCGTCTGTTACGTTTTTTTTTAGAAATCGACTTTTTTATGCAAATTGGTTCTACATCCATTAATACATCTGTTGATAAAATATTATAGCGATAACTGTTTTAGTTTTTGAGATACCACTGTGTATATTTTATCGTACGTAGCAGTGTTATTTACGTTTTTATTAATTTAAACGTAATAGAAACGCTCTCCTGTAAAATTTTGTTTTTGTGACATACGTTAATTTCACGCACAGGGATCGATATTATCTTAAAACAATCACACCCTAGTGTATAAGGATATTGATATATAAAACTTGTAATGATTTTATTTTGACCATTAATTTAAATAATTAAAGACCCAAATGAGTCAATTATTTTCATGTCAGCAATCGCGTTCTGAAATTGTGCAGCCTTACATCAGCATCAAATTACATCAAATTTATATATATTTAGATGTCATTTCATGATAACTTTCTTTTTTTGCACAAAATTTATTTTTGTTTGTTATTAAACAATTCTATTTTATAAATTGGAGTGTAAATGTGAAATTTATTGTTATAGATTCTTTAATAAACAAAAAACATATTGTGTCGTGTTAATTATTTTACTAAAAACCGGTTAATCGGTTTTTTTTACTTTACGAAAAAAGAAATGTTTTCTTTGAAAGTTAAAATTTCAATTATTCAAAAACCGGGTTTTGGAAATAAGTCGAATAATGGATAACCCTAATTACTACCCACGACCTGGTCACACTAATTGATTGATACAAATATTTATTTGCACTTAAAAAATGTTTTTCACTTCACACGCACTAAATGTTTGCAAAATATCCATAATATTGGGAAAGTAATTGCAGTTTAATTAAAACAAAAACAAAATTATAATTTGTTCTTTTAACAGACTAACAGATTATTGAAATAGTTAACCAATGCCATCAAATAAATACACATATCATTATCACAGTAGAGTGTAAAACTATACCAAGAACATCTAGTTCCTTATTAATCACTCTGCCACGTCATATAAAATATTGTTCAGGTTGCATACATTGGCGTAGCTACGAACTTTTTTTTGGGGGAGGAGGGGTGGTAGGTGTGGTGCTGTTGTGGAAAAAGCTTAAAAATATTTTTTCATGCAAAATTTTAAATTGAGTTAATTTTGTATGTATGATTATTATTTTTTTTTTAATTCCTTGGTGTAGTTAGATGTTTGCTGTGAGAAAATTGTAAATATGATTGATTTTGTTAAAAAAAATAATTTTTAATATTTTAAATTATACAGCAAATGAATGTCTCAAGCATAAAGAACAGTAATTCGATGACACATTTGCTGAATTTACAACGTATGGTACATATTCTTAAATTGTCATAATTTTAAAATTTGTTTTTTAAAACTACATATAAAATTTCTTTTGTGACGGCAAGTCTTGTGAGACAAACTTTTGCCACACCCGCTGATATAATAAGAAAATAACGTCAAAATGTTTTGTTATACACTGTACGTGTACACTATTATCACACACTGTGGATTTCGTGACTTCAAAGATTGTCAAGCAGGGCTAAATTTTAAATTTTTTTGTATGAAGACTTACGGCACATACTGTGTATGAAAACTGAAAACTTTTGTTTCACACTGTAGTAAACGGTTAACATTTTGGAACAAACAATAACAACATATTCAGGCATTAAAATAAGTAAGGAATTTACAATAACAAAATATTTGATATTTTTGTGGACAAAAACAAATAAACTTGTAAAGTTGTTAGTATTTCTGGCAGTTAGTTATATTTAAACATCCATAAGTGGTTTTCGAGCACAAAGTGGACTTTAATACAACTTCGTAGCGATAAACTTACAGTCCCAACTAGTGGTTATCGAACACGAAATTGGACTGTGTAATGATCTTCGAAAGTATTCTCATTAGTGTTTCCACGAATTATGAGTTGAGTGTGACTTTCTGTGTGCATGCTTAGAAGCTAAAACCCAGTAGTAGTAGAATTATTACGCAACTTCAGTTAGTGGTTAACATCGCACACGAGACTGAACTGTGTAATAATTGTAGTAAACGTAGTATAGTATTTTCAATTAGCGTTTCTCGATCACGAGTGGGAAATAGGTTGATTTGCATCTAAAGTACAATATAGTATACATATCCTCCTTAGTGTTTATCGACCACGAGTGGAGAGTAACTTAGTGTGATTGTGCGTGTGCGAGTAACCCCGCTAGTGTTTACCGATCACGAACGGGAATCTCGACCATAGAGAGTGAGAATTTTATGCTTTGAGAAAACTCATTAAACTAACTAATTGCATAAAAGTCCAAGGCTCTAGTAGTGGTTACCCAACACGAACTAGAGTAGAGATTAAGGCATTAAAACTTGTTGACTTTTTGTTCGTGTTTTTTCTTGTAACGATCCCAGGACTATATCCCGAAATAAAGTCGTTGCACTTTAAATTGTAAATCATATAATTATTGAAAAAAAGCAACAATTTTTTTATTAGAAATGGGAAATTTTTTTTAAATCAGTAGTCATAAAAAGTTTATAGCATTGGCCGAAAGTAAGTTAGTTTGTAATCATATACCCTATTGACAACTGATGGTCTTGGGAGACGTCTCTTTCTTTTCCTTTAATCATTCCTCTTGGGAACACTTGTATTCCGCAAGGTTTTTCCAACTTCAAAATCTATTCGTACACAATACTTTAATTTGATCTATAGATTTATTTAATCTCTTAAGTTCCTATAAGAAAGCCCTGCGTCATGTATTTTTTGTTTGCTGTAGATTTGACCTACTTCGATGTTTCATTATAATGCTGTACGCGTAATTTTTTCATTGGGTCTACGTAATGTGTAACCTATTGGGTCTTCGTTTGCTACCTTCCATAGTTTTGTGTTGTTGATTGAGGTTAGCCGGAAAATGTAGCATTTCCTTCAAAAATATTTACTTATAAAAACTTGTCTGTTTGCTATGGCCTTTGTCATTAACCATGCATCACTTCCATAGAGTAGTGTAGACTCCACACATGCATTGAAGATTAAAATTTTTATCTTTATCAAAACTGGGGGAATCGCCATATCTTATTGAGGCAACTCAACGCCGATATTGCCCTCTTAGCCTACTGTACACGTCCTATTCCACATCTCCATAAACCGTCAGCATTCTTTTAATACTCCCGAGTTTGTGGTGAATTTATCGCTGAGCAGTTATCAGGTTGACTCTTGCAAAACCCTCTTTATACTCGAGGGTTTTGCGAGAATACACGTAGAAAACAGACAATTAAAGGGTCCGCCAAATAAATTTTTTTTTTTTTTTTGGAAAATGCTATAAAAAAAGAAAGTGTAGCTTCGGCTGTGTGGCACGTAGTGCCGTCCTATTGAGACCAAATGTTTCCAATATCCTCCTCTTAAAATTTTGTAAAAAAAAATCGTTCAACATGGCCCGATAACGATCGCCGTTAACAATGGCCACTGCTTGCTCATTTTCGTAGAAAAATTGCCCAATTATGCCTCTGGACCAAAATCTATACCAAACAGTGACTCGTTTTGGGTGTATCGGCTTTTCATTGTATGCGTGCGGGTTTTCTGAGCCCCAAATGCGACAATTTTGCTTGTTTCCATACCCGCCAAGATCAAAATGAGCTTCGACTGAAAAGATGATTTTTTTTTTTGGCAAAATCGGCCAAAGTAATGTCGCAATATTTCCCAGCGTTGTTCAAGCGTATACACAACCATATTCGTTCAGCGGAAGGATAAAACTAATTATCTGTCAAATCAGACATGAGTTAAGTGTTACCATTCACGAAATAAGCACTAGTTAAAAAAAAAAGTTAGATGGCGGACCCTTTCGTTCAGTTTTTGAAATCAAACTTTTCTTTTATGGATATAAAATTTCTGTTGCAAGAAACAAAATTTCTTAGTGATGACGCTACGATGTTATTCCGAAACGAAATTATGTAGATAAAACTTTAAAATTCTACTATCACAACTAAACCAAGGCTATTAATTCATCAGGTAATTACAGTTAGGAGAGAATTTTTTGTTTATATTTTTTACATATGAAGTTTGACGTTTAAAATAAATGAGAGAGGGAAGAAATTTGTTTTGTATCTATAGACTTTGACAGCTTAAAATTAAAATAAGTGAAGAAGAAAATAAACAGCTGATGAAACAAGACTACCTGATAAATAAATGTGCTTTTTACTAAAATATATAATTGGAAAGATACTGTGTTCTCTACGTATAAATAAATATCAATCTAACAGGCCTTAATTTACTTGATCTGCTTTTAAATATTATATGTTTTGTGCTATTACAATAAGCACAACTGTGAGATTCAGTTGTTTCGGGCAAAAGGGTGCGATATGCAACAAGTAAAATCATAAAAACAAAATGTTTGTGCGTATTTTGTCTTTCATTATAACATAAGTGTTTTTGCGTATGTGTATGTGTAGTTTTTCGATTACATACTTATGAATGTACAATAGAAGTTGAACTGAATTGCAAATAGTCAATAAAATATGTTTTGTTTTAAATTCAATTTAAAATTTCTGTTAAAGTTTTTAACAATTTATTTTAATCAAAATTAATTTGCTTTCAGTTTGGCACTAAAAAATGCAGAAGACAATGCACCAACAAAACGTGATCCAGCAAGCTCTGATTTACTATTGGAAGGAGAACAGTACGTTTGTATAATTTTTTTTATTTTTCATTAATTGTCATTTTCATTAAGATAAAAAAACAATTAATTTTGATTAAATATTTATTGAAGGCCTTCGCTCGAAGAAATCCGCAGTTGGGGACATAGTTTTGATAAACTAATGAAAAGTCAAAGTGAGTATAATTGTGTGATAAATTGAGCAGCAGTAACATAACTGTTACACGTTTTAATTTAAAATCTGTCGATAGACGTGCTTTATAGAAAAATTCTCTTAAAGGTCGATTAAAAACTACTACCGCAAAAAGTATTTAGGTTGAAAAAGTTTTTTTTTTACAAATTGAAAATCCAATATTATACTTTTATTTGCAATATAAATATTTTTTAACACTCGCTCCACAAAAACATTTTCTTGTGTATATCGACTATCGAATAATCGAAAAATCTTTTTTGTTTAAAATAGTTACCTTTGAACAGCATACTTTTTGTCTTTTCTTAAAAATGTAAAACCAAATTTAGTCACTATAAAATGTAGTTGTAAGTCTCTTAAAAGCAGCAGCAAAAGGAACAGTCATATTTTTTTTTATTCGACCCCGAAAATTCGATAAACCTATTAATCTAGAGATCAATGGTTGTAAAAACTGCAAAGTCAGTTTTAAACTTGCTGACACTTTGTTCTATTTATAGCACCTCAATTTGTTTATTGCCGAAAACTAACACTTGCGATGTACGTTGTTAAAGTTTAAGACACTTTATTGATTTTAAACGCATTAGATAAAACTTATACCATACTTTATTAATTATTCCACTAAACGTTAGGCACCTTGTTATCAAACTCAATTTGATGTACACACAACACATTCTGTTGTTTTACTGCTGTACCAGCTGCGCTTGTTTAGCTATTTACATTTGCATTGCCATAAAATTTTTTTTATTTTTTTTTATATGTTGAAATGATAAAGGATTATACAGACATATACATTTCAATTTAATAACACCTAGTCTATATGACCAACAAGTAATTTTTTTCTGTCCCATTTAAGTTAAGCAATATTTGCCGCTAAATCATATGGCTTAGTACTCTGAAGTCTTCTTGTGTAGATTTCTTCGTTGCTTAAGATAGAAGCTTCTGGGTTTATGTGAGACTGCATTCTGCTTGAATGCTTAGTTGCAAACCGTTTTATTACTTTCGTAACTTTCATTACTCCGAGGTCCCTTTGTAGATCCTCAATGCTAATATACCAAGGTCATTCACTATGTTTTTTTAGAATTTTGTTTTGGGCGCGTTGGATAATTTCTATTTGTTTCTTAGTAGTACATCCCCACATTTGGATTCCATAAGACCAAACTGGTTTTAAAATTTAATTGTATATAAGGAGTTTATTTTCAATCGATACTTAAGACTTTCTACCAATAAGCCATTTAATTTTATTTATTCAGTTTCCTTTTTTTTATATGGTGCGTCCATTTAAGCTTCATATCAAGCGTTATGCCAAGATATTTGGCACAATTTGAATATGGGACCGTAGTATTTAAAATCCTTATTGGTTTATACGAAATATTTTTATAAGTAAAATCGACGTGGGTAGATTTTGTTTCATTTAAATTTATTCTCCATGTTTGTGTCCATTTGACTAATTTATTTACTGATGCTTGTAATAAAGACGATGATCCATGCCATAACATTGTTACGATCTACAATGTTCTATAATCTTCTATAGCAAAAATACTTGTAAGTTTTAGAATCAAGGTTAGGTAGCGCGGTATATGTATAATGATCTAGAACCGTTAAAATAAATTGATGACGCTGTATATAGTGGGACTTGTACATGCGGGTCTTGTCTTTGGTAAGGGTATGCCCCTGCTGATAATTGCTTGCAAAAAATGTAAATCAAACTAAATCTGCAGCAATATAAAATATTTGTTTAATTTAATTTTAAAAATATAATAATTTATGACATTTTTTATTTTATATTGCACACATTTACATGTATTTTTATTAAAACTTAATTAATTCCTTTAAGGTGGGCGCAAAATATTTCGTGATTTTCTGCGCAGCGAATTTAGCGAGGAAAATATACTTTTCTGGTTGGCCTGCGAAGATTTAAAGAACGAAATCAATGCTGAGGCAATCGAGGAAAAGGCACGTCTCATTTATGAAGATTATATATCAATATTGTCACCCCGCGAAGTATCGCTGGATGCCAGAGTACGAGAAATAGTCAATCGTAATATGGTTGAACCGACATCGCATACATTTGACGAGGCTCAAATACAAATTTATACTCTAATGCTCAGAGACTCATATCCCAGGTAAGTGGCATAACGTAGGTCACACAAGTTGAAAGGTCCCCTTTAGGTTAGGTTAGGTTGAAAAGGAGGGGCACTAAAAGTCCAAACCCTCGACAGGTATACACATATGCCCAATTGACATGTTGTGCGCTCCATATGAATAGAATAGTTAGAATAGAAAGAGAACAGAAGAGAAAGAAAAGCAGATCAATCCAGAGTCTTTGGAGGGAATCGAACCTGCAATCCCCAAACTAGCAGACCAGCATACTACTGACTAGTCCACCGGGGCCCCCTACTCGAATTATTGTTACCTTACAGGAGAAGATAAAAACGTTAAGGACATAAAGTAACTTCTTTTGTAAAGTTGCTTGTCAAACTGTTATTTTTAAAACTGTTGCATTGAATTTTTGTGACAAGGTGTATTTGTGTGAAATATATTGAAATCACTGAAGAGCTCAATTTCGTTAAAAAATGCAAGTTAGGGCCTTTCTACTTGTAAGCATCTCTCTATTTCTTTTACAATTACATATTTTTGTGTTTTTTTTGCAGATTCATTAATTCCCAAAAATACAAAACACTCGCTCAACTTCAAGATGGCATATCCGCAGCGGGCTCCGCAGCTGACAGTCCAACTTAAATGTTACTGCAAACATCGAAAAAAACGCTGGAGCTAAATATGGGAATCAATTTTAATCAATTTTAACACAAAACGATGATCCACACAGTTGTTGCTGCTTATAAACTAGAAAATTTTAAATTTCCTATACACAAAACACCAACTGTACACCTGCAACTGCAATTGCAAATGCACCTGCACCCCCATCGCCGAAAAGAAAATATTTAAAGTTTCAAAAAAAAACTTTCAATAAATTGAAAAGTACTTTAGATGTGTCAGAAGTTGAACGAACTACAATAAACCCAACTTTATTAAGGCACAATGAGAGCAATATCTATATTCAAAATTAAATTGTTTTTTTAATCTTATGTCGTTGTTAAAATTTGTTTTAAAATTTCGTTTGTTTTTGTTTTTATATCGTGTTGATAAGTCTAAAACATATGCTACAAAACACATAGACGACAGCAGGCTGCCGACTACAATATGTCAAAAATAAAATACACGCGTTTATATACAGACGATTATTTTGAAGCTATCACAGCAGCACGACTGCACGGCTACATTTTTGCGATGGCGCCCACTAAGCTAATTTCTATTTTTGTCAACGGCAATAAGCAGATTCAGTGATGCCAATATAACAAAAAAATTTAAATTTATATGAGATTAAAAATACCTAAACATAAATTAATTTGTTTTTAAATTTGTAATTGGTTCACGTACTTTTACAACAAGCGATTTTATTTTTAAGAAAGTGAAATAGTTTAAGTGGCACCACTGAAATGTACATTTATTTAATAAACAGCTGTTGCTGTCGTCTTCTATATAAATAAGTAGCTGACTACATGGCAACGTAGCCTGCTGTCGTCTATGTGTTTAATGCCATAGGTGCCCATTTCTTCAAATAAGTGTTTATAACCCCACCTCTTTTACTTTTATGCTCTTTAATTTAGTCGTCCATGAGACAGTGACGAGTGCACATGCTTAGTGGTTGTGTTAATAATTATTCAAATACAGTGCGTAAAAAAATGATGATGGAATTAGAAGAAAATTTTATTTTCAAAAAGTCAAATTTAAAACTGCAAAATTTATTGAAAACAATTTTTTTTCAGTGTTTACTGCATTTTTTTACACCCAAAACAGTTTTTTTGTATTAAATTTAATTGGAAATCTTTACGATTATTTTTTTATTTAACTAAAAAATAGCAAATTCAGTGTGAACTGCATTATTTTATATTTAAAAAAAAAAAAACATTTTTTGTGACCAAAATCTGCGAGCTTACTTTTTCATAGCACTGTACTTTGAAATTCTCTCAACAATACGGATGCAAAACATTTTTGGGCATCTATGGCCTAAAGGCCGGGGCACAATGAATCCGTCGTCCGTCAAACTTCAACTGTTCCAACTGACAACTAAGTTAAAATACATGTTTTCTTATGCGTGTTGTCACATTCAGTACGTCTCCGTCAACGCAAAGTACTAAAATTTACCAAATTTTAACTTTTGACGTACATACATACGTCGAGTACTTTTACAACTATCATATGGTTGTGCGCAAAAGGCGAAGTCAACCGGCTTTACAGCAGCCGCCGTACTTTTTGTGATGCATGAGTCGTCATGAAGTGTTTTTCGGTTCAAAACTCTTTGTTTTTATATATAGATTGTATGAATTTGAAGCTAAATTGACATTTTCTTAAACAAATATTATTTTGTTTTATTAATTTTTTGTTATTGTAAAGAAAAATAAAAAAAAATTATATAAATATTATGGGCCTTCATCTCCCGCTGTTGGTTTTTGATTAGCCGCAGCAGTCGGCAATATAACTTGACTGACTATATTCCGCCAACACAAAGTACTGATTGCGCCAACCCCTCTCCGTCATTACGTTGATGCCAGTTAAAAAAGTTGTAGTTTGACGGACGACGGCTTCATTGTGCCAAATTCACTTCAAATGTATTTAGGAGCGCAACAATCCTATTGTATCATGCATTTTAATTGTTTAAATTAAAATAAAACCAAAAAAATTTTATATACTTTTTGTAATCTGCTTACAAATTGTGAACAATACTGAAATATTGTTTTGTTGTTGTGTTTTTTTTATACCTTTACACGTTTAGTTTTATTTTGTTTGTTTTAATTATTATTAAGTTTGAAAACATTTTCATTTTTTAGTTAAAAAAATCTAGTCAAGTTATTCAAATTTATTAAAAATTGTAATTAAATATTTAAGGCTAATGCAATACACAACCAAATACACACACACACACACTCACCGGAAAATATAGTTTGTTTTATTACCTTAATTAACTTAATACTTAATAAAATTTTTGCAAATAAACAAATGAACGAGCATTAATAAAAAATAATTTTTTTAAATAATTTTTTTTAAATAATTTTTTTTTTTTTTTATATTTAGTGTAGAATAGTAAGACAAACCAAGAGAACTATTTACCATTTAAGCAAAGTAAAAATAAAAACACATATAATTTTTAATAATTATTTAGACATACTTAATTAAATATATAAAATAAAAAGATAAAAAACAAATTAAAATAAATAAATAAATAATTATTGGAACTTTAATATGTATTTTTTTTTGGCAAATAATACTATTGAAAATATATATTTAATTGAAAATTATTTGAATGAAATTATTAAAAACAACAAAATACACGAGTATTTAGTGATTAAGATTTTCCATTACAAAATTGAAGTCTAATTAAAACCAAATATAAAAACCCACTCACACACACAAGCATAATTATACCAAAAAAAAACCAAACAAAAACTACAAATGACTAAGAAAATATTAATATAAAATAATAATAATTAATAATAATTAATTATAATAAAAAAGAAACTGTTTTAAGTTTAATATCGATAATAAAGTGTTCATTTTTATTTTACAGTCTTAAATAATTTAGTTTTTTATACAAGTTCAAATAACAAATTAAGAAATGTTTTATATCCACACAATTACCCAACAAACACTTAATGCATGTTTGTTATAAAGGCGATGAAGAATTTTACATTTAATAACAAATTAGTCTTTCAAATATTGTTTCAGGAATTTTACATTTATTATCAAATGGGTCTTTCAAATATTAGGTGTGTTCCACAAGATCTCGGACAAGTTCGGACTAATGAGAGTAAAATGAAAATTACTCTCTAAATTTGCCAAAACTACCCAAAATTGCTGGAACGCAAAAAACCATTTTTGCACTTCTTGTAATACTAATGGTGCTTACTTTTTAAATTAAAATCTATTTAAGTGATTTTAGACGCTTAAAAGCAATAACATTATAAAAACAAAACATTTGCATCATTGCCAACTAATGTTAAAAATAATTTAAAAAGAACTGAAAGAAAAGCTGAGCCAGTGTAAATTTAAAGAACAAGGGAGATATCTATTCACTAATGTATTTACCACTTTAACTTTTTCATTTAAACCTTCCATTTTGCTTTTTAATATATTTTTTAACAAAAAACTAAACTTTTTCTTTTGCTTGCAAATTTTTTGATTAATTTTCAGTTTCGTATGTAAACAAAAAACAGCTGATTGTTAAATTCTTGTCCGAACTTACCCAAAAGAAAAAAATGAAAAAAATTACTCTCTCAATTACTCGCTTAACGCTTTTGGGTAACTTTGGGCAAGTTCGGACTGTTTCGTTATGCATGTGGAACAGAGCTATTGTTTAAAACCAAAAAAAAAAAAAAATTTTTTTTTGAATTTCAACTTTAATTTCAGGTTGATTTTAATAAAAAGAAAAGTTTTGTTAAATGACATTTTAAAAAATTAATTTCAGAAAAAAAATTAAAACCATTAAGACATTTGGAAAAACCCTTTGCAAGCCTTCCAACAAAAATTTTGTTAAAAAAATATTTAAAAAAATTTTTTTATATTAAATTTATTCATCAAAGAGATTTTTCTATTCTTTTTTATTTTCAATTTTATTCGTTTGAGTTCATTTGCACAAAATTTATTTTAGAAATGGAAAGAATTTAGTACAGTTTTGTCAAAATAGTAAAAGTGTTTTTTGTAAATGAACCTAAACTTTATATATTTTAAAATTATTACAATTAACAGATAGTATTATAATTTATAATTTATACACTTGGGGCATTCAAAAAGTATGCTATAATGTTGTAGATTGATAATTTTACATCTTGATTACACATCTTGGTTGCTCAAAAACCAAACATGGACAGAGTAGCAAACTTCTTCATGTTGTCCTGTGTGGGAAATATGTCGCCGCTTTCTTTAGCATGACAAAAATTCTGAAAAACTCGTTAGTCTAAGGTCACACATGACGATTATAGTTGGGCAATTCTTGAGTTTGTTGATGTTTTTTACAGTTTTAGGTGAGGAGAACAAAAAGGGAAAAATAATCGCCGGTACTCGGCTATTTGAAGCAATTTTTTTTTGTGAAATATTTGAAATTTCTTTTCATTCGGTGTTTCGCTTCGTGGTGTGTAAGTAATTACACACGTCACAAATTAAACGTTTAAAATATTTAAAAATAAAACAACAAAAAAAATTTTTTTTAGTGAAATCATTTTAATTAAAAGCGTCAATTAAAATCAATTATTTTATTTTCTGTATGTTTTTATTATTTTTATTGTTGCTATTTACGGCTAAAGCACAATTGTCAGATTGTAAGAAAATAAAAGCCAAACAAAACAGAAAAATCGCCAACGAAATTGTCGTGTGTGAACGGAAAAGCAACTTTAAAAGAAAATATGGAAAAAGTTGGGCAATTAAAATCGTCGTGTGTGACCATGACTTAATAGTGGACCACCCGTTTCTAATTCAAGTGCTTAAAATAGATTATTCGTTGTTCGAACAAATCGATGGCTTGTGCAGATACTAGGTCTCTTATAATATTCTAAAGGCTTTAAAGTTTCACAGTCATTTTTAAGACTATGACAAAACAATATGATGGCATACTTTGTGACTGTCCCAACTATTTTATTTAGTATTTTTAAAAAAAATCTATAAATTTACTGAAGTATTCATTAAGAAAAATATTTTACGATTGTTAGAGGCTTATTTGACAGATGTTGTATAGAAAATTGTCAAAAAAACCAGCATCTCCATCCGATGGTCTAAATTTTCAATGACAATGTTCATGTTCAATTGTTGGGCACGATAATGAGTCGAGGTTGACTGCTCCTGTACCACACTATCGCGAAAAACAGCAATGTTCAACGTTCAACGAACTAAGAAGACATTTACAGATGTTTTCACATTTCATACCGACCTGTTTTGCTAAAATTTAAATATTTTTCACAATTCTCCCGATTCTGGACGAATTGGAACGATTATGTGATTACGAAAAAATCACGAAGGGCACGAAATGCAGTTTGATTTGAACGCCCATTTTCATAATAAGCCTGAATAACTTTAACGCGTTGCTCGATTGTATATCTTTTCATGGTTGAAATTGAGTTTGAGTCTGAAACTGAGAAATCTCAAATGAAAAAAACTTGACATTTAGGTGTGGTTCACAATAAAGAAAAAGATAAAAAAATATGGGCGTCATATGTCGGCATACATACAAAAACAAAGTGCATGTAATTTTTGTTGTTGTTGTGTTTGTTGCCGCGCTGCATATACCTTATGGATATGCCTTAGTTCTACATATATTTCACATTCGAAAAAAGAGCACATTTAAGAAAAATATTAAAGACATGACATACGAATCAAGTTCGAATTAACTTCACTTTTTGTTAAAAAAAAAAATATTTTCAAATAATTTTTCTACAAATTGTTGAATGATTTACAACACAACTTAAATAAGGAAGGAATGTAAGTGTATTAAATTATGATACATTTTAAAAACTTAAAATATACTAAACATTGTCTGTATGTATGCACTTGTTTATAACGAAATGCTAAATTTTCGTTCTTGATAATTTTTGGTGCTATAGCAAGCTGAGTAGGGTATGTAGAAAAGGGAATGCAGAAATCTTGAGCCACCTCCAACACCCACACTCGAATAACAATATGGTCCATTGTGTTTTCCTTTATACGAAAAAGATGGAGGATTAATTAGAAAAAGAGAGAGAGAGAGAGAGAGAGAAAGGGTTGCTAAAAATATAGTAAATGAAAGTAAGTAAGTAGAAATATAATAGAAGAAACAAATGCAAATTCCGTACGAGCCCCATTGCATGTTCACCAGCCACCTGACTCTTATGATGAATCTTATGATATTCCCCAGCTTGCACTCCGAAACATCACCCAACTCATCGTGGAATCGTCTACCTAACCACTGAAACCTGTGATTCTGTAGCCTCGGGAAGTAACAGACAATGTGTTCCACAGTCTCTAGCTCCTCCTCATCCTCACTCATCCTACAATTATCCTAAACGGCGCGAGTCTTATCTACTAATCCTAGCGCTCACAGGACATAGTGTCCTGTTAAAACCCCAATAATGACCCTCAGACATACTCTATCCAGGACCAAAAGTAACGTAGAGTCCGCTGAGATTAACTTGGTCCATCAAGCTTTTGACACTCTGCAGCCCCTTCTGTTCCTCCACGCCATATAAGTCATATAAGTTGAGTAAAAGTAGTTGATTCTGATAAACAACAATTGCCTAAAAATCTCTAATATATCTGTGGTTTTCATTATAGGTTTTCTAGCTTTAACATGTTTAATAAGATCATCAATCGTTTTCTGAGGGAAGTCATTGATTTTGAAAAAAATATTCTTGATTAAATTTGTTTTATGGAACTAATGGTTATTTATAGCTAAGACTGTACTAATGAAATTTATCGCAGTATTGATTAAAATGTTCTTTGGATGTTTGGCATAAAAGTTGATACGTCTTCCTGACGAAGTAGGCTTCTGTTGCCCATCCACTTTCAGCATGTTACCTTTTCTGCGTATATTTGAGTCCGAATACGGTAGTTTTCTATTGTGTTCTTCCCCCATCGTAAATTGTATTTGTTTATTGAACGAGTTTAAAATGTTCAGTGTTTCATTAAACTCATCTTTTTTAATGATACCAAATACATCATCAACGTATTTAGCGAGAATAATTGGTTTTGTTTTCATAATATTAACTGAAGCATTCAGTAGTTATTCCATTATGATGTCCGGTAATAACAGGTGACGCTGGGGACCCCATTGGACCCTTTTAGTTTTTCGTAAAATTTGTCATCATATTTAAAGTATCTAGTGTCCTTAATGCCAAATGTAAGAAATTCTATGAATAAATCTTTGGGAATTAAAATTTTCTGTCGCTAATCATTTCAGTTTCTGTTTAAATTCCCTTTAATTACTTAGTTTGTTTAATTATATGATTAAAATGTTGTAAAAATATAATAAAAGAGTTTAGGTAAATAATTAAACTAGAAATCGAACGAAATTCATGATTCGATATCCAAATAAAACATTTTCACTACACAGCCGTATGTACATAAATATATCAAAGCAATATCTATATTTCTAGCCGATTCAAAAAATTAGAGAAATGTCATATTCAAAGTATTATATTTTTATAGCATTATTTTTATACCCTTCACCATATAATTATATGTATAAGTCTCTCGTTCCATTAGTTATTTTAAAGATATTCATTTTCGAACACACTTACACAAATACATGATGGTATAGACAGGGAGACCTGAAGCTCCCAGACCAGATGATACGGCCAGTATCTTGTAACAAAATAGTTTATATAAAAATGTACACATAAAGGTACACATGCATATTTATAATATATTAATAGTCAAGAGATGTATGTGTGTGTCTTACTCTTGGTTATACAGTCGAACTTCACTATAGTGAATCTTCACGGGGACAGACAATTATTTCACTATATAGAAATTCCATTATACAGAAATATTTTTTTTTTGTTGTATGGCATTTAAATACATTTGTAGGAATGTCGGTAAAGAGGAAACGTGTTCTAATGCAGGTGACGTTTTATCACTATTTGTCCTCACTTCACCACCCAGTTTCTCTTTATCGTCATCTGATATAATCTGCTGTAATCCACGACTCTCTAAGACACTGCTTGGAATATCTTCATCGGACTGAATATATATTTTTTCCTTGATGTCCCTTCTTCAACTTTATTAATTACTAATACTACTCTGGTGCGTCATTTTCGTTCACTGAACTCGGTCAACTGATGTTAAAAGGCAAATCATTGACTTTTTTGTTTTGATTTTCATATTTTGGGAATCCCAAAAATATTACTTATTTTCTTTATAAATTGTGTAAAATAAAGCGGCTAAATATAGTTCATAAAATGTATTTTTGTTTCCAAAATTTTGTTCATAGTAACGAAAGATTTACTGTATGGAAATTCATTATACGGAAATTGAAATACATTGAAAGTGGAAGGAAAAAGCTGTGTTCTTAACTTTAGTTCATAATAGGGAGAACTTCATTATATAGAAGTTCACTATAGGGAAGTTCGACTGTACTACATACTAAGTATTTGTTAATGAACAGAAAAGATGAACCAAACATCGAAATATTTAAATTTGTAAATAAAACACAACAAAACAAGAAAAAGAAATAAAAATAATTAATTTGAAAACATTTAAAACAATTTATAAAATTTATACAACTTTATTATGAGATCTAATGTGTGTGTAAAATTTTTAGTTTGATGTAAGAATGTATGTATTGTAAAACCGTTACAGAAAAAAAAATGTTTAAGGAATAATTAGATTTCTTTTGAATGAATGAAAAAATTTTTATATACTCACTCAAGTACATCCAAAGAAGCATATTCAAATAATGTTTAGGTTTAAGTATGCCATTCACTGCCAATTCACACTCCACAATCACACTCCACACTCACACACCCACACACCCACACACCCACACACCAGCAACTCCTAGTGATCCTCTAGATTTTTATAAAAAAAAAAAAAAACGAAAAAAAAAAAGAAAAATTATAAATATTTGAATGACATTTAGAAATTTCTTCAAATAACAACTCATTATTATATTGTCCTGCAAATATTTAAAGATTTTTTTTCTTTTCAAAACACAAAGGAATTGATTTATATTAAATTGTTGTTGTGGTTTTTCTCAGTGTACCTCTAAACAAAAATCCTTTGTTTTATCTTAGTTTCTACACTTTAACAAAAACTATTTTATATTTTAATAAAATCCAAAACATACATAAACGATTCAAAATCGATCGACTTTTGAGACAGAGAAAGGGGTCGCAAAGAGTTCGATTGAAAAAGAAAAAAACTTTTTTATAAGAATAGCAAAAAAAAAAACTAATAAATTTGTAAGTACTTAAGCATTGTTACTTTTTATAAAATTTATTTATTTATTTTTCTTAAATTTTATTTTTCATATTTTGTACACGTGTATGTATGCAAACTTGCATGTACGAGTAAAATGCAAATCTTTAATTCAATAAAATTGTAAAAGTATGAAGAAGTATTAATTTCTTCATGCAAGTTAGTAAGTAGTATTAATTAGTAGTGGATAATGTGTAAAATTAATAGTATTTATATAATGAAAACTTTTGACCATACATTATTCTAATAATGACAATTAAAATCTTTATAAACTAAAATTAAATTAAAACATCTAGTAAAAAAAAATTACAGAAAATTATTTTAAGAAAAAAAGAAACAAAAAACTGACGAACAGCTAGTTGTTTGTATAATACTTAAACACAATATAATACAATACAATACAGTCGTAAAACATTAATACATTAAGGGTACTTACTCATGCTTAAACGCTTAAGTTTCCTATTTGTGCAAATAAGCAAACTTGCAATATCTTTAAATAGTCTTTATTTTTTAAATTATATCAGTCAAGGTATATTTAACAGTTAATAATCTTTATTTAGTTTTTTTTAATTCGATCGTCAAGGTATATTTACCAGTTAATAACATTTCATTAATAAATCAATAAATATATAAATTTTTTTTTATTAAAACTAAAAAAAAGGAATTTTTTTGATTAAACCGGTATTTAAATTAAACAATAACAGCTGATTTGTCGAGTGTAAATAAATCAAGCAATTCACGTTGTCACTCTTATGCCATGTTCACACCAGGGTTGCAAAAGTTGGTACAATTGTAATTTTTGTGGTACAATTTAAACCTCAAAAGTACAGTGATACACCAATTACCCATTTGGTACAATTTACTAACTTTCTCATGTTTATGTTTACGAATAGCATAGTGACACTTCTAATAAAATTTTTTCCAAACGAATGCAAAAATTTGAATTGATGTTTTCGGAACTTTCAAGAGTTGTAGGTGGGATATTATCAGTTCCACATTCGCAGAAGATTTTTTCCTTCCAAAATATTATTAAAACGAAAGAACGAAATAGGCTTCATGTGCCTACAGTTTCCGGTCTTATACAGACAAAAGTTAATATAATTTGTTATCAAAACCAATTTGATCTCATGAATATATCGGTAGACTTTTTATGCAGTTTCTTGTTTTTAAAGATATACTTTAAAAGTATAAATAAATTTTTAAGTACAAATGTTAATTTTGATATCACAAAAATGTATTTTTATGTTATGTTTATGTTTTTTCTGGCTTTTATTTAATATAAAAAAAAATTTTAAAATAAAACTGTTTGGTACAATTGGGTTCGAAAAAGTACAATTTTATGAGCTTCTTAGTACAATTTTGATGTTCTCATTTTGCAACCCTGGTTCGCACGGCAATATGAATCTCGTGGTTCGCTCTCTGAATCTCGAATGTGAACTCTGGCGATCAGACGATAGTTCTTGTTTCACTTTGACATAGGTATTTTTTGTTTAATTATTTAACGCGGATTTTTGTTTTTTCTGAGGTCTATTGAGGTCATTCTTCTACACTTTAAAACACGTTTCACTATTTCTCTTCTTTTCCCATTTTAATTTAAATATACATGTTTAAACATATTAATTTTTTATTTCCACAATAATTTTTTTAAAGTTTTTTACACAAATATTTTTTTGTTTTCCTTTGTTTATGTTTTATTTTGACAGCCAGTACAGATAATTGAACGATTTTTTGTTATCAAAATTGAAGATGATAGAAAATTCTTCGAGATTCGCAATAAGATTCAAAATGAACCATGAAGATTCGCTCTCAAAATTTTGTATGGCGAATCTTGTAGACTTAAACAATATTCGGTCGCGAACCTTGAATGAGAGAGTAAACCCCAAATTTGGCTGTCCGTGTGAACATGCTATTAAGTGTTGACCAAACTAATTTTCATTAATTAAAAGATAAAAGAAACTTACAGCAAATACACAAATTGTACAGTTTGTGCACATTCAAGCGATTGCCCTTATTAATTCATTTTATCACAACATAAACAAAAACACAAAAAAAAAACAAACAATCACTTTTCACTTAAATTAAGTTTGTGCAAGGCCTACAATAACAACAGCAAACGTACACAGCAATCACAAGTATAATTCATAAAGAAAAAATTAAAATTATAATAAAAGAAAATAAAAAAAAAATTGTTTAAAAAGCAACAAATATGAAAAATCATATGATACATAAAACGAACAAAAACAAAAAAAAAAAACAAGAAAATAAAACAAAAAAAAAAAAAAAAGAAAAGTAAATAAATAAATAAATAAATTACTGATCAAAAGGAAGTGGTTGTTTAATTTAAAATTTTCTTTACAAACTCACAAAATATTTACAACTTTGAGCAATTTCTCTTGATTATCATTGAAAATATGTTGTCTTTAAACACATCTCAACTATTTCTGTGTACGATTAAATCTGATTTAAGTTTTTTCTTTATTTTTTTCTTCTCTTCTATTTTATGAGTTTTATAACTAATGACTCCATTTAAGTGGATCTAAAGAAAAACAAATACAATACAAAAAGTTAAATTACTAATAGGAGTCATGGTTGCACTACATTTTTCGCCAAGCTACTACACAGACAACAGGGGAACATTTTTGAGACATTAACCCATTCCAATAAGAGTTAGATAAGTTGCCGTCGTTCGTATACGGAACGAAGGACCATAACAAATGCCAGACATCTACATATAATTATTACTGATATATAATTTACACGATTCCTATTTGCTGCATTCACAGGAATGTCATCTATTTACAATTTTAAAATTAATAAAAAGTATTGAATTGTTTTCTATAAAGTTATTAAAACTTTTTAACATTTTCCAAAATTTTGACAATACTGACACTTGCGACACCTTGAAAATACGCCAATTGCTTCATAATAAAATCGTCTTAAACAAAAAGCAAATATGCGTACTAACACTTTCCAAGTCTTTTACACACGTTCTAAAGGGTGGTTAAATTTCAAGGGCCGATATTTTTATGATGATAATATTGGTATGGCTCAGTTAACTACGGAACAAAATATCGACCAAATGGCCGCCGCAACCTCGATGGCACACCTCCATCCGATGGTCCAAATTTTCAATGACAATGTTGATGTTCAATTGTTGGGCACGATGATGAGTTGGGGTTGACTGCCACACTATCGCGAAAAACAGCAATGTTTACCGTTCAACGAACTAAGAAGGCATTCACAGATGTTTTCATATTTAATACAGACCTGTTTTGCTTAAATTTAAATATTTTTCACAATTCTCCCGATTCTGGACGAATTTGAACGATTATGTTGACCAAAAGAATCACGAAGTGCACGAAATGCATTTTGATTTAAACACCCATTTTCATAATAAGCCTGAATAACTTAAACGTAAACTTAACTTAATGGAGCTGAACCCCTGAAAAATGCAAAAATATGTGTTTCTTTCGTAGATTTTATATTAAAGTGAATTATGCTTTGAATGGTTATACGTTAAATAGACTGGAACCCGTCTCTGATCTTGGAATCTTATCAGGTGCTAAACTAAATTTTATTTAGCATGTCTCTTTAACTGTTAATTAAGCACCGTGCAGTTCTTGGATTCATAAAACGTTGGGAGAAAGAGTTTACAGATCCATATTTAACAATACAATTGTATATTTCTCTTGTCTGGCCTATTCTTGCATATGGTTAAATAATTTGGAATCCAACTTACAATGTTTACATTACTAAGCATTGAATCTGTGCAAAAACAGTTCCTGTTATTTTGTCTTCGTGTATTAAAGTGGAATTCGTTAAACCTGCTGCCTTATACTAGTAGACTTGCACTTGTAAAGCTGTCAACTATAAAAAGTCGAAGAACACTGCTAAACGTTACGTTTGTTGTAAATTTAACAAAAGGATATAGATGCTAAAAGCTTCCTAAAAGCGAATATCTTAATGTACCACCTCGTGCTACACGTCATTTTTGTCCGCTATCAGTCAAAGTTTTTAGAACGAATTATGCCAACTTCGATAAGTTTTTAAGGATCTGTACCGAGTTCAATAAACTTTATCAACACATTGATTTTTCCTTAAATGTTTATATTGTGAAATGTAAAATAATTTTGTTTTTGAATAACTAATATTAAAAAATTTGTACACGCAAAGAAAAACCAGGTTTACGACATGATCACGACGGTCATATTTTAGTTTCTATAACAATATTTGGTTGTCGAAAACAAGTAATAGTAATTTTTATTTTATTTCATCATACATTTTATTACGATAACCAAGCATTTGTCTGAATTGTATCATTTAATGTTTATTTTACCTAAAAATGTCGACATGGTTGTCGTTTAAAAAAGTATGATTTAAAAAAAACTAATCCGACAAAAATAATATTTTATTGAAAAGCATTAAAATTAAATTCAGTTAAACATAATAATAATAATTGGAAACCTTTATATGTTTTAACCACAATCATATAATTCAATCATATTATGTTTTTCTTCGATTATGGTCACCATATTTTTTTCTTTGCGTGTATGTACTGCTTTATAGTCTGTAAGAATCTAGAATCCATAGACTTAAAAATTAAATAATAAAATAAATAAAATATTTGAAAATAACATTCCATATGTGTTGTTAAAATATCATGCAAGTAAACTTACTACTACAGTGTGTTAAAAACCACTTTTTGTTACTCCTTAAAACACAGTGGATTTAGTTTTATTGTGGCGGGTGATTCAACATGAGGTTTGGTTTTAAATAGGCTTTTTTTAACAGTTCACGTATGTCGTATATCTAACTGCTTTGTCATTTTTGTACAGTATCATTTGGCAAGTCATCATGGAAAGTTTCGCACCACAACAGCGTCTCCTAATTGTCGAATTACGACATTCGATATCGATCAAAATTTCAATCTAACGTAAAAGTTTTCCTTACATCTTGTGTTGGGTTCTAATAAGAATGCCATCAATTTTGATCGATATCGAATGCCATAATTCGGGATGACGAAAAACACCGAATAACTTTCGGTGCGCATAATCGACCTACTGAAACCACTATAAGAACTACAACTGTACCAGGAGCTACCACCAATCCATTAAAAAGATCGGTATGGTGTGGTTATGGGCTAGTGGAATTGTTGTTCTATACTTCTTCGAAAATAAGGCAAATCAGAATGTTACCACCAATGGTAATTATTATTGCATCAGGTGATTTCTGACATTCAAGCGCATGGTCTCGGTGAGCTCTGGTTTTAACAAGACGCCGCTACGACCCATACAGCGAGTGAAACCTTGAACTTGTTGAGAAATTATTTTGGTGAGCACTTAATTGACCACCCAGGTCATGTGATATCACAATTATGGACTATTTTCTCTTAGAATATGTTAAGTTTGAGGTCTTCAAGAATAAGCTAGCTTCGATTGGCGCTTTAGAAGGCAACACTACTCTTGCTATTCGCGAGATGCTAGTCACTATGCTCAAACGAGTCGCCCTAGTCGTGGCCAAAATATATCATCACATCATTTTAAAACAGTAAATTCTATAAGTTGTTCTTTTAACCGATAATAAAAATTTTCACTTCTCTTTAAATATGTATGTGTTCTTTTTACATTATTAATCAAACCTCACGATAAATCACCCTTTACATCTGCGGATTAGTTTAATTTCTGTCACGGTGCCTGTATATGGTTAAATTTTTTAATGATGAACATGGAGAACGTTAATAATAAGATGTCGGTGTATGCAAAAGCTTTATCAAGTAAAATGAGAGGAAGTAAATATATTTTCTTCACAGGCTACTCTAGAAGCCTTGCATAACATACTCTCTTGATATCCAGTATAAATGAGAGAAAATCAAGGTGCACCAAAACAAGATCTTAAACAACATAATTGTTATACTCGCATTCGAAATGGGTTTTTTGGAAAAATTTTATCAGGAAACTTTAATCATGATAATCACATTTTGATTATAAGCGTCCCTCAATAAACTGTTTAGTTGTTTATGTGAAAATACTTCTCAACTCATATTGAATCATATAGGTAGGTAAAAGCAAGGAATTTAATTCTAGCTGCGAATAGACAATTAAATTTATATTAAGTGTGTATCGAGTGTCCCACTAGTCCTTTAAGGTTTTTATCATAATCGTTTGGTAAACTCCAGTTAGTAGATCTGTCTGTCGCTTGCATTTTAAGTGCTGTCAGCGACGCTATGGTCTTCAACACTAATGATGACAATTGCCAGCTGGTTGTCTGCTTTAATAACTGATTGCTCCTGAGCTCAATGCACGCATCATTATCTGTATGCTGAAACTTTTACGCATGTGTGTGTGTGTGTATTTGTTTTTATTTACTTTTTTGTTTGTAATTGTTAATAGAAAAGGAAATTAATAAATTAATTGCCTTTAACACAATGTTTATTTCAATTCACTGCAATTTGCAATTCAATTGTAACTCGTGACTTCTACAGTCTGTTAATTTCCAACAAATGCAATCAATTTCAAATGGATTCAGTAGCATTCTTATCCTTTTCTTATCCTCCAACACTGAGCACATCAAACGTCTAAGTCTTCCTTTTAAATGGATTAAACTTTTATTTGTAGAAAAAAGTAAAAAGTTATTGTTTCGTTAAGTTCAATTTTTGTATGTTTGCTAGCGGATATTGATTTTAAAAATTAAAAATTTTTCTTAAAGGATTAACTTTTACCAGTCCATACATTATGGCACGTAACTCATAAATAATAAATGATTACAATGACAACAAAAACCATTTTTATCAACAATCATTATTTCATTTCTCCTGCGACTTTTGCAAAAAAAAAAAAAGAAAAAAAGTCGTTCAAACATTTCAACTTGCAGCCAACATGAGCCAGCCCAGTTAAAATTAGAGTGAACCCAATTGGAGGGGATCATTTATGTACGTATAAATGTATTTTTCATAATTGTTAACAGACATTGAAAGCAATTCATTCTACAATAAGATATGTTTTTTTCATTTAACTATTGCAAATAATTAATACAAATGTTTAAATAAATATTTAGCAAATGCTTTTGAATTCATCGTTTAATAGTTTGAAAAACGTTCATTTTATTTAAAGTTAATCAGTTGTTTTGTTATTCAATTTATTTTGAGAAATAAAATCAATTCAAAAACCTTTGATTTGTTAACACAAAGTGTCTATATGCGTGTATGATTTGAATTATAACTAATGCTATGGACCACCCCATCTAAGGCACTGTTCACTATTTTAAACTCGTTACCACCAGACATCCTACCTAAGCGGATGGATGCGGAAACCGGACTGAGGCTGAATGCCACAAGGGCATGGAAGTATGCGAATTATTGACATGCCAGGATTTTAGGTATGATCAATATTGCTTCTCCTATTGATTACAAAGTACCTGAACCAGTATTCGATCCGGGTTTCGCGACGAATAAACCGGATAGATCTGATTACAATGATGGCCTCCGACCTCCGGAGAATGCTATTCAGATATTTACTGACAGATCGAAATCACATGATGGAACTAGATGTGTTATCTTTTCGACTCAGTTGGGTTTGGAATTATCCCTAAGGCTACCGGATTACTATAGCGCGATACAGGCCGAATTAATGAGTATTAAGACAGCCGCGGAACAGATTCAGTATCTTGGAATATCTGGCAAGGATATTCATATATTTACTGACAGCAAGGCAGCTATTAGGTCCCCGGAGAGTGTGTACAGCAAATCGAAAATTGTTCAGGAATGCCGAGTTTCTTTTGGGGGGATAGAGAGACATTCGACGATTACCCTTGTATGGGTTCCAGGATATAGGGATATCGATGGTTAAGATAGGGCTGATGCACTTGCGAAACCCGGTACCACCTTAGATTCGGTTGAATTCAGTTGTACCCTTGTCAAAAGGAAAGCAGCTGATCTAGCATCGATTTTATCTGGATGCCAATGAAAGATGGGTGAGAGAACGCAATTGCTTAGAAACCAGAAAGATCTGGCCTAACATGGATAAGCATAGGACGCAAAAAGTGGTAAATAAACCCCGAATCCACCTTAGGAACCTCATAGTGGTCATTATTGGACACTGGCCTATAGATACACTTGCGAAAAAGTTAAGTATCGCTTACAAAGACTTCTGCAAAGCTGCGGCAACGAGGAAGAGAAGGAGATAACTGAACATTTTCTCTGTAATTGTCCTGCATTCGGGGACCTGAGACACCAGATTCTAGGTCAGCGAATATTTGTTAATAAAAATTTTCTTTCCAGAGGTGATCTGTGAAAGATTCACATCTTTATAAACAAGACAGCCAGGGTACGTAGACGAAAGGGCGTTGGTGCCTACGGTATCACAACGGGACCCTTGGAGGACCTAAGTGAGCTATGCCTTCGCGCGGCTGCCGGAACTAACCTAATCTAATGCTATGGCAATCACATACATACAAGAGCGGAAAAAAATCTTTTTTTCCTAACATAAGAATTACTTTTAACGTTCTTAAAACACTAATTTTTTTTTTATAAAAATTTCACACCACCCACCCTTCCCAATTCTTAAACTAAATCCGCGCCTGCTACATAAAAACTAATTTATAACTGAACTAACGTTTTTACTTCACATTCGATCGTATCGATTGATTGGTTACGTTCAGTCATTAAATTCGTCCATTTCTTTTTTTTTATGTTCATTCTTTCTTTATCAACTTGATCATCCCATTCCCATAATGTTTTATTAATGATCTCTGGTAGATCCTTATAACGAATTGTTTATAATTTTTAAACAAGCGTTGACAACAGCACATAACCATCAAATACTTACATCGAATACAACAGCGTACAGCGAACAATCATGCGTATTTGTTGGCATTATTTTATGTGTCTGTTGCCAAAGCAATTATTTTGATTTTTTAGTTGCATGCATCCATTCATGCCTTTGATAAAGTGAAAACATTAAACTGTAAATTACATATTTGAGATATAAAAGAAAAAAAGGAAAAGATTGGACCCATATTCAAAAAATTTAAAATGAGTTTGAAATTTTTCTTACACAGAATTTTTTTGAAATTAATTTCAAGCCCATTTTAGATTTTTATACCCTTCACCTGTGGTGCACAAGGGTATATATAGCTTTGTCATTCCGTTTGTAATTTCTACAATTTTCATTTCCGACCCCATAAAGTATATATTTTCTGAAAGCTTATGAATAGAGGAGTCGATTAAGCCCTGACCGTCTGTCCGTCTGTCCGTCTGTCCGTGTGTTGGTTGAAATCAACTTTTAGAAGCAACTATATGTTCCTCAGATCTGTATATGGTATCAATCTCTTGGAAATATCCAGGAATGAATCGCTATTGAAATTCAGCACAATCGCCGCATAACTTTCTGAGATATGAGCAAAAAACCACGACCACCTCGTTTTTTTTCACAATTACAACAACAACATACATACATAGATACATGTAAAAAACATACCAAACAAAAAAAATTACAAAAAAAAAAATATTAAAAATAAGAAAAAAATAATAAAAAAAAACTACAAAAAAAAATTTTAAAAAAATTTAAAAAAAATTTTTTAAAAATTTTTCTAAAAAATTTTTTTAAAAAAATTTAAAAAAAATAATAAAATATAAATAATATATTAAATAAAATAAAATAAAATTTTTTTGGCTCAGCTGGGATTCGATGCCACATTTACAAACAATTGTTATTGCATGACTACACGTTGTGAAGGGTATATAAGATTCGGCACGGCCGAATATAGCACTGTTACTTGTTTATTTTTTTTTAATATAGGCCAAGAAGATATTTTTGATTTCAAGAAAGAAAAAATCATTTTTTTTGCATTCGTACCGATATTATTACTGTGATTGTAATTTTTTTGTAAAATGTAAGGTTGTTTTAGTCACTAATACCAGCGACATCCGTAACAAGTCAAAATGCTATACTCGGCCGTGCCAAATCTGATAATAAACTTCATCATCAGGCAAAGTAATCACATCGCCGTGAAACAAGTCGACCGGCACAGAGCCGATGGCTCCCCACCACCGTTTCTATTTTTCAATGTCTACTCCCCCGCCGTTTTTGTCGTCTGAAAACAGTTTTATTACCGTTAGATTTTTTTAGAACAATTTTGTTAGCGTCACTTTAATTTTTCGAGCCGCCGTTTTTATTTTGTTTTCGCCACAGCCACATAAAAACTGCCCAGCCGCCGCTATCGAAGACTTTGTCTCGGCTTGTTTTACTGCCACATCGTAGCTAAGCCTAGAATGCAGTTTAAATGTTATACACCATTTTGCTTTATTATTTCCAACGCCTTCTTTGGCTTTAAATCTTTGTGTCTACTAGTCAAGCCCTTTCATTTGAAACCCATATTGATTGGGTTGACAAAAAAATCATCCACCATTTTATTTAGAGCGCCATCTTGGCTTTTAACTTTTTTATAGCTTTTTTGTATTATATTGATCAATCCATTTTATTTAATCAGTAGATTTAGTAACTGATTTAATTTAAAGCTAAAATATATATTTAACATTTTTTTTGCCTATAACTTTGCCGGTTAGTGACCAATTCGTCCGAAAGTTTTTAAGAATAGGGTTGTTCTATATTGCGTATCATATTATGAAAAAAATATGAAGAAAAACAAAGGCAGTCGTGGGTTATGTCTTAGAAAGTTATGGGGCGGTTGTGCGGGATTTCAATTGCGATTCATTTTGATTTTGACCAACACATAGACACACAGATATTGCTTAATCGACATCTCTAGTCCTAAGCTTTTAAAAAATATCTGTACACTTAATAGGGTTGGAAGTGAATATTTTAGAAATTGCCAAAACCTTGGCAGCTCAGGCGCAGGATATAATAACGATGAACAAACTACTACTACTTCCCTGACAAAGTAATAATTCGTAGGGCTCATGTTCGATATTTGATTTATTTTAAATTTTAAAATTGTTATTTGGAGATTTCTGTTTCACCCATCACGGCAAATACGACTGCTATTTGCTTTTACATGGTTCCATTCACAGAACTATTTGATCATACAAATTAAGAGTTCCATATGTATGTCTATCTCTTTCGATCCCTTGTTTGGTTGTTTTGTGCAGCTCACTGGGGTCCATTACATTGATCTCTTTGTGATTCCTGCAAGAAATTAGGAAAATAAAAGAAAAATAAAAAATTAAAGTAGAAAAAAGGTGATACCAAATGAATGTTGTAAACATTACAAATGGAATGACAAACTTATCTTAACTTGTTTATCCAGTGATGAAGGATAAACGAAATATTTTAAAAATTTTTTTACTCTAAAAGATCGTCGCTAGTAGACAACCAGCCTAGTGCCGGTTTGCAATGGGAGTTAATCGTTATTATTACGACGTTTTTTTTCTATTATTATTTTGTTGTTGTTGGTTTTTTAATAAGATTATTGCTGGTGTTATTGTGGATTGTCTTTACAATAATTTCACTTCATTAAATTCCAAATGATGCCATTCATCTTTGCAACAATTGCAGACAGATTCACGATCATTGAAAATGCGAATTGTTAAACAATTACTTATGTATTTTGTATTTATTTTATGTTTTTATTATTTTTTTTTTTTTAATTTTTTCCTTCTTCTTCTTCTTCTCGTTCATTCATTCACTTGATGCTGTCTGCCATTATTTAATTGCTATGGGTTGAAAAATGACAAAAATCATTTTAATTGGCCGCAGTTGATGACACAGTAATACACATGCATGCATGCAAACATACATGCATACATACATACATACATACATATATACAATGTGTGTGCTATCTTTAAGAGTGTTTAACGTGCAGGACAATCTATGTAATATATGTTGTAAGTTACGTATACGGCAAGTAAGTACTTATTTATGTACATGCTAGATAATTTTATTAATACAGTTATCAACTGTATTTTTAATAGCATTTTTGTGTACGTATGTGTGTATGTACATTACACCATACAGAAAAAAGGTTCGCCGTTTACTGTCTAGTACATCTAATTGTAAGGCAATTTCTAAAATACACTTTATTTTTTTTAGTCAACCCAGTGATGGTATATGAGAATTGCAGTCTTGTGACAAAATTTTAGTTAGAAAGTGCCAAAATATATTAAAAAGTGCCATAACAAATATATACACATGGCTATTTAAAAAAAAAAACAGCAGACAGTTGTCCGAGGCCTTCGGCCACGGACTGTCCCTGCAAGCTGTGTCAGAGACACGCCATTCGATAAGACATAAAACATATATAACGATAAATGATAAATAATTTAAGCAAATGAATTTATTTATTTGATAGTTACTTTTGATAATATACATAAGCTTATGGTAGAAAAAAGAGATAAATATGTTTTTTAATTAAATCAATTTGATTATTTGAAAGTTACTTTTGATAATATGGGCTTATGATAGGAAAAATAGAATAAATATATTTTTAAATTAACATTCAAATTTCTCGCAAAAACTAAGTCAATGGTTGTGTTATCAATAGTTGTGGGAGCATCGTTTCAATTATAATCCAAATTAAATGTATCGCTCATATATTTCGCCAATCTGGTATTTGAAGTTATATCTGTGTTAAAATCACCACCAATAAGCATACTGACATCTGTATCAACGGGGAAGTCTCTGTTGATTGGCGTAGTTAAAGGGGAATATTTCATTAATGTACTATACAGTATCATTTCCTTGTCTACTTGAGAAACATTTGGATGAAAATACACAGTACCAATTACAAGTTTGACCTCGTTATTAATTGAGTTTTCCGCTAAGCAGATATCGCCAACGTTGCTATCAATAAGCCTGCGTTGTGAGCAATGAATTTGTGTTGAAATCGTTGTTTTCTTGTATTTCGTGTAGGTGCCATTTTGATTAGTAGTTTTTATTTTAATTTACTTAACGTCAACTGTCAGCTGCTGTCAAACAGCATCAAGCAGCATCATAGCTGCCAGATTTGACGATTTATCGTCATTTTGACGATTTTACGTGCTAAAATTACATGTTGACGATTTGACGATTTATGCTATGTTTTTGACGATTTTCAAGAATTTAAGCTTGCAACATTTTTCATTACTTTTATATCAACCTTAAACTAAATAAAAATAATTTGTAACGGTTTTTTATGTTTTTAATAATAAAACAGAGTGAAAGAGATAAATCTGTCATTATTTAATGTGTTTGTGTGGTTGATTTTTCCACTTTGTTCCCTTTTTAACATATTATATGACACATTTTATTAACTGATACCTACAACACGAACAAATATAAATTTGGAAACGCGCTTAAAACAATTTTAATTTTTTAAGTTAATTTATTTAAGAACAAGTGACAAAATAATATGCTTAAATACTTAAAAAAAAGGTAAGTTCTTTTTAATTATACATTAAAACATTTGATTTTTAAGGTTTTAATTATATTTTATTGTTTACATTATATTTTCAATAGAAAACCAAGATGATGAAAATTGTAGCAGCTCTTCCTCTGTAAGTAGAAATTTCAACTATTTTTTATACAAAACTTTTTAGTAGCAAAAATTAAATTTTAATGGTGTTTTTCACAGGTAACCAACAAGAAGAAGAAAATTAAGGAAGACTAGTTTGCAGATCCAAAAATAAGTTTATGGGCTGAAAAGCGAAACGATGTAGTTTATTTTGCCGTTGTGCTCGTCTTACGCTTGTCTAAAGCTACTTTAGTCGGTAGAAACTTTAGCAAGGAAAATAGTCCAAAAAGATGCAGCCAATTTATTATTTTTTGAATTTATATATAAATATTAATATTTATTTTTCGAAATTAATTCTAAATTTTATTATATTTATTGTCATATTCTTAACTTAAAAGGGTCTAATAAAACCATTTATCTCTTTAGATTTAAAAAGTTTGTTATGTTATTCATTAAATAAAAAATTTTTTGTTTTAAAAAATGCGTTTCTTTATTTTGACGTTTTTATGACGATTTGCGTAAACTATTTGACGATTTTGACGATTTTTTCCCCCAAATAAGACGATTTTACTCCAATTTTATCTGGCAGCTATGAGCAGCATTGTTATTTTGCTTACTTGGCAGCACTTTCATTTAACATAAAAATGTATGAATTAATTTGTTCATATATTTTTTATAATTATATATCCATGTTAAATTGAAATTAACTTTTCAAATTTTGTTTCACTTAAATACATAAGTAAATATACGAAATTTCAATATTTCATCAATCAAAACAACAGCCGATGATTTGTGTTCACACTCAAACAGCAGCATAGTTTGTGTTCACGCTACAAACTCAAACACTCAACCAAACACCATACATATGTTTGAGTGTATGTGTTTAAACAATTTTCATTTGAGAAATTTAAATATTAGGAAGATATCAACCAATATGAAATGTATATCAAACGAAAGATAACATCTTCATTTACCTACAAAAAAATTTTTAAAAAAAGTTATCTCGTCGTTTCCTCATAAACAATGAGATAAAAATTACAACAATAACAATCTGACATGACTCCCTATACCGTAAGGTAAGACGTATTCTACGCCAAAATTAAGTCCATTTATTCCGTGTTTTTTTTTGTTAATACATTTTATTAAGATGAATTGATTATATACAAGAAAAAATTTCAGACTTCAATATTTAAAAAATTTATACAGATAAATTATATTTTATATATAATTATATATAAATATTATTATTTATTAACTACATACATATGTATGTATTTAATATGTAATGTTTTTTGAGAATGAGAAACAAAAGGACAGACGGATCGTCATAAAGTACAATATATGAGGAGCCGCAGAACAAAAGGTGCTTTTTCGCTCATTTCAAATTTTTGGGAATTTGAGATTTATTTTTTTCGCCACTTTAAAAAACTGCAAGAACCTGCAAATGCTAACAAGTATTTTACTTATCTACAGATGCATCTAACTGTCATAAGTCACCCTATTAAATATTAAGGATGTTTGATATAATTTCATTTTTATTTCGGAAAAAGCACCTTTTGTAAAAAAGAAAGCAAAAAAGCACTTTTTGTTAAAAAAAGCACTTTTTGTTAAAAAAAAGTAAAAGAGCACGTTCTGTTAATAGAAGGAAAAAGTATATTTTGTAATGCGAATACACATAAATGACGATAAAATTTTGACTGAATGTGGTTAAACCTGATCTAATATATTAAAAAATGTTAAATTAAGTATATAATTTTTGTCGTTTTATTAAATAAAATTGCAACTTAAACATTTCTTTCTTAGCCTTAAATTAAATACATATAAAATTTGTTAAAGTTAAACTCTTGTTCCAACATCTTCTTCTAGGCAAGAACATCCAACATTTTCGTCTATTGAATCCTCCATACCTTTATCCTGGTTATACAAAATGTTCTTGTACCAAAATAATGACTGATTTTCACTCCAGTCTTTACCAAACTGTTTTATTAAAAGACTTTCCACAAAGACTTTAACAACTGATTAATTTTACTTTAACTGTAGTTTGGTTTGATCATTAAAGTAAAAAGTGAAACTACACAAAGATTATGGAAAAGAACCTTTTGATAAAAAATAATCAAAAAAGCACCTTTTGATAAAAAATAATCAAAAAAGCACCTTTTGTTAAGCATAAATTTTTTAGAACCCATTTACTTTGTAAAAAAAAAATAATAATAATGCAAACTTGATTGTTTCTAAAAGATTTCAACCTAAATATTATAAAAATACCAAAAAACCAATTTTTCGCGAAATGCGAAAAAGCACCTTTTGTTCTGCGGCTCCTCATATGTATATACTTAATGGGGTCTAAATTGGATATTTCGATGTGTTACAAACGGCATGATGGTGTGTATAAAAGAGAGAGTTAAAAATTATAATTATCTCTCCCATGCAGTCATCTGATTAAATCCACTCTGAACATGTAGGATGTCATTCATTTTGAACTAATACTTTCAGAAAGGGGATATTGTTTCCATGTTGCAGTTTTTAGTAGTATTTACAACAGGGAGAAAAAGCAATTTTTTTTTTTTTTAATTAAAAATATATTTCTTCAAAAGTAAAAAAAATTATATTTTTATAATTTTTTGAAAAAGTGCCAAAATTTTATTGATCGTGCCATGGTGCCATTAATCAACTAATAGTGTCAAAAATGACACGATTGTGCCACTTTTACCAACAGTGGATCGAGCGTAGGGATAGTCACCCACCACCAAAAAAATGGTCCGTTTTATAAGCATTAAAATGACATTAACACAGAATTATGCCATGTGCGAGAGGTGGGTGTCAAAGTGAGAGGTGGCTTGTGAAAGTGATCTTTATTCTTCCAAAATCTTTATTCATAGAGAAATTATATGAGTTTAAGAAAAATCGTTACAGTGGAGGTGGCGGTTAAAGTAGGCGTGTCACCTGCATTTTCCTTTATTCTAATAACTTTTACAAAGAAGTTATCTAATTTTATCGGCTTTATGACGTTTTAAATCTTTCAATAGACCGAAAAAGACACTGTGCGAGGTAAGTTTTCGTACTCTTTGATCTATAACTCGTTTCGTAATATACGGATTTGGCAATTTTTGGGGAAATATTTTTATACCCGCGGTAAATTTATTTTGTCATTCCGTTTGTAACATATCGAAATATTCATTTTAGACCCCATCAAATATATATTTTCTGAATGATGGAATAATTTTATGACGATCTAGCTATGACCGTCCGTCTGTCCCTCTGTCCATCCGTCCGTCTGTTGAAGGCATGATAGAGCTCGAACTGAAAAAGTTAGGGAGTTAAAATTTTGTCAGAATATTTCTTATACACAAGATTTGTTTGGAATTGAAAATAGGCTAAATCGGAATATTAGAAAGAGAGTTATAGCTCGTAATGCAAGCTTAGTTAGAAAAAAACCATGTCCTTCTGACATCGAACAAAATTCAATTGTGTCCAAATGCATTAACGTAGAGCCATGAAATTTCGAATGTATATTTCTTGCGCAAAAAAAAAATTTTTCCCCGAAAATTGCTTAAGTCTATGAGTTAAGAAATGAGTTATAGATCAAAATGTACGAAAATTTATACCGGACAGTGTAGTTTTCGGTATATTTAAATTATAAAACGCAATAAAACTGACCAAATTAGATGTACGATGATGAAATTTTGCAAACATTGCTTTTTGGTCAAAAACCTTGTACTAACGGAAAATAAATGTGACACGCCCACCTCCCATAAACCGGTTAAACTCAAATTCATATGATTTCTCTATGAAAAAAGATTTTGGACGAGTAAAGGACTATATATTGAAATAATTGAGTTGAATTTATTAGCAAAAACTACATTGACACGCCTACTCTAACGCCCACTTTTTACGTAATCTACTGTTAATGAAATTTAAAACCTCATAAAACCGACAAAATTAGAGGAATGATAATGAAATTTTGTACATATAGCTTTCTAGTCAATGTCATTGCCAGAAAATTAAAGCGATACCCCCAATTTAACGCCTACCTCCCATATAACGCTTTATTAAAAATTCACATAATTTTTCTTTGAATAAAGATTTTGGCCGAGTAAAGGACTCTATATTGAAATATCTAGGTTGAATTTATTAATCAAAACTACATTGACACGCCTGCTTTAACGCCCACTTTTTACGTAGTCTACTGTTAATGAAATTTAAAACCTTATAAAACTGACTGATTAGAGGAATGATGATGAAATTTGCTACATATATCCTTCTAATCAATGTTATTGTTATGACAGAAAATGAAGGTGACATGACCTCTTTAAAGCCTACCTACCATATAACGCTTTATCTTAAATCCATATAAGTTCTCTATGAACAAAGTTTTTGGAAGAATAAGGGACTATATTGAAAGATTCAAGTTTTATTTATTAGCAGAAACTATATTGACACGCCTGCTTTAACGCCCACTTTCAATAAAAGACTAAATTTACTAAAATATTTTACTAGCATATACAAGTTATGCAGAGAAAGTGATACATATTTTAGTATAAAGAGATTATTGCATAGCGATTACTGTTAATGACAAACAAATACATTTTGTGCTATAAAAGTACATCAAATTGATGGTGGGTATAAAATATTCGGCACAGCCGCAGTTACTTGTTTTTACTCAATAACTATAATTGTAAAATTTTAACACACTACGTCAATGCGTTTAAACGCAATCCCATTTTATTTGATAAAAGAAAGAAAGAGATTTTTTATGATTTTCTTTGAATATCAACTTTGTATGAAAAGTGTAATACCCACTATTTGGATTTTAACATTGTAATGTACTGTCAAGGAAACCTAATGTGTGTGTGTTGAAAATCAAATTTTATTTTAAAGCTAAAAACAACCATTTAAATAACAGAGAATTTTCCAGCCCTGGTGTGTATACAACCCAAGGCATATTTATTCATCAGGTGGTCTTGTTTCGTCATCTCGTCAGCTGACTATTTTTTTTCACTTATTTGAATTTTCGGCTGTTAAAGTCTATAGATAAAAAGCAGTTTTTTCTCCCCTCTCATTTATTTCAAATATTAAACTTCATATATAAAAAATACAAGGTATATTAACTCCAGATAGACACACCGTGTATTTATTTGTTACAAAAAACTTCCTAAATGTCAAAACAAACACTTTAACAGCTGATTAAAAACAAGTAAGAGCACTATATTCGGCTGTGCCGAATCTTTTATACCCACCACCAATTTTGTGTACATTTAAAGCACAATATTTATTATTTTGTTAATCATTATGGAATAATCTCTTTATAATAAAATATGTATCACTTTCTTTGTAGAGAGTATTTAAATTTTAAGGGCCCATGTTGAAGGTGAACTACACCTAGTCTTTAAATTTGTTTTCTGCATTTCACTTGACAATTCTCAATTTCAAACTTACTCAATTTGATCCGTGGAAAGATACGCAAATGAGCAACGCTTTAAAGTTATTCAGGTTTTTTATAAAAATGGGCGTTCAAATCAAAATGCATTTTGTGCACTTCGTTATTCTTTTGATCAACATAATCGTTCAAATTCGTCCACAGTCGGGAGAATTGTAAAAAATATTTAAATTTCTGCAAAACAGGTCTGTATAAAATGTTAGAAAATCTGTGAATGCCTTCTTAGTTCGTTGAATGGGAACCACTGCTGGTTTTTGCGATAGTGTGGCAAAAGAGCAGTCAACCTCGCCTCATCATCATGCCCAACAATTGAGCATCAACATTGTCATTGAAAATTTGGACCGTCAGATAGTGGAGTGGCGCCAAGGATGGGGGGGCCATTTGGCCGATATTTTGTTAAATACATAATTGAACCATACAAATATTATAATTGCAAAAAGAAATACTAATAATATCCTAAATAATTTGTGTTTTATTTAAATTCAACATCGGTCCTTAAAATTTAACCACCCTTTATAACTTCGATATGCTACTAAAATGCTTTTGTAAATGTAGTCCTTTAATGAAAGTGGGCTTTAAAGTAGGCGTTTCAATAAAGTTTCTGCTAACAAATACAACTTAGATATTTTAATATAGTCCTTTATTTTCCCAAAAACTTTGTCAATAGAGAAATTACATGAATTTAAGATAAACCGTTATATGGGAGGTAGTCGTTAAAGTGGGCATGTCACCTAAACTTTTTGGCACAACAGTAACATTGATTAGAAGGATATACGTAGCAAATTTGATCATCATACCTCAAATTTTGGCAGTTTCATGAGCTTTTAAATTTCATTAACGGTATATTACGTGAAAAGTGGGCGTTATAGTAGGCGTGTCAAAGTTGTTTTGCGAATGAGTACAACTTAGGTGTTTCAATATAGCCCTTTATAATTCCAAAATCTTTATTAATAGAGAAATTATATGAATTTTGAGTAAAACGTTATATGGGAGGTGGGCGTAAAAGTGGGCGTGGCACATTGATTTTCCGTTACAAGAAAGCGCCTCACCAAAAAGCAAAGTGTGCAAAATTTCAGAGTCGTACATGTTGCTTTTATGACGTTTTTGTTTTTAAATATACCGAAAAATACACTGTGCGGTATAAATTTTCGTACATTTTGATCGATAACTCCTCTCCTAATGCATAGATTTAGATAATTTTCGGGAAAAAATATTGTTTTTACTCAGGAAATATATATTCGAAGTTTCATGAGTCTACGTTAATGCGTTTGGACACAATTCCATTTTATTCGATGTTCGAAGGACTCGGTTTTTTCGACCTACTCTTGCTTTTCGAGCTATAACTCTCTTCCTAATATTCCCATTTAGCCCATTTTCAATACCAAACAAACCTTGTCTATAAGAAAGACTCTGGCAAAATTTGAGCCCCCTAGCTTTTTCGGTGCGACGTATATCGTGCTTTCAACAGACGGACGGACATAGCTAGATCGTCATCAAATCAAACCCTGATTCAGAATATATATACTTTTTGGGGTCTAAAATGGATATTTCGATGTGTTACAAACGGAATGACAAAATGAATATACCCCCATCATTTTTTTGGTGGCAGGTATAAAAAGTAGCAAAATGTTAGTAAATAAAAAATATTTATGATACAAACACCAGTCGTGATTCAGCTCTGGTCGGGTCAAGAGCTTGCGCGTTTTTGCCATTATCGTTTCATGGCAATCAGGTTGTCCCTTTTTACCTGACTTCGAGAGTTTTGCGTCTCACTCTCGCATGGTTAACTGTGTGGCGTCGCGTTACTGTGCTTTGTATACAATTTCCAGACTATTCTACAGTTAACCGCGTGCTTTCGTTTTAATTGGAGGAGTACCAAATTAACTAAATTTACTTTTGACTGGAGGAGTACCACATAAACTCAATTTACATGTGACTGGAGGAGATCCATAAAACTTAGCAGTAATTGTTGTTCAGACGTCTGCGACTACCTATACAGAGGTATAGGTCGACTTGCGGTGCTTAAATCAACGTTTGTAACTGGAGGAGAACCATTAATCTCAATTTTATTTATTTGTTTCAATGTCTCCGACTTCCTATACAGAGGTATAGGTCGTTCCACGGAGAAGGAACCTAGTGAAAACTCTGGCGTTTTTGGTTATGTACCTCTGCCATTAAAAATTAAAAACCAAAAAAAAAACAAGTAAGAGCGCTATATTCGGCCGTGCCGAATCTTATATACCCTTCACAACGTGTAGTCATGCAATAACAGTAGTTTGTGTCACCATTCATCATATAAAAACATACATATATAAAAACATCCCATTGTAAAATTATAAATTCACGTATGTATGTTAAAAAAACAAAAAAAAAATAAATAAATAAAAAAAAAATTTAAAAAAAAATTTAAAAAAAAAATTTAAAAAAAAAATTTAAAAAAAAATTAAAAAAAAATTATTATATATATAATATATATAAAACAAAAAAAAGAATAAAGAAAAAATTAAAAAAAAAAATAAAAATATAAATAATATATTAAATAAAAAAATAAATAAAAAAAATTAAAAAAAAATTTTGAAAAATTGAAAAAAAAAAATGTTTGGCTCAGCTGGGATTCGATGCCACGTTTTCTCTAACCAGTATATACGTTTGTATGTATGTATGTTGTTGTTGTAATGTTGTTTTTGTGAAAAAAAAAATCGAGGTGGTCGTGGGTTTTTGCTCATATCTCAGTTGTTTATGTACCAATGTTTCTGATTTTCAATACCGATCTACTCCCGAATATTTCTGATATTTTAATACCTCACCCGGGTCCATGCGATATCGGGGGGCTTCAAAAAGTTGATTTCAACATACACACGGACAGACGGACAGACTGACAGAGCTTAATCGACTCCCCTATTCATAAGCTTTCAGAAAATATATACTTAATGGGGTCGGAAATGAAAATTGTAGAAATTTCACACGGAATGACAAACCTATATTATACCCTTTTTCACTGTGTGAAGGGTATAAAAATGATACAAAAACGTCTAGTATATAACATGGTATGTAAACAAACAAAAAAAGGTAAACAAATTTTGACATTTGGGAAAAAAAATGATCAGCTGTGCATCAGTCTACCTGGAGTTAATATACCTTGTAAAAAATATATTCTCTTTGAACTGCAATTACCTGATGAATAAATATGCCTTGGACACAACCATGAAATTTCTCATAAATTTCTAAAAAAAAAATTCGCTAAATTATTCTTTTTTTTTCAAATTAACTTTGTTTATAGTAAAAAAATAAAACATTTATTCTACAATAGTTTGTTTTTTCAAATATAATAAAATATATTTATGTATTTATTTGTGTATTTATGAATATATGCTTTTTGTTCTGTTGCTAATTGCTTTTGTTTTTATTTTGCTTTTTTCTTTCTCTCATTTTTTTTTATAAAAAATTTAATTTTAATATTAAAATAAAGTTACATTTTATACTTAAAAGGTATTGGAAAATGAAAATATTAAATAAAGAACAAAAAATATGTATAAAAAAATTATTATATATATTTTTTTTAATAACAAAAAGGGAAATATTATACGAAATATTTGCAAAACACATAATTGAAAAAGAAATTATGTTTTTTATTTATTTATATTCCTTTTTGTTGGTTTTTCTTTTTAGTATTTTTTTTTTTCAATTTTATATATAAATGTAATATAAGATATTAAAAGAATATAAAATAAAAGTTTTAAATAAACGGCAAGAATTATTGTTTTATTATTTTTTATAATATGTAATTATTAAAGAAAATTAACTTATTAAGAAGAAAAATACAATTATTTATTTGAATTAAATTAAAATAGTAAGTAAAAAATATACAAAGACAAATTTAAAGATTTATTTAAATTATTTAAATTAAAAAAAAAAATAATAAAACATTAAAAAAGAAAATTTTTTCTATGAAAATGGGGAAGCCGTTGGAAATGTTTTAATTTTTTTTTTTTTTTTGTCACAAATATCAAGAAAAGTTTTCAACATTTTTTGTTTTAAATAAATTTTAAACATAAATTATTGTATTTACAAGGTTTTTTTTTTTAATGCAGATGCTTTTCTTTTGAAACCATACGCTTTATAATAATTAAAAGTTTTTGTAGCTCTTAATGTTTTGCCTTGAATTAAATTTAAATAACTGGTACGAGTTTTGTTTTTTAGTTTTTAAGGTAATTTTTTTATACTCATGGAAAGTTTCCTTTGAGACTTTTATTAAATGTTTTTCATATTGTGTTTTTAACAACAAATGCACTTTTATAGGGGTCCTTTTCATATTTTTTTTTGTGTTTTTGTTTTTGTTAGAAATTTATATAAAAAAAAATACTTAATTATTATTACTTTGTTATAAGTATTATTGCATTTCTCTTAAATGATTTATTTAAATTATTTTGTTTTATTTTATTTTTTCTTAATTTTCTTTACTGTTCAGCTAAGAATTTTTAGGTTTTTTATCATGGAAGAAATAGTTTAATAGCAAATTCAATTTAAAATTGAGATCTTATTTTCTTTTTGAAAATTTTTAAGAAAAAGCCAAATGTTTTTTTTTTGTTTGAAATGAAAACGTTTTATTTTCGATAAAAATAAAATTTTTATATAAAAAAGGAAATAAAATAGAAACAGAGTTTGGAAAATTGCTTAAAAAATATTTCCCACTATTGATTGTTTGTTTTAAATAGTTATTTAATTATATGTACTCTTTACACTTGTTTAATTTACAACTTCCTTTTTAAAAGCTGTATCGGTTGTATTATTTTACATTTTTGTACATTTTTTGTTTGTGATTTTATCTTTGAGAAATGTGATACTGTTACACCGCTGTTTATTGAAATATTTGACCAATTCATAATCTATTGTAAAAGTTGTATGTTGTAAGAAGTTTACTTAAAATATAAAAGCTTAAAAAAAGGGATAAATAGTATGAGGTTTTCCAAATTGCAAATGCATTTTTGAGACATTCTGTATTCATTAGGCATTCCCAGCTCGGAGAGAATTTTTTTGTTTTATGTTTATGTTTCATATATGAAGTTTGACATTTGTAATAAATAAGAAAAGAGAGAATACATATAGTTTTTTATTTAAAGTTTAAGAATAGTGAAGAAAAAAAAATAATCAGCTGACAAATCAAGAGTTCCTGATGAATAAATTTGCCTTAATACATATCAATGGTCAAAAGGAGAGAGGCCCCAACTTACAAAAAATTTAATTTTACAGGTGAATACGTGTAAGGGCCTTTATACTTGTCACCTTTGTCCTAAGTGTCGTGTTGTCATATTTTTTCAAAAATTGAAAAAGTTTTAAAACTTCGTCGCTTTTCGTGAGGTTTCGAAAGAAAAGCGCGAGAGAAACGGTGTATGTCACAATGAAAACTTTGACAACACTTACGCATTGTTTGTTTACCTATAATGCTAGGCGCACAATTGAGACAAACGACGAATTTTTCGTCGCGAATATTCGTCATCAAAAATAAAACACATTTGTGTATATGAGAATGCATACAGTGGCGTCAGTCGAAGTTCGCTATACGCGGCGAAATTCGAATTAGATTTATTTCTATTTCTTACGCCGGCGAACGACGAACAAATTGATACAAGGTGACCATTTTTTATTAAATTTGGGTTTACTTCTCAACTTTTTAAGAAAATGAAGTTAGTTTTTACTTTAATAATTGTTTTATTTTTTATTTTAAAACATTTAAAATAAGTATAAAAAAGTTAAGTACAAAAATTTGTTTTTATTTGTGTTTTTGCAAATGTTTAAGTTTATTAAGTGATATTTTTTTCATATGGTCACACTATTGGCTGTTATACACAAACAAAATTTTTATTATTGTTTAAAGCACCAACCCACGACATTCTTTGCAAACGTTTGCTTATTATTACAGAAATTATATTTATTGTTTTATTGAGTTTCAAAAAAAATTAAATTCTTCGATTATTTTTGTTTTTTCTTTGCACAACCACTAAACAATTTTATCAACTATAAAAGATGTTACTTTTTCGTCGTTGTTGTGCTTCACACGACGAATTTGCACAACGAATTTTTACCGAAGAGTTCGTCGTGTTGGGCGAAATTCGTCGTTCGTCCCAATTGTGCGCCGAGCATAAAGTTGGCAAGTACTGTTCTAATTTTTTCACTATTATTTCATTATTCAATAATATATTTTTTTAATAAAAGCTAAAAATGTTATTTTATAATAGTTTTAAAAACTAATTAAGTTTGCGTTCGACATTCGAGAGTTGGTTAACTTTGAGCTTCGCGCTGCATTGAAAGTATTTTATGTGACATGTTTCCTATAAGAACGGTTATTTCATCTTAAATGTCAAAGCGAATTTCTAATGCAACGCAAAGCAAACGTTCTATTTGACATGGCCTTAATAGTTTTACAGTAAACAATACAATTCTTTTTTTTTTTTGTTTTACTAATTTTAACATTTTTGAGAAATTATGACTTTGTGACAATACGATACTTAGAACTTTTTGTGCATACATCAAATGTTTAAATTGAAATATTGTTAAAAAAAATTTGGGCCACTACTATAGAATTCAACGACATACAACTGCTACTGTAGCTTATGAAATGGGAACTTGAATTGAGCTTCATGCTATCAAGCCGATGTGAATGGCTTTAACATAAGAACAATAAAAAAAAAGAAGCAAATCAATCGATATTTTTGATTAATTAAAATAAATCCAAGAATGATAAAAACAAGATTGCGCATTCAAGTGGAATGATAAGAACAACATCGCGCATTCTGACTGTGAAAAAAATTTCATTCTGCGCATGTACTTTATTTTAGTCTAGCATTTACCAAAGGCAAAACATAAACAGTGAGATTTATTTGAATTAAAGAAGAGTAAATGCATTAAGAATTTAAGGTATATTTTCAAACATATATCGGTTTATATCATGGTGTAATCTCATAAGGTGGTAGCGCAGAGAAAGAGTACTTTTTTGTCTCTCCTTTTTTATATGGAGTTTGATAATTCTTGGGACTGAAATCTCTTTTTTATATATGGAATTTGACAAACGTTGGGACACAAAAAAAAATAATCAGCTGGGCTGGCACCGCTACCTGTATTCACTGTTTATAAGTTGATTTTACAAAAAAAAACTCTAATTTCTCTCTTTAATTTATTATTTATTTTCAATATCAATCACATATACAAAACTTCTTTGCATCACACATGAGAGAGCTGGGGCCAAGTTACGGCATTCGCTCACGATCGAAATTTTACTCGAACGATCGAGTTCGCTGTGCTTTATGTATAGAAATTCTAATAAGAATTTTCAAATTTCGATCACGTTCAAATGCCGCAATTTGTCGCCTGGGGCCGAATTACGGCATTCGAACGTGATCGAAATTGTAAAATTCTTATTAGAATTTCTATAACTAAAGCACAGCGAACTCGATCGTTCGAGTAAAATTTCGATCGTGATCGAATGCCGTAATTCGGCCCCTGCACTTTATAAATTACAACAAACATGCACATTGTGTAATATTGTTTTTATTATTGTTTGTTTTTTAAATCAGCAACATTTCAGAGTTAAACTTTTTCAACATTAAATATTGATTTACTTTTTTTTATAAAAACCGTTTATTTTGATTTCACATTTAAGAGTATGTACAAAGAATCCAGCGACACAGTAAAGAGTTTACCCTTTAAATGCTCAATGCAAAGAAAGTGGGGTTGTTATTGGTTTGTAAAATAATAACTGTTTTAAGCAGCCCATAAACACGGCTGCGTTTTTACCTCCAACTTGCAAAATTTGCCACCTTTAAAAAGTTGTTTTTTTAAAACTCATGGGCAAAATTATCTGACAAAATTTCTATTAGAGCATGTTATATGCTGTTCTGACATGCTGTTTAATAGCAGCTGTTAACAGAAATCTCTAAAGGCAGAATTAGTTGTGTGCTGTTATGAATCAGCTGTTTTGTTTCTGTTCAATTGAAAATCTGTATGTGTGGTTTGTTGTGTCTTTTTCATTCTGTTCTGTTGCGGACAAATCTGTAGAAAATAGAATTCAACATTAAGTAACGGCTATTGAGAGAAAAACAGCTGTTATTAAGGTGCCTTTCATGTTAAAGGTGACTGCAACAGAGAGACTCACTCTCTTTTCTTACAGATGAAATCTGACACTACAAATTTCTTTTTTCATAAATGAACTTTGACGAGAAAAATACCAATAAAAAAACAAAAAATTAAAAATAAGCTTGTTTTTGTAAATCGAACTTGTAAAGTAAGGCAGATAAGTTTTTGCAGAAAAAGTAACTACAAAAATATTAAACAACAGAATGACACATCACACAACGACAACAGAAAGTAAAGACTACTTAAGCCTTTACGCTGAAAATCATTTAAAGGCGGTTGGCTGTTAAATAATAATTATGACAGACATATAGTTGCAAATCTATCAAGTCAGATGTGAAGACCATGCCGTGTATTAGCTACTTAAGTAAAGGCTATAATACACGGCATGTGTTTTTACATCTGACTTAAAATTTTGTGAGACATACTTATGTAAATCTACATGTCTGTCAAAATTGTACTTTTACAGACAACCGTCGCTGACTGCTTTGCAGCAGCTGAGATTTCTGCCAATGGCTGATGTCACATAGTTTGACATAAGAAAATAGAGCGCGCTCTAATTGAAATTTTGTCAGATGTCTCAACACATGTTTTTTACAGAAGTTATGCTTTAAAGGTAACAAACGACATGTTCGTATTTAACAGTGTGGAATTTGTCAAGTCAGATGTAAAAAACATGCCGTGTATTATAGGCTTAAGTGAGTGAGTGAGTAAATAAGTAAGTTTAAGTTTTAAGGTTAGAAGAGAATTTTATTTAGTACAATAGCGTTTTTTAAAGAAGAAACCTATTAACTCTTAGAAAAATTCAATGCAATCTTATCGTATTGAATCTAAGTATAAGAAACAAACATGTGTTTTATTTTATTTATTATTTTTTTTTTTTGTTAAATCCTAAGCAACTTTTTTTTTTTTTTTAACAATAACAATTTTATTCCATTATTTACTAAAATATTTATAATAAAAATTAATTTAAAGATTTGTCTTAAAACAATAAGGAGAGTATTTTATTTTCCGTCTACTACCCAGGTCAATAGTTAAAAAATTGTGAAAAACAAACAAACAAACAAATAAAATATGAACATACCGAGTCATACTTAGTCATTAAAATTAAGATCAATTTTGTGTTAAAATAGACTGAGTAGTACTTTTGTAAAGTATTTAATTTAAGTTAATTTTTGTTGTTTCTCTTTTTTTTTATTTTGTTTTAAGTTATAAAGTTTAATTAACAACTTTATCAAATAAAAATAGCCAGAGCCTTCTTTACATACTTTTTTGTTATGAATAATATTTTATATCTGTGTGTAAACGAAGTTTTTTTTTTTTTCTTTTTTTAAATATGAATCATGATACTATTGGCACTTATAGAATGGGTTATTATAAACAACTAAAAAAAAATAAAAAAAAATATTTATATTTTTAGCACATACACACATTTGTTTGATTGTATGTGTTGTATTACATGTAGAAATGGGTTTTTTAATAGAATTTTGTTAAAATTTAATTTAAGTTTTGCTTAATTTTTGTTCGCTTTAAATTGTAGTTAATAGTATTAAAAATAAAGTAAAAATAATAAAACATTAAAATTAATAATAAAAATAATAATTATAATTATAAAAGAAAAATCTCATTTTTATAAATATGTATTTTGTTTAATGATTTAATTACTTACTCGCTAACTATGCATATTTTGTTTTCTTTTCTTTTGTTTTGTTTTTGTTTTCTTTTCTTTTCATATGTAGTATGTATGTATAAGTTATGTTTGTTATTGTTGTTGTAGTTGTGGATTATATTATTGTAAGCTGTAAATTATTTGTGCCTTAACTTTTGAGTCCGTCAGCGTCTGTGTGAGTGTGTCGGCTTTTACCTCCAATTGTTGATTTGCTATTCCATTTAAACTGTTTTTGTTTTTATCAATTTATTATTCATTACTCGTACTACTATTTGTATGGCTATTTACACATTCAACTGTTTCATCCATCAAAACTCCTTCCGATGCGATATAAGATAATTTCGTGTTCGTTATCCTCTCCAGTTTTGATTTAAATTACACAAAAAAATAAAATTAAAATTGCTGTTTAGCAAAGTCTCTTAAATGGGGGGGAGGATTTTGTATGTGTGTGTTTTTTTTATTGTTATTTTATTTGAAGAATATCAGTGATTTGGCAACTCTGTTAACGTTATGTCATACAATTCCTCTTCCAGTTGTTGCACCTCTAATAAGAAAATATCCTCGTTGCAATAATACGAAATCATGTCATCATCAATTTTCGCCGTAATCCTAAAAGAAAATTAGAAGAGAGAAAAATTATTAATATTTCAAGGCAACTCCCTTAGAATTCATATAATATTTTACATAAAAGGGATTTTTTTTTTCTTCAAAAGTTTACCTGTTCAACGATGTCGAAAGAAAACCCAAGCGAAAGTTCATTCGTACAAATATATTGAAAACAACAACAAAAACTAAAAATTTGTTTTTGTTTTCAACGTATTTGTACGAATGAAATTTCGCTTGGGTTTTCTTTCGACATCGTTGAACAGGCAGTAAATCTAGGCCTTTAGCAGCAAAGACTGAGTGAGTAAGATTGAGAGAGAGAACTACTTTTTTTGTTTTGGGTATAAAATAAAGTTTACAGTGATGACATGTGACTCCCGGTTTTTTTTCCAACAAAACCAAACCAAACAAACATGCATTCGGTAACTACTACATACACATTTCATTTTAGCCCCTTTGATTAAAATTTTTAATTATTTGTTAAAATACCACAACTGCTGTTGTTAATTAATTAATTGAGTTTTTGTTGTTGTTGTTGTGTTGTTTAGTATTTGCTAGGAGTTATTTAGTTATTTAGTTAGTAAATTAGTTGTGTTACACTTACCCCTTTTTATTTGTTCGATAAATATTATTTATACTCGTTGTCGATATTTTATATTTATTTTCAATCTGCAATTGAGAAAATGAGAGAGAGAAAAAAACAAAAAATTGATGATGCGTTTTGTATTTTTGCAAGTGTTTTCTTGTTGTTTTGTAAATTTTGTTTTGATATTTGGATATTTTGTTCTAAAGATATAGCTTAACAATAGTAAAAACAATTTTTTTTTTTTTATTTTAATTTTTTTCTTTAACAAAAACTCATAATATTTTGTTTATAAACCAATTATCTATTGCTTTTTATTATTATTATTTTTTTTGTAAGCCAATTCTATGCCAATTCATTGTTGTCTTATTTATTAAGAAAGTTTTTTTTTGTGTACAATTAGGGTTTATAATGCAGCTTCTAAATAAATACTCATTACAAAATACTTTGAAAAACATTTAATTACTTGAAAAAATGAATTTCTTTATTTCAGAATATGATTTATAGAAAATAAATAATTTTTTTAATTAATAACTCCGACTAACTTTATACATGTTCTTAGGCAAACTTGAAGAAGTAGATACCATAAACTGCTTTTTAAATAATTGTTCATTAGTTTAAGGCCAGTATTCGATTTTGTCGGAATTTCGATCGAATTACAAATTTCCATACGCAGTATAACAAAAACAAATACAACCTGAATTTCCATTAGGCAGTACCAAGGTGTATTGACTGACAAAGTGTAGTTGAAACAAGTAAGAGTGCTATATTCGGCCGTGCCGAATCTTATATAACCTTCACAACGTGTAGTCGTGCAATAACAATTGTTTGTATCACCCTTCATCTCATTAATATGAAATACGTACATAAATACATACATATTTGTTTCATTATCTTTATAAAGACTTTATCCCCCTAAAAACACGACATTGTAAAATTATAAATTAAGTTTATGTATGTATGTTTAAAAAAACAAAAAAAAAATAAAATAAATTAAAATAAAAAAATAAATAAAAAGAAATAAAAAATAGAAAAGAAAAATATTAAAAAAAAAATTTTTTTGTCTTAACTGGGATTCGAACCTACGTTCATCCCGTTTGTATTGGTGTGAAAAGACGAGTGGTCTAGATTTTTTCATTATATCTCAGTTGTTTATAGAGCGATTTTTATGTATTTCAATACCGATTAGCTCTCGAATATTGTTAATATTTTTGTACTATACACAGGTCTAGAAAATATCTTGGGGCTTCAAAAAGTTGATTTCAACACACACGGACAAACGGACAATGCTTAATTGACTCCCCTATTCATACAGTTCCAGAAAATATACGCTTTATGTGGTCGGAAATGAAAATTGAAGAAATTTCACACGGAATGACGAACCTATATATACCCTTACACTCACTGTGAAGGGTATAAAAAACAGCTGATCATTTTGTGTTCTATTTTATTTTGGTTGGTCATTTTGTCACATACATAAATATGTATTTTTGTTTATGCAATTTTTATTTTCATGTATACACATACATACATACTATGTGTGAAAACAAAAAAATAAAAACTTGATTCTAATAAAAAAGGTTTTCCAAAAATAAAGGTTGTGTTTTATTCGACCTGCTAAAAAATCAAGTGATAAAACTTAAAATTTCGTTCATGTATAGAAAAAACAAATCAAAATGACAATATTGTACAAAAACAAAACCTCTATAGTTCTTACATTGTTGTACTTGTTGCCGTAGCGAATATAAAAAGGTTAAAAGTTTTCCAATAAGAGTGATATGATTTCTTTAAAAAAACACATTTTAAGAAAATGTGTTAAGAAAATTCAAAAGTCTTTTATTTAATGTGAAGTACAATTGATACAATTAAGTTCTAAATAAAACGTCATTCAAATGGCCTCCACGACTTCTTCTGCAGAAACGAATTTGATGAAACCAATTTTCGAGCACTTTTTTTTTCACTTGATCAAGGCTCACTTTCACCTGAGTGGTGCAGAAAATAAATAAAACTGTCGAATCTGGTGCGAAGAAAATCCACAAATTATTCATGAGAAATCATTACATTCCTCTAAATTGACAGTTTATTGTGCTTTTTGGTCTGATGGAATCATCGGTCCGTACTGCTTTCGAAATGAAGCTGGTAACACTGTTACTGTCAAGGGAGAGCGATATAGATCGATGCTAACCAACTTTATATGGCCGAAATTGGAAGAAGTTGATCTTGGCAACATTTGGTTCCAACAAGACGGGGCTACGTGCCACACAGCATGCTTTTTGAAAGAAATCATATTGAAATCTTATTGTAAAACCATTTACCTATAAAAAGTCAATACACTCTGGGCAGTACGCAACTGAATAAAAGTTTGTGGGGAATTTTTGATATATTTCATGTATTACAGGGATACAAAATTGTTTTGCGTCAACTAAGACAAAAAATAATGTGCAGACAATTGGTTGGTCAAGGAATTTTAAGCGTTTCGTCTACATACGATTTCTTTGTGTACCAACCAATCTACACTAAAATTTTTGATGCAGAAAAAAATAGAAAATTTCGCCCTGGAAATACTTGTAAATAAAATAATAATAAAACTGACCTATAAACGTTTGAGGTTAAAATTACTTTCAAGCTTAATAAAATGCAATTATTGAAGAATTTTATCAAATTCTAACTTAACTTAATTTTGTACTGATTTGTTCAAGTGAGGTTCGTAACGAAGAGCCCTTTTATTATATAAACCCTAATTGGTGTTTTCGTTTTAATGTGATCGTGTTTCTCTCAATCTACTTGTATATTTTGTAAAGTGTTTTAATGACGATGAATGATAAAAATGATGAAAATCAGCGAAGTGAAGATTAATTATTTAATTTTTTTACTCAAATTTTTTTCAAATCGATACTACATGCAATTTTTTAAAAAAATTGTCAGTTTTCTTCATTTCGCATCATAAATTATAAGAAATCCTCAAGAATTTTGTTCAACCACAGATAAACTGACAATTATTTTTATATTAAAAAAAAAAACTTAAAATTAATTGCTTAATCCTAATTTGAGCAACGAACGAACAAACAAATAAATTAATAATATAATAAGTATATACTGTTATTAGAAACAAATTAAAAAGAAACTAATTACTATGTAATATTTTTTCAATATTTTTTTAATCTAGATGGACAGTTTAACTTGTTGTTTTTCTTTTTCTTTGCTCTTACAATTGAGCAAAACCTCTAACTATTAATCACAAGTGTTTGCATATTTAAGGCGATTGCTTTTGGTGTGTGTTTCATATTTGTGTTTGTTTGTATGAAAGTGTGCATGACAGACATAGAAGATGAATTATTAAAATCAACGTAAACCAAGACTCACTTGTTTTATAATACACAGTTCACAGTAGTAAACACTACTGGTTAAAATTAAGTAAATAATTTGTATTGAATAATAAACAAACAAAAAATAAATTTATTAATTATTTAACTGCAAAATCTAGCATTATACTGCACAATGGGGCATTTTGAAGCAAGTAAAAAACAAGACGGCCGTGCCGACTTTTATATATCCTTCACAACGAAAAAAACAAAAATAAAATAAATAAAAAAATTAAAAAATTTTTTTTTTGTCAACTGGGATTTGAAAGACGAGGTGACTAGGTAGGCCGACTTCCTAAACGCAAGTTGCAATGCATAATTTAAAAACATGCGTATGCAATGCTAAACATGTCTTAAGTGCAACTTTGCGTTGCAGAGACTTTTTTTTGCATTTTGTCGGCATTTAGGAACGCTCATGCGTCCACTTTTTGTCTCTGCAATATAAAGTGTTTAATTATTTAAATTATTAGTCTGTGATTTAAATAAACTCTATCAATTATAAATAATTTATTAAAAATAAACAAGAAAATACTAACTCAGCCATTGCAGCTCAAATGTTTGCATCTATATATATAAAAGTGAAACTCTGTGTGTGTGTGTGTGTGTGTTAGCTATAGACTCCGAAACTGTAAAACCGATCGGAGTCAAACTTTGGCAAGTTGTTGTACACATACCAGGGAGTGTTTATGGGTGAAAAAAGTGGGCGGGGCCACGCCCATAGAAATTATTTATCAGTTTTAGCTACTTGCACTTGACCGATTTTTCTGAAACTTTGCACACATATCGAGTTGTCATGACTTAATAATTTTGTGATAAAAAAAGTGGGCGGGGCCACGCCCCTAAAAAAGTTTTAATTTGGAGGTACTTGCACTGGGCCGATTTTTCTGAAACTTTACACATATCGAGCTCTCATGACTAAATAATTTCGTGATTAGAAAAGTGGGCGGGGCCACGCCCATAAAAAATTTTTAATTTTGAGGTACTTTTTTTAATTTTGAGGATTTTTCTGAAACTTTGCACACATATTGAGCTGTCATGACTTTATAATTTCGTGATTAGAAAAGTGGGCAGGGCCACGCCCATAAAAAAAGTTATAAGTTCGAGGTAATTGCACTGGACTGATTTTTCTAAAACTTTGCACACACACTGAGCTGTCATGACTTTACAATTTCGTGATTAGAAAAGTGGGCAATGCCACGCATATAAAAAAAATTATAATTTTTAGGTTTTTGCACTTGATATTCAATAAAAATTCAGAATGCATTTTGATTCATTAAGGGGCGTAGCAACGCGCGCCGGGTTTGGCTAGTACAAAATAAAAATGATGCGCGATTTTGACAGCTGATACTTAGTAAAATGAGTTGCCAAACGATTAGGAACATTGGACATTGCTAGAAAGTTTACATATGCGTTTACGAAGTGTATGCATTGTAAATATGCATTGCAACTTGCGTTTAGGAAGTCGGCCGTATTTTCATCACATCTAAACTGTTTATAGAGCGATTTTTTCTGACTTTCAGTACTGATCTGCTCCCGAATATTTCTGATATTTTTTACCTTGCACGGGTCTTGAAAATATCTGGGGGCTTAAAAAGTTGACTTCAACATATACACAGACAAACGGACAGTGCTTAGTTGACTCCCCTATTCATAAGCTTTCAGAAAATATACGCTTTATGGGGTCACACGGTATGGCAAACCTAGTTTCGTCTTCAGTTCAGTAATGACGTTCTAAGCAATGAGTTGAGTAATGACTTTATCTGCATCACCATGTTTATCTATTCCCTATGGGATGTTGCTCAGGCGTATCTTAATATTTTAATGAATTAAAAATGGTGATAGTGTTGAAAATCGATTATTTAATTTTGTTACATCGAATATTACACATTGTACTGAACAAGACTTGAAATTTAAAACGAAAAAGTCAAATATCTATTAAACCATTAAAGAACGGAGTTTTTTTGATTGTCGTTGTTCTAGTTTTAAACTTAATATCGAATCGTTTAAAATGTCTTAAGATTTTAGTGAGCAGCTACGAACAATTCAGTGATTTTGTTTTTTCAGTGTTTGTCAACATACGATTTGTACAATAGTGTAAACGCAAGTTTAGCAGAAGTAGAAGCAGAGTTTTGAAAAGTAAAAAGGAAATCTCTTCTATGGAATTTGAAAAACTGTTAAGGCAGTCGCTGTTTATAATATTCCAATGACTATTTCAAAACTGCAAAGACGATTTTCTGCCACGCCTCAAAATATAGCTGATTTCTTTCCTTTTTTGTACTGAGCAGCTAAAGGGTGTATCAGTTAGAATGAACTTTTTCATTTTAAAATAAAATTACGTTTTTTTTTAGATAATTGTTATTGTAAAGAAGACATGTACCGGTTAATTATGGAAAAAAATAATCGTCAAATGGTCCCCACAGCCATTGCTACTGTCATGACATTTTTTTAAAGATGTGGCTGTATCTCACCCATGATTCGTAGAATCAAGAACTCCATTAATATACTCCCAAATTCCGTTCACAGTAACTGCAATTTTAGCATCAAGAAAAGTAAGGACCATTCATGCCACCTGTCCAAAATCAACACCAAACCGTCACTGGTTGTTGGTACATTTGATTCTCATGGATTGCATGAGCATTTCTGATCCCCGTATGCGACAATTTTGTGTATTCACGAAGGCATTCAAATGGAAATGAGCTTAAACGGAGATGATGATTTTTTCGAAAAATTGGCAATGACTTTTATTTGCTCTATTACCCATTGAATGAATTGCCGGTACTGTTCAAGGTCTGCATGTTTGAGGTGAAGGTTTTTTGTCATAATTCGACGCGCAGGCTTCATGAAATTTAAAGTTGTTAAGAGCGAAGCTTAATTGATGTTTTCGGATTATTGGTGACACTTAAGTTTACAACAGCAAAAATTTCAACAGAACTATCGGTTGGTTGACGCACAGAAGTCTTACTGTCCATAACCGAATCAGTTTTTTTAAACTTTTCGAATGGTTGACACATTAGTTGCATTTTCTTGACTAAAACTTCTTCGAAGTTTGCGAGTAATCTCAGTATAACTTATAACGCAATGTTCTTTCGTAAAAGGTTGCATTTTTGATAATTGGAATAAACATATCTGACAGCTGCAAAATCTCAGTGTTGCCACCTGCACATAAAAAATGACTTTCAATTTAAAAAGTGCATTATTACTGACACGCTGTTTATTTTAAGCCCGATGAAGCCCGAAGCTTGAATTTTATTTTTGTTGTTTTTTAAATGGACACAGTTTCAAATATGGCTTCTGACAGATCGGTCTCTTTATTTTACGCCGCCATTTAAAGTCCGATCATAATTATTTGCATATCTATATTAAGTGCTTACTTCAATTTTATCTCCGCATATGTTTTAAGAAGAACAAATTCTTAGTATCATTTCTAGTATCGAGGATCCTTTTCCTCCTTAACTATTTAGTTTTTTTCTAAATAAGAAGAACCTGCGCCTGGGACTATTAAATTAAACTTCTAAAATATTAACTTTTGTTTACGAGTCATAACATAACGCTAAGTCAAAAGTTATGAAAATGAATCGTAACTGAAATATATTTCATTCGAGGGGGTGACCGGTAAACCTCTTTTCTGTCCTTGTATGGTGATTGAACCGCATTACGGTACACTGATAACAAATAAATTCAATGTATTCTTATTGAAGAAATATGCTTAAACAACCAGCAGATAAAATCTCTAGAAACCGTTGATTACTTAGTCAATGATCTAAGTAAATTATAAAATAAGACACTTGCCAGTCGTACTATTTATATTCTTAGTGGATTGATTCACAATGTGTGATCGTGTTGCCATATTGTCACAATTCTTCAAGTCTTTTTAAAGTGGTTTAAAACATATTTTATTTTTAATTGTAAAATGCTTAAAACATTTTAAAGTTTTTACAATTTCTAACAAAACGATAATATGACTTAAAAGCAATCCTTGTGAATCCACCATCTCTATCTTAGGATTATGGGAAAAAACTAATTTTTTCACAAATTAGTCTGACAACTGTAAGACTGCGATTATTTTCGATGTAAACTTTAGAGTCTTTGAGTGCTCATTTAAGAAACTTAAAAGTTTTCATTGTAATTTTTAACTAAACATTTTACACAAGGCGAATTGTATTTAGAGGTGGTGGTAAATGCACAGCTGACTAAAGTTTTTTTCTTTGCATAAATGTTAACTGAATTGTCAAAGCTTTTTGTAAGCGTTTTCTGCGTGAATTTAAAAAATAAAAACCAAATTTTCACATTGTATTTGTTGTAGAGTTACCAGCACTTGAAAATTTAATTCGCCTTGATTTAATATACTCAACTTTTGTGAGAGCAAAAAGCGAACGTTTGTGTGTGCACGTGAATAAAATATACGAACGAGCGAGTGACAGAGAGGGCGAGTGAGAGAGTGCTTTATAGTGTCAAAGTTTTTAGGTGTTTGAAGTATTTTGTGTAGATTTGTTTTGTTTGTCTTAATTAAAGTTTTAATTAATTTTGTATTAGTTAAAAGATTTAATTGTTGGTTTAATATAATAAAAAAATTATTACTCTAGACCATAATGATTGTTTAATTACACATACAATTGTGTTGTTGCATACGTTTTTTTTGTTTTTTAAATGTTGATGATGGTGATGTTTCAAAAGACAATTAGAAACCTGGTTGGTTGGTTGGTTGATTTGTTTATTTCTTTGAATTGGTGATAATGATGAAGGTACAAACTTATCATAATGATTTAGTTTTTAATTATTTTTTTTTTGTTGGTTACAATAGATTAAGTAGAGTTAAGTTAAAATAACATTGAAAATGAAACCCTGGATATATTTATTGTTGGATTAAAGTATTGGTTTAGTTCTTTTGGTTTTAATTTGTTTTATTTGTTGTTTAATAAATGAGAAGAATCGTTCACACATTTTGGCTTTTCAGAATAATTACAAAATTTTCAATTTGAGTTTGAGTGTTTCTCTTTTGTACAATTTAAGGTGTTATTGACCAATTTTTAGCCAAAATGAATAAAACAAAAGTTAATTGTTTGTAAGAGATTACCTTTTTCTTTATATTAAATATTTATTATTAATTGGCAATGAATTGGTGTTGTTGTAGTTGTTGAATTTAATTAATACAGATAATTAATTTATTTTTATATTCTTTTGTATATAAAGTTATGAGTTTTTGTGTTTGTTTTTTCATACTGCCAAACTATTAATGAATTTGGGGGATCTTTGGAAGGGTTTAGGGAATTTAAAATTCAAATGGAAGGAAAATTTTAAAGGGAGTTGGTACAATAACTTACCGCATTCAAAAGGCCGATGGTGGTGGGTGGCACAACATGCAGGGGGGTGTAAACATCTTCATTTTCCTGTCTCACATACAACATAACACGTTCACTGGTGGGTGGTGTCATGCGGCCACGCTTCAACGGAGGACCGAACTCACCCATGGCTAAACTTTGATCCAAAATGTGATCCTTTTTATCACTATCGTGCATAAAATTAAAAAAAAAGAAAAACAATAAAAAAAAATTTAAATTATTTGTGACAATTTAAAATTGTTGTGGTGGTGACTTTGGTTTGGTGGATTTTTACAATATACTCACGTCTGCATGTCGGGCGGAAAGTGATTGTGAAATTTCAATGTTGGCGTGGCCACCTTTTGTCCGTGCAAGAGGAATGGTGAGGCACCTTTCAAATCTGGCGCTCCATCAGACTCATGGCCATAGAAGCCCTGCGAATAATTACCAAACGTATTCTTATTATATTGATACACGTCATGATATTGTGTGGTTAGATGTTGTGGAGAAGTTGTATTGGTAGTGGTAGTAGTAGTGGTATGATATGATGGTTGTATTATAACAGATGTTGTGGAGGAAGTAGTAGTAGTTGTAGTAGACAATGTACTAGTACTAGTAGTATTTGAATGCATTGGTATTCTTACCTTATCCAAATCGTCGGCTGGCGAAAATAATACCGGCGGCTTGGTAAGATCTTGCATTGTATAAAATTCGGAACGATCTGTAACCGGATGATAAAGTTCGTCTAATTTTTTACGTCCCGTAGCGGTCATTTTACGTTTAGCAGCACGGCGTTCCTCATCACGGGTCTTACGTTCGGCACCCTAAAAATAAAACACACACGTACAAACCATAAAAAGCAGACAAAAATTCACAAACAATTTTATTAAAATTAATAATATTCCCTAATCCATGTAAAATGCCAAAAAAAAAATCTTAACAAGCATTGAAATTATTTTAAATTCTTTTGACCGGTAAATGTGTATGTTTGTATGTTGTATTTGTGTTGCAACATTTTCGATACAATTTAATAAGGTTTTGTTGATTTCTTTTTATTTTTTTCGGACAATTCTTTTAATGTTAATGTTTTTTAATAATATTTATTTGGTTGTTTGGTTTAAGCTGGTTTATATGCATTTGTTAAGGTTTTTTTTACATTTTCGATGACGACCGCTGTGAAATGTGCAATTGTTGGCAGTCGAGTTTGTTTCTTGAGTCTTTCGTTTTTAGCTCTAACATATGTTTTGTACTTTTATGTTTTCATACCCTTCCCCTGTGGTGCATAAGGTTATACATAGCTTTGTCATTCCGTTTGTGATTTCTACAATTTTCATTTTCGGCCCCAAAAAGGATATATTTTCTGAAAGCTTATGAATAGAGTAGTCGATTAAGCCATGTCCGTCTGCCCGTGTGTTGGTTGAAATCAACTTTTAGAAGCAACCACACACTCCTTAGATCTGTGTTTGGTATAAATCGTTTGAAAATATCCGAGATTGAATCGCTATTGAAATTCAGCACAATCGCCCCATAACTTTCTGAGATATGAGCAAATAAACAGGACTGCCTCTGTTTTTTCCACATATTTTTACCACCATAATGGAAACTTTTCAGCCATAGAATAATTTACAGGTACCTTTGTTACTATTTGTAAATATAATATGCCTCTAAAGATATTCGTGAAAAATTTTGGATAAATCAAGCTCTAATCGGAAAAGTTATAGGCAAAAAATTTTTTTTTGAAAAATATATATTAAAAAAATTTACAAACGGAAACCAAATTTTTTCAGCTTTTAGACAACCAAGAGAGTCAATATCTGAAAGAGCTGGACTAGCGCAATATAAGGCACTATAAAAAAATTAAAATTCATGTTGGCCGCCACTACAAAATGGCGGACAATAAATTTATATTTGTTCCAAATCTGGTATTTCAAAATGTAACTCCTTTAACCCCCTCAATATTAGTATCAAATAAAAGGGCTTGACCAATAGAAAACAGTAAATTATTAAACAATATAAAATCCAAGATGGCGTCTAAAACAAAATGGCGGAAAATTTTTTTCTTAACCCCGTCAATATGGGTATCAAATACAAGAGCTTGACTAGTAGAATACATTTATCAATGTCAAAGTTCAAAATCAAGAGTGACGTTGAAAATAATTTAAAAAAATGACGTATAACATGAAATCTAGGTTAAGCTACGATGTGGGATTATACCTATGTACGTGATGGTGAATGGTATTATCAGATTTAGCAGGGCCGAATATAGCACTCTTACTTGTTAATTCTTAAGTTTGCATTGAAAATTCCTCTTCCTTTTTTAAATACTTTTTCGTCACCTACTGATTGGCCTGTTGATGCCACATCAGACAATATAAAACAAAAACACATTGTTTTAAGTGCCTGTAAGAGTAGCAGTTCAGTTGTGCAGTTGCAGCACGTAAAGTTTTTCTGATTTTTCAAATCCTTTATAATTAGATGCATTTCACCGCTTTTAACATTTATGCCGTTGGTCACATCGCAAAAGTTTCATCAAGCGGAAATGCACAAGTGGAAGCATTTATTTGCAACTATTTACTACAACATAGAAACAGACATCCATCTTAAGATGTGTGTCATTTAAATTACAATTAAATAAAATTACAACAATAACAAAAACGAAACTAAATGTTAACAAATGCTGGCTTCTTTAGACACGGGAGAAGGAGCCAAAAGCCAAACCGAAATACAAGGAAAAAAGATGATCCAAATAAAAATCTAAAGAAATTATGTGTGAAAGAAGAAAGACAAACAAAAAAAAATTAAAAATAAAAGGAGAACAATCTAATCCATCTGCATAACGCCATAATAAATCTTGGTTGCATACTTAGAAGCAAGACACTCTTTGAGATGCTTATTGGTCAAAGTATACAATAGCAAGTGTAACAAAGATGGCTCAAGACGAAAAACGGTTGCTTGCAAATGGCACGGATGACATGCCAACAATTATTATTTGCTTCTCTTTATCCGTTTTTGTGTTTTTTTTTGTTGTGCCTTTTGAATTTTAGCGACTGGCGGCCTCACGTGTAAGCTTATCATTAAAAATTTCCAATGCTTTAAGAGCTGCGGCAATCATAACTTCTTGAATACTTTAATTTATTGCAGCTGGCTTAGAAATGATTTCAGTTTCCTTTTCTCTTGACTTCTACTTCTATGCAATGTATGTATGTGTAGTAGAAGTATTTTCTTTTTTTTCTTTGCACTTTTTATTTATCTAGCCAACACCAACACCAACGCCTTAATCATTTCTTTTTTTATGGCAATAAAAGGAATTTTTGTTCTTTTTTTTATATAAATTATTTCTAGCTTTAATATAACATGAAGAATTGCTAATGAAGCGTTTAAAAGAGTCGACTTTATTTTCCTACATACGGCCAAAGTAACTTGTCCATTTATCGCGGATGATAAAAGCTATTACATGGTATATGCTTTAGAAATAAAATTATTCCGCTAGAGTATTTAAATTTTGCCTGAGCAGCTGTGTTTTCCAGTGAATTTATCAATCGTGTTTTTATTGCCCAGCGAAAATTTTAAATAGAAATAAATAAACCACTTATTTGTGGTAGTGTCTAGTTCTTTTTCTCATTTTTCTATTGTAACTCTTAGCAAGTGTGATTTTTATTAAATAGAAAGCGTAGATTTAAAAATACCAACTACCAAAAGCAGGAAAAATTAATGTTACACTTCACGAGCTATAAATTTGCCAGATACACTGCATAGTTGAGATATTTTATAGCTAAACAATTGATGTAGTGCGACTGCTAACAAATCTCCTTTATTTTACATGTTCATTTGTATGCACGTGATGAGTGTGCGTGTGTGTGTGTGTGTGTTTGAGTGCAAGTTAACGGTTAAGCTGCTAATACTGCCACAATCTGTAAAAGATCGTTAAGAAGAAAAGAAAACAAGCGAACATCAAGTTAAGCTACGGAAGCTTTATTTCACCCAACCATACATCCTGTCTCGCAATTAAGAGTTTTTCATGCGGGAACTCCTGGGATCTTGCTGCGTTTGCGGGAATTATGTGAATAATTTTTCGGATTTTAAGGGATTTAAACTTTTTATTTTAAAATTTTTTTTCGGAGAGAATTTTGGAGACAAATTTTTTTTATATGAAGTTTGACGATTAGAAATTATGAGAGAAGAAAGAAAGTCTATGAAGTTTTGATATTTGGAAAGTAACAGCTGATGATCAGCTGATAAATTGAAAGTGTTCCCCATTCTAAAAGCAAAATTCAAGGTGTATCAGTCCAAGAAGTTCTTTTACAATTGATTCAATCAACATGTTGAAGAAAAACTTCCAAAAATGCTTTCTCTTATTTTACTTGGCAACGCAAAATAGCGAACCCCGTTGATTTTTATTGTAGTCGAACATAAATTCGAAACTTTTATTTGCTCGACTTAAAATCATATTAGGACAGAGTTTACTAAATATGAATTCCATAGAAAAAAAAAACTCTCCTTATAAGGGACTATAGTTTAATTCAGATCACATTAATTGCCTTAAGGCTGAAAAAATTTTGAAAAAAATTAACGATTTGATTCAATATTGTAAGTTGAAATTACAAAAAAAAATTATCAAAAATAATAATTTTGAAATAATTTTTAAACGATTTTTAAACAGATGAAAGGGTGAACCGGTGGACTGGTCAGTAAAGGACTAGTCAGTAGTTTGGGGGTTGCGGGTTCAATTCCCGCCAGAGACTCTGGACTGGTCTGCTTTTATTTCTCTTCTCTTCTATTCTAAGTATTTCTATTCTTCTCTCTATTAAGGCGATACACCCTCCGGGTGAGGGTGTAAGGGTAACTTTGCACCAGCCTTACCTACCTACCTAAACAGTAGGGTGATCGATTATTCGACTTTTTTAAGAAACCGGTTTTCAAATAGTTTGAAATTTAGAATTTAAAAAAAACCGGTTTATATTTTGAAAATTAAGAAAAAACCGGTTAACCGGTTCGAATATATAAAATATAATATTTAAAGAAAAACCTAAAAATATTAAAAAAAAATATTATAATAAAAATTATATCTAAATATTAAATTTTTACAGTTTATATACGTTTGGCTGCACAAAAACGCAATAACTGACATGAATGCAGTTGAACAATTTGGTTTTAATTAGTTGATTTTAGGACAAAAGGTACTCTTTACAAGTAAAATAAATAAATACAATACATTAATACAATAAATAAATAAGACTTTTTATAAGGCTATTATAAATTTTGTATCTCCTGTACATCTTTTAAATGTTAAATAGATCTTTTGAACGTATTTTGTTTGAAATTACTTCTGTAATTTAAAACGTATTTTAAAAGCTGGGGAGAAAATCCTTGAAATTTCATTTTAAAAATTCTTTCTTATACCCCTGACAGACATACAAATATAGGCATGAACTAGTTTGTTCGATGGTTTAATTGAAATTTAAGTTGACAGACACTCAATGCCATTATTTAAAATTAGGATCGATCTGAAAGTAAAGATGATTGGTTTTTCTTTATTGTAACTACACTTTTTACCTAAAAGTGATAGATCAGCTAAGTGTGTGCTTCAATTACCTTTAACTTTTAACGTTAGCTTTATATTCTATAAAAAATAATATTTAAGCTCAATTATTTTTCTTATTTTGCACTTGTTTTTTAAACAACAAATAAATTTCTTGCAATATTATGGAAGAATATTTAATGGTTTTTATTTTCTTATTTTTGGAAACTTTTAGCTTACTAAATTTACTATGGTACGATTGGTTACAAAGATATATGAAAATAAACTTAAAAAAATAAAAAACCGGCTTTTTCGGATAAAAAAACCGGTGTATTCGATATTCGAAAAATCAACATTTAGAAAAAACCGCCAGCTGAAAGAGGAAAAAACCGGGTTTTCCACCGGTTGTAAAACCGAGTCGATCACCCTACTAAACAGGTGGAAAAAAAATTTAATTTCAGATCATTTTTAATAAGGAGACTTATAATTAAATTAATTACAAATTCTCAAAGTCATAGGAATCAAATTTTAGGAAATTTTTAAAATTGTGAAAAATATTAAAGAAAATCAGAATTCCAAGGAATATTAACAACAACAAAATAAGTATGAGAAAGGAGAAACTCTACACACACACACACACACACTAACATACGTACGTTTATTTTCTATTGTTTGTTGCTGTAGTTTATGTTGTTGTTGTTGTTAATGTCGTTACTTTTTGTTTAATGTCTGCGAAATTTGAACATTTGGAATTTATAGCCTCATGCAATCGAGAGCGATCGGGAGAAGTAAATGATCTGACACGCATCTTTTAGTTTCTATTTTTTTTTTCTTCTGTTTTGTTTCGATTTATATGCATGAACAATAAATACTTTGTGGTTCAATTTCGATTTTCAATGAAATGTTTGTTGTTTTGTTGTTGGTGGAGTTAGATTTAATATCGCATCGTATCGTATCGCATGCGTATGTGATATATGCTTGTGTTTTGCAACAATCTAAAGCTATAAATTTCAAAATTTTTAAGAATATTGAAAATAGATTAAAGGCATCAGATACACGTACATACAAACAAGCCTAATACGCAACTAAATATATAAAGATGATAGTTATTTGCGATAGAAGTACTTTGAAGATGTACAATAGCAGACTGCATGCATTCAAATAGTCTTAACGTCATTTCAAAACAAGTGACAACGAAACAACAACGAATAAATTAAACAATTCACTATTTACGAGTGAAACATAAATATTAACAACAATTTTTATTAAAAAAAATTTTTTGTTTAGCTTAATGCTTTTTAGTAAAATAGTATCCAGTCGAAAATACTTTACACATGATTGCAAATTGCATTTATTACACAATAATTTATTAAACTTTTCTTCTACTTAAATATTCGTCATAACGATCATCAGCAGCCTCAACGTCATCATGTTTAATTAAAATTAAATGAAAAAATCTTTTATGCAATATAAAAGACATTGCTCTCATCATAATAACATGACCTCTTTGGCTTAAAAAGCATTAACTATTCCAAAGACAACAGCAGCAACAACAGCAACAACTACAACTGCAGGTGTATACTAAAATCGCTTGAGATGAGTATGTAAGATTGCTGCGCTTGTGTGTGCATGAGACTTAACAAATGAAATATTTAAGCCTCCCAGAGGTCTATCACCTTTAAGATTTGCGTAATAATTATAAGACACAAATACGACAACACAACTTCTAATACACCAAAACTAACTAATACATGCGCTGTAAACAATACACTGGACAATTGCCGTCAAGTTTTTATGATGCCCATATTGTAGCGAATATTTGGCTGCACATTTTATAAAATTTTTGAGTTTTCATATTGATGTGCTTATTTTCTAACATTTTTTATTTAGAGAAACAGCAATTGCTATTCTAGCGTATGACTAGATTTCAATTCGAACTAAATAGTAAGAGAACTTGCTTAATAGTTTCGAGTACCTAAAAGCATAGTCGAGAATATAGAGACATACAATTCATAAACAGATTTTTGCATTTGCCATTGTATGTAAACGGAGTCCAGTTAAGAATGTACTTTTCAAACTTAATGTATTTATTTGTGTAGGTGGCAACTCTGAAATTTGGCAGCTGTCAAATCTATTTATTCCAAATATTTAAAATGAAACACTTTTCGAAAGAGCGACGTGTTATAACGGTGAAAACTTATTACAAAAAATATGCTGAAAGCGTTCGCGAACTTTGAAGAACTTTCAGTCGAGAAAGTGCAACTAATCTGTCAACCATTCGAAAAGTGGTGAGACAATTGGAATAAACTAATTTGGTTATGGACAGTTAGACTGCTGTGCATCAATATACTGGTTGGTCTGTCCCAAGGCATATTCATACAGGTATATGCAGCGGCGATTTGATACAACAAAGCAACTTTTGAGGGGATGTTTTATGTTAAGACCAATTCGTATATCAGGGATGGAAAAGTTGTTATGACATATTAAATATAAGAAAATTTTAATAAAAACAAGGATATACATTTTTGAACACACATTATTAATGACGCAAAAGCAACAAATATACATAAATTTAGTACAATTATTTTCGAATAAGTACACTTAAGTTAATTGTTTAATACCGAAGCCAAAATCACATTTTCCTTCCCTGCATTAATAAATAAAATCAAGACGAATTCAATCAATTTTGACAAAAAGTTTCCCCATCAGCTTGGCTAATAATTTCACCTGTATAAAATCGCCTTGGTTGGTCCCCAGAAAATATTGCTGTTATAAGCGAGAGTGTCGCCGAAAATCCAAAGACACTAAATCGGTATCGTTCTCAACTAATCTTCTCAAATTTCATGAAGCTCTACTTAGTGAATTTTAAGAAGAAAAAACACATTCACCTTCAAGCGTACAAAATTCAACTTAGTCAGGACCGGCTAAAACCGACAGGCCATAAAAAGCGACGGAAATTCGTTTCATGACTAATAAGGGAAAATTGAAGTTAATGACAAATTTTCGGAAAAAGCCATATTCTCCATTTAAGTGAATTTCTATCTGAATGACTTCGTGAATTCACAATCATGTCAAATATGGGGATCAGAAAATACCCATGAAATCTATGAGAAACAATTGCACCGATAACGAGCAACTTTTTGATGCGGACTTTGATGATGAGGCCGAAATTACAGTGTCTGTGAATGGCATTCGTTAGAGGAACATAATAATGGAGTGATGGTGGCCTCAACTGGATCTGTTTGAAATGTGGTTTAAGTGAGACCACGCCACTCGCCACACCGCACATGAAGCAATCCATTCAATGCAGCAACGATTTCCACAAAAATCTTAGCAACTTAGATTAAGCGATTAAACTCAGTGTTAATTCTTTGGGTTTTGTAAATTCTTGGGCTAATGAGAATAAGCCAGAAAAATTTCCTGGTTCAAGTTCGAGATCTAATGCAGCCTCGGCAAGATACACATCACATCTCTGTGAAAAAGTCATGAAAAATTTCACGACATTTGTAATGTTCTGTTGTCAGGGGCGCACAGTGAGCTACCACATACAATTTAGCCGGGAAAAATTATTTTTAAATTTAAAATAGATGGATTTGGTGTAAAATGGGTCCATGAAAAATTATGACAGTATCATGGACCGATAAGACCTCCCGAGTGGTCCTTGAGAGCCTTAGGGCCGATTTTAAGGGGCAAATGAGGTAAGAATTACTTCTTTACTTTATTTTTCGATATATTTCCAATGAATTGTGATGTTTTAGATGATGCGCCGAATGGAGGTGATAGTACAGGGCTAGAACACAAAATACTGAGAGGGAGGGGGAGGTCAAGAACGCAAAAAAAAAGCAACAAAATAAATGATCAGATATTGCAAATTTTATTAACTTTTGTAACACAATAGAAAAAACTGAATTGAAAAAACTTGTTTAAATTCTTATTATTCAATTTCAACAAAAAACAAGGAATTAAAATTAAAATAGGACTGCTCATTCAATTTCATAATAAATTTATGAGTTAAACCAGTGCTATTCAATCTTTTTGGCTCGTGTACCACTAAATTCACGACAAACTTTTCGCGTACCACCAAAAAAAATATAATGTAAACAATTTTAAAATTTTTAATCTATTTTATTTATTAATAATAAAAAACAATAAAATTAAAAAAAAAATAATAAAAATTACAAAAAACATGTACATTAAAGGTATACTTTTAGGATGATTTTTCTTTTTGTTTCCAATTGCAAAATAGAAATCTTTAAAATTTTAAAAGAATTCGTGTACCAACTGGAAATTTTTCGCGTACCACCAAGTGGTACGCGTACCATAGGTTGAATAGCACTGAGTTAAACCAAACTTCTACTCTACTATTCATCAGAATCAGATTCGCTTAACTTTTCTGTTTCTTCAGTTTCACTTTCTCCTGCAAGCTCTAAACGTAAATCTTTATGGGCATCAAAACTAGGCTCACCTAAAAACCTTATGACTTCCGGTGGGAGCGATGAAAAGTTTTTGAAGGGTTTTTGTCGATAAGAATTCATCAGAGGATCTGATGTTATCAACAACATGTTAAGCAAATCTCTGTTTGTATTGATTCTTGAAGATTTGCGTGTGTGCGCCAACCTGTATCGCCTACAATCCTTGCTGCGAGCTTCCTAAGCTTCTTCAGATAACTGACCGATGGGTACAATGAAATTTTTTATAACATCGATCGCTTGGCATAATATCTTGTGCACGCTAACAGGCATAGGGTACCAGTCGTAGAATTTTAAATATTTGTCTCTAGTTTCTTGGATGAATCCTTGAAACTCATGCAGATTAATTTCATTAATTAATTTTAATTAATTAATTAATTATTTTTTAATTAATTTTTTAAGTTGAGTTTTCTCTATCGATATTTAATGAGATTCTAGGGAGTAAAAGAGAGGAGAAGGTAATTTGCTTTGTCTTACACTTGACTTGAAATATTGCCTTTGACATGAAATATTACATTGAGGCGAAGTCGTGCGAAGTATAAATCATTCAAGATCTAAGAGAATATAATGTAGAGAGTGTTTGAGCGAAGTTTCAAGTTTATGTCTCTTCATGTCACCAATGAGATGGTCCAACTTATATTAAATATTATGCTAATTTTCATCGAGAAAACCCCTAATTTGAGACAACTTTATAGGCACTTCTCTAAAGATATTTTAATTGTTCTTATTTTTGATTAAAGCGAGCATATCTTTTTAAGCAAAATATGCTCCACCCAAAATTCTAGAACAGCGTTTGTAAATACTAAAAATGAGAAAAATTTGAATAAGATGTCTTTTATGCGCATGGAATTGAAAGAAATAGTTTCTGAAACTTTATCTTTGACCTAAAAAATTATGGCTATTAGACGCTTCAAAACACCCATGGCTACTTTTTTTATCTAATTGGACAATTCTTATTATGTCTGAATCATTAAAACATAAAAAATTGATTTTGCTCACTGTGGGGCTTGGGGGTCATGTGTTGGATATTTTCTGCTCTACAATCACAACAATATCAAAAAATACATGTTTTTATTTAAAAACTAAAGACTCAGTAGACCAACACTTAGAAGACTAACCAGTGCAGTTACAGCTCATACGGAGTTGAGAACCCATCTAGATCGCATGAAATTGTCTGAGGAAACGACATGTGGAGCATGCGAGGAAGAGGATGAGACCTTGGTACACTACCTCTGTCATTGTCCTGCGTTTGGGCATATTAGACGTGAAAATTTTACAGTGGATACTATGCTGAACTTGGAATACCTGGGGAACTCGAACTGGAGATCCATAGGGAATTAAATTGAGGGGACTGGGTTCTTCGACTAGTCCGTTACTTATGGGAAATTATGATTATGGTTTTTGTTTGGGAATTCCGTTTTCCATATGGAGCGCACAACATGCCAACTGGGCATAAGTGTATACCTGTCATGGGTTTGGACTTTTAGTGCCCCTCCTTTTCAACCTAACCTAAACTAATCTAAAGACTAAATAGTGCCTACTTATTGAGATATTCTTTACTATATACAAGTGAAGCTGTTAAATTGGTTTTTTCATCAATAAAAATATGCACCAATAATTGCAAGACAACATCTCTTAGCTGTTAGTACTTTGAATGTTACTAAATGAAAAATCTTAGAGCAACATTTTTGCATTAGACACAAGCTTAAGGGACTACAACGCTGAAACTGTTTGTCATTAGTTTGACATTTTATTCTCTTATTTCTACTTGTTTTTGTTTAATTACTTTCACATATATGTACATACATACACAGATTCCCTCCACTCCGGCTTCATTTACAATTCAAAATGAAACTTTTATGCGTGCGTCAATTTTCGTATCGTTTTAATTGTGTTTTTATTATGGAGTGCGAATGACTGAGTGTCTGTTTGCTGCACTGCTGCAAGCTTTTGCTATTTTTGTCGCAATAAAATGATAAAATTTATTATAGTCGCTTCATTAAGTGTTACATACATACGTGTAATTTTTATTAATGAACTACTGCAACTGTCACATACATTTTATAAATTCTGAGCTCGTTTTTTTTTTTGTTGTGTTTTTAGATTAAACTGCATCTAGGATGCGGAAATTAATCTCTAAATTTATCACAGACAAGTTTTTTTGTTCATACGTATGTAAGTGTGATAAAGTGTTTTGCTACAGCAAATCATGAAAATGTCAAAAAGGAGTTTAAAAGCAATTTTATTCAATTTCAAATTTAATGACATTGATTGTTTCCTGTCATTAGTTTTTAAATTTATTTAATTTCATAGACTGCATTATATTTTTAAACTGGCTCAAGTTCATTTTTTTTTATTTAATTTAGGAAAAAAAAATCACACACATACACAGAAATAAATACTTTACATCTGAAGAAAGGAAAAACATCATTAACATTAACAATTAAATCTATTAGTTAGAGCAATACAGTTTAGGCAAAATTTAAGTTTTTTTTAAGAAAAATACACATTTGTACATCTTCTCAATGCAATAAAAGTTCTTGAAAATTCATCTTATGAAAAACAAAAAAACAAAACAGACATACAATTATTGAATACCATTGAGTGCATTTCGACACAGAAAATTTCCCATCGTTGTATTGTCTCTTCTTTTCAAAGAACTTTCTCTGCGGTTTATTAAAATTAAATTAATTTTCTAATCGATACAAAACCATAAGTTATTGATTCGTTTTATTTCGTTCGAATAATGAACAATTTATACAAATGTTTAAGGTTAAGTTCCCAAAAGACTTTAAGGTAAAAAAAATTAAATAAAAAAAAAATAAAATAAAAAAAAGAGATCTGAAAACGATCGCAATACCATCGCCCATTTATATTGAATGTGATACTGTGTAATAAAGTGGCTGTTAAATGCTTTTATATTTTAATGGGTGTGGTTTATTTAATGGTATAGAAAAACAATAATTACAACAACATCAGCCAAGAAAAAAAAAACAAAAACAATACAATGAACATCATCATCGTCGTCATCAACGGTAGCATCAACAAGTGGCATACATTCAATAACATACTAAAACACAACTCTATACTTTCTAAAAAAAACAAAACAAAACCAAAAACAAAAACAATAACAAAAACTCTATAAACAACGACAACGAAATGCATATATTTTAATAAATTTTATAAGAATTTGAAGCATCTTTAGGTCTCCGGTTTGTTCATTGTCCTCTATATGGTGCTTTGGGCTCTTTGATTCTACGTTTCAATAAAAGCGAAACGTTAATTTCAATTCAATGGAATTTTACAGAATTACAATAACAACGACAACATCACCATCAACAATAAAAGCAAAAGCATAGTAAATACTATTATATGAACACAAATTTAATTGATAACATCAGAACAATATCGTCATTATCAACAAGTCATATTTAGACTCACATTCACAATCACAACCACAATCAAACCATATGATTATTGAGTAGTGCCAAATTATACATATTGTGAAAATTATAAAGACAATCAAAAATATTAACTAAATAACAACAACCACAGCAATAAGATCAAATTAAAGTGACTTTGAAACAACTGAAAAATCATTAAATAAAAAGCAAAAACTTAAGTATGTCTTTGACAAAAGTATCAATTTAATATTTTTTTTATAAATCAGGACATTTTTCTTCTGTCATTGAATGCCTTGGGTCACTGTTGCTTTTGTCGCAATTTTTATTTTCTCTCTAAAAAAACTACAGTGAAAAGAAAAATCCCTCAAGCAAAATTTTGTTAAATAAAACTTGTTAATATTGGCCCCCTTTTCTTTTTGACATCGAAACAAGTGCACTTAATGGTTGTTATTGTAGCTGTTATATAACCCTGGCAAGAATCCTTGTATAGGTTTAACATCACGAAACAAAAACGAAAAGACGACAACAAAACGTCAACAACGCAAAAGGGTTTTAGTTTTAACACTACATTTTTCTTGTTCGTTATTTAATTTTTTTCTTCCTCTTGTTTGTTCATATTTGTAGGTTATTTTTTGTCTTTCATATTACAAAAAAAAAAAGAAAAAAAACGAGATAAAAAAATGCCTCATAAATGTAAAAATCTTGTATTACTTTGTTTGCGTAACACAACAATCAAAAGGGAAAGGGTCCCCTCATCATACACCCATAGACACAATTGCTGGCATTTGCTTATATCTGTCTGTGTGTGTGTGCTTATATTGATTCTTTCTGTTTTACGTAGTTGCTGTTTCTGGTTGATTTTGTTGTATCGATTACACATGTACAAAGGCTTTGTTACGCAGCATGCGTTATGGAAGTGTGTTGAAGCTAAAAAGGGTCGGTTACAAGTTGGTCGCAGCACTCTGTTTGACGTACCATCCATCCAATCAACCAACAACCGTAGCATACACACACACACACACACAAACCAATAAACATGTTGGTCTTATGCATGGCACGCTATAATGAATTGCATTGCCACCGCAATGATCTCAATATCAATAACAATAACAATACGCAACGGCCCAAGCAGCAACAACAAAATTAAAGGGGAGCTTTTCTAAAGAAAACCAAAAAACCCAATGAAGCATTGAAATTTCAATAAATACAGGTATATAATCATAGCCGACCAAACCTAACACACAAACACACACACATGAACATCAATAAGAATTAAAAGAAAAAGAAAAAAATAAAAGATTCAATGAGGCACAACGTAACAAGTGGGTTACAAGTGATTTCAAGAGCAGTTTACTTGTCATCTTGCAGGTAAATTTGTGGAAACTAAATATATTAACACGTTTTTACACTTGTACAGCACATATTTGTTATTTGTTTTTATTAACCTTGTTTGGTCAAAGGTGGCGGCAGATGGTTATGGGGTCTTTATCAAACGTAAGACTTAAGACACAAACCTTTTTATTTTCAATATTTTGTAAGAAAAAGTCCCATAGTTTAGATTTAGGTTTCAGCGAATTCAAAGTGGATAACAATTGCTGATGCTTACTTAGTTACAACAAACTCTGATACTCGAAGCCACTGTGTTACATTTTGGGCACCTAAAAACTACCTTGAAGGAATATTATTTAGGTCTATGCCTCTCCAACAACAAAATAATAAAAAAAAAAACTACTTGCATCTTGTTTGTGTATTACTATTGAAGAAGGTGTTTACAACAATAAAACAGAATTGTGTTATATTTGAAATAATAATAACAATGGCTCGCAAAAATGATAACACCTTTTGACATCTTCACGAGCAAAATAAAACTCTGCCAACAATTAGTTGTTGAGTTGCACAAGCCTAAGTTAAATAAGACTTAAATCGTTTAATATAAAAATTTTCAAAAATACAATTTTTTTTTCAAATATTGTACAAATTATTAAACATTAAAATATTGTTGGCATATTACTCATGCCCCTATTGCGGTTCGCCACTCAACTCAGTTTGGTTGTGTGAGAGTCAACCCAACTTATGCACAACCAAACTCATTTTAGGTATTGTGATACTCAACTGTTTTTAGTTGAGTTTGCTATGAAGTTGCCAACTTAAAGTATCGATCTGCTAACTTTAAATATTACGTTTGGCAAATGAAAATAAAAAAAAAATTTTTCTTAAAATTGTTTCTAACTGCTGTGCCGAATTAAAAAGTATTTATAATGGATTAAGTGTCTATTTATGTTATGATGAAAATAAAAACTCTTGTGTAGATGTGCTACATACAAGAAGAAAAATTCGTAATGATTCAAACCATATTGAGCTGCCCAGTGCCACGTATACTTAAATATATTTCTAATGAGTAACGAAACTAAATAATTTTTTTATATTTATAGATTTATAAGTTATTTCCGACTAAGCAAAGAAGCGTTTTGTTATTTGCTAAATGAAATTAAAGATCACCTAAAAACACCTGTTCGCGTGGTGGCTATTCCTCCTATATTAAAGTTATATGCTGCTCTTAGATTTTTTGCTGACAGGAGCTATCAAAAATGCAATGAAATGAAAAAGTTATTATAAAAATGTACATATACTTATGATCTCTCCATTTTGTTTTCCATTTTTACCGCTTTAAAAAAAATCAACCTTAATTGCCAATAACACAACTACTCCTAAGCAGTTGTGTGTATTCAACGTTTTTGTCGACCAAATTTGTTCAAAGTTGAAAACGGTAATACCACGAAAAAATAGATACACAACTGAATAGTCAACCGTCAGTTGAGTTGAGAATGGCAATGTCAATTTGCCAAAGACAACCAAACTGTTACAAAAGTGGAGAACCGCAATAGGGGCATCAGTGTTTATAGATTTATTCACTTTTTCCGTAATTTCCTTATGACAGATTTAATAGTTTTTCCGTTACATTTTTGGACGAGGTGGTCCCATTACGCTTAAAATCGGACATATTCTGGGATACCTTTTCATGTAATTTTTAATTCTTTTTTTACAAGAGCCCAATACCAATACATATCGAAGTTGTGTAGAGGTGGGTGGATTTGCTTCTCGTAATATAAAATTGAGACTATTGTTTGAATACCTCTCAAGGGCCCTTTTTTATTATATGAATAGAAATATGAAGGTACTCTGTGCTGTTTTAAGAAAGTTAAAAGTCGGGCCGATGTTGCATGTAAACCACACCTAAACGTCATTTTTTTTGTCTGCATTTCATTTGATATTTCTCAATTTTAGACTAACTCAATTTGAACCATGAAAAGATACACAATCGAGCAATGCGTTAAAGTTATTCAGGCTCATTATGAAAATGGGCGTTCGTGATTATTTTGGTCAACATAATCGTTCAAATTCGTGTATGAAATGTGAAAACATCTGTGAATGCCTTCGTAGTTCGTTGAACAGAAAACATTGCTGTTTTTCGCGATAATGTGGCAACCAACCTCGACTCATCATCGTGCCCAACAATTGAACATCAAGATGGTCATTGAAAATTTGGACCATCGGATGGAGGTGTGCCGCCGAGGTCGCCGATATTTTGTTCCATACATAACACAGTCCGACAAAATTAAAAAAGAATTTTCGCTTCTTTAAATTTATCAACTGATTCTAGTTAATTTGGCTGCGCTGACTTCAAGTCTGTAATCAGTTTGTCTCTATCAGCTCTAGTTTTAATGATATAGCTTTTTTATACTCTTCACTGTAAGTGAGGAGGGTACATATCAGTTTGTCATTCCGTTTTTTCCAAAAATATTATTTTTTGTGTAATTGCTAGCTGATTATTCAGAACGTTATTTTTTTCTTTTTGCACTCCAATTGCATATCGGAAGTTAGTTGCTTGTAAGAAGTGGTTTATTGCAGTTGGCAAAGTTCATTAAAAAAGTGTTGATCTAAATAGAAATGACTTCCAATAGAAGATGTTGTAAAAATAACGCTGACACATTTTGTTATATTTGTGGAGAATACACCTTTAAAGAAAACATAAGACCTATTTCGGAATGTGTTACAAAATCGTATTTAGATTACTTTGGAGTTGATCTTGGTGACCAAGATAAAAGCTGGGCTCCACACATTGTGTGCAATAGTTGCTGTGTAAATTTGCGACAGTGGACTCAAGGAAAACGAAATAGGCTTAAGTTTGTTGTGCCGATGGTTTGGAGAGAGCCCAGAAATCATTTGGACGACTGTTACTTCTGTTTAGTGAGTATTGCTGGTATTAATAGGAAAAATCGAAATAAATGGCAGTATCCCGATTTACCATCAGCGCGCCATCCAATTCCCCATTACAAAACTGAATGATTCTTCACAGCTGAGTTCGGAGTTAGAACATAATACCGCTAATGATCTAACTGATTGCAACAGTGTTTTCGAAGACACATAAACTATTCCTCAACGTTTTAATCAATGTGAGTTGAATAACTTAATTCGATATTTGGCCTCATCAAAAGAAGCGTCTGAAGTGTTAGCTTCGAGGTTAAATGATAAGAATTTGTTAGAACGTAGAGCAAAAATAACTTATTATCGCACTAGGTATAAAGCTTTTTTAACATTATTTTTAATAAGGAAGACAATCTGGTATTTTGTAATAATGTAAATGGTCTTATGCAGGTAATGGGGCTATCCAAGTATCTACCTAGCGATTGGCGCCTCTTCGTGGACAGTTCCAAGAGAAGTTTGAAGTGCGTCTTATTGCACAATGGCAATCCGTATGCATCAATTCCAATTGCGCACTCCACAACAATGAAAGAAGAATATAACAACATTGCATTAGAGATGAAAAAGATAAAATACCAAGACCGCCAAAGGATCATTTGTGTTGATCTTAAAATGGTAAATTTTCTCCTTGGACAACTGAGTGGTTATATTAAGTACCCCTGCTTTTTGTGTCTCTGGGATAGCAGATTCAAGCAACAACATTGGCGGCAAAAATATTGGCCTACGAGAGAAAAAATGATTGTTGGCGATAAAAATATTCTAAATGAAGCTTTAGTTGCACCGGAAAATATCGTCCTACCATCGTTGCACATCAAATTAGGACTCCTGAAGCAGTTTGTTAAGGCTCTGAATCACGATGGGGAATGTTATGCATATATTTGCAGCAAAATGCCTAATCTAAGTAGAGATAAGATTAGAGCAGGAGTTTTTGACGGTCGTCCCCAAATAAGACAGTCTATGACCATTTTGACCGAAATTACAGTTGAAAATGGATGTTTTAAAGTATATATTTGACAGATTTTTAAAAACTAACGTCATTACAATATTATTTCTGGGACTAAGGATACGTTTTGGCTGAAATAAGATATATAAGTTTTTCTGACTCACTTCCTACAGCAATATTTAATGGAGATGGCCTTGGACCTTGCGAAAGCTAAAACTGCATACTTATTTTAGGTAAAAAGTAAAGCAGTCATGCATTTTTAATTATTTCAAATATTTCTGCATTTGTTGCTGCATATAAGGACATTTAGAGACGCTAGAGGCTTTAGCAGTAAACGCAACTTCCTATTAAGTTTGTCTGATTGCAAACAAATAATGTCTAGAAATTATTTATTCTTAGAGGTATAGAAAAAAATGTTTCAGTTCTTCTGATCACAATACACGAGTATTTCCTATCATTTTTATATCAGCTAAAACGAAGTAAAAAACCATTTTACTTTTAACGCCTATTCTTGCATTATTACATGTCTTGTTGCAGCTTGATTTGTTTCTTAATTTATTTTTAAGCTGGGGTTATGCTGTCTGTTTGCCATTTGATTGACGCCTACTTTTTCATATTACGTCACTTGTCACAAAATTTGAAAACCAAAGGTTGTCAACGTCGACTGCAACAGCATTAAATTCAAAAACGTCAAACGGCTTATACAAGTAGAGAGGCAATGGAATGAATGTAAAAACAAAACACTTACCTTATCGCAGAAAACTTTAATTTGACAATAGCCTCGATGGAAGACTTGAGCATCTCGAGGATCTTCGAATGTATCAATTTGTACATGTAGTGGTAAACCCTGGGAAAATAAAGTCGAAAAAGAAACAAAATGTGTAATTAAAAGTATGATCTACATAATTCGATTTTAATCATAAGTAATGTTTGTTGTTCTGTTGTGTTTTTTGTTTGTTTGGTTATTAATTGCAAGTTGTCGTTTTAGATTCACTAAAGAAATAAAAATATATAAAGTAGCAATTTCCGTTGTTGTTGTTGTTGCTGTTGTTGGCTTAATATTAAGCAATCAATATTGTCGCTGGCATTTGGTGTTCGTTTATCTTGGGAAAATGCATGAATTAAATTGCATAAATTGTTTATTAAAGTTTATGCAATTAGCAATTAAGACACAACATCACAGCGTTGTGATGTTGTGTCTTTTATTAAAACTATTTTTATTTTTGTCGCTAAATAGAAACAAAAATATTTTTTAGTGAATTCATAAGATGTCCTAAGAGTTGTTTTGTCATAATGTTATATTTTGTTGTAAAATTCACAAAAAAGGATTTAAAAATTTTAAAATACACTTTACATTGCTTTTCACTAATTTGAAAGATTTTGGGAAATTATGACACTATGACAATATGACTCTTGGGACTTCTGGTGAATACATCAATTGTTAGTTTAATTACAAACAATAATAAGTACTCAAATTGTTACAATGGTTTACAAAAACAAGTAAGAGCGTTATATTCGGCCGTGCCGAATCTTATATACCCTTCACAACGTGTAGTCATGCAATAACAGTAGTTTGCATCACCATTCATCCCATATGAAATACGTACATACATATAAAAAACATCCCGTTGTAAAATTATAAATTCACGTATGTATGTTAAAAAAAAATAAAAAAAAAAATTAAAAAAAAAATTAAAAAAAAAAATTAAAAAAAAAAAAATTAAAAAAAAAAAAATTTTTTAAAAATAATTAAAATATATATAATAAATATAAAACAAAAAAAAAAAATAAAAAAAAAAAATTAAAAAAAAAATAATAAAAATATAAATAATATATTAAATAAAAAATAAAAAAAAAATTAAAAAAAAAATTTTAAAAAAAATTTTTAAAAAATAAATAAAAAATTTTTTTGGCTCAGCTGGGATTCGATGCCACGTTTTCTCCAACCAGTATACACGTTTGTATGTATGTATGTTGTTGTAATGTTGTTTTTGTGAAAAAAAAATCGAGGTGGTCGTGGGTTTTTGCTCATATCTCAGTTGTTTATGTACCGAAGTTTCTGATTTTTAATAGCGATCTACTCCCGAATATTTCTGATATTTTAATACCTCACCCGAGTCCAAGCGATGTCGGGAGGCTTCAAAAAGTTGATTTCAACATACACACGGAAAGACGGTCAGACGGACAGACGGACAGACTGACAGAGCTTAATCGACTTTCCTATTCATAAGCTTTCAGAAAATATATACTTTATGGGGTCGGAAATGAAAATTGTAGAAATTTCACACGGAATGACAAACCTATATATACCCTTTTTCACTGTGTGAAGGGTATAAAAAAAAAACTATTATTTTAAGTGATTTTCTTATGTTATACAAATATATCAAAACAGTCTACATACACATATGGGCATTTCCATGTCATTGTACGTGACATTTGCACTCCTATAAAGTGGAGTAATTTTTGCTAAAGTAAGAGTAACTTAAACAAAATTAGATCTTTATGTTCCATTCAAAGGGTATTTTATTTAAAAAAAAATTAATTATATTCCAATCATTGTTGTCAAAAATATCCAGAAAAATAAGAATATATCGTACGTGACATAAAACAGAAGTGATTTTGAGATATATTTGGAAAAATGAAAAAATCTGCGAATCTTGGAAGGTATCTTTTTTTTTTAATTACTTACACTAAACCATATAAAATCCATCATATTTAATTGAAAACAATCTTTAAATGATTTTATATTAAATTCAATTTAATATCGTTCGTGACATATCGTACGTGTCAAAGTTTTCTCCAATATTATTCTTAAGTAATAACATTTATATTATGTTAAGAAAAATAGTTCAATTCTAAATTAGATGCTCTTGCGACTGTTCAACTACGAATGACGGAGAAAGATAATGGTTTTGCACTACGTACGTGACATTAAAATAACATCCAAAGGAAATCAACAAAAAAAAAATACTGCTAATTGGACTTTTTTTTCTTATGGATCTTGTTAATTGTTGTTGTTACCTTTATTTTAACGCATATCTACAATTACAATTAATTTTTACAATTTAGTCGCTCAAAAAAAAAATAGTTGAGTGCAATTCTTTAAAATAAGTCAAAGAGATAATTAGATTAAACTCTTCTTATTGTTCTTAGAATAATTTAATAAGCTCCTAATACCCGCGCATAGTAAAATTTGAGTGTTTTTTTTTTATCAATAAACTTAAGGGGTGTCTCGAAATGCTTTTGCAAAATTTCGCACTTTTTTCTTAACGCTTTGCATTAAACGTTGGACACACGTTTTACCAAAGTGTTTCCAAATAAATCCAAATTTTTTTACATTTGCAGAAGCTTTGAACTTTGTTCTTAGGTTCTGCTCTGGACAATTAGGTGGATTCATGTTTTTCGGTACAAAATTTTTTTTGTTGGCCTCATACCACTCAAGGACGTCTTTGCTGTAGTGGCAGCTTGCCAAGTCGGGCCAAAACAGTGGAGGTATATTGTGGCTTCTGTATAATGGCAATACAGCCTTTCTCAGGCACTCATTAATATAAAATTGGCTGTTCATTGTACGATTCACAATGATTGCCTTTGAAGTTTTCCCACATGTACATATTGCTTGCCATATCATATATTTTTGGCGAATTTTGAAATCTTTTTATACTTAAATTTATAGGAAACATTAGCTCTTTTATTAGAAATATAAAAACCCTGACCAGGAAGCTCTGAATAGTCAGCCTTACAATAGGTTTTATCGTCCATTAGGTTAGGTTAGGTTAGATCCGGCAGTCGCCCGAAGGCATAGCTCACTTGGGTCCTCCGAGGGTCCCGTTGTGATACCGTAGGCATTATCGCCCGTTCGTCTATGTCCTCTGGCCGTCGTTCCTCAGCCATCCTGTCCTGTTCACGAAGGTATGGATCTTTCCCGGATCAACTGCGGAAAGACAAGTTTTACTTACAAGTATTTGTTGACCTAGAATCTGGCGTCTCAGGTCCCCGAATGCAGGACAATTGCAGAGAAGATGTTCAGTCGTCTCCTCCTCTTCCTCGTTATCGCAACTGCTGCAGAAGTCGTTGTAAGGGATATTCAGCCTTTTCGCATGTGTACCTATAGGCCAGTGTCCGGTAATGGCCGCTATGAGGTTCCTAAGGTGGATTCGGAGCATATTCACTGCATATTGCGTCCTATGCACATCCATGTCAGGCCAGATCTTTCTGGTTTCCAAACAAGTGGGTTCTCTCACCCATCTTTCCTTGGCATCCAAATATAATCGATGCGAGATGAGCTGTTTACCCTTCGATAAGGGAATACCCAAAGCACAACTGGATTCAACCGAATCTAAGGTAGTACCGGCTTTTGCAAGTGCATCAGCTCTATTATTACCATCAATATCCCCATGTCCTGGAACCCACACAAGGGTAACAGTGGAATGTCTCGCTAACTCCTCAAGAGACACCCGGCATTCCTGGGCAATTTTCGATGTGCTGTACACACTCTCAAGGGACCTAGTAGCCGCCTTGCTGACGGTAAATATATAGATATCCCTGCCAGATATTTCATTATACTGAATCTGTTCCGGTAGCCTAAGGGACAATTCCAAACCCAACTGGATCGAAAAGATACCACATCCAGTTCCAGCATGTGATTTCGATCCGTCAGTAAATATCTGGATGGCATTCTCCGGAGGTCGGAGGCCGTTGTCGTATTCAGATCATCGTCCATTAAAATACATCCATTAAAATTTTTTAATTTGTGACGTAGCAACTGTCTTGCTCTTATTCTTGCCGTTTTTGTTCCTTTTTCGTTTCGGTTTGGAGCTTTCTTGACTTTGAATGTTCTTAAATTTTCCTTTTTCTTCTACAAGCGACTTCGAAATATTTAAATGTTTGGATTTTGCTTCCAAAGTGCCTTCACCTTTTAAACGATTTGAGGATTCCTAAAACCACGAGGCCTTCCACCTTTCTTGTGCTTAATAGACAAGTCTTTTCTGAATTTAAAAATAACGTTACGGTCAGTCTGTCTGGACACTTTTGCCCGTCGCGCAACTTCAGCGTAACAAAGTTGTTTATTTTCATTATAAATATCCACAATATTTTTTCTCACTTTTTCTCCATTTGACGACATTTTAAATACGGATTAAATAATTTGAATAAACTTATTAACAAAGTATTGTTGACACTTATAACTATCACAGAGTGGAACAAAAAAATTTAATTAAATAATAATTGTTTGCGTAGTGCCCTGTAAAAAATGTAAAAAAGCATTTCGAGACACCCCTTATATTGAAGAACTTTCAAGAGTTTTTATTTTTACAGTCGTGGTTGACATATTTATGAAAATGTCCATATGTATTGTAAATATATACATGTACGTATAGATGTTTCTTACCAATTTCTTCACACAAATGAGTTCAATAAAATTTCTATTGTGTCTAAATTTTGTTTGATAAACAAAGAAATCTCCCTTATTTCTTAAAGCTGAGAAAATCTTTTATTTATTTATTTTGTTGTTTTTTTTCTACTTTTATAGACACTGTTCACTTTCAGCAGGTAGAGAAGTCTAACAATAAAGGGAAATTGACTTAAAAAACCCAAAAAAAAAACAAAAAAAAAAACAAAATCAAAATCAAAAAGTCATGCTTTATTGTTAAATTGATTACAACAACAATAACAAAAATCAAAAAAATAAATAAAAACTATAAAATTAAGGCCGATTTTTATATAGAATTGTTGTTGTAAATGTATTAGTGATATTTAAGCAGCACAAACATACGAACAAATACAATAAATGTCAACCTAATCTAGTGATTTAAGATGATAAAACCTTTTTTAATTCCTATTGTATGGAGAAAAAAAAATTATGAAGAAAACATAATAAATGTATTATTGAATTGAAAAATGCCCTTTTAAAATTTTTCTTTAAACAACAAATAAAAAAAAATCCAAAAAAACCGAAAAACGAAAAAGAACAACAACTTAAAAAAAGTTTATGGTTTACATACACGACGTACAGAAACACCTGTAGCTCGATATCAATGACATTGGGAGCATAAAAAAGAAAACAACTGCGAGTCTGATGGGTTGATATAAAAAAACAACTACAACAACAACAACAACACCAAAAGTCATCATAAATACTTGTAATCTTAATTAAAAAATACTTTTTGTTGCAACATAAATTAACAAACCAGGCACGCATAAATTTCAATACATTTAAACGAATCGAAACGATATGACAACAACCGCTTTTTCATTTTTTCTGTTTTTTTTTTTCTTTAATAAATTGATACCCCATCCATAGATTAGTTTTGAGTTCAATATTTTTTTATTATCATTTTTTTCTTTTTTTTTGAATTTCACTTTGTGTGTTTACTAAAATGTTACAACAATAACAACGAAATGGTCTCATTTTTGTCACCTGTTAAAAAATTAATAAAAAAAATTGATTTTAATTTCAAATTTCCAGCCATGTTTAAGTATAAGATTTTTGTATGGATCTTTACGAGTTTATAGTTACGGTTTATAGAAAAAGCTAAAAAACAACAAAAAATACATGTTTATACGGGTACAAGTGTAAGTATTTGTTGTATGTTCGATTTGATTTGTTGTTGCATATTTATTTGTTATATTGCAACATGCAAAGCGCCCACTTGATAAGAGTCATTAATAATATAAATTGTTTTCTTGCTTAATTCTCAATTTATGTTTATACCCTTCACCTGTGGTGCACAAGGGTATATATGGCTTTGTCATTCCGTTTGTAATCTCTACAATTTTCTTTTCCGACATCATAAAGTATATATTTTCAGAAAGCTTATGAAGTCGATTAAGCCCTGACCGTCTGCCCGTGTGTTGGTTGAAATTATCTTTTAGAAGCAACTAAATATATGTTCCTCAGATCTGTGTATGGTATAAATCTCTTGGAAATATCCGGGAATTAATCGCTATTGAAATTCAGCACAATCGCCTTATAACTTTCTGAGATATGAGCAAAACACCATGACAACCTCGTTTTTTTCACAATTACAACAACAACATACATATATACTGGTTAGAGTAAACGTCGCATCGAATCCCAGCTGAGCCAAAAAAATGTTTTTTATATTTTTATTATTTTTTTTAATTGTTTTTATTTTTTTTAATATATTTTTTTTTATTTTTTATTTTATAATTTTTTTTTAGAAACAGATAGGTAAACTCGATTTTTAATTTTACAATGGAGTGTTTTGTTAAATGTATGTTTTTTACATGTATGTACGTATTTCATATTAATGAGATGAATGCTGATACAAGCAATTGTTATTGCATGACTACACGTTGTGAAGGGTATATAAGATTCGGCACGGCCTAACATAGCACTGTTACTTGTTTATTATTATTTTTTGTTTGTTTTTACTTTGGAAACGTGATTACATTGTCATTTGAAAATGTAACAAAAGCATGCAAAATACACTTAAAACAATTTTAACGCGAATACATATAAAAGAAAAAGCCATTGTATCCCTTTTAAAGAACATGGCGAAGAACAAAGAAATGTAAGATTTTGCACAGCTTAAGTTGATATGAGGAAGGAATGCAGAAGGGTAAAATATTTGCTTTCGATTTCGTATTTGGAAAGTTGTAAGCATTAAAAGTTATTAATAACAAACACATATGGGCATTTCCATGAATATGTCAACCACGACTGTAAAAATAAAAACTCTTGAAAGTTTTTCAATAAAAGATTATTGATAAAAAAAACTTTCAAATTTTACTATGCGCGGGTATTAAGAGCTTTTTAAATTATTCTAAAAGCAATAATAAGAGTTTAATATAATTATCTCTTTGACTTATTTTAAAGAATTGCAATCAACTATTTTTTTTGAGCGACTAAATTGTAAAAAAAAATTGTAATTGTAAATATGCTTTAAAATAAAGGTAACAACAATAATAACCTAGATCCATAAGAAAAAAGAATATATAGAGTCCAATTAGCGTTATTTCTTTTTTGGTTACCCCTGGATATTATTTTAATGTCACGTACGTAGTGCAAAAACATTATTTGCCTCCATCATTCGTAGTTGAACAGTCGCAAGAGCACCTAATTAAGAATTTAACTATTTTTCTTAACATCATATAAATTTTATTACTTAAGAATACTGTTAGAGAAAAATCTGTCACGTACAATATGTCACGAACGATATTACATTGAATTTATTATAAAATCATTGAAGGATTGTTTTCAATTAAGTATGATGGATTTTAAATGAAAAATATTTGGGGTTTAGTGTAAGAAATTAAAAAAAATGCCTGCCAAGATTCGCAGATTTTTTCATATTTCCATATATACCTCAAAATCACTTCTGTTTTGTGTCACGTACGATATGTTCTTATTTTTCTGGATATTTTTGACAACAATGATTCGAATATAATTAATTTTTTTAAATAAAGTACCCTTTGAATGGAACATAAAGATCTAATTTTGTTTCAGTTACTCTTACTTTTGCAAAAATTACTCCACTTAATAGGAGTACAAATGTCACGTACGTTAACATGGAAATCCCCATATGTTTAATACCAGTTACGGTTTAATCGTCAGCACTTTTTGATTTAAATGTTGGATGTTAATATTTATACCATTTTTCTCTGTTTGTGATTATTTTCAATATTATCACCAGTTTTGTTCTGCTCTAGCTATCAAATGATATACTGTGGTTTTCATGCGCAACCGCGTATGTTCATTTTATTCGATTTTGAGTTAATAATGGCATATTGCTTGGTTTTAAACGGCCTTCACTTGGCTTTAAAAATTTCTCAAATAAGATGTACCCATTCCGATTATTTTAATGGCATATCAACTTAACTTCTATATATATTCAGAAATCGTTCAGCACTTACACGGTTTTGTAGCTCTCTTGAAAATTTTGATTTTAAGACATACGTGGTTGCCCATGAAAACCACAGATATAGATGATACTTATATTTAACACTTAATATCCAACGAAGATGTAATGATGGCGAATTTGTAGCTGGTTTTTAAAATGCATACCACCTGCCTAGTGTCGGCAAAAATATAATTTTTCAGTTTATTTTTTCACTATAACGATAAAATATTCAAAATATGAACTCAAGTTTGAGTAAAAATTAAAATTTTTGTTTTAAAACAAAATGTTTTAAAATTAGTAATTAATGTGACAACACAACATTATAACACACCTAGTGATTTATCATTTAAAGGGTCCGCCAAATAACTTTGTTTTTTTTTTGAAAATGCTATAAAAAGAAAATGTAGCTTCGGCTGTGCGGAACGTAGCGCCGTCCTGTTGAAACCAAATCTTGCCAATATCCTCCTCTTCAATTTTTGTGAACAAAAATTTGTTCAACATGGCCCGCTAACGGTCGCTCCTTGCTCATTTTCGAAGAAAAAATGGCCCAATTATGCCTCTAGACTAAAATCCGCACCAAACAGTGACTCGTTTTGGGTGTGTTTTGTCAAATCAGACATGAGCTAAGTGTTACCATTCAAGAAATAAGCACTAGTTAAAAAAACGCTAGATGGCGGACCCTTTAATTTTAAAAATTTCCAGAAACAATTGACTAATTAAAAATTGTATCCATTTACGGAATAAAAAAAATTATTTTTAAATCCTCAACAAACTTTTACAAAACAGATTAGTGGTTTACAAATTAAGCATAAATATGCAACTGAAAAGATAGGGTTAAGTGTAAGGCTACATGCGGACTATACATACATGCAACTGTCTGTTGGTCGTGCATCATATACATGACAGATTGCATTTGTTTTTGTTGGTGAGTTTTTTTTTGTAGTTGGAATTAAATTTATTAAAATTTCAAGAGTAGACGAAAAGAAAGAAAATCGCAAATAAATAAAATATCGCTGCAACACTTTTAATGTCGTGTTTAAATACAAGAAAAAAAAAATCAGTTGATTTAATTTTTTTCTTCTCTCGTTTGGTATTTAATGCAGTTCATACATTAAGTATGCGTGAAAAAAAAGCTTAAAATAAGGAAAAGCCAACAAAAACAACAGCAATAACAACAACAGCAACTACAAAAAAGTATGTTGTAGAGCGTTGCTTTACAAACAAACAAACAAGACATTTTATGCTTTTCATGTGCGACACGATGTTAAGGCAAATGTTAAATCGATATTTTATTGACAGATGCGGCAGCAATAACAGCCAAACATGTTTATGCCGTTGTTTCACTTTTTTTTTTTTGTTGTTGCTCCTTCTTCATCTTATTATATTTTTTTTTTATTTTTTTTTTTTTTTCATAACCAACATCTTCTTCTATTTCATTTAATGTTTGGCTGGTTTGTCCTCTCACTATGGTCAAAAGCCTTCAGCCGTTTTTTTTATTAATTTTCTTTTTGACTTTTTGCTTAAATTTGTTTTATTAACCAACGCAAAAATTTTTAAGATACAACAACAAAATAATAATAAAACAAATGCGTGAGATTATTGAAGGATTTTTTGCTGTTGTTGTCGTTGTTGTTGTTATTGTGTGCTATCTGAACGATATTGTCCAGAAATAATAGAAAGCTTAACAAAAATATTATGTAGTTTAACACTTCGATCAGGTTACAACAGCTACGCCTTTTTGTTTTCAACTTATTTATGGTTTTTACTGTAGAGCAAAAACAGCAAAAACAACAAAAACAACGAAAACAACAAAAATAACAATAACAGCAACAAAACAAGACATTTATTATTTATACAGTTTTTCATGATGATTTATGTTTTGATTAAAGTTAATATCTTGTCTTTTTTCTTCTTCTTCTTCTTAACTATACTTTTTTAAAGAGGAAATGTGTGACAAATTCTAATTGTACATGTTACGAAAAAATGAATATTTTTGTTTAAGCGTTGCTGTAATACCTTTTTGGTTTTAGCAACAAACTCAAATGTGAAAATTACACTGCTCGACAAAAAATCATTTTTTGCCTTCCCGTTAAATAAAACTATGTGGACTATATGGATTTTGATGCGCTGAACTCAAGTCCGTTGTCGGTTTTTTTCCATCAGATCGGCATTTTTTTTTTATGGGCGTGGCAAATTTTTTCCCCTAAATTAGTCAGGTACGTGCGGAGACATATTTCATCCTAACTCAAGAACCAGTCATCCGATTTTCAAAAATAATAATAACAATCAGCATTATCACAATATACCAAACCTTCCTCTCTGCTGAAATAACTAAAAAAATAACTCGAAAGTACGAGACGTTAACGTCCTTCTTCATCAAATTCCATTCTTTTAATTGGGATGCAAGAAGCTCAGACTTGTTTTTTGAGAGCTATGTAAATAGACAGAAGTAAATAGTTGCCAATCATTGTTGTTACAAGGCGCTTGAGTGCGCCCACTCTGGCGTTGTTTGCTGCATTACACATATTTGATCAATATTGGGTACCTGCGGTAAATTGACAATAAAGTCTAAATTTTTTAACCCATTTTTATGGTTTTTTTATTTTAAAGATAAGTAGCTCTCACAAAAAGATGCAAAATGTTGAATATTTGCTTTATATTTTTTTTAATTCCATTTTTAAATTGAAAAATATTACGAATTTTGCACGAAACAAATTTTTTTTCTCCATTTATTTTTGAATAATTCCAAAACTATAAGAGATAGAGAAAAATTATATTCAACTAAAATAAAAACAATTTTGTTGCACATCTCCTGGTGTTTTATTTTTGAAAACTGGTTCACGAGTTAGGATGAAATTTGTCTCCGTACCTGACTAATTAAGGGGGAAAAAATTAGCCACGCCCATAAAAAAAATCTCGATCTGATGGAAAAAAACCGACAACGGACTTAAGTTCAGCGCATCAAAATCCATATAGTTCACATAGTTTTATTTAATGAAGGATTTTGCTGCTGAGCAGTGTTATCAAAAGTTTGTTTTCTAAGTCTTTTGATATTGCAAATACGACAAAACATTTTTTTGTTTTACTCCTTAATCTTTTACTTTGAAATTGCATTTAGACTATATATCTTTCGTAAGTCTTATGATTTTGTTTGTTTTTTCTAATTATCAAATGCAGGTTGCCTACGTCGTTTTAATACTCTCCTTGGGATGGGTAGTGGCAAAAGTTGGCAAATTTTAACCGCCAACATTTAAACGATTTAAATATTTAAACTTTTTTTAAAATATTTAAACAAATAATGTATAGATGGTCTTACCTTCACACCCTTTTGACTGCTAAAATCTGTACTCAAACATTGCACGGCGATATTTATCTGCAAAATAAAAGAAAAAGAAAAAAGAATTTTAATTTACATTTCAGAAAAAAAAAAAAAAATATAAAAATGCTTACGGTTGCATTCATAAGCATAAAAAGAAACTATCACATGAAAGTGGCAACAAAAAAAAAAAAGGATAAAAATAAATTGCAAGCACGGCAGGGAAATTAAATAGTCTTGTACAAAGAAGATATTAATTTTTCTGTTTTATTTTATTAATTTATTTGTTTGGTTGTTTGTTTGTTTTCTCTTCCAAAGCAAGCAACAAACGATGGACATGCAGTTATTTTAGAGCATTTGTCATTGGCTATTAATTGCTTAAAAACACACACACACAATTACACTCTTAGATCCCAATACTAAGTAGAAAAGCAGTAACAACAAAATGCTCGTAAGCAAACATACTGTATGTTTGTGTATGTATTTGTGATGGATACTTTAAAGTTGGCTACTCTAAGCCATTATGGTGATGATGATGGCAGTTTGCAGTTTTAGTGCGTTTAGTGCATTTGATGGCAAGTAAACATGCTGATGGAGATGATTTTTAAGCAAACATTACAATAAATCACAATATCAAATCACGAAGAAGTCAACAACAATAACGACAACGGAATGAGTAGTCAGTGCAACGGCAACAACAAAAATAACAACAAAATAACATTTAATTTTTATTTAATATCATTACAAGGCACATCATCATCATCTTCATTAGATACTTAAATACAACAACGACAACAACAACTGCAATAATAAGGCAAATGTGCGATCTTTCGACTGCAACACATTATAAAAGTTGTTAAATGATGTTTTTATTTTTTTTGGCCTGCTGCATTCGTATTTGATTCCATATGATTGTGCGTATGATTGTTTCAATGTTTGTTTTGTGTTGTACGTTTTTTTTTTTTTGTTTCAGTAGAAATGTGTTTAAAACAATTTCGAGAATGTTATTGCAAAAACTAAATACAAAACAACACAACATAAGCGTATAACAAAGAGGCAAGCTATTGGAAAATCCATCATCATCATCTACACATAGTTGGTGTAAACACAAATACACACACACATATATATACGAAAAAAACAGCATCAGTTTGTGTGAATACAACTGAAAACGCATAATCATTTACAAACAGAGTCTAAGCTTATTTTACAGGCATTTTAATGGCAAAGTGCAACAACGCAACAACCAAAACAGCCACTAGCATTTAATGGGAATTAATTAGCGAACACGGGCTTACCAAATAAAGTTTAGGGCAGAGCCACTCACTCACTCACTCGCTCGCTCAGTTATATGCTTATTAAGGCAGTCAGTCATTCACTAACATCTTTGACTTTACATGGTCGTCATCGTCATCATCATCGTTGTCATGCCATGCAAACTTTGCTTTAATACAGCAGACATTTAGATGTTTAAAATATTATTGCATTATGATTTGCTGAGATTTTGCCAACAAACAGTTAACAAAAAAAAGCTAAAGAACGTCTTGTATAACCAGGCAGATTAGAGTTTATGCTTGAGTATGTGACATTGTTTGTGGTCTGGACGTTTCTAACAATGTGGCCAAAGGAGATGTTAAGGCGGGCGCGCACTCACAGTTAGAGAAAAAGCACTTAGCAATTTGTAAATGAATTTCTTCTTTATAACCCAAAGACATTATAATATTTGAATTGAAATCTTTTAAACAACACCATAAATGCAATTGGTAATTTTAAACAATTTCTGTTCCGTTGTTGGTGTTTTTCTTAGCAGCCATATACTTTTTATGCAATAACTTATGCCAGCAGAAACCAAATAAACATACCAAGGAAATGAATAAAATCCTATTATTCAAACTTTGTTCAAAACCAAGAAAAATTAATTAGCTGCAGACGGAGCTGTTGGTAGGAAAACTACAACAGAAAGACAGTCAGACAAACACTCTACTATAAAGGCCGTCATATAGAAAAAAAGAAAGCGGGAAGAAGGAGGAGTTTTATACAGAAATATATTATCAATATGGTCATTGGCTTGTAGACATGCACATTTCTTATTTTCTTTTCTTTGTATTCTTTTAAGTAATTTCAAACTTTATAAAGTAGTTACATGCCACACCTGTGCCTTGCTGATCGGCCAAAAGTCGTTTAGTTCCAAAAGATTTTTTGCTCTTTGCACGGCTACAAAAAGAGTTGATAGTTATGCAAAAAGAAACACATTTTTAAATGCACATGAGAAAGACCTTGTTCTGTAAATATTTATTTGGAGATTTTTTAAATTTTATATGGTATACGATGCAATCCTTTGATCGTTAAAATTTAGGGGGGGCAGACTCGGACTTTCCTCAAACGATAATTTTTGCAGCTATTTGGAAAGGAAAAACGAGGAATTGGATTTCAAATTAATTTTATATGATAAAGGGTTTTTCAATAGGCACGCTACAAAAGTAGACCGATAGGGGCAGCAAAAGACGCCATATTTTTTTGCCACTCTTTTGATATTTCTCTTCAGTAAGGTTTGCCATTTCATGATGGAAAGATATACGAGCCAACAACGAGTCGAAATTATTAAAATTTACTACTGAAATTCGGAGTCAGTGGCCTCAACGTTAAGAGCGCTACGTCCAAAAAAATCATCTTCAGTGATGAGGCTCATTTCTGGCTGAATGGCTTCGTCAATAAGCAAAATATAAGTTCTTGGTCAGACAGCAATCCACACGTACTCCATGAGTCATCATTGCATCCCGAAAAAATTACGGTTTGATGCGGTTTATGGGCCGGCGGCTTCATTGGGCCGTACTTATAACGTGATGATCAAGACCGGCACGTTACTGTAAATGGGAATCGCTACCGTTCAATGAGAACAGAATATTTTTGGTCCCAATTGGATGATATGGACTTGGAGGACATGTGGTTCCAACAGAACGGCGACACAAGCCACATAGCGAATGTCACAATCAATTTATTGGAAACCAAGTTTGGAGAACGTGCTATTTTACGAAATGGTCCAGTCTATTGGCCGCCTCGGTCGTGCGATTTGACGCCGTTAGACTATTTCCTGTGGGGCTATGTCAAGTCTATGGTCTATGCCAACAAGCCAGCGACGATTGATGAACTTCGTACGTATATCGAACATGAAATTGCAGCAGTATCGCCCGATTTATTCTTAAAAACCGTCGAAAATTGGGTTCAGCGTCTGGACTTCTGCAAGCGTGCCCGTGGTGGCCATGCAAAAGAAATCGAGTTTCATACATAATGGCACCGAACGTACTTTGACAGGAATAAAGAATTTTATTGATATCCAAAACCGGTTTTCTTTTACTTAAAAAAACTTTTGTAGCACTCTTATTAAAAAACCCTTTATATGTTGCAATCCTTTGATAGACCAAACTGAAGATGTTTGACAGTGAAACAAAGCACGAAACGTGCGTCAGCTGTTCAAACCAGTGTTGCCAAAAAGATAATAGCTAAAAAATAATTAATTTTGGAACCAAAATGTAAGCATCCCAAATAAATATATTTTGTTTTTCGACTAAGTAGATGCTGTCTGGGTTTTTGTGAAATTAAGATGATTTCTGTGCAACAATATTGTTGTTAATAATATGAAAAAAAAACTAAACAAGTGTCATAATTGAGCTGATAGTCTCCAAAGTATCTTTCTTAACAACTACCACTCAAAAGCAATGCTGTTAATGCAACAGACCTCTAGCTAGCCACAGCAGCAGGCACAGCATTCATACACTAACAAAATAAGTAGATTTATAATAATATTTGTTTTTGTTTTCTATATTTTATGGAAATTTTTTATTTTAAATATTTTTTTCACAATAAATTTTAATACGTTAATAAGCCTTTTTTGCATTGCTGTGACTGGCAAACAGTATCTGACTGCTAGAGCGGAGTACGAATAAACAACTATAAAAAAACAACAACAACAACAAAAAATGGTCAATATACTACGAATCTATGTATATTTTAAAGTTCGTAAAAATGTTTAAAAACGACTGACATAATCACCATAGAATGCGTTTGTAACAACTGCATTAAAGTGTAACTAAATGTGATTTATTAACCAAGTCACAACTAAATACAATTTTTTTTTTATAACAATTTTGTTGGTTGCCAGCGTTGGGTTGGTAAAAAAATTAAAACAAAATATTTTAAAATGGCCACTGCTTTGTTTATTGCTGTTGTTGTTACACAGGAAATTGCAAATGATTTAATTGTATTGCTTTTGTATTGAGTTGAAATTTCAATAAAAAAATAAAAAAAAAATAAATATACAGCAACACAAATAATAACAACAACAACAACAAAAAACTAAAGTAAACTAAACTGAACTCATTTAAATTTAATTTCAATTAATATTGCAGCAGCAATATAATTTAGAAGAAGAAGAAAAAAAATGCTTAATAAATGTTATTTATTAATTCGCTCTAAATTTATTGTGGACAATATTTCTAACTTCATTTAGCGATAAAAAAAATCTCTATAATTTGCACGAATAGAAACAAAAATTATAAAGAAAAAAACACATTTAAATCTTAACCATGACTTCTTTATGTTTTAAGAACTTTCTGCTGGACAGTTGATAATGTTTAAACAATTCACCAATTGGCCAAGCAATTGAATAAATTGATAAACATTAATGCTAAAAGCAAATGCACACACACACACATAAACTTTAATGTTTAATTCCTTTTTTTTTTTTTTTAATTTAATTTCTATGTTAAAGACAGTCGTACATATTTACACACAACAGTGCTTGGTAGTGCGTGAGGTGCTAATTGCTGGTAATAACTATAATATCAAATACATTAGCATTAATGATTACGTCAGCATTATATGGTTAATTGGAAAAAAAATTAGAGAAAAAAAAACTTAAGCTTAGAGTGTTTAAATATCAAACAACATGCAAGTGTGACTGTGTTTTTTTTGTTTGTTTTTCGTTTTTTTTTTTAATTAAATGGCGCACATTTAACTGCAACAAATATAAAATGAAATAAAGAAACGTTGTTCAATTGGCTGAAAATATGAGAGAAGAAAACGCCTCTATTTTTTTTAGATTAAAAATATGCATATTGTGCTTAACTTTGTCAGTTATTCTTTTCTTACTCAACTCAATTAAGCACCCACTAGGCGGCACTTAATGGCAGCAAACAAAAAAAAAAAAACAGTTTCTAAATAATTAATTTTAAAGTTTATTTGGATCTAAAGAAATATTTGTATTCAGCCTTATAAAGAAAAAATAATTGTTTTGTAGAATATCCAGACGTATTCAGACAATTATAGGCAATGGCGAATTACTACAACAAAGCTACGCTTTCATAGATGCTGTCTGCCAGAGTGAATTTTTACACCAGGGGTGTAATAGTTCTTACGATCACTTTGTTTAAATACAGAGTGTCCGCCGGAAAGGTATACTACTTGGTTTGTTTATAATTTGTGATTAAATGAAAGGGAATGAAAGAGAAAGATAAAATATGTATGGAATACAATCTCAGATAAATGAACGCCTCTGTTAGCCTCACAAATGCGAGCCATTTTGATTACATTTTTCATAACATTCTCACACATTTCAGGCGGTATTTCATTAATTTCACCACGAATATTTTGTGTTTGAGTTGCTCCAGCGTTTCTGGTTTGCTTTTCAGATATCCCCCCCCAAAAAAACAAGTCCGGAGCAGTCAAATCAGGCGACCGTGGAGACCAATCAACATCACCATTTCTTGAAACAACTTGTTGTGGAAAGACGTCTCGCAGTAATTCCATTGTAATCCTGACTAAATGCAATGTGGCACTTTGTCTTGTTGAAACCACATGTTAGTCAAGCCCACAGCATGCAGTTGTGGCATTAAAAAGTTCTCAATCATATCACGATATCGCTCCCCATTGACAGTTATCGTTACGCCATTTTCAGTTTCAAAGAAGTAAGATCCATTGATTCCTCCTGACCAATTTCCACACCAGGGTGTCACTTTTAATGGATGCAAAGGTGACTGATGAATAATTTGAGGTTTTTTCATTGCTCAGAACCGATTATTCTGTTTATACACACATCCATTCAAAAGAAAATGTGCCTCGTCACTCATTATGATTTTTTCATGAAAATCGGGGTTGTTATAGGTGAGCTGCAACATCCTATTGGCATATGTAGGGCGGCGTAAAGAAACTTCTGGAAGAAGGTCTTGTGTCAACTGAATCTTAAGTGGAAACAAATGCAAATCTTTGTGCAAAATTGTGGCCAAAGCTGTTCTTTGAAGAACGAGCTCCTGAACACGGCGTCGAATTTAGATTAATGGATTGTTTTAAACACTTTCTTGAACAGAAGAATTGGTTTCAGCCGATTTTGCAGTACGTTGTGGTCCATGCTTGGGCCTACCAGCTACAGTCCCTCTTTCTTCGAAATCATTCACTACACGATAAATAGTGCGTCTTGGCACGTTGTTTCTCCCTAAAATGTCACTTAACTTTCTTGTCGTCACTGTAATCGATGATTGATTTTGATAAAATGTTTTAACGACTAAAACACGTTGGTTTAACGAATATTTTTCCATAATAAATTTGCCACATCTCTACTTCACGACTGCCAAATATGAACTGTCAAGACTAATGTTAACCAAAATGGCGGGAAAACAAAGTAGTATACCCTCTCGGCGAACACCCTGTATTATTTGATTCAAGTGTGAAGGCACTGCTAAAGAATATAGAAACAACAAATTTATATATAAAGACGAATTTAAAAATTTTTTATCTCTTGCTTGCTACGTGACTACCTTATCATGGTGCCTTAGGAATTTTACATAAATTTGTTAAGAATTATTATTCTATATAACGGATGCATAAATACTTACAAATTGTTTTTTTTTTTCTTTTTGTTTTGTTAATACTTTAATTAACAGTCTACAGACTTTTAGTTTTAACAACATTTTAAATGATAGTGTTGCCTACGAAAATGCTACCTTAATTTGGTGTAAGTCTTAAATTGTTTTCTAAGCTTCATAAACAAACTACATCATTAATATTGCTTTACTTCGTTTTAGGAATTGTGTTTAAAGTTTGCGGCAACTAAAGGAGACTTAAAGAAGAAAAACTAAAAATAAACGATTTTGTTGAAATGTGTGGCATAATTCAGTGCCACATTAGGGGCATGTACATATGTATCATGTTTACAAAATGCCGACTTAGAATATTACCACATGTAAATGTTTTACAAATGAAAGCCAGGTGCTCTTAGAAATTTGTTCACTCACTCCCCAACTAACTACACCCAGTACGAGTTAAAAATTCAGTGATACAGAAAACAACGAAAACCAGGGCCACCTTTAAGAGCAACAACAACAACGAAAAAACCTTAGGCTTAAAAGGCCTGCAACTTGTGAAGAGCATTGCCAAGACATTATGGTAACTGACTGACTAACTAATGTTTAACGTTAAAGAGGCAGTCGTGTAATTTTCAACAACGGAAATTGAGATATTTTTCATAAGTTATGCTTGATGATGACGATGACGATGATGATGATGAAGCAGTAAAAATAACTTTAGAAGTTAGTTGTTGTACAAGACACTGCAAGTAGGCCCACAAAAAAAGTAAATTAAGCAACAAACACTTTTGTGTTCAATTTAAAGGCAAGACGGTGAGATTAGAGTTGTTTCCCTGTATTATTCGCTACCTGCTACTGTATGAATAAATGTTTTTCTTCAATTAAGCTTGATTAGCTTTAATCGCTTACTGATATTTATGTGTTTTCATTAACATTATCATTTACTCTCTTTCAGGCGCAACGCAACGCAACGCAATAATAAGCTTAATCAGGATGCTTGTTCATTTACAAGCTGATGGGATTTCCACTACGAGTACAACAACATGACAAACAATGAAAATGGGAAAAATATTGCATCAGGTGTTTCTTCGTTTTTTTTTTTGCCTCTTCAACTATTAGTATTAAAACAAAAGTAATAATAAATAAATAAATAAAACTTACCTTGGCAGAACTTTCTAAAGGATTCCAATAGACAGCTATGGCATTGTGGGAGACTTCCTCTATACAGCCTACTAGACCCACCGAATTCTTGGTATCTACAAACATACAAATAAAACAAAATTATGGATAAAATAAAAAAAGGAAAAATTTCCATTCAACCATTTATGTGCAAAAATTATAGAGAAAAAGAGAATACAATTATGATTTGGTCATTTGTCAACTTTATTCACACATGAACACATTTTCTGTTTTTCTTTTTTTTCTTTTTTTTGGTTTAACGAACATATACAAATTTTTCTTTTTTAAACATACATATTAGCAATTACTTATCACAATGTATAGATCTGCCATTTTAAGGCACCAAATGAACACGCCATGGCTTCGTTATACCATTGCGCACCACAACTACTCCTTTTGGATGATTTTCCAATTAGCCAAAGAGAGACGCAGGTGATTGCCAAAGACTCCCCTTTAAGTTTGTCTGACTGCAAAATGGGTACGAGTGCAGTAGAGTTTCTGTAATCGAACATTAAAGGTTTGGTTTCTTTCTTGCTGTATGTCAGTCTGTCTGTCTGTCTTGTGTGTAAAAAGCAAAGGCCTTTAATTTTTTTATCAGCCATGAAATCTTTGTTATAATGGCCATTGGACATTGCCCGCAACAAATTCATTCGATGCGTATTCAATAAAATTACAAAACTTACAATGATCTCCAATAACACAAAAAAAAAACAAAAAAAAACTATACAATGATAAGCATCGTTGGGCTTTAATACACACAAGTAAGTATGTTTGTATGCACTTTATTAAGGCGTACAAACAAACATACATACATACATTTTACATATTTATACGTCTAAAATATATATTCAATATGACACTTGTAGTAGAAATAAAGATTTTATTTCCCAGAGAATCAGGGACAACAACAACAACAGCATGAAAATGAAGCAACATTGTGTCAAATTACACATTAGCCAACAGTCATGTTTAAACAATCAAACATACTAACGGACGGACGGACAGACAGACATTAACTATTAACTTTAACATGTTGCAACAAGAATACAAGTACAAAATATAGCAACACCATCCTATCATATGGTACCTACAAACATTTACAATCGCAAAAGATTTCATCTGTTACACGTGGGAGTCAATAAAACCACGTTTTTACAACATTTCAAATTCAATTAAAAATCTTAAAGATAAAACGTTACAATTTCTTTCATTTGCCTAAACAACTAAATCTATAAGTTTAAAATAAAAAAAATAATAATAAAATTAGTCTTAAACATGTATAGCTTAAAAAGGTTGAGTTATGACAAGTGGACTTCCTTTTGACTAGTTTAAATAGCAAAAATGTTCGCTAGAATGTTTTTGTGCTTTTGTGTATTGTGAAAAGAAAAATTTGCTCAATAGTTTTTTAAGAAAATAAAGGACGTGTCAGTAAGAACAAACTTTTTAAATTTCGTGTCAGGTGGCAACACTGAAGTTTATTCCGATTAATACAAATGAAGCGCTTGACGAAAAAAACAACGGATTATAATTGTAAAAACTTATTAAGAAAAATTAAGAAAATTATGCCGAGACCGCTGCCAAACTTCGAAGAATTTTTAGTCGAAACTTCGAAGGCTGATCAAAAAATTTTAAAAAACTTGGTTGGTTATGGACAGTAAAACTCCTGTGCCTCAACGTACTGGTTGTTCTCTTTAAAATATTCGTTAACGAGAGTGTCACCGAAAACATCAACTCGGCATCGTTCCAACTTCAAATTTCACGAAGCACTATGCAGTAAATTTTGACAAAGGATCTCCATCTTCAGCTTACTCAGGAGCCCAAACTAGCAGACCATGGAAAATGCCAGCAATTTGCTCAATGGGTAATGGAACAAAGTATGAGTAGTCAATGCCAATAAAAAAAACCATCTTCCACGATTAAGCGAATTTCCATTTGAATGACTTCGTTAATACTCAAAATTATCGAATTTAAGGGTTCAGTCAATCCTCATGCAATCTAGGAGAAACAAACGCATCCATAACGAGAGCAATTTTCTGGTGCGGATTTTAGTCAGGCGGCGTGATTAGACCTTACTTTTATGAAGATGAGAATAGATTTCCAGTGACTATGAACGGTAGTCATTAGAATAACATGGATCCAGACGAAATGTGGATTTAGCAAGACAACGCCACCTGCCACACCGCGCATTAAATAATCGATTTAAGTAGCAACGATTTCAAGAACAAATTACCTGAAGAAGTTTTGATGTCAACTGGCTCATTAAGATCATTCAACGCTATTGGATTTTTTTGTTGAGTTTTGCCAAATAAACCAAAATCAATTGCTGAGCTCAAGTCCGACATTTTGTGCGTTTTGTGAAATCTTCGGTAAATGAAAATAAATCAAAATCAAATCCTGAGCTCAAATCCGACATCGTACGCGTTATCGGTGAGATACGGCCACATCTTCATAAAAACAGTTATGGAAATCAGAACAGTGGGTTCCATTTGAAAGATATTTTATTCCATACTTAATCGGAACTGGTCTGCTTTACAATCCAATGGAATAATCACAACTTTTTGAAAAAATATGTGTTTTTGTTTTAAAATGAAAAAGACACCCTTTTTATCCACCATAAATGCGATAAGCGTTATGCAGTTTTGCTAAATTTGACGAGAAAAAAAAAATTATCCAAATCTCATCTCTTCAATATATGAATTCTAATCCTGAAAATTAGCTTAAGGCTGATAAAACCTTTCCAAATATTAACATAAAAATGAGATTTATTACGAACATAATGTATGGGATTAAAAGTATCCCTATGGTATGTTGTGTCGATTCTACCCTGCAGATAATATTGGACTACGTGGTCCATTTTAGCTAAACTGGAATGTTTGTAACATGGTCCTATGTAATGCAGTCATGGACCATTTTTAAACATGAATTTGTAATTAAACGACAAGTGTTCGTGTTCTAACGATTATTGTTTTTGTTGGAGGTGTATAATTGTAGTGTAGGTGGTCTAGTGACAAAGAATAGTTTTGAGACTACTCCAAAGGGTTATATGGTCTAGCCCTATGACATCGAAATATTAAATCAACCATATTTTTTTGGACTAGTCCTAGTCCATTACAGAGTATTATTTATATGCGTGTGTGGGCTAGTTGCGTTATCTGCAGGGTAACTGTCCTCTGTAGTAATCCTCTTTCCACTAGAACTGGAGAGTTTACAGTATTTAAAGTCTTAAAAATATATTTACGGCCAGATTACATTTAAAACTCAGCTCAAATAATGTTTTCATTTCATTTAATATATTTGTGGTGTAGGGTATAGAGGGTGTTCGCCGGGACAATTATGTATGGAATACAATATCAGATAAATGTCTGCCTCTGTTAGCCTCACAAATGAGAGCCATTTTGAGCACATTTTCCATTACATTCTCACACATTTCACGCGGTATTTCATGAATTTCATCATGAATATTTGTTTGTTTGCCTAAACCTTGCTTTTCAGATATAAACCCAGTCCACCCCCCCCCCCCCCCCCCCCCACTAAAAAAAGGAGTCCGGAGCAGTCAAATCAGGCGACCGTGGTGGCTAAACAACATCACCATTTCTTGAAACAACTTGTTGTGGAAAGACGTCTCGCAGTAATTCCATTGTAATCCTGACTAAATGCAATGTGGCACCTTGTCTTCTAAAAGCCACATGTTAGTCATGCCCAAAGCATGCAGTTGTGGTGTTAAAAAGTTCTCAATCATATCACAATATCGCTCCCCATTGACAGTTATCGTTTTCAGTTTCGAAGAAGTAAGATATAATGATTTGTCCTGACCAAATCGCCCACCAGGCTGTCACTTTTAATGCCAAGGTGACTGATTAATAATTTGTGGGTTTCCCATTGCCCAGAACCGATTATTCTGTTTATTCACAGATCCATTCAAATAAAAATGTGCCTCATCAATCATTATGATTTTTTCATGAAAATCGGGGTTGTCATGGGTGAGCTGTAACATCCTATTGGCATATGTACGGCGTCGTAATTTTATTTAGGAAAAAGCTCTTGTGTCAACTGAATCTTAAATGGAAACAAATGCAAATCTTTGTGCAAAATTGTGGCCAAAATTGTTCTTCGTACCAAAATGGCGGTAAAACAAAGTAGTATAACTTCCCGGCGAACACCCAACTAAAACTCTTTTTTGCTTGTCTTAAAATTACTCAAGTTTTGTACTTACCAGCATCTAAAATTCTTTGTTTAACAGAATGTTGTCGACTGTGCCAGAATTGCCAGGCTTTAATTTCATCTTCAGGAGATTTCTCTTCACGGAACATTAACATAATCACACTCTTTTCAAATATGAAAATAAATATAAAAAAAAAAAATAGTAAAAAGAAAATTAGTTTATAGTTTAGTAAAAAAGTTGAAATGAAAAGTAAAAAAAAAAAAACTGTTCATAAATAAATATTCAAAAAGTAAATTTAAGTTTTAAAAATTGGATTTGTGTAGCTGCTGAAGCAAATGGATTAACAGTGAATTTTATAAGTTTGTTATTTTTTACTTATTTTCCTTTATTCCTATATCATCACCTTCATTTGAGGCAAAAGTCAAAAGGTTATAAATTTCCATCAGAGAAAATCCCAATTAAAAAAAAAATATTCAAAAAATTTGCATAAATCGAACATTAAATGTAGAATAAACGAATTGTGGCACCATAAGATCAGTTTTATAAGACAAAAAAAAAAAAAAAAAAGATTCAAATTAATGATCACAAAATCCAATATAAGAAAAGAAAACAAACGAAGATGATTATTTAATTTTGTGTCTGTTACGACAGACAGACAGAGGGATATATGAACATACCGACAGGCATCTCAGAAAAAACTACCCTCTTTAATTTAAGAACTCGCTAGAATTCTTCAGCCTATTTAGATGTGTGCTTAAGAATAGTGAGATTTTTGCTTTTTTTTTTTTAATTTGCTATGCTTAGTTAACACGATAAAGATAGATTGCTAAACAAACAGTTAAGATTTAGATTTGAATCGTAAATAATTTCAAACAGAAATGAAAAATGTTGAAAATTTGCATTCAATCCTTTTTTGTAATTTCTCTTACTGAAAGCGTTGCACGATACAATGTACATTGCTCTGGGGATGTTGCATAAAGGGCTTATAGTTAAACAAACATAAATTAAAGTTGACACTTTAGTCGTTTTCTTTTAGTTTTTCTTCTCTCTCTCTTTTTCTCGCTTTCGCGACTGTTTGTCAGATTTTATGTTTAAATTATTTTTTTGCTTAAACAACATATGAAAAAGAGCAGCCTTAAGATTGTGGAGTTTGTTGTTGCTTGAGCCTTTAACGTTATTTATTGGAACTTTATGCAAATTATATTAAATGCACTTTTGATTTTCTTATACCCATATATCTTTTTGTAACTTTTCTCTTTCTTGTTACACATGCATCAATTTCATCTGCATGATATTGAAAGAAAAATAAAGTCAAAAAGAAGTAACCCATACATACATACATACACATACATGCATACGTGTACGTATTTAATTTAAAAAACTCTAATGTTGAAGAAAATAAAAAATTATTAATAAACAAATAGTTATCTTTATCTATATACTAGCCAAACGCGGCGCGCGTTGCTACGCCCCTTAATGAATCGAAATGCATTCTGAATTTTAATTGAATATCAAGTGCAAAAACCTAAAAATTATAATTTTTTTATGGGCGTGGCATTGCCCACTTTTCTAGTCACGAAATTGTAAAGTCATAACAGCTCAATATGTGTGCAAAGTTTCAGAAGATTCGGACCAGTGCAAGTACCTCAAAATAAAAATTGTTTTTATGGGCGTGGCCCTGCCCACTTTTCTAATCACGAAATTATTTAGTCATGACAGCTCAATATGTGTGCAAAGTTTTAGAAAAATCGGTCTGGTGCAAGTACCTCAAAATTGTAGCTTTTTTTTATGGGCGTGGCCCCGCCCACTTTTTTAATCACAAAATTATAAAGTCACGACAGCTTAATATGTGTGCAAAGTTTCAGAAAAATCTCTCCAGCGCAAGTACCTCAAAATTAAAACTTTTTTAGGGGCGTGGCCCCGCCCACTTTTCTTATCACGAAATTATTTAGTCATGACAGCTCGATATGTGTGCAAAGTTTCAGGAAAATCGGTCTAGTGCAAGTAGCTAAAACTGATAACTAATTTTTTATGGGCGTGGCCCCGCCCACTTTTTTTCATCCATAAACACTCCCCGGTATGTGTACAACAACTTACCAAAGTTTGAGCCCGATCGGTTTTGCAGTTTCAGAGTCTATAGCTAACACACACACACACACACACACACAGAGTTTCACTTTTATATATATAGATATAAAAGTGAAACTCTGTGTGTGTGTGTGTGTTAGCTATAGACTCTGAAACTGTAAAACCGATCGGACTCAAACTTTGGCAAGTTGTTGTACACATACCAGGGAGTGTTTATGGGTGAAAAAAAGTGGGCGGGGCCACGCCCATAAAAAATTTATTATCAGTTTTAGTTACTTGCACTTGACCGATTTTTCTGAAACTTTGCACACATATTGAGCTCTCATGACTATATAATCTCGTGGTTGGAAAAGTGGGCAGAGCCACGCCCATAAAAAAAAGTTATAATTTTGAGGTACTTGCACTAGACCGATTTTTCTGAAACCTTGCACACATATTGAGCTGCCATGACTTTACAATTTTGTGATTAGAAAAGTGGGCAGTGCCACGCCTATAAGAAATAAGTTATCATTTTTAGCTACTTGCACTAGATCGATTTTTCTGAAACTTTGCACACATATTGAGCTGTCATGACTATACAGTTTCGTGATTAGAAAAGTGGGCAGTGCCACGCCCATTAAAAAATTTTATAATTTTTAGCTTCTTGCACTTGATATTCAATTGAATTTCAGAATGCATTTTTATTCATTAAGGGGCGTAGCAACGCGCGCCGGGCTTTTCTAGTCAAATATAAAATTCAATATCATAAAAATTAAAACATGCAGTTAAAAATGTCAGTTTGTCGACACATCTGTATGTCTGTCTGTCTGTCTTTCTGCTTAAAATGTGTGAGTGTTTTATTTATTCAGTGCGTGGTTGCTATATCATGTGTGCGATTACTTTTTTATTACAATTTTTTTTGGTCTTAAAAAAATCCTCAAGGCTAGTTTTTCTTTAAAAAAATATACTGGTTCGTATTTAATGAAAAAAAAAAACAAAAAAGAAAAACCACACATACAACGAATAAATGCACATAGTCGAACGCATTAAATAATTAAATATTTGTAAAAGCAAAAATAAATTATTTTAAATAAACGGGTGAAAATCATTAAATAAAACTGAAATAGAAACGCGAGCAAAAATTAGATGGAGAAAATATTTTGTTTTACTTTTATTGCAAAGGAAAGTTTAAACGGTTTTAAGAGACATCAAACTACAACATGAAAATAAAAAAATAAAAACACAGATAGTCACACACACACTCGCACACTTAATGTACAGTTTTAAATTACTTGTGCTTAACTGACAAAGCCAAAAAAAAAAAAAAGCAATTACAGAAAAATCGTTAAATGATAGAAGAAACAAAAAAACAAACAAACAAACAAAAAAGGAATTTAATGTTAATGCCTGTGAAAAAATTTAAACTAAACGTATCTAGTATGTATGAGTATGTTGTGTGTCTGTATGTTGGTACTATTACGGTTACCATAAATAAACTTTCATAAAGCAGTAGCAAATTGTAACAGATTTTTTTTTTATTTTCAAATTTCTATAAATTTATTTCTTACAAAATTTACATATCCTGTTTTGCAATGAATGTATAAAATTCATTTGCTGTTATCTTTGGATTTGATTGATAATGCTACCAAGATCTCAATTACTCACTGACGAGTATGCGTGTAGCAACAAAATGTGTCTTTGTTGCTCTCTCCATAACCTAAACAAATATGTGTGTATGTACGTACACTTGAGATGGTAGAGTAGGTAGGATTTTGAGATGTTCTTGCTTCCTCAAATGTTGCGCAAATTGTTCAACAATGGTAGCACAAAGCAAAAACAAAACAATAAATAAATCATATAAATCATTTATCATCTATCGTCTATCAACTCATCATCAGATCATTCAAATAGTTGTCCTGATTTAAAATGACATTGACGAGTGCAGACATCATCGCCGTAAATTGATTTCCATAACAATAAAATTGAGAAGAAGGGTTGTTTCCTTATTCATTACCGCGGAAGTGCTAAAATTTTAAATCATGCAGAACATGACAAATCACTAACGTTTGTTTACACAATTCCTACCGCTCTCACAACACTGTCTTTAGAATTTTCTTGCCTTGCAGCTAAATGTGTTTGTTTGTTTAAGTCTTTGTTCCCTTTTCAATTCTCCCCCCAAATTTGAAAGGATTCATAGGGATGTCTGGCTATTTGCATATTTCTATCTCAGTTTGCATATGAATGATTGTAAGATACTACAAGAAAATTCATTCTACTTAACCAATTGACGATGATCTTTTTATTTACTTTTTTAAAACTACCGACACTCACTGGCTCTTCTTTTTTTACTTTTATTTTATTTTTTATTTAAGCTTACCTTAACTGTTGTATTTTTGATGGGCTTATCGGAATCAGGTATATACTCCAAGGTGATCCCATAAAATTGTCCCTTGTTTATGTAGGTTATTCGATCATCTTCTCGTCTTTGGGATGAACTTATTGGCGACTCTAGATGATATCTGAAACCAACATTTGTGAATCTAAAAGTAAAGAATGAAAAAAAATATTTTTTTAACCAATTAAATGCTAAATAAATATGCGTAAAAAATATTATAAAAATTTCAATGAGTCACATTTTTCTTTAATTTCTAGACAGGTAATATAGTTTTACGTAGTTTCAATTGATCAGCTGATCATCAGCAGTTACTTTCCAAATAGTTTAATTTTTTTCTCCCTTCTTGTAATTTTCAACTGTCAAACTAAAATTAAAAAAATTTTTTTTTTCAAAAACTTCTATTCAACTCAAGGCATATCCATAAAGTACTAATATCTAATTATCTGACTGTTTTTTTTATCTACATTTTATCAAGGATTCGCCTTGCATTTTATAAGCCTTTTATAAACCAAGTCATACTCATACAGGTGTATATGCAACGGCGAATTGATATAACAAAGCAACTTTTTAGGGGATTTTTTCTGTCAAGGCCAAATTGTATAACAGGGATGGTAAAGTTGTTTTTATATGTTTATTTCAATAAAATTTTATTAAAAAAAGGATATGTGTTTGTGAAGCATATTCTGAATGATGCAAGAACAACAAATATTCATTAAGTTGGTCAATTTATCATCAAAAAAGCTCAATTAAGATTAATGTTTAATTCGGAATCCAAAATCTAATTTTTCATTCCTGCATTAATAAATGGAATCAATGAGAATTCAACAAATTTAGACATTGTGTTTCCCCATCATCGTGTGCTGATAATTTCACCTAAATGAATTCGCCTTCAGCGTTACCAACTTTTTTTAAAAGTCTGCCTGTATTAGTCAAATTTCATTTTTTTAATTTTATTATACAATAAATAATTCGCAGTTTTAGTTGGTTGTGTTTTTTAATTGCTTTATTGTTATCATGCTATGCATATACCCCATAGATATGCCTTGATTCGAATGAACAAGGCGAATTCACATCAGGTGATGTTACGAAGGCAGCTTATCCTTTTTGCTCGTTTTATTTTGAACGGAACAATGTCAAAGTAAATAAATAAAAAATATAAATATGTATGCGCGTAAGTTGAAAAATTTCATAAAACTTGTGATACTACTAAGTTGTAATTAAAATAATGAAAATGTTTAATTTTTGTTTCTTTAAAAAATGCCTGTTGTGTTTTGTCTTAATTGTTTTAATTTAATTTGCGGCAATTTGTGATATAAACTAGCAGAAATTTATGTAAGAAATTAAAAATATTTATTTGAAACAATTTGTTGAAAATTTATAAACAATAAACTATGAATTGAAATTAACAAACGATTTGATTTTTTCTTGTGTTTTGACATTCACCGATTCTTTTTGTGTTTGATGTGGGGATGTTGTCACCTGATGTGAATTTTCCTTGCGACTGAAAGAGTTTAATAGTAAAACATACAAATTTATATCAAGGCGAATTCATACAGGTGAAATTAACAGCCCAGCTGATTGTGAAACTTTTTGTCAAAATTGGTTGAATTCGCCTTGATTACATTTATTAATGCAGGGATAGGAAATGCGATTTTGGTTTCGGTATTAAACAATTAACTTTTGTGTACTTTTTTAATAATAAATGTGTTAAATTTATGTATATTTGTTGCTTTTGCGTCATTAATAATGTGTTTAAAAAATGTATATCCTCTTTTTAAAGAAATTTTATTATATTCAATATGTAAAAACAACTTTTCCATCCCTGATATACGAATTATTCTTGACATAAAACATCCCCCGAAAAGTTGCTTTGATGTATCAATTCGCCGTTGCATATACCTTATGGATAGGCCTTGACATACATATTTATATCAAGGCGAATTCATACAGGTGATATTAACAGCGCAGCTGATGGGAAGGTATTTTATCAAAATTTGTTGAATTCGCGTTGATTTCATTTATTAAAGCCGAGATGGAAAATTAGATTTTGGTTTCAGTATCAAGAAATTAAGTTAATGGCACATTTGATTTATGTCTATTTGTTGTTTTTGCACCATTTATAATGTGTTTCATAAAAATGTATACTTTTTTTTTTAGTAAAAATTGTTTTATATTAAACATATCACAATAAGTTTTCCATTCCTGTTATACGAACTGGCTATGACAGGAAATATCCCCTAAAAAGTTGTTCTGTTCTATCAATTCGCCGTTGCATATATCTGTATGAATATGCCTTAATTTATGTAATGAATTCACATGCTGTGCTATTAAGTGGTGTTGCCACAGTTTTAAAAAAAATTAAAAATGAAATATCCTTCATTGACAATTATTTCTTTGTTGGATTTATGCTAGACTATACGCATTTATTTCAGTAATGCTTATGACAGCTTATCTGTGGACCTTTGCCCAAAATAGTTCAAAAAGTTTACATAATTAAAAGTTTAATTTTAAAATATTTTTAAGACAAATGAGAATTTAACAAACAAACAAAAAATATAAAAATTGTTTTAAAAATCAAACCAATAATTTTTCCTTTTTAATTTATTATTCTAATCTCTTACATCTGGCAAAAACACAATGGACTTTATTGGTCTCCGAATGTGTGGGAGTTGGAGGTGGCTCTTGCTTTCTGCATCTTCCTTTCCTACCTACATCTGGCAACATTAAATGTGTATTAAGGGCGATTAAAAAATAAATATTTTTTTTAAATTTTTTAAATTTAGGCTATACCAGGTTTCTGGTTTCGAAAATGCATTTCACTCAGCTAGTATCGGATAACTAACTTTTCCTAGATATTCTGTCATTATCACATTGACCTTATAGCCTAAATTTAAAAATTAAAAAATATAAAACAAATAAGAAGTTCATATGTAATACTAAAAAAATACTTTTTTATTATAGATAAATTACTGAATTATTCGCTATGTGCTGCAATAATCTTAAATCCAATAACAAAATAAATATCATTGAAAAATTATGTGAGCTTGCCTCAATAATAAAGAAAGTATTTAACATTCTTTATTTTTAACGTTTTAGCCAATTTTTAAATTTTGACAACACGTCATGTATACGTCATCAATGAAAAAAATTTTTTTTTTAATTTTTTCTGCGTTAAACCGAAGATTGAGTGCGTATTGGAAAACAAAGTACCAGACATAACTGAATGTTAAACTTCAATTCAAATTTAACTTTTGAAAAATATTCTATTTTAGTTAAAAAAATAATAAATTTTTTTAAAGAATTAAAATGTGCTTTTTGCAAATAAAGCTGTTTTTTTATTATTATTGTTACCAACGCTTAAAATTTGACAGAGAGTTAAAATTTAAATCAAAATCAATTTCATTCTTAAGTGTGTGTACTTTTGTCGAATATTCTTTTCAAAAACTCCTAGAGTCTGTAGTTGATTAACATAAAAATCCCTAAAGAAAAAAAGTCGGGGCGGTCACATTGATGATGATGATCTTTCCGGTCACTGAAAATTACTAAACGAAATACAAGCCGACCAGGTAACGTATTTTTTACCTTTCTATTCTTTATAATATAAATTGTGGTGTGGAGCTATGAGCACAGTTTCATTGTCCTGTTGAAAGCACAAGTGTTTTAGGCCTATTTCAAAAATTTGCAGTAATAATATCTCTCTCTCTCGCTCTCCAATTACAATAACAGTGATTGGTTATCATATAGTGATTTTCACAAATGATTTGCAGATTCACAGTATCTTAAAAACTTGAATTTTGTTTTACGTATGCGTATGTAACTCATAGCTCATGATAAAGAACTGAAGAATCATTGCGTTAAAAAATTTCACGAGTGAGGATTATAGCGTGAAATGTCTTATTAATGTTTATTCTAAAATTAAAATTTTTTTACAAATTTATATCGATATATTTTGGCTAACCTGTTATTGTTATTTATAACCTTCTTTGAAAATTCATTAAAAGAAATAAAAATAATGGTCAACGTTTTTTTTATTTCAATGCATTGTAACAGAGCCGTCTGCTGTTGAGCTTAACATAAATTAATTTTATTGGTCGAATTTTTTTAGTTTTATTTTAAATTCGCCAATGTATAAATATTTGGTGTTCGTAAAAGCAAAAATTGCCAACGATATACGGTTTTTATTGGTTGAGCTTGGGATACGAAGCCGCAGCTTTCACACGCTTAGTTGTAAACAGAGTGTAACTCTGTTAAAGTGAGCAAAAGTTCAAAATAATCCACACACAATCATTCTTTTTTTATACCCTTCACCTGTGGTGCACAAGTGCATATATAGCTTTGTCTTTCCGTTTGTAATTTCTACAATTTTCATTTCCGACCCCATAAAGTATATATTTTCTGAAAGCTTATGAATAGAGGAGTCGATTAAGCCCTGACCGTCTGTCCGTCTGCCCGTCTGCCCGTCTGTCCGTGTGTTGGTTGAAATCAACTTTTAGAAGCAACTATATGTTTCTCAGATCTGTATATGGTATCAATCTCTTGGAAATATCCAGGAATGAATCGCTATTGAAATTCAGCACAATCGCCCCATAACTTTCTGAGACGTGAGCAAAAAACCACGACCACCTCGTTTTTTTTCACAATTACAACAACAACATACATATATACTGGTTAGAGTAAACCTGGCATCCAATTCCAGCTGAGCCAAAAAAAATTTATTTTATTTAATATATTATTTATATTTTATTATTTTTTTAAATATTATTTTTTTTAATTTTAATTTTTTTTTAATTTTAACTTTTTTTTAAATTTTTAAAAGATTTTTTTTTAATTTTTTTTTTTTGTAATTTTTTTTATTTTTAATATATTTTTTTTGGAATTTTTTTTTTTTGCTATATGAGATGAATGGTGATACAAACAATTGTTATTGCATGACTACACGTTGTGAAGGGTATATAAGATTCGGCACGGCCGAATATAGCACTGTTACTTGTTTTATTTCAAACAATCAAACTTTTCAATTTATTTGAGCCTTTTGTCTTTTTTTCTATTTAATTTAATTTAGTAAAATCTTTTTTCCTTAAACACTTGGATAAGTTTCATAAAAAAATCAACGCAATAAAAAAATTACACTATAAAAGCTAAGAGAGCAACAACTACTTGCCTGTACTATACAATAAGAGAGGGAGAATGGGGGAAGTGTACTACAAAAAACAATAATGCAATATGTTTTTAAATTGAATTTTTTGTCACACCAATCATCGACAAGGTGCAAAATAATTTTGCTTAAATATCAGTCAGTCGACAAGAAACTAAGTAAAACTAAGAGAAACTGTTCGTCAGCACACTGCTGACTTTGTTGAACAGTGTGTACTTATTCAAATTAGTGAATATCACATATTCTGAAACATGTTGGCTGATCTGCAAAGATTTAAATATTTTTTGTAACGATAATGACCTGTAGACTTACAATGGAATGAAGTGTACAAAGAAATATGTATGTAACAAGAGAATTATAGTGAAATTGTCTATTGATATTAAAATAATTTTTTATATTGTTTTAATTAAATTAGTCTATTATAATATAAAAAAAATTAGTTAAAATTAGACTTACATTTTTGGTATTTGTATTTTATCAGCATCATTTTGTCGACCAAAGTCGTGCCATGGCCTGGAGCGTGTAGCACTTCCATTAGCACTGGTGCCACCTAAAGAGGTTGTTGGACTATTTTGACCACCATGAACGCTGACAGCACCGCGTTGTAAGCTATTAACCGAAACTGGAATACCGCCATTATTATCCAGCAATGAGCCCGGCTGACAAAGTTCCGTATAATCGAAGGACTGAAACAAGAAAAAAATAGTAAAAAAAAAATTAACAAATAAAAAATACTAAAACAACAACAAATATAAATAAAATAATATTTAACATTTAAAGGCAAGAAAATAAAATAAAATAAAATATTAGGACGCTACACGCACTCACTATTCATACATTTTTGCAAAGTATTACCAGTTTTGTTAATGAAAAAACAAAAAAAAAATTAATAAATAGGATTCAATACAATACACTCGTAGAAATATATGCAAATGTATTTATAAGGTTCACGCAAGCTGAAACAAGAAAATAATCAACTGTAAAAACGCATCATGGCAATACAAACAGCTGATCAACACACAGTTTATTTGGGTGGGTGGGTGTAAAAGGGCAAATAAATGGTGTTGGGAATTTATAAAACAAAAACAACAAAAAAATATATTATTCTTTTAATTTACAAGAAACTTACCTGTTGGATATTATTTTGATCTCGGGGTGTTATAGCATCAGCTCCTATGCCGGAATCCGGACTGGGCAAGTCAACTGTGAGGCCAGCAGCGGTTACTGTCTTCGCATAGATGGGGGTGCCATTATTGTTTTTGGTAACATTTGCCGACGGATGGGGTGGTGGAGCACCAGTATTAGTGGTTGTAGTAGTGAAACGTCCTTCATAAGTTGTGCCCGGCTGAGAACCCACACTGTCGCCATATACAGTGCGGGTGGGCGCATAACCTTGGCCATCTGTTGTCGTAAAATATTCACGGTAATAGGGTTCCGAAATGAATGTGGTGGTTGGAGCTGTTGTCAAGCGACTAGTTGCATACATGCCATATCCATCGGTGCCAATGTAAGGGCCAGGGCTGGGACTTTGTGTATTCACATTGTTGCAAGGTCCAGCTGTTGAGTTTTGGTGAGGACCCTAATTATGAATATAAAACAATGATAAACGTTAAACATTAGAGCCATTTAAAAAAAAAACATAGTGTGCACGTGTGTACATATGTTTAGGGATTATTGCTGTTGATGTTGTTGATGTTGCTGTTTTCGTTATTGAGGGTGTTAATCCGCTTAAAAAGTTCTTGCTGTCATGTGAACAACAAAAAAAGTCACAAAATTTTTTTGATTTGTATAAATGAACATGCACACATTATCTTGTTTTACAGTTGTTGTTGTTGTTATTTTATTTGAACTTAAGTCTGCGGAGGAGTGAATTTTCAAGTGTATTTTTAATGTTCATTAAATATTGCTGGCCGGATTGACTGGATGCTTGGTTGCTGGCTGGTTGGTTGGCGTGTGTAAGGAACGTGTTCTTTTTTTGTTGGTTTATTCTCTTCTTATTTATTTGTTTATTTTCTTTACATTTGAGGAGATTCCGGTTTAGTTAATACTGGCGCTAAATCATTGTTGCTTTTATGTTGGCAATCTTCTGTTCTTTTTTTTTTATATGTTGCCGTTTAAAACGGAAGAAACCAACCAATTCAGTAATTGGTTTGTTTCTTTGTTTCGTTGTCAGTGTATTTGTATGCATGCTAACGGTTTAACCTGTTCCTACAACTACAACACGAGTATAAATAAACAAAACTGCCTACCGCAAAAGGCAATTTATTTGACATCACATGTCATGAAAGTGAAAACATAAAAATAAACAACAATAACAACAACAAAACCAGAACAAATAATTTTATAAACAAATCAGCAAGAACATGTCTCAACTCTTTTGTAAACGAGATGCAGTAAGAGGATTTCAATAACTATCGAAGCAAAAAAAAATTAAACTACAACAACAACACCAACAACAATAAGAACATTTAAATAAAATGATATTTTTATTTGATGGCATGTTTTTTAGTTTTTGAAAAACTTACCTGCAGATAAATTTGAGTGCCGCCACCGGCAGCGTACATGGCTTCTGTATGATTTGTTGGACTTCCTGGACTAAGTGGCGGCTCTTTGATATGTATTTGTGTGGGCGATGGTGATTGTTGTAATACAATAACCTGTAGGAAATGTTTGAGCAATTTATAGAGATTTTGCGATAAAGCCAAGTTTTTTTTTAGTTTTTTTTTTTGTGAACAAAAACAAAATTAAGAATTTTCTTAACGAAAAGCAAAACTGACTGAATGAATTTGTGTATAATAAAATAAAACAGCTTAAATCAAATCTTTTTTAAGTGTAAATTTTTTAAATGCCTTTTATTTTGTAAAAATTCAACATTTCCAAAATTGTTATAAAACTTTTTTATAAGATTTAATATCATCAGCATCATAATCGTCGTTAACATTATATTTGTGAACAAATAAATTATTAATATGGTTATTAAGCAACTGCCTGCATTAAATAAACTATAGGAAACAAACAGATAAAATTTTTAAATTTATCTATTGACTACCAAAAAAAAAATAATAAGAAAAATAACCTTCAAATCTCATGTCATGTCTTTTTCCGATTTATTATATATTTTTGTATTTTTGTTTTTTATTTTTTTTTTGTTTGTTTTATTGCTATTATTGCTATTATCACTATGATTTAATAATATAATTTTGTTATTATTAGTATTGTCTTACAAACACATATGGACACATGTGAACACAAATAAAACTAAATGAACTAAAATATTCAACAACGAAAAAAACCGCACCTTTTATCTTTTATAATTTATAGTTTCATTTCTTGGTAAAATTGTTTAATTCAAAAGTTTTATATAAAATGCAAAACTAAAATAAATACTAAAACAAAACGATGTAACCAAAAATTAATAATTAACTATTTAAGGGTCATTAATTAAAATTATATGATTTGCTGCAATTAAAAAAAAAAAAGAAATAAAAATTTTATAAGTCAAAAAAAATTTGCAAAATTATTGCAAGTCTAATAATGCTTAAGCAATTATATCTTAAGTTTTAATTGCGATAGAAATAATTATAAATAAAAAAATATGAGCATTTGCACATTTGTTATTTATTAGACTTGTGCCAAATAGTTAATTTTAGTGACCGGTCATTTTAGTTCATAGTTCAAAAATGAACTAGGTCGTTTATTTAGTTCATTCGCTCTTTTTTTATTTTGTACTATGTGTTCTATTTTGAACTACCTACTGCAGTTATTATTACATTTGTAGAAAGAGACAAGAATAATAAATATTTGTACAACGAAAAAATTAAAATAAACAAAACAAAAAACAAACGAAAAGTAAACAAGTAAGAGTGCTATATTCGGCCGTGCCGAATCTTATATACCCTTCACAACGTGTAGTCATGCAATAACAGTAGTTTGTATTACCATTCATCTCATATGAAATACGTACATACAAATATAAAAAACATACATATATGAAGATGAATAATTCTCATAAAATAATATTTTACGACTGACTTTTATTTTTTATATTTTTCTAAAAGTTATACAAAAATCAATGATATAAAAATTTATAATTTTTATTATTGTAAAGTAGAGAACAAAGTAGTTGCTACATACACTCCCCCACAAGAGAGTTTGTTGGAAATGTCTTCAATTTTGTTAGCCATAATCGCTGGATTCTCTAGAGTCTCTGATGAAGTGGCTAAAATTGCTTGAGTTTGGGAAGGCAAACGTTGAAGCCACATAGTACGAAGAAACTCGTCTTTAACACCACCATTGGCAAGGCTACGCATCTCGCGAAGAAGAAAACTTGGTTTCTTATCACCAATTGGCATTTCATTTAATAATGTTTTTATACGTTTTTCTTCAGAAATTGAAAAATGTTCGATGAGCCGTTGTTTTATTTTTGTATAAGCATTATTAGGACGTTCCAAAATAATGTCACTTACTTGGGAAAGTACTTCAGGGTCTAATTCTGGCAAAATTGCAAAATATTTACAGTTTTCGTTGACAATATTATGGTTTTCAAATTGTGCCTCTAACTGGGCAAACCATATCGCTGGGTTTTCCTTCCAAAAACGTGGAACTCGAAAAGATACATTGGATGTTCTTGCCACAGGTTCTGCTGAGGATTCTTGAACTGTATTTCTTGGCATTGTACAAATAAATTATATTATTTATATGTATAATAAAAAATTATATTATTTATGTAAATGCGTGGACAATGCGGGGTCACCAATTATGAAGATGAATAATTCTCATAAAATAATATTTTACGACTGACTTTTATTTTTTATATTTTTCTAAAAGTTATACAAAAATCAATGATATAAAAATTTTTAATTTTTATTATTGTAAAGTAGAGAACAAAGTAGTTGCTACACATATATAAAAACATCCCATTGTAAAATTATAAATTTAAGTATGTATGCTAAAAAAAATAACAAAAAAAAAATTTAAAATAAATTAAAAAAAAAAATTTTTTTAAATAATTAAAATATAAATAATAAATATAAAACAAAAAAATAAAAAAAATATTAAAAAAAATTTAAAAAAAATAATAAAAATATAAATAATATATTAAAATAATAATAATATATTAAATAAAAAATAAAAAAAAAATAAAAATTTTTTTTTGGCTCAGCTGGGATTCGATGCCACGATTACTCTAACCAGTATACACGTTTGTATGTATGTATGTTGTTGTTGTAATGTTGTTTTTGTAAAAAAAAAAATCGAGGTGGTCGTGGGTTTTTGCTCATATCTCAGTTGTTTAAGTACCGATGTTTCTGATTTTCAATACCGATCTACTTCCGAATATTTCTAATATTTTAATACCTCACCCGGGTCTAGGCGATGTCGGGGGGCTTCAAAAAGTTGATTTCAACATATACACGGACAGACTTAATCTACTCCCCTATTCATAAGCTTTCAGAAAATATATACTTTATGGGGTCGGAAATGAAAATTGTAGAAATTTCACACGGAATGACAAACCTATATTATACCCATTTTCACTGTGTGAAGGGTATAATAAAAGAACTCTTTTGCAAATATCATTTCAAAAGGAATTTATAAGACTTTGATTACTTTTCGGAAAAAGTTGCTTAGGTTTCGAACAATATTGTGTATGATATTTTAATTTCACACATATGTATGTTCGTATGACATGTGTGGGCCTCAAAAGCTTCGTTTTAACACGCTCACTTAATCAATCATTCTATGTATAACTATTCAGAATTATATATTTAAGAGAATCGAGTAGATTGTAGAAATTACAAACAAAATATCAAACAGCTTTACATATTCACATGTATTTAAGAATACCCTTGTTAGTCACGGTAAAATTATCCAATGCTACCTTACCACTCAACACTTTTTTCATATTCTTATATAGATGATAATAATAATTCAATATCTATTTATTTTATAAATACATACATATTCTTTTTTGTACATAAACATACATACGTACATACATACATAAATAAACATACATACTGTATTAGTAATACTCTTAAAGCAAAAAATCTACTTAAATTTGTATATGTAGCTGACAACAAGTGGTTTTGATTGATGGCTTTCAAAAAAATAAAAGATTTTAAAGGCTTAAAACAAATCTTCAGAAAAGTTCATTAAATTAGAAAAAAATATTTATTATTTTGCTTAAACTTAAACAGTAGCTAATCTTTCGTTAGTTCTGCATGTACCTACTTTAAATTAACCCGAAACGTACACATGTATGTATGTCTTTAAGCCTTTTTGTTAAGCATACAGAGTTATTTTTACCATCATTAAATACTTTTAAACAAATAATGGACTGTGTACCCAGGGTCTTTGCAATAATTATATGTTTTGTCTGCTCAAAATAATATTTTATAAAATTTTAAAATCATTTATCATGTATCCACATTTTTTTTTTTTAATAAGAATTAAACAGTTAAACATATTGACCCCTGTGTGCGAAATTATCGTATGTTACAAAAACAAAAATTTACAGGAGAGCGTTTTTACTTAAAACTTTTAAAAGAAATAAAAACGTAAATAACATTTACGATAAAATGTACACAGTGTTATCTCCATAATGAGAATAGTTATCTTTAATTTTTTTATTGTCTTACTTTTAATATTTAAACTTTAAATTTTTAAACAGGCTTGAAAATAGTTATCGCTATAATATTTTATCCGCGGATGGATTAATGGATGTAAAACCAATTTGCCTAAAAAAGTCGATTTCTAAAAAAACGTAACATACGTTCATTTCGCGCACAGGGGTCGATATAAATGCTTTCAAAATTTTTTAACATTTCTCTAAAACCAAAAACTAAAATATATTTGTATACTAGCTTGTGCCCGCGACTTCGTCTGCGTAGTTATCAGGATAAAAGGTAGACTTAGTATTAAAGACAAAAATAAAAATATTAACAACACAAACAATCCGTTTAGGATGTGTTATGATGAGTTTTCCAACGACTTCGCGTTATTATCGCGATAAAAAGTAGCCTATGTGTTAATCTAGGTTGTTATCATTTAGTTCCGTTCAGCCGTTTTTGCCTGATTGAGTAACAAATATTCAAACATCCAAACATACAAACATTCACATTTATTATATTAGTAGGATTTGCATGAATGTAAAACAAATAATTATAAAGGAATATCTTAAATAAGCATTTTGTTGTTCTTTCTTACACATAATTATTTTGATGATAAAAATGTAAATATATTTGGCGGATTCACAAGGTATGCTATCATGTCGTAGTATTATAATGTTGTTACTTCCTTAAATTTAAAAATGTTTAGAAAAAGGTATTGTTCATTGTAATAGTTGTAAGGCCTTTTAAAATGTTATGACAATACGACTTAATAGCACACCTTGTGAATCCACCAACTGTGCTTATTTTCGTATCACAAATTATTAAGGCTTAACAAATTTTTAATCACATTTTTTTCAACAAATGCAGCTCACAATTTAATTTTATTACAATTTTCTAAAATATTCTTAAACTAAAAAAATTTTCAAAAACAAAAAATTCTTTATGTTAACAAATTTTAATGTGATTTTTTATATAAAAACATTTCAACATACATATTGATATGAATGAAAATGTATGTATGCAAATGTATGTATACTTGTGTATGTTTGTATGTGGATGTGTTCCAAAATAATAGCTATGAAACGGTGTGAATATGTGTTTGTTTATTTTTTGATAATGTCAAATGTTTAAGCTAATAAGACGCCATTTTATTATTTAATTTTTTATTATTATCATTATATGTATGTATGTATGTACATATGCATGTATGTATATATGTATGTTGGTATGTTTAATAAGTATTTTATTTAGAAACGAAGCATACACATTTGTTTTAATAAGTTAAACTTAATTGTTCGATTTTATTACTGTCGTTTTTGTTGTTGTTGTAGTTGTTATTATTATACTATAATATAAAATAAATATATGCATAGGTATCTTTTTTTTTTTATTTTTTTTTTTAATTAAACAAAATTTAAATATTGACAGTGGGCGAATTTATTGTTATTTTTATTTTATTTATTTTTTAATGTGTGTATGTTTTCGAATATTTTGTTGGTCGTGTTGAGTTTTATAACTTTTTTTTTATTGTACGACTATATGGTAAAACACAAATATACTTATATAAATAAAAATATTTCTTAATATTTCAGCTAAAACTTTTATAAACCAAAATTTTCCTCACTTAGTGTATTCACACATTAACACATTGACACTTCATAGAATTTTTCGTTTGTTAACTGTATTAAAAGCAACAATAATAACAAGTCACAACAAGTCCTTGAGATTATACATAAATTATCCGTTTTAAAGATAATTAATGTGTTCATTTGAAAATATTAAAAATTTATTTTTAAAATGTCATCAAAATATAATCCATTTCTTTAATATCGAATAACTCACTCATAATTCTTTTAATATTATTATTCGTTGTCTTTTATGCTTTTAAAATCTAGGTTTTTTTAGTGGACTTTTCCACTTCTACCAGGAAGTAAATCATTCAATATGACGTAGAAGACAAAAATAAAAAATCACGCAATTTTTGTAAAGCAAAAAAAAAATTGTTTTTGCATAAAAAATTACTTAATAACAAATACATATATAAACATTAGGGATACAACTTTTTTTACAATTTTCGGAAATATCAAAATGGCCCTATCCATACCATGTAGTGCATAAAAACACAATAAGAATTGCATCTTTAGATTTTCGATATCGTTAAAAAGGTTTCGCGTCAAATGCAATTAAGTTTGGGATCTGTAAGTTGTAAAAAAATAAAAATTGGACGACAAGAAGTACAGGTAGTTGATGTAAAAAAATGAATCTCAAGAAATGAAAGTAGCTGCACTAATTCTGGAAAATGGAAAAGCGATAAATATTTTCAATGGCATCAAAGAAACTCTAGAAAAATTTAATTTGATGAAGTCAATAAAAATTTTGAGAAAATAAAAAATTTTGAAAAAAATAAAAAATTTTGAAAAATTTAAAAAATTTTGAAAAATTTAAAAAATTTTGAAAAATTTAAAAAATTTTGAAAAATTTAAAAAATTTTGAAAAATTTAAAAAATTTAAAAAAATAAAAAAATTTTGAAAAATTTTAAAATTTTGGAAAAATTAAAAAAAAATTTTAAAAGGGCTTTTAGAAATCGGCTTCGACGCAAAACGTTTTTGTTCCGAAATGACCTGAGGAAACATTTTTCGGTTTCAGCACAACATCGGCTACAGCATGGTGATAGGGCCTTATTTTGGTTGTACCCTAATACACATATCTACCCCTAATATGTGTATGTATGTGTTTTAGAAATGTTTAACATCCCTGCGGAAAATGTCTATAGTGAAGTAGTACTGATATACTATCGATTCTGTCACCAGTACTACTGACCAATTTTACCCCAGACAATGTTCTTTGCTATAGACATTAAACATATGCTTGTCATTGGAACTAGTTATTTATCAGTTCAATTTTGTAATTCTAGGGCCGTATTCATAAAAAATATTTTAGGTTTATTAAAGGCTTATTTGACAGATCTTGTAGAGAAATTTGTCAAATAAACCTTTAATAAACCTAAAATATTTTTTATGAATACGGCCCCTAATCTTTAATTTTGATATTTTTTTTTAAATATTATTTATGTATTTAAATATTATTTTTAAATGTTAATGTGAATTACTGGTAAATTTTTAAACTTTTTCTGTTTATTATTTCAAAGTGTTTAAAGTGAAGACGTATGACGTTGACAATACCACCAAAAAGTCAACAAGCACTTGTCCACAGGCTTGCCGCAGGGATACTTTTAGAATATTATAATTTTACTATTATTGCCAATAAAAGTAACCTGCTTATAGTCAAGAATTTTATGTTACTTAAACTAAATACTGTAATCAAAAACATTCGAAAATTTGTAAATTAATTCATTAGTCCCCGTTTACACAGGGAAACATTTGGAAGGGAAACATCTGAAATTCTCTTTTGTATTTTCCTTTGCGGTCATACAGGGAAACATTGTTGTCGGAAACATTCCAGTTTATATTTGTTTTTTTTACATTTGATTTAGTACATTATTCAAACAAAGTCAAATATAAAACATACAGCCAATTTACATGATGAATTTTATGACGTCCAATTTTTCTAATTCCCTTTTGAAGTTGTTACCAAAAACTACTCAAATTTATACGATTGTTTTTTTTTTTGGACGTCTAATTTCTAATTTGTATTGTACAAATTTATATTTTTAATATTTTTTATTTTCTTTATTTTGAATGTCGAAGAAACTAATTACTGTGTAATATTTTTTTTATCAGTCAAAAAGCACAATCCAGTTGATGAGAATATAAAAATAAAACGTAACAGAAAGAACAGAAAAAAGTGTAAAGCGAAGTGTCAAAAAAACCATGAAAACAGAAATCATGTCTATTTTTCTACCACCTTTCTTCTCCACACCGTTTGCTACCAAACAAAAAATGACGTCCAAAATTGGACGTCATAAAAATCATCATGTTAACCTACTGCTAGTGAACAAAGCAAGCCGAAAAAAAATAATGCAAATGTCAAAAAGCATAGCAAATGTAAACAATAAGAATGAAAGCACAAAGCGTGCCTCCGAGAACGGAAAACAAATTTCATATTCTCTTCCCCACCCGTCCCTCTCTTCCAAACAAAATGTTTTCCTTCCAAATGTTTCCCTGTCCAAATGTTTCCTTGTCTAAATGGTGACTTATACGATTGATCAAAAGAAATACGTTTTCTTTAAATTTTAATAATTAAGCCAAAATTCTTTATGCCTATTTGTTTAACTCAGAACGCCATGATAATGTTGTATCGGTTTAATTTTTATTTTCGTTTAAGTTTTCATTTAAAGTTTTTTGTTTTATTTTTTGTATTCTCATTTTGACTGTGTAAGCCAATTTCTATATGTATATTTGACTCAATGAACTATTTCAAACAATTTAATGTTCAAACAGAACTCCGACACAACGTAATTTTCTGTACGAATTTTTTTCTACAATACATTTTATAATTCAGGCCCAATATCGAATCTATTTTACTCTCAAATCGTATTTTCTTATGCTGGTATTTTAAGAGCCTCACTCGATCAACAAGGTTGCCATATTTTCATTAGAATTTCATACATAAAAATTAAAATAATAACAAAAAAATCGCAAAAATGAATAGATCCCCAAAAGATGAAAATAAAAGAATGAAAAACACTGTTGCCAGCAGTTGCCCGTGTAAACGAAGGAAATTAACGAAAATGTATAAAAAGTTTTAGTTGATAAAGAAAAAAGGAAGAGAGTTATTCACACTCAAATACCTGTTTATTAAAAAAATGGGAAAAATATAATTTCAGTAGAAACAAAATTCTATGCAGATTTAATGTAGAGAAGTTGCTTTGTATTAAGAAAAAGTTGCGAAGAGAGAATCGCCGGCAACATTCTGTTGATTAGAACCAAGAATTTTTCTCTGTGTTGGGTTGGTGTGCATAAGAGTCTTTCAATGGGTGAACTCTATAAATCTTCAAAGTGCAGGGAAAGAACCACTTGTCGGCAGGCTCGTATAGTGTTCAAAGAGATTCTTGGCAAGTGTGCAGTAAAGTTATTCGGCTTAAATAGGAGTACAATGAGCTGGAAAACTGCGTGTGTGAGGCGAAACTGGTAACTTCAAATAAATATTACGTACAAAAGATTCAAGTTTGGGATGCTATTTGTAGAATTTGCCTGGAGGATGCTCACATAGCAGCGCATGAAGACTACACAAGCCCAGCAACGGCTGGTGAAAGATTAAGGATAACAGGAAGGCCTACATTTATTATGAATATTATGGGGAACTTCAGTCTGCAGGAAATGGTGGCAAGAATTGTCGGCTATACAAAGACCAGAATTGTTCGGAAAATAAAAATTATTTTAAAGAAATTAACAATTTAACATATAAAATTTATTCTGTTTAAGATTTTTCCCCCAGAAAAAAATTTGTTATGCTCTTGCCGCCAACAGAAAAATTTGTAGCTACGCAAATGGGGGGTAGCTCAGGATTCAGTAGAGAAAGGAATGGGTAGCTTTGAAGTCATTAGAGACCAAAGGGAACCCCTTTATACAAACGACAATGACTTTTATATAAAAACGGCTTATCTCGATTTGTATAACATAAGAGTAGAAGCCAAAAACCGAATAAGATTTAAAAAAAATTAAACATTTTTTGTGTTATTTTCAACCATAGCTCGCTATGTATGTGAACTAGCAAAAAACGTGTAAATCTCGATATCACTAAAAATCGAGATATGCCCTTTTTATATTAAGCATTCGATATACAGGGTTTCCGACGGGAGGGTATACTATTTTGTTTTGTTAAACATTAATTTCAATTCATATTTGGCAGTCGTGAAGTACAGACATGGCGAATTTATTATGGAAAAATATTCGTTTAACCAACGTGTTTTAGTCGTTAAAACATTTTATTAAAATCAATAATCGATTACTGTGAGGATGAGAAAGTTACGTGAAATTTTTGGGAGAAACGACGTGCCAACAAGACGCACTATTTATCGAGTAGCGAATGATTTCGAAGAAAGAGAGACTGTAGCTGATAGGCCCAATCAAGATCGGCTGAAAATATTACTGCTGTTCAAGAAAGTGTTCAAAATAATCCATCAATCTCAATTCGACGCCGTGCTCAGGAGCTTGCTCTTCAAAGAAAAACTTTGGCCACAATTTTGCACAAAGATTTGCATTTCTTTCGATTTAAGATTCAGTTGACACAAAAGCTTCTTTCAGAAGATCATTAACGCCGCCTTTCATATGCCAACGATATTGTTATATAGACTTACAGTTGCTGAAATATTGGAACAATTGGAAGAAATCGATGACTATTTACAAAATGTTGATATTTTTGCGATTTCTCCTCTGGACGGATCATTATTCAGATGCAAGTGATGATGAACATGAAGGAAATTTGAATCATCTTGGCGCAAAATATTAGAGTGAAAGCGACGATGAACCGCGAGCAAAATATTCACGAAAGCAAGATAAAAATAGAAATTGTTGGTACAAAATAAATCCTACTTATGAAATTGATATTTTTCCTAGCATCCAAGCTCAATCATCCAAAACCCCAACAGAATTTTTCAAATTTTTTTACTGGTTGCAAGATGGAAGGACAATAATGTCGTCACCCTAGGCACCAATTTCGATAATATCGAAACTGGATCATAAAAACGTTACGCTAATGGACAAGGAGCTATACAAATAGATCAGCCAAAGGTATTCCAGCGTGATAATCAAGGTATGTGTGGCGTAGATAAAATGGATCAGTTAGTGGCGGTTTATAGATCACGAATTAGACAGTGTAAGTGATGGTGGCCATTTTTTGCATATTTATTGAATGAGGCGATTGTAAATGGATGGCTACTTATGATCCAAATTGTTCCAATTTGTTGCAGTTTCGGTGCTATTTTGCTACTTCTTACCTGGAAATATATGGATGGAGTGCCCTCTAGAAAAGGCTATAAAGTACCTAACACGAACACTGATATCCAGTATGATGGTAGAAATCATATAATAGACTACTCGAAAACAGACAAGAGATGTGCAAATTGTGACAAGAAGTTTAATATTAAATGTATTACAAAGTCCTTTATCCAAAAGAATGTTTAAAAAAATTTCATTCGCCAAGTGTCTATACTGCATAATGTCCCTTATAAGGGACACCTTATAAAACATATTATAAGTTTTATTTTAATAAATCTTTTAAAAAGTATTTTAATTATCGTTTTTTTTTTATTATTATTATTTGTATTTACATATTTATTAAATTCATTTACAATAAAAATTGACCTCCGCGCCACTGGGGCATTATGGTAGCAAGTTGGCAATATATATATAAAAAAAATAATAATTCATGATTATAAGTATATTCAAAATTTAAGAAAGAAAAAAAAAACAAGTTTTATTATTTAAAAAAAAAAAAATAATTATATTAAAAGCATTTCAATGTTTTGTAATGAAAATTCTTTTAATCTAAGCTTAAATAATGATATTGTAGAACAATCTTTTATGTATTGAGGCAATCTGTTATATTCTAAATTACCCATATATTCTATTCTCTGTTTAGTAGTTTCTAAACGACATCTAGCAATTCTGAGGTTACGGCTATTTCTAGTGTTAAAAAACATTTGGTTGGTAAAAAATTGAATTGTATGGTGACCAATATTATGTACAGCTTTGTATACAGAAGTTAGTAACTGCACTTTATACAATCCCTAAACTGGTAATACTTTCTGCGCAAAATTCGTATATAACGCATATGTAGAAAATCTTTGATGAAGATTATAAATAGCTTTAAGCGATTTATTTTGAATTATCTGTAAAGCTTTTAAATCTGAGTTTCTTCGGAAACCATATACCAATACCATTGGCAAGTAGTTCAAGTTACTTTGTATTAATGTCGGGAAAATTATATTTTTAGTTTTTATATCTAACTTTTTTTTTTGTTTGAATTAAATTCCTAACTCTGGCGATATTTTAGATTTCAGCATTTGAATATGTTGGTGGCACGATAAATTACTCTGCATGTAAACTCCTTAATATTTTACAGTTTCAACCGCTAATATTTCCTTTCCATCCACGAAAATATTAATATTGCTTCTATAGCGATTCGGTTGTGGTCTAAATCTTATGAACTGGGTCTTACCAACATTTAACACAAGTTTGTTAAATTTAGCATACTCTGAGATTAAAGCTGCGTCACGCTCAACAAAAATTTTTAACATCAAATCTTCCTTATACGGATAAAAACGACAAATGTCATCTGCATAAAAAAATATTTTTCCATTTAAACACAAATTATTTATATCATTTATGTATAGAGTGAACAATAAAGGTCCTAAAACACTCCCTTGAGGAACTCCATACTCAACATAACCCATCAAACTTTTGCTAGCATTTATCTGAACAAATTGTTTTAATGCCACAATTACAAAAAAAAAAAAAATTATGAAATGTCTCTGGGGTTAAGATATTGATTATTTTTTTTTTAAATATGGAGACTGTTCTATCAAATTTATTTTAAAAATCGTTTCGATAAGTTGCTTCAAAAATCTCTTACGAGTACAAATTTGATGTAACTTTTAGCACTGATTTTTAAAAAATATTTAAAATATTCTTACATGCCTACATACATGTAAATGTAAAAAAAAAAATTATTTGTACTAATTTAAAATAGGTATGTTATAATAAACAAATAAACATCTTGAACTAATCGACTATTAAAAATTCCACAAGATTACATGCTTTGGCTGTGTCTTAGTAAAATATACTACATATTTAAAAGAAACATTTATACACAGTAATCAATGATCAATGACATTCAGACATATAAATATGAGCATACATATTTCCAAAGAAATCAAAGCTAAGCCCCCACTAAAAATAACAAAAAAAAAATAAAACAACTAAAACGATTATAGAAAATGGTGGCGTTTTTTTTTTTTTAACTCAGACTATAGGCATATAAATTTAAATATTTATTAATATTAAAACAAATGGTGTACATAATAAATTTGCCTGTATATCCGTGCCTAAACATACATACATATGTATATCTATGTATGTTGGTATGTATGTATGTATGTATGTATGTATGTACGGGTAAACGTTCCTACATATGTATATGAAGAAGATTTACAAAATAACACAAATCAAATAATTTATTTGTATTATTTTTTACATATTACTGTTCGAAAACAAATAAAACTTAAAAATACTTTAATTTATAAAAAATTTTAACTTGATACAAATGATGATGATGATGATACGTTGAAGACGATTATGATGATGCTGTCGCTGTTGCTGTTTTTGTAGTAGTGTTTTTTTTATTTTGTATTTTTATTATCATAAGATATATTTATAACGCATATATACGCACACACTCTCATATACACATACACTTGTTAACGCACTTAACAATGTTTTGATTTAAATGTGCGTTTAATTTGCATTTTTCATATCTTTCAAATTGTTGGCAACATACATATGTAGGTATTTAAAACTCTAAACGACATTATGCTATAATCAGTTTTTAGATTTTTGTTTTATAGATTTCTACTATTTTATTCACAAAGACCTTGACTAAAACCTCATCGATAAAAAAAAAAAAAAAAAACAAAACCTGATGACGCTTAAGAATACATTTAAATGTATTGTTATATAAATAACAACACCAACAACAAAATCAATAATAATGATAATAATGTTTATAGCAACAATAAATTTTTAATGATTGTGACAATATCAAAGAAATAAATAAATAAATATATAGTTTTCGCTTTCAGAATCTTTTTTGCTCTATTGATTATTAATTTAACAGGAAATGAATCTTTAGAATATTATCATATTATGTAGATGGGTTTGTTACTTATTATTCTTTATATTTTGGACAAAAAAAAAAAAAGAAAAAAACAACAACGCAATTAAAAATTTAAATAAATGAATATTAAGAATTAAAAATAAAATATAAAAAACAAACTAAAATTTTAAAGAAGTCACAATAAATTCTTTAAACAAAAGTGAAATTGATTTTATTTTTGTTGTTAATGAATACGCAACAGGTTTTGCGTGATTTCTGTATTTATTTGAACCAGAAAATAAATATTTTTTTTTTGAGAATAAAAAAAAAATCAAGAAACTAATGTTATATTGACACAATTACAGTTAATATTTTTGGATTCTTTTAGTCTTTTAAAGGTAAAGTTTAATAAATTTTTTTTTTGGTTCATTTTTTTTTTTTCTTTTTTGTAATTTAGCACTGGAGAACACAGTATTTATGGTTGCTTTGGTGCTACGTTACATTAGGCGTGTAAGTGTGAGTGAATGTTTGTACAAGCACAAGTGTTCACGATAAAAGACTTAAGGCACAAAACAATATGTTGTGAGGGTACGGGTATCATAAACCAACGAACTTATACCACCTACACACACTTACACATCGCTCTATGCATTCTCAAATGTTGTTTTTGTTTATGTTTTGCTGTTTACACCAACCACAACCATATGTTGCTGTTATACTTTGTTTTGATCTTGTTGTTGATAAACACTTGTTGTAATTAATTATGTTTATGTATTTTTTTTAATATTTAAAAATAATTTTAATCAATATTTTTTAATTTTATTTAAGAAATCCAATTAAAATGGTATTTTATTATAATGTATGTGGGTATGTACATAGATACCAGGCACCTTTATTCTTTTGTCACTAATAAATATTGATTTTTTGTTTTTCATTCAGCCAGTATTTTGCTTGTAAAATGTAAAACTATAAAATTAATTTGTTGGTATACCTTAAAGATTAATATTTATTTAATTTTTTTTTTAGTTTTTGTAAAATTATTATAATTTTTTTAATTTGTTATTGTAGTAAAATCTTTGGTTGTTTTATTTGTATCGTTTGAATTTTTGAATCCTTTTATTATTGGGTAAATAAAATTATTTGTTGTAATGATCGTTCCCGCTATTTTGTTATTTTTTTTTTAATAAACTTAATTAAACTTAACATGCGTTTTACAGAACGACCTTCCCAAGACAACGATAAAAAGATGACTAAAGGTTTATAAGACTAGTTATTGGTTGGTCTCATAACAAACGACTTTGCTAGTAAAGAAAAAAAAAAACACACAAAAACAAATCAAGCAATTGATCAAACGAACTACCACCATCGTGGTATGTTGAGGTGTGAATATCAACAATGTTTTAACTGAATGAACAGCAACACTGATCGCTACTCTTTTCTACCAAACTTCTGTGATTCTTGTACAATGTCCATACAGCGAACACCATAAGGGAGGAAAATTCAATATGGCATATTACTAAAAACAAAATATTATTTAATTTATATATTCACTGTCCTGTTGTCAAGTACAATCAATCGAATTGTAGGAATTAAAGAATTTTAATAATCTTAACAATCCACCAACATTGATCTATTTGTTTGATGTTTCAATTTCAGTGACAAACGGTATCTTATCAATACATAGATAGTCCTAAATAATTTACAAATATTTGCAGTATGAGAAGAATATTTGGTAGTGTTTTGATCGGGGTTTCAAACATGTCTTATACACTCTTCTAAGTGTCGTATACAACACTAAATGTTGCATCAAACCGACTCATACTTGTTGTTTTATCAACTTTTATAAAAGGGGTTTCGTTTATGGTGGTTGGAAGGAGATGGAAATTGTTGCTTCAACTGCGCATGACAAAAAGAGAGAGAACATAATTCCCATATAACAGTTATAGGTAGATTTCATACACAGTATGACAGTTTTAGAAATGGTTTTATTTAGCCAATAGCTAAACGTTTTAATAGTGATATAAAACAACAACAACAACTGCAAACAACGCAACAACACCAATAACAAAAACAACTAGGCATTAAGAGTAAATGAAATAAATACAAAACAAACAAAAAAACATGAAAATAAAAAAACTAACTAATACATAGACATACCTACATACTGTATGAATGTATGACTGAATGAATGAATGACTGAACAATTAAGCTAAGCCAATTGCAAAGCCACATGGACACAACCTAACGCACTACTCCAAATGCACATTACCACTACATTTATTTATTTATACTAATTAACGCTGAGTAGGTACGAAAGCATAATCAAATAGGTAATAGAAATTCTAGAAGGAAAATGGGTATTAGAAGAAATAGTTACTTTTTGTAGTTTTGTTTTTTAACACACAATTCTAATAATGATGACATGCAAAATTTAAAAAAAAAAAATCAGTTTCAACTTGCAACAAAACTGGTTAATGCGTGTGGCGTCCTTTTTTTGTGTTTATTAAAAAATTAAATTAAAAACAAAAATTTTAAATAAAATAAAAAATATGTATGGATGTATGTATGCACATACATGTGCATGCATGCATACACATTTTAAGAATCCTATTCAACACCTGTTGTTGAAAGAAAATCCTTACGTTTTTTGTTCAACATCCTTTTTTAAAGTTTATTTTTTTTATGTTGTTGTATTGAGGTAGATACTTTTTAATTCTTTTTAGGTATTTTTTTTTCGTTTCGTTTAGTTCGTTATAAAAAGGGTGACTTGAGAGGTTTCTTTTTTTTGTTGGTCACCGTTAAAAAAGGACGTTACATACACTCACCTTTTGTCCGCTACTGGCTGTTGAGCCATTACTAGCGGTACCATTTTTAGGATCTTTACGCAAATCTTCCGGCTCTCTTTTAATGTTTATCGTAGTCGTGGTCGCCTGCTGTTGACGATGCTGATCAGCTGTTATTACCACTGTACCTGTACCCCCACCACTTGCACTAACTATAGTTGATTGTTGCTGTTGTTGTTGCTGCTGCTGTTGCTGTTGTGCTAGAGTTGTCGTTGTGGTGACATTTGCGGCTGCAGCCGCCACAGCTGCCGTAGTTGCTGATGGGTGTGAGCCAAGCAGTAAGCCTTGTATCTCGTTTTGCGATAGGCTTGACACATCAAGAGGTGTGGTTTGACCGTTTAGCTTTGCACTGGGAGCACTAAACGCAACGCAACGCAGCAATAGCAATAATTGCAAAATACACCAGCAAAAAAGAAAATAAGAAACATAAACAAACAAAAAAAAAAGAAGGGAGAGAAAAAAAAACAAAAATCATGTTAAATTAAGTAATTAAAATTCTTTAGTCAACAATAAGTATGCGAAATACTACTTGACAATAACAAAATCATCAAAAACAAAAATTGCACAAATTCGATTTTTTTTAATCAAATTTCTATGTTTTCATTTCCAGCAGAAATCTTCTTGTTTATTGTTTTTACATATTTTAAACATTTTATTTAAATGAAGAAAGAAAGAGATCTCTGTTAAAAATTTACTTGGATAGAATACACATACATATGTATGTGTAGGTATAGGTACCTTTACATATACATATGTAGGTATATTTTTTTGTTATTTAAAAGAATCGTTTTGAGCTTGAAATCTATTACAGTAAACTCGCAGAAACGTGAACTAATTTTTACCAAGGGTGTTCACGTTTTCAATTTTGTTTACGTCTTAGATTACATTTTTTCTATAACATATTTTAGTCTCTTTTATCTGTTATTTAATTTAAAATAAAGTATGTACGTTATTTTCACCTATGAAACATGTTTTGATTCAACTTTTCATATTTAAATGTACTACATAGCAAAAGGGTTTTAAAGATACTTATTTCTCAATTATTTATTGAATTTATCCAAAATAGAGGTTTAGTATGGATATTTTCCTTAATCTGATTGTGCAATTCAATAGCTTCCTTTTAATCACAATGCCACTAACCGGTAGGTTTTTATTTAAAAGTTGGGTAAACCATTTGTACAGAGATTTTTCTTTTTTTAGAAGCTCCGAAGTATGCAGTGTTTTCCGTTTTCCAGGACCCGAAAATGTATTATTAACGCATTTCGAAATTCCATCTTTATTGTTTCTTATTGAACAAATCGTCCATTTGGCGACATTTTACTTTTTCGACAAACCAGTTACAGATGAACCTTTGCGTAAAAGCTCTAAAATATCTCACTTTTAACACTTTTGGTTTTGGACATATTTTCAATAAAAGTATTTTTAGAGATCACTTGTTTATATTATTTATATACCTATATGTATAGTCAGCACATAGAAATGCTTCCAGTAGAACTGCCGCATTAATACTAAAGCTACTTATCATACAACAAAAGTTGTTTAAAACAAACAGACTACGAAATTCTTCTGCGGATAATCCCAAAAATGTTAAATAGCTTACAAAATTGAATTTTAACGTTCGATTAAAGTTCACGTTTTAGAGCCTTCAGCCTTTGTTCACGTTTTAGAGTAGTCAACGTAATAAAAACAATTTTCATGTTTTTGGGTAGTTCATGTTACGGGATGTTCACGTTTCTGCGAGTTCACTGTATATTAAACATTATACCTATCGTTAGAGATAGACCTCCAGCTTCATATTTTTTATTATTTATTTATTTTTTTTTAATAGGGATTTAAAATAAATTGAAACATATAATTTTTAATATAATTAATATTTTAAAACAAATACAGCAGGTAGTAACTCGATTCTTGCACATACTTGATACTTGCACACCTCGATTCTTGCAATATAGAAATATTTTTCATTACGCACTCAGTACTTGATACATCCGAAAATTTTGAACTCGATACTTGCAACATTACTCTTGTATTACTCTTGCGTGCTGCCTTATTTACGTTTTCTTACACTGAATACATTTCGGGAAATCCCCGTCGTTTTATGCTGCTGACTATTAAAAGGTGCGATGTCATAATAGCAACTAAAAAATTTACGTTGCTGACAATTAAAGACAAAGCTGAGATTTTAAAGAAATTAAGTGCTGGATTTTCCACCAATTCCTTAGCCAAAAGTTTTCATGAGCATAGATCAACAATAACTCGTGTTAAGAGAAATAAAAAAACACCATCTAGAAATTCTGAAACCGGCCCTGGGAGAAGAAAGACGATTAAACCCTCGGAATTTCCAAAAATTGAAAGAGACTTAGAAGCAGTGTAGTACTGAACAAGCGACTTTGTAGGTACAAAACAAACAAAAATTTTAAATTTCTTTAATTTCACATAAAATATGTATCTACTGTTATACGAATGCGTTGAACTTAAGTGTTTTAAATTGAAATACATATTAAACTTATGGTGTTTTCTTTTCTAACAAACAATGTTGCCCTTTTATAGTTAAACACTTTTCAAAGGTCACCTGTACCCTAACAAAATGCTACCTTTATAATCAGCAGAATAGAACAGTAATTTTCACCTTTTTTACATGATAGCTATATTTTTATATAAAACTGCATTTCTTGCTTCCATTTTAAGAATTTGGGACCAACAATTATTTTTAACCACTAGAAAAACTTAATTCTCCTTTTTAATATCAGCTGTTAAAAAGTGAAATATTCTAACCCTTTGATTTAATTCAGGGTACGATATATAACATTTTTTCTCATTTATATGGCAACATTATTGCAAAAGAACTTGTCACCCGTTTACAATATTGCATATTTTAAAGAAAAGAACACAAAAAAGGCATAGGGCAGAATTAATGCAACATTAACGACAGAAAAGAAAACACCATTCGATTTTAAACAGATGTAGGTGCCTTTTATTTTGTATGAGAATTCAATACTCGGTACTTGCGACCACCTCGAAACTTGCACCGAGCCCGGTTTTCATAACGCGCAAGAATCGAGTTTCTACTGTAACGGATTCAGGGAGTTTTTACATGAATCGGAGTAAAAATTTTCACAATATTACCAGAATTGTTAGGACTAGCAACGCAAAAATTGTTATTGTACTCAACTATGCGAATTCAATTTAATTCTAAAAACAAAAGGATACAAAATAGGATAACTAGGTATAGGTAATTCTTATGCACACAGTAATGAGAAGATCGAAAGACCATTTAGGTATATATATTTACTGTAATTACAACGTGTCCTAACATGTCATAATGTTCTAGTTTTTAAGTAAAAACTGTCCCAAAATAATACTACTGTGTACTGTGGGCATGTTTATTGTGCTGTCAAGGTAGATTGAAAAGGTGGCCGCATAAAATCAACTGATTCATTTTTTTTTACTTTTTTAATTTGCTTAGAACATAATTGGCAAACCACTTCGCCTTGGTGTAAAATATTGTTGAAGTTTTTTTTTTTATTTCGTTTTTGTTTACAATAATTTTTGCGTTACTTAATTTAAAATTAAAAAAAAAAAATTATAAATGTGATTGTGTGCAGAAGTTTTTAAAATAAAGCTGTTAAAAACAAAAAAAGTGTAGGTACCTACATATCATTTAAAGATGCGGGTTTTATACCCTTCACAAGTGAAAAAGGGTATAATATAGGTTTGCCATTCCGTGTGAAATTTCTACAATTTTCATTTCCGACCCCATAAAGTATATATTTTCTGAAAGCCTATGAATAGGGGAGTCGATTAAGCTCTGTCAGTCTGTCCGTGAGTATGTTGAAATCAACTTTATGAAACCCACCGATATCGCCTGGACACGGGTGAGGTATCAAAATATCAGAAATATTCAGGAGTAGATCGGAATTGAAAATCAGAAACAACGGTGCATAAACAACTGAGATATTAGCAAAAAACCACGACCACCTCGGTTTTTTTTTTACAAAAACAACATTACAACGACAACATACAAACGTGTATATTGGTTAGAGTAAACGTGGCATCGAATCCCAGCTGAGCCAAAAAAAATTTTTTTTTTTTATTTTTTATTTTATATATTATTTATATTTTTATTATTTTTTTAAATTTTTTTTTACATTTTTTTTTTATTTTTTGCTTGTTTTATATTTATTATTTATATTAATTATTTTTTTTTAATTTTTTTTTTTTTTTTGTTAATTTTTTTATTTATTATTTATTTTTTTATTAAATTTATAATTTTACAATGGGAATTTTTTATTTATGTATATATGTATGCTTTTTATATGAATGGTGATACAAACTACTGTTATTGCATGACTACACGTTGTGAAGGGTATATAAGATTCGGCACGGCCGAATATAGCCCTCTTACTTGTTTTAATTCGTATAAATAATATAAATTTATTAAGGATTTCAGAAATAAATGTTCATCTTTTGAGGCCAAGAACGAATCAAGAATCAACCATAAATCGTATCCCAGAGAGAAAGCGTTTAGCATCAATTGAGACAAACTATTTTTTGTTGTTGTTAAAAATTGACAAAGACGAATTTCAATTCGCCTTGATATTGACAATTATGTACAAAAAAAAAAAAAACACCAACAAAATGCCTGTTGTTTTTTTATGGTGCTTGATGTAGTTATGCACACACCTTATGGATTCGCCTTGGCTGCGAGGATCGTCTAAAAAAACTGCTAAGCCCAGACGACTGTAATATTTGTAAGCCGCCCCTCTGATATGCTTAAAAAAAAATCTGTTATTTTAAATTAAGCAAAATCAGTGATTTAAATATGATATTATATCCCACTTTGTTATGAAGGATCGTTCACAACCGTCACATTTTCGTATGTTATTATTTTAGGGCATTTGAATTGAGGACATCTTGTGAATACAGTAATTGTATTTATTAAAAAAAAATGTTTTTATTTTAATTTATAATTTCACCTGTTAATTATTGTTAAATGAAAAATGTTTTCTTGGGGTTTATTGTCATCCATTGTCTAACCAACAATGAAGACATTCCAATGTTCAATTACGTTAAATGTTTTCTGGTATAACAAATTTGGTCGAATAAAAAAAGGAAACTGAGAAATATTTTAATGTTTAAATTTTATCGTTTTATTATAATTGTACATTGACACTTAACAATTACATACATACATATGTACATAGTTTGAGCATTTGCTAAAATTGGTAATGAAATCCTTTTTGTTTTAAGTCTGGGCATGTATTTCGTTGCAATTGCTTTTAACTTTTCTTCCAATTATGGTGATAATGATCATAATTGTTTGTTATATATTTTTATGGTCTATTGCTTAATAAGCAGTAGCGGCAACATGCCGATCGATGTTGTTTTTGTTGCCCATGCAGATGCCAATGCCAATAATGCTGATAATGATAACAATGAGGATAATGGCAAGTGGTTGGTTGTTGGTGGCAGCTACCACTACTGCACATATCTCAACAAACAAACAAACAAACAAATGAAAAAAAGTTAAATACAACAACTTAATTGAACTTGAAATACAGTAGAAAAAATCAACAAATAAAACAAACTTGTTTTTTTTTATTCATTTTATTATACTTTAGTTTTTTTGTTTTTTTACTACAAAAAAACATTGTTGTAGAATACAACTATTGCATATCGTAAACGAAATATGTAAGAAGTATGTATGTATGTATGTCTGTCTGTCTGTCTGTGCATGCAATGTATGTATAGTAGAAAATAGGCACTAAGAGTGAATATTGTTGGTTTTAGTTAAAAACAAAAACAATTCTAAATAGGCTCCCAATTTTTTTTGTTTCTGCTGTTGATTTTTTTTATCATTTTCAACATAAATTTTATTCGTTTTTATCTATTAGTTGTAACAAAAAAATTTTACAAATAAAAACGGAAAATCTAATTGTACAAAAAGTTGCTTGCAGTTGTTGTAATAGTGTAAATAGTGGTCTTACATTTTCGTTTTTGAGTTGTATGTAAATGGAGAAAAAAAGTCTCTCCTTTAAGGCGCATTTAAATCAATCATAAGACGAAAAATATAAACCAGGAGAAAAACAACAACATCAACTAACCAGGCAGAATAGTAGAATAGTATTGAGCAGTAAGTCAGTCAAGACTGGAAATAAAACAAGCAACGAACCACAAAATCATGTTTTAGTTTTCGCAAAAAAAAAACAAAAACAAACAAATACAACAGAAACAACAACAAATAATGCAGGCACGCGTCTACAATTTAATGCCGCAAATCTTTAATATTCAACTCACAAAATACCAACAACAACAATAAACAGAGACGTTCAGTAAAACTAATCAAAAATAAATTTAAAATAATACATAAAACAAAACAAAACTCGTATAACTATAAACAATTTGTTGTTTTGTTTTGTTAGTTCGTAGGTATGTAATCCAGCGAGAATCTGGTCTAAAAATTTTTTAATCTTTTTTATTTTCTTTTACTTTTGTTTCTGCTGCTACAGAATATGATGAATATGATTTGGGGAAGAACAAATGAATGATTTAATGGGCACATGCCATAACTGAGGGTGTGGAAATTTAACAAATCAGCAACAATGTGCATGTACATACATACATATGAATGTATGAATTTTTTTACAATCAACAGGTGCTTGTAAAATTTTTTTAATATAAGTTGTTAATAGGTATGGATAGTTGCTTTTGTTTTAATCTAGACAGTGGGTAGTAATGAGAAGACTACTATTAAAGTTATGCACTTAGTGAGTTACAATTTGTATTTACAAATGTGTGTATATGCATGGTTGTACCCAAGTGCTTGGTATACAGAATATGAATAAATTAAAAATAATTAAAAACCAAATTATACATCATTACATGTACAAATTAATAATCGATTAGTTACCAGTCGATGTACGACACAAAAATATTACGCTTTAAGCAATTTTTGTGTAATTTGTTAGAAATTTCTTGTTAAGTAGTAAGACCATCCACTTCACTTTATACAGTACTAGCCAATCCCGGCGCGCGTTGCTACGCCCCTTCATGAATTTTAATCGCATTTTAAATTTTAATCGAATATCAAGTGCAAGGCTAAAAACTATAACTTTTTCTTTATGAGCGTGGCACTGCCCACTTTTCTAATTACGAAACTGTATAGTCATGACAGCTCAATAAGTGTGCAAAGTTTCAGAAAAATCGGTCCAGTGTAAGTACCTCAAAATGATACCTTTTTTTACGGGCGTGGCACTGCCCACTTTTCTAAATACGAAACTGTATAGTCATGGCAACTCAATATGTGTGCAAAGTTTCAGAAAAAACGGTCCAGTGCAAGTACCTCAAAATGATACCTTTTTTTAATGGGCGTGGCACTGCCCACTTTTCTAATGACGAAAGTGTAAAGTCATGACAGCTCAGTATGTTTGCAAAGTTTCAGAAAATTCGGTCCAGTGCAAGTAGCTAAAACTGATAACTAATTTTTTATGGGCGTGGCCCCGCCCACTTTTTTAATCACGAAATTATAAAGCCATGACAGCTCAATATGTGTGCAAAGTTTCAGAAAAATCGGTCCAGTGCAAGTACCTCAAAATTAAAACTTTTTTAGGGGCGTGGCCCCGCCCACTTTTCTTATCACGAAATTATTTAGTCATGACAGCTCGATATGTGTGCAAAGTTTCAGAAAAATCGGTCAAGTGCAAGTAGCTAAAACTGATAACTAATTTTTTATGGGCGTGGCTCCGCCCACTTTTTTTCACCCATAAACACTCCCTGGTATGTGTACAACAACTTACCAAAGTTTGAGCCCGATCGGTTTTACAGTTTCGGAGTCTATAGCTAACACACACACACACACACACACACACACACAGAGTTTCACTTTTATATATATAGATTTCTATTTATACTACAGTGTAAACTCGGTTAACGCAACCCTCGATATGCGCAACCCCTCGATTATCGGAACACCCAAATTCCTAACATTGATGTCTCTGTAAACGCAACTTTTAAAAAAAACGAGACCTCAACGAGACGAACGCAACATGCAACAAAATAAAGCAAATAAAGCAAAAGTGAAATTCTGAAGAAACTTGAAAGTGGCATACCTGTAGAAACGATTTGCAACGCTTATAAAGTTCGCAAATCAACAGTATGTAGAATTAGAAAAAACTAGGAGGCATTAACAAAGATTGTGGCAAATGCTGAATCTGGAGCTGGTAAGCTCTTTTAAATAAGAGCCTCCGAATAACCCAAAATGGAAAAAGCTTTGTACAAGTAGTTAATTAAACATATAAAGAGAAACTTGCCAGTTCCTGCTAAAAATTTGAAGCCAAAAGCACGCGAGTTGCATCAAAAATCGCAAGTGAGCCTGGAGGATTTAATGCAAGCAACGGCTGGTTTGCAAACTTTAAGAGCCACTACGGTATACGGTTGCTTAAAATTTGTTAAGAAAAGCTCTCAAATAACGAAGTGGCTGTAAACCTAATTTTAGAGAGGTTCCAAAAGAAAATACGAGTGCTTAAATTAACACCGGAACAAATTTATAATGCCGATGAGTCTGGTCTTTTTCAAAAAATCATGCCGGACAAAATTTTAGCTTACCATTGTTTTTTCAATAAAACTTTTTTTTTTTTTTGCTTTAAATCAACCCTTTTAATCGAGAAACAGGCACAGAAATTTGTGACTCGGTTTTCGCCACAACTCAGTTATTGCAACAGCACAAAATTTCTATTGGTTGCGTTAATCGAGGTTATGGTGTATTTCTTTCCTTACAAATTATATTCTAATTTTATGAACCGAGAACCATTTGTCCGTCACAATTTACATTTTTATGTTCTATACCCTTTTGCCTGTGGTGCCTCATTCTTTCCGTTTACAATTTCTCCAATATTCATTTCCAACCTCATAAAGTAGATATTTTCGAAAAGCTTGTGTTATTCACAGGGAGTCGATTGTCAGTCTGTCCGTGTGTTAGGTGAAATCAATTTCAAAAGCCCCACATGTTACTCAGATCTATTTGTGGAAAAATTTTTGGCAACAATTAAACCAACCGCTATTTAAATCCAGAATAGTCGCCCTATAACTTTCTGAAATATTAAATGGTGAAAGTTTAAAAAAATCATCTATGGCTTTGATCGGACTACAACAAAATCGTCTGTGTAAATATGTTTATTATTTTTCTGTAACCAAAATACTTAATTTTGTGGTAATTGCTATTTTGGATTTGTAATTTCTTTAAAATGTAGTTTACATTTTGCTAGCCTATCTCCTTCATTTGATACTAATATTGACATACGCCATCTTGAATTAAATTTTTTTATTAATTACTGTATTCTAGTGGTCGAAGAAGCTCTTTAATTTGATACTAAAATTGGAGATGGAAAATTATTAATTTTCGTTTGTAAATTTTTAGAAAAAAAATCCCGGGGAATATTTGTCTTTCGGTGCTGATATTTCAGGCAGCCTGGTACCGATTTCTCAATTTTTTTTGTAGTAATTTTCGGCACTATAATTGACAATCAAGTGTCGCCTAATTGTTCAATTCAGCAGAATGTTGGTACTGGCCGGTCTGTATGATCGTTGCACCGTGCCATGTGTATTTGTCATTAAGATTTTTTGAACTTATACATTTCATAGACTACATTATATTTTTAAACTGGCTCAAGTTCATTTTTAAAATTTCCATATAAGATTGGGTGTTAAATAGATGATATTTACATCCAACACTTGGACATTCCGATCAGAGAGTGCTGATGATGAAACCGTAGCTGGTTTCGAAAGTTAATTCTTTCATTATCACAAATAAAAATTTAATTTCTTTATATAAAAATGGGAAATTTAAAAAATAAACCTGAGCCAGTTAAAAAATAGAAGGTAGTCTATGATATATATAAATAAGTTCAAAAAATCTTAATTAAAATTGATTATTTTGAATCTCAATTGGAAAACCGTCTAATGTTTTATCGGGTATTCTCAAAGAGAATTTGTCTCAAACATACCGCGGATTTAAATAATTCACTTTTCACTAATACACATACAGAGAAAATCATTACCAGAATAAGTTCGAGCAAATATTATTTTCCTAGATATTCTGTCATTATCACTTTGAACTTATAGTTAATATTTTTTTTTTATTTTTTTTTTTTTTATATACAACACTCAGGGGATGTCCCCTATTCATGCGTGCATTATGTTGGTATCAGGAAAATAGGTTATGGGTAGGAGGAGAAAGGGAGTAGTGTTTGTGGACATTTGATTTAAACTTTTCCAGATTGTAAGTGGCTGGAAAAACTTCAGCGGGGAGTCTGTTCCACATACGAACAGTACGACCAAAGAACGAATTTTCCCTGTAGTGTGTAGTTCGATCCACCGGCCAATCGACCACATATGGGTGTGCTCTTCTGGAAAAACGAGTATTACGTGAAAAATTGCGGTTCTCAGGAACAAGTTCCCTTATCTCATCGGAGCATATTCCATTGCAATATCGATAGAACAGTGAAACACAACCCACATTGCGACGGTGTTCGAGAGAGTCAATAGAGTTGGTTACCCTACTGTCGTTAATAAGCACCTTCGCCCTCTCCTGTACGCGGTCGAGTAACTCCAAAATAGACTTTGAAGCACCGGCCCATACGTGAGAGTTGTATTCCATTTTCGGTCGGTTGTAGGTGGTATAAATAACAAGAAGATCGGATGGGGTGAAGTATTTTCTACACCGTCTTAAAAAACCGAGACACTTGAATGCTTCCTTAGACACGAGAAAAATATGTTCAGTCCAGCGGACTGACAGTTATCTATATACTTTAATAAAAGTGAAACTCTGTCTGTCTGGTTCTGTATAAGCTATAGACTCTGAAACCGTAAAGGCGATCGGACTCAAACTTTGGCAAGTTGTTGTACACATTCCAGGGAGTGTTTAAAGGGGGAAAAAGTGACCGATTTTTCTGAAACTTTGCACACGCATTGAACTCTCATGATTATACAATTTTGTGATTAGAAAAGTGGGCAGGGCCACGCCCATAAAAAATAATCTATCATTTTTAGCTACTTGCACTAGATCGATTTTTTTGAAACTTTGTACACAAATTGAGTTGTCATGATTATACAGTTTCGTGACTAGAAAAGTTGGCAGTGCCACGCCCATAAAAAAAGAGTTATAATTTATAGCTTCTTGCACTAGATATTTAATTAAAATTCAGAATGCATTTTTATTTATTAAGGGGCGTAGAAACGCGCGCTTGGCTAGTTTAAACAAAACGTAGAAATTAGTGAAAAAAAATCCAGAAAATTTGATTCCTGACTAGATTTTTGAATGGACAAATCCCCAATGCTGGTTTGTGCTGAGACGGGATTTCCCATTTGTCTTCCCTAGTTATAAGTACCAAAATACCATAATTATGTACTTAGGGTACAGAACAGACAGACAGATGGATAGACAAAGTTTATTCGGCTCGAGAACAAGATATCGATCCGATCATAATACTTTAAAGGAGATATAAAATCACAATTTTGTGGTTGACACTACAATTTCGTTAGAACCCCATAGTACTCCACCCATGGCGATGTAAACTCTTTTAAATTTAAAAATTTCAATTTAAAATTCAAACATAAGTTTGCTCTTGTAAGATATTTAAAATTTGTTATTTTTTTTTTACTAAAAAAAAAAACAAAAGCAAACACTATTTAAGCTTTACCCTAGATTTATTGAAAATTACAAATGACGAAATTTTGTAAACAACAAGTTTTAATTTTAAACTTTAACATTAAAACTCTAACACCTTTAGACTCGCAATTACTAAACACTCTGTAAGTATCTCTACGTATGTATTACTAAGTACGTTTGATTGTACATACAGTCGAACTTCTCTAACTCGAATTTTCTCTAACTTTAAGTAATTTGGTTGGCAGTAGCGTTAAAAGAAGAAATCACATACAATTTTCCTTCCGTAACTCAAACTTCCATAAGTCAAATTTCTCCATAACTCGAACAAAAAACATACACATCAACTCTATAACTCGAAGAATTTTGCCTGTTTAAATGGGTTTTTGTTATAGTTATCGGTTGTTTGTTTTACTCTCGTTTGTTTCTTGAGCTGGTTTGTCTATTCTACGTGCTATTTTTATTTTTTTGGGAATAACAAATTTGTTTCTTTTTGTTTGATGATAAACGTTGAAATAATTTTTTTTTTAAATTATTATGGCAACTAAACGTGTTTTAAAATGCTTATCAATTGAAAAAAAAATATAAACTTATAAAAGACGTCGAACACGAATTAAAGAAAAATGAAGCGGTTGATATATATTGTATTTCGGCAAACACGGTCTCAACAATTTTCAAAAATGAGGAATCAATTATCAACTCATTTGAATCTGAATTACGTTTATGTAGGAAAAGAGTTAGGGCTCCAAAATTCAAAAAAGTCGACAAAGCAGTCCTCGATATGTTTTTAGCAACTAGAAGCCAAAACATGCATGAGAAACTACTCAAAACCAACAAGAAATGATGTAGAAAGATCTTTCCGAACATTAAATAATTATTTACAGACAAATGACGCAACAACTGATGAGCACTACAAAACTTTAAGCATTTGAAGTCTCCGTAAGTCGGGATTATGGTGATTCGAGTTATGGAAGTTCGACTGTATTTATAATTTTTTTTTTAGATTGACAAAGATTTGAATTCTACTTAAATACAATTCTAAATAAAAATAACCTAAAATGGTCGCACAGAAATTCTTATGAACTTTAAAAGCAAAAATAAAAATGTACAAAAAACATTAAACAATTAAAACGCAACTACGTTGTTTCTGTAACAAAAAAAATAATAAATTAAATAAAAGATTTGCGCACTTTTCCACAGAAAATGTGTCTGTGTGTCTAAGTGAACACAAATAACGTGCATGAATGAAATGAATAAAAAATGAATGAATAGAGGACCATGGAAAAGGTCATCACAACAAATGAAAATATCAAAAAAAAAAAAAATAATAATAAAAAAACAGTTTATAGTACAATTTTATTATAACGCTCTTATAGCTACTGTATGATATTTTAACACAAAACTGTAAGGAAAAAAAAAACGTAAATTGCTATTGCGTACATTTACGTTTCATACTTAGACAGTTTTAAATAGAATTTTAGATTAAAAAAAAAAAAACAAATTGTAATAATAATAAAGAAGCTTTAATTAAAAGTGTATAGAAAAAAACGTAGAGAAACAAACTGACACACACTTTTTAAATACAATGTGTTATTGTTGTTGTTGTTGTTAATATAATATAGAGCAATTTGTACAAAAAGCAAAAAAAAAAAACAAAAAACAAAATGTCAAGAATATAAAGAAATGTTTCCAGGAAAATAGCTTGTGTAAATGTGATTTGCTGTTTATAATGTTTTGTTGTTGTTTCGTTGCTGTTGCTGTGTCAAGGAAGCTTGTCGAAAGAAGGTTTATGGTTTTTATGGTTTAATTTTATTAAACCATGATCTAGGGAGGTTGCTACACATAAAACAGAAGTAGGTAGGTAGTTTCTAAAAGCAAAAACCTCTACAATATTTAATTACATCCCGGTAGTTTTTCTCCCTGGAAAGTATTTAACTGTAGCTAGCAACTTAAGTGACACCAATTTACCTATTTTCATGATTTTTACACAAAAAATAGCAAATTGATGTTCACAAATAATGAAGAATGTTGTCTTTACTCTTACAATATACAGTAGACTCGCGGTAACAAAAACACCGCCTTACGTGAACACCGGATAAGATGAACATAATTTTTTTTACACTGACTACTCTGTAGCGTGAACACAGTGAGAAAGCCTTATAACGTGAACAAATTTGGCGGTTATCCATATCGTTTTCATAAAAAGGGGTATCCCCGTAAATGAATGCACAGGTTTAGTTTAGTGCGCGCTGCTGATTTAGCATGATCTAATCTAAAGTTTTTCGTAAAAAATGTCACAAAAACTACAAAAATTCTAAAGTTAAACTCCTTGTGATCGGAAAGGCAAAAAATCCTTGCTATTTTAGAAATTTTTAATTTCCTATGGACTACAATCGCTCCAAATTGTAATGGATGACAGCTGTTATTTTTGAAAATTGATTTAACTATTAATGTACGCTATTGGCTATTTCAACTTGACAACGTCTTAAAAAGAAAACAATAGCAAAATGCTGACTGAACATTTTTAGCTCTTTAGGAGAAGAAGAAAAGGTAACACATTTTTTAAATTAATTTTAACGTATATACTTATTTTTTTTAACAAAACATATGTACATAACAATCCGAAATACCAAAAAATAAATGAAATTGATTTAAATCACATCTCTAATTTGTTTGGAAATTTAAAAGAGTTACACCTTCGACAACATGAACAACTTCGCAAACGTGAACACGCTCGGTTTTTAATAGTTCACGTTACCGCGAGTCTACTGTATGTATCTGTTTAAATTTAATAACCATTGCATCGATTGTGCTTAAATGTTCGATTGTATTTGTCAGTTTTATCATTTATGCAATAGTTTGATGTCAGACCGTATTACTGCAACCATTAGTGACCAGTAGTATGTAGTTACTATTAGAGCCAGAACTGTAGGTTAACAAATTAACACACATACAAATATTAACAAATTGTTTGTCTCTCACTCAAGTATGTCCATATGTATGTGTTCGTTTGCTTAGCCATACACATACAGCGTAATAAAATGTTTGTTTAAATTTTTTCTTAGTTAAGAACAACAAAAAAAAGACATTAAAAATATTTCATATTATCCAATAAACCGTTTGACAAACAACATAAAAAAAACACACAACAATGCAATAATGCTGCACACCAGTGATGCACAAACTTTGATACAAGATTTTTTTAAATATTGTAGAAAAATTTAAAAATTTTTTTTTTTAAATTTAATAAAGATTGAATTTACACAAAATCTTTAAAAAAAAACAATTTTTTCACAATCATTTTGAAATGTCCAAACCAGAGATCTGCAACGAATTCTCATGAAGTAAGTCAACTTGAATCATTATTCATTATTTTGTTGATTTATACGCATCCATACGTATTGAAAAGTCTTCACTACTTATACTCACTTTTAAGTTTAAGGTACTTATAGTACTCATATTCAGCAGCACGTATGACTCGGTTGATTGCTATTGTCGTTCATGCAAGATAAAATGACAATCAAAAGCAAGTATGACTCGCATACTCATTATGAAGTTGTGTGTTTGAACTAGGCTTGTGAGATTACAATTTGACGTTCACAATGATAATTGTGGATTGTCAAAAGACAAGACAATTTAAATTTAAAAATATAATAGTACAAAAACAATAATGTCTGTTTAAAAGAACATACACAGATTTAGATTTTGCTTTTGTGTATTATCTTTCAAATTTAAATGAGCACCTTAAAACGCATTTTTTTAATTGCTGCAAAAAATGTAAGCATGAAAATAAAAAACACAAAATAACCAACCGAAACTTAGTCTAAAGGCCATAATCAGTTGCATTTATAAAAAATTAAAAATTAAATAGTACAATAGTACATATTGTAAGATTACAAATTCTCTTGCAGCTAAAAAATATATTACACTCTCCGACCTGGCAACATTGTTTATTCTTCTATACAAATGAGAGCTGTTAATGTTTTTGTTGTTGAATCAACTTGTATCACTCTATGAATATAAGTATTTTCTTAAAAATATGAATCAACGTGGGTATTTTTGCGAATCATATAAATGTGGGACGGTATAAGTACGACGTAGTACTCATGTTCATTGTGAGTTGTAATTATAAATCAACGTTGTTGTGAGTATGCGTACGTTGGCTCAGTTAAATTTCAATGATTTATACGCAATTATACTCAAATTTTATGACTCACTATGAATATCGAAAAAGCGACTTAAAGCCGATTACTGATCCAAACATTTCATAAAAATTATTTTTTTTGTAAATAACACACTTGATAATAACCATTTTCTATAAATATTTATGTATATAAAAGGGTGGTTAAATTTTAAGCGCTGATGTTGAATGTGAACCACACCAAAACATCAATTTCTGACTAAGGGCTTCATTAGTCTTTACTTTCTGTTGTCGTTTTGTGACGTGCCATTCTGTTGTTTAATTTCTATAGTTACTTCTTCTGTAAAAACTCATCTGCCTTGATTTATAAGGTAATCTTACAAAAAAAAAAAGCTTTTTACATTTTTTGTATATTTTTCTCGTCAAAGTCCATACAAAAAAAATTGTAGTGTCAGATTGCATTTATAGGCAAAAAGGGTGGTTTTTTAAAAAATAATTAAAATATATATAATTAATGTAAAACAAAAAAAAATAAAAAAAAAATTTTAAAAAAAATAATAAAAATATAAATAATATATTAAATAAAAAATAAAAAAAAAATAAAAACAAAAAAAATTAAAAAAAAAATTTTTATATATAAAAAAAAATTTTTTTTGGCTCAGCTGAGATTCGATGCCACGTTTTCTCTAACCAGTATACACGTTTGTATGTATGTATGTTGTTGTTGTAATGATGTTTTTGTGAAAAAAAAATCGAGGTGGTCGTGGGTTTTTGCTCATATCTCAGTTGTTTATGTACCGATGTTTCTGATTTTCAATAGCGATCTACTCCCGAATATTTCTGATATTTTACTACCTCACCCGGGTCCAAGCGATGTCGGGGGGCTTCAAAAAGTTGATTTCAACATACACACGAACAGACGGTCAGACGGACAGACTGACAGAGCTTAATCGACTTCCCTATTCATAAGCTTTCAGAAAATATATACTTTATGGGGTCGGAAATGAAAATTGTAGAAATTTCACACGGAATGACAAACCTATATATACCCTTTTTCACTGTGTGAAGGGTATAAAAAGGAATAACAAACCACACAGATATTCAATTGAACAGAAACAGAACAGCTGGTTCACAACAGCACAGAACGTACAAGCTAATTCTGTATAAACTCAATTTGAACCATGGAAAGATACACAATCGAGCAACGCGTTATTCAGGCTTATTATGAAAATGGGTGTTGAAATCAAACAGCATTTCGTGCTTCTTTCGTGATTTTTTTGGTCATTGGTCATTTGGTCAAATTCGTCCACAATCGGGAGATTTGTAAAAAATATTTAAATTTCAGCAAAACAGGTCTGTATGAAATGTGAAAACATCTGTGAATGCCATCTTAGTTCGTTGAATGGGAAAGATTGCTGTTTTTCGCGAGAGTGTGGCAAAAGAGCAGTCAACCTCCGCTCATCATAGTGCCCCACAATTGAACATCAACATTGTTATTGAAAATTTGGACCGTGGGATGAAGGTGTGCCGCCGAGGTCGCGGCGGCCATTTGGACGATATTTTATTTCGTACATAATTGCGTTTTATTTAAAATCAACATCGGCCCTTAAAATTTAACCACCCTTTATAAGAAACGTATTTATTCTAATTGTTAATATTTGCAATCAAAAGTAAAGAGTTGCTCTTTAGTGGGGCTTTGTTGGGAAACTCTGTCACAATTATCACAATTAAACACATTCATTCATACACAGTGTTGCACAGAAACACAAATATGATTACTTGGCCACTTACGAACCAATGTGAATGAATTTAATAACATTTTTAAACCGTTTTATTTTAGTCTTTGTTTAACAAGAACTTTTGTTATTTTAATTCCAAAGTTGTATTAAAACGAAAACACGAAAAAACTTAATGTTGCAACTCATACATACATATATAACTCAGAAGGTCATCTTATAGTTTGAGAAAATATATAAATTAAATATAAACTAAAATAAAAATATTTAAAAAAAAATTTATTTGTAAAAATCAAACTTAGAGTACAATTTTGTGTGCCGTATCTATACAAAAAATAAATATTGAATTATTTTTGTTGCTTTTTAATATTGTTATCATCTATGTATCTCATTCAGCAATTCGGCGGCTCTCAACGAAGAGGACGACAATGCCTTCAGTTTGTTTGTTACAAACGAATCAAGATAAAATCTTAAAATTTCATCTCTAAGATTTTACACATCTCATTTAAGTCCGAAGAAGAAGAAGAAGATTAAACTCTTTTTAGTTGGTATTTTTAAAAAATCTTATACGCATGCATATGTATGTATATCTGTGCGTTTGTTCGTTAGTACTACATATTGTTTAGTTTTCTTGATGTTTATCTCTTTTTCAGTTGCATTATCAAAATCAGCAGCATTTCGTGTAGCATACACATGTACATATGTATGTGTTAGTGTGTATGTATGCATGTATGCATGCATTAAAAATGAAGCGATCAGCAGCAGAGTAGCAACAGCACAAAACAAATCAAAAATAATTAGGGGTTACGTATAGGGTTTGCGATTTCCGGTAGCGCCGGATACGCATCTAATCTAGAACGATTATGTTTGAAATAAGGATACAAAAGGCAAATAAGCTTTTACATCAATGTAAATGGGTTTGTCAGCAAAAGTGTGATATCTCGCCTAATGCTGATCACATTTAATTAACACTGTGATGGTGAGACCAACAATCAGTTACTCATCTATTGCCTGGTGTCCGAAGGGCTCTTAGGGAACGATTGGTCGTAAAGTTGGATGGTGTTCAGAGTATTGCTTGCAGGCAATGCTAGAATTGCTGCCTTTCACAGAAGCATCTGCAAAATAACCAATTCAAATGCAAAGCATTGGCACATGGTAGCACTTTGGGTCAAATTTAGGGAATCTTGGAGTTCGTACATAAGAAGTTAGGGAGCAAAAGGCACAATAAGCGCATAGATAGTGTCATCAATATCTTTAATGATGTATTTTCCATGGACGATTGGGCAGGTGCTGGTGTATACTCATTTGAGTTACACTTAGTAAGTGTGTGTTTATGAGGCAAAGATGCCTTAATTGCTCAACGCATTAGATCATAGCTGAAGTATAAGGTAACCTCAAATATCGCCTAAAGAAGATTCAAATCAAGAATGATATATTTTTCAGAATGTGGAGGATGCTGAGGTTGCATATATGTATGGTATGCAAGTATCCAGCAATGTGTAGCGAAAGACAAAGATGCCTTTAGCTGGAGTATCGCCTGAAGCAAATGCAAATCAAGAATGATATAATTTTTAGAATGAGGCTGGAGGATGCTAAGATTGCAGCTCATACGGTAAGCAAATGATCAGCCATGTTTAGCGGTGGAACAAGGATCACAGGCAGACAAACATAAAGTTTCAAAGCTATGGTTAAGCTCATTCTAAAGGAGATGCTGGCGATTATGAAAGACTGTGCAATGAAAATTGTCGACAAACACCAGCAGGCAGTGTGAAATCCTCTTCTAGTCTAGAGCAAATGCCGATGCTTTTTTGGAATCTTTATTATTATTTGATAAATTTCCCCTTTTTTTCTGGTATTTGTCGACAATTCCCTTCTCAAACCCTAATTGTACATCTCATGATTTGCATATAGAAGAAAAGCAAACAAAATTATATTTAAATTTTAACGTCCTTTCATCAGTCTGCTGTCGTTTTTTCGTTATAATTTTAAAATGTTTTTTTGTTTTGTTTTAAAATCGCCTAATCATTATAAATGTTAAACTATTTACGCCATGCTACTTTGCATTGATGTTTGTGATGTGACTGGTTGAGAATCAATTTCATTAAGTCGGTATTAAAGCGAACATCAGTGTTTCCTTTTCTCCACCCCTTTCTGTGATTTCATTTGGAAAATAAAAAGAAAAACATAATATGAGTTCTCTTAGCCTAACATATTGCTGTTGTATGCAGCAAAGTTGTTGTAGTCATAAAAATGCTTATTTGTTGCATACTTAAGTATTACCCCCCCTTAAAAGGGAAGAAAGAAAAAAAGAATGATAAAACTCTAGCTGTATGCGAGTATGGCGTAAGGAGGCTGTTTAACACAATTAAAAAATTGAATTTCAAATCAACATTATTTTAAGGCGTCAGTCTTATTGAATATTCCTTTTTATTGGCAACTGATTTCAACAGCAGCAGGTGGTTGGCATCAGGAATTTGTTTTTTTTTATGCCAGTATATGCGGTAGCCATCACCATCATTGTTATGATCTTCGTCTATATACTCAGGGCCGGTGCAATAGCCAATGTATGGTCAACTGAAATATTACAACTCAAACTAACATTTAAATTCTTCTTCCATAAATTGTCAAATAATTTATTTAAATTTAAATGCTGGTTACAAGCATTTTGCCTTTAAGGTGACGATACCCACACTGAAGCATATCTTTGCGTACCACATGTGTATGTCACATCACATCCATACAATTTTAAAGTGTCTTTCATAATTTTTAAAATTTTATGAAGTCACGACATTTGAAAACAGTGTGATAGTCAACATGAATGTGTGAGAAGGACCTGACTAACATAAATATTTTTGTTGGCAAAGAAAAGCAAAAACAAAAAAAAAACAGATAAAATAAAAAAGAAATCATACAGTGAGGTAATACATGGCAAAGTTAGCGTGTGACTGTTAATGGGATTAAATGCCATTAACGCATCAAACTGATAAGAAAAATAAAAGAAAATCGTAATATTAAATTGTTAGCTATATTGTTATTATATTGTAGTTGGTTGAAAAAAAAAGAAGAAAGAAAAGAAAGACGTCTCTTGCAATCGAATCCCTTAAATTTGCATCTCAAAATTATTTAGAAATTGTTTTCATTCATTAAACACTTAAAACCGTATTTATACTCAATATTAATTTGCAATGAACTTTTACCTTGAAATATAAAAATATATTTTATATAAAACACTGTTTTATAATCATCTCGTCATCATCGCATCATCATTCTTTTAAAATTTTGTTTTGCCAAAATGTGTTTTTATGTCAAAAAATTTTTTTTTATTTTTTTTTCAATATTGACACACAAATATTTGGAGCCAAAAAAAAACGGTAATTAAATGCAGTTTATGGCTTTTAAAATTTACAAAGAAAAAAGTTTATAACATTTAAGAAGGGGATTTCAATAAAACAGACAGACAAATAAGAAAGTGTGTTTTATTTGACTTAGACGAATTTCAATTACCCGCCACCAATGAAGAAATGCTAAATTTCGATAAATAGATTTTACGCAGTACCGAAACAAAACAACTAGTCTTAGGCCCATACCTAAACAAGAGCGTTGAGCGCCAAGCGTAGCAATTTTGCATGTATTTTGTTATTGTAACAAAAACAAAACACTTGTAAAACTCCAACGCTTGAGGCTCAACGCTCAACGCTCTTGTTTAGGTATGGGGGTTAAAGCTTTTAAAGTTTTATATGTTAAAAGATTCATTGCCCTGCATTTAGTTGTGGTTAGACGCTAATTTCTAGCAGTACTGTGCTAGTCTGGGGATTACGGGTTCAATTCTTGCCAGCTACTCTGGTCTCTTACACTACAATGGGGGTGCCACAGTGGACTAGTCAGTAGTGTGTTGGTCTGCTAGTTTGGGAGTTGCGAGTTCGATTTCCGCCAGAGACTCTGGACTGGTTTGCTTATCTTTCTCTTCTATTCTAACTATTCTATTCATATGGAGCGCACAACATGCCAATTGGGCATAAGTGTATACCTATCGTGGGTTGGGGCTTTTAGTGCCCCTCTTTTTCAACCTAACCTAACCTACACTTCAATGGGCAATTGATCTTAACTACTTCGCTTAAGTTGTAGGCAGCCACCACGTGAGAGAGGGCTTAAATTATTTAATATTATTCTTGACGTCATTAGAAGACATCGATTGCAAAGACGATATTGACTTTCTTGCTTACAGATAAACTCCGTATGATAAAGGAAATGTTCGCAATAGTGGAACTAAAAATTAATTCCAAAGAGACCAAAACATTATGCAAAAATGTCTCAACTACTCAGCCATTCCTTTGAGGTGCCAAACTGTAGACGAAATTGGGTTGGACTATTACAACAACCGGTGGGTCATTTTAGAATGTGAAAACAAGATTGAACAAGGCTTTATGGCGAGCCACCCAGCTATCTACCAACATCAAACTCAGAATCTTTAACTCCAACATGAAATCTAAGGGTCGTATTCATAAAAAATATTTTAGGTTTATTGAAGGCTTATTTGACAAATTTCTCTACAACATCTGTCAAATAAGCCTTTAATAAACCTAAAATATTTTTTATGAATACGGCCATAATTATATTCTTTTATGATAGAGAATCTTAGAATGCTGCACCCAAACACATCAGTAGCATACAAGAATTTGTAAACAGATGTCTGCGTAGAATACTACGCATATTCTGACCTAAAAATAGATAAGTAACATAAATCATCCATCAAATACCCATTCAGTTAGAGATACGTAAACGTAAAAGGCTCTGGTTTGACCATACCCTTAGAAAGCCATTAACAGAATGGCCTTTGATTGAAATCTCTATGGGCAACGACATATTAAGAGGCCTGCTCGTACTTAGAACAGACAGCTGGATTCCGAAATAAAAATTTCAGGACGAAGCTGGAGCGAAATAAAAGATATTGCAAATGAAAACGGTGATTCGAAGACCTTTGTTGTTGCCCTAAGTTTCTTATAACAACTACAAGATATAATATACTCATATACTTTGCTCGAGTAATAATACTAGATTATAATTTAGAATAAATAATATTAAAATGGCGCTGCGTTGCAAACACAATGACATTGTTAATACACTCATTAATTTTGTTTTTAGTGTGGATTAAAAAAAAAAAAAAATCATTTAATTATTGGATTTTCAGAAGAAAAAAAATACATACAACCAGAAGCACACACACTGAGTCATTTCTGTTTTTTCGCCGAAATTTATTAAATTTAATAAGAAAAAAAATTTTAATTTGATTTTTTAATTGTAACCAATAATCACCTGTCGCAAGGATGCAAATTTATTATAACAAGGTCAATTGTGACGTTAGTATTAAATATTTTTTTTTTTTTTTTATTAATTTAAACTTAGTCAGATTTGTTTTAGAGCACAGCCAATAAACGCATACAAAAAATGTATATTTTTATTGGAAATTGTATTGATTAGGGCGTGTTCATATTAATGTTTTGCATGTAGATAACGTTGGTGCATTAGTTAACGACAAAAGTTTTTCTAACATTAAGATTTTTAATTGCAATTTATTTTGCATAACTTCTGCAAGACATGCCCTGTTACAGCTTTTAAGTATTTGCAGTGCAGATTTTACATTAGACGGCACCGCAAAAAATCGAAAGTATTTTTTCAAGGCAATTTCGATAAAAGAAATTTTTTTAAACAAATTTTTAATCTTAAAATTACTGGGATTAAGGAAAAACCTAAATCCGACAACAACTACGTTCGTTAACAAAATAAGAGAAAAAAATTTAATAAAATTATCGCAACACTTTCTGAGAAAAAGTTTAATATTATTTTACGAGTTTTAATTTACTGTGTTACATTAGGTTGGTAGGAACTGAGATCTGGTGGGATAAATACTAGAATGGGGTACTTGAGGTCAGTGGCCTTTGGAGCAGAACAGTGTGCTCTTCGAGCTTCCTAACATTCGACTGAAATTTTTTTTAATTCTCTACATCCTACAAAGTTGTAGGATGAACTTTTTCTTAGCCTGTTTTTCCTTGTAAGGTGGTACGCTTTAATCTACGTACATCTATACATATAAAAATCAATGTGTGTTTGTATGTTTGTTTGTGCTTTATAGACGGTTAAACGGCTGGACGGATTTCCTTAAAATTTTCACAGAATCTTTCTGTATGTCTTGAAGGAACTATAGGCTATACTTTGGTTTAAAATTGTAAGTGGGCGGGGTGCCACGCCCTATTAAGGAATAAGTATTAAATATTATATATCACGAAAGTTAATGCAGCTAGAGTCTTCAAATTAAGTACGGTAAACTTTAAACTATAAAAAAATAATATTTAAGCTCAATTATTTTTTTTATACCTTCACACAGTGAAAAAGGGTATATATAGGTTTGTCATTCCGTGTGAAATTTCTACAATTTTCATTTCCGACCCCATAAAGTATATATTTTCTGAAAGCTTATGAATAGGGGAGTCGATTAAGCCCTGTCAGTCTGTCCGTCTGTCCGTGTGTATGTTGAAATCAACTTTTTGAAGCCCCCCGACATCGCTTGGACTCGGGTGAGGTATTAAAATATCAGAAATATTCGGGAATAGATCGGTATTGAAAATCAGAAACATCGGTACATAAACAACTGAGATATGAGCAAAAACCCACGACCACCTCGATTTTTTTTCACAAAAACAACATTACAACAACAACATACATACATGCAAACGTGTATACTGGTTAGAGAAAACGTGGCATCGAATCCCAGCTGAGCCAAAAAAAATTTTTTTTAAATTTTTTTTTTTAATTTTTTTTTTAAATTTTTTTTTTTATTTTTTTTTTTATTTTTTATTTAATATATTTATATTTTTATTATTTTTTTTAATTTTTTATTTTTTTAAAAAATTTTTTTTTTTTTATTTTTTTTTTGTTTTATATTTATTATAATTATATTTAAAAAAAATTTTTTTTAATTTTTTTTTTAATATTTTTTTTATTTTTTTTTTATTATTTTTTTTTAACATACATACGTAAATTTATAATTTTACAATGGGATGTTTTTATATATGTATGTTTTTACGTATTTCATATGGGGAATGGTGATACAAACTACTGTTATTGCATGACTACACGTTGTGAAGGGTATATAAGATTCGGCATGGCCGAATATAGCGCTCTTACTTGTTTATTTTACATTTGGTTTTTAAGCAACAAATAAATTTCTTACAATATTATGGAAGAATATTTAATAGTTTTTCTTTTCTGATTTTTGGAAACTTTTAGCGTTCTAAATATACTATGGTACGATTGGTTACAAAGATATATGAAAATAAACTTAAAAAATAAAAAACCGGCTTTTTCGGATAAAAAAAAACGGTGTATTCGATATTCGAAAAATCAACATTAAGAAAAAACCGCCAGCTGAAAGAGGAAAAAAACCGGGTTTTCCACCGGTTGTAAAACCGAGTCGATCACCCTAATGTAGATACAATTTAACTCACTTACATTATTTCAATATTTTCACCTACTGTCGTCCGGACAACTCGTTCATCCGACCGACCCTAAAACTATATGTGTCCGGATTGTTAAACTTGCACTATATACGAAAAAATTAAAAAAATTGATCTTTTGTTACTTATGCCGTTTGTTAAAATTAAATTTTTGGAAATTCTAACGTTGAAAAGGGGTAAAAAAATGTAAAAATTTTCTTAATACAAAAAAATAAATTATTTTCGGCCCATTTTGAAATATCAAAAGACGAGAGCATCCTTTAAACGAACACGCAAAAAATTTAAATTAAAAAAGTTGGACTCTCTTGTCTAGCAAAACTAAATTAAAGTTTTTAATTTACGAAATTCAAAGCTTTAAACTTTTATGACACTTATTTACGGAACACACAGTTTTCACTATGCATGAACAATTTAAAATAAAAACAACAAACAAAGAGTTAATTTTAAGTAGCCAACGTGAAGTGGATCAAAGTTGTAAAAGTATAAACTCTTAAATGAGTTTAATCTATTAAAACAAAAACTCATTTCGACGATATTTTTTGTTTTTTATTTCTTGTAATAATTTTAATTACATGTTAACAACGAAAGAAATAAATAAAATAAATAAATTAACAAAGTGCAGGTTTATTTTAAAAGTATTTAAAATATTTTACTTATAATAATTGTTCGATTAATTATTAATTTTATTTATTTATTTTTTTATAACGAAACAATACTAAGAAAAGATTATGATTTACAACTACATCTCACACGATACAACAAATTTAAAAGTAAAATGTAGGTGTCGACTACATTATAATGCACATGCTACAATTACAACTACTACAACAGCAATATATTAGCACAACTTCTATACGTAATAACTAATTAGCCCGGGGCGTTAAATGGTCAGAACTGACAGTTGTTCTTAAACTTTTAAATCGTTTTGCCACGAATAATTCTTAAAATTTAAGATAAAGAAAAGTGTAGCAATTAATTTAAAATTTTTTTGATTCCGCGACATAATTATTTGTTTAACCAGAATTTAGGCAGCCATATTCACGTGTTGATATTAGGAAAATTGCTTGTGGTTAAATTAATAGAGGAATTGGTTTCTGCTAACATTTGTTTTAAACTACATATTCAATATTTTAAGTGATTTAAATGACTTCTGCAGGTAGTTTATTAAATGTATAATTGGGGAACACAATGAACTCTGTAATGTGTATAAGCATGTAGAATGACTTTATTTTCAGAGAACATTTTGTTGTTATATCGATAGTACAACAAAACACTTCCCATATTGTAACAGTGAAACAAAAGATTTATCGATTAGCAGCTTCACCCTCTCTTGCACACATTCGAGCAGCTGCTACATAGACTTTGAAACACAAGTTCATATCTCAGAACTGTAATATATTTTTATTTAGTTGTAGGAGCTGTTGTGCAGCTCACCTGGGTCCATTATATTGATCGCTTTGTGATACCTGAATAGAAAAGTAAGAATAGAATAGAAAAGAGAGAAAGAGAAGCAGACAAGTCCAGATTCTCTGGAGGGAATTGAACCCGCAACTACCAAACGAGCAGACCAGCACATTACTGATTAGTCCACGGGGGCACCGGGATGGGTGCTGTATATAACCGATGAAATTTTAGAGGTATTTTGTTTGACAATACTGTTTGATATTTGTGTCATTTTGACAGGTGTTACTCTTTTTGCATTTTAATAGACAGAAACCTTAAAAACGTTTGTAAATTGTGCAGATTTCTTACAAACAACCATTAGATCCATAGAAAGTTATAAAGCCTGATCCATCGAAGTGTTCTCTCAATAAATCTTGCTGAAAACAAATGTCGCCAAGATCACGAGCTTCAATTTCAGGCATTAAATAGTCGGTTATCATGGCACGATAACGGTCGCCATTGACGGTTGCGATCGCACCGGCATCAATTTTAAAGAAATATGGACCGATGATTCCACCGGCCCCAGCGTGCTGGACGTGGTCTATTCGGTCGAATATTATTCAATAATGAATGCTGGGTCTCAAAATGGGTGATGGTGTTGCGAATAGTACGCTCAGTAGGCCGATTATGTTGACCATAAGTTGAGCGAAGTGAACGAAACACATTCCTCACAGAACGTGAATTTTCGTAATAAAGTTAAACGATTTGTAAACGTTGTTCAGGCGTAAGTCTTTCCATTATGAAATGCCAAACAATACTAAACACAAAAATAACATGACAGTATGACACGACTCACACGTGATCTGTCAAAAAAAGGCTATTGAAAAAAGTATCTCTACTTGGAATCTCCATTATATATTTATGTGCAGGCCACTAACATTTCGCTTCTCGTTTTGACCGATAAGGTTTGGTGTGCTTTATGAACCCAATGAACTATTTTTCAATATGTTTTCCAAAAAAGGATACTGGCCAGAATGTTACAATTGGTGGTGATCGCAAAAGATCATATTGTACCACAATTGAATGCTTTAATGTGGGGGAAAAATGTTGAACAAATTAATCTCTAATCGGCAAAGTTATAGGCAAAAAGTAATTAAAAAAATATATATTTTTTTAAATACATAAAAGTTTTTTTTAACTCCTAAAAAGCTTTTGAACACACTTAAGATACCAAATTATTAGCCGTAAACTCAGAAATTATTTTTAAGGAAAACTAACAAATCTGTTTGAAACCAACTGAGATATAAGCACCAAAGTACAACTGCTGCGGTGCTTTTCCTAAAATATGCAAACGAAAACAGATTTTTTTTCAGTTTCTATTTAACCAAGAGAGCCAATAGGAGATCAAAAAAAAATCTAGGCTAAGCTACAATGTGGTCATTATACCTAAGTATGTGCATTAGGGGACAATCAAAATAAGGCCCTATCACCACGCTGTAGCCGATGTTGTGCTGAAACCGAAAAATGTTTCCTTAGGTCATTTCGGAACAAAAACGTTCCGCGTCGAAGTCGATTTCTGAAAGCCCTTTAAGATTTTTTTTGACGCGGAACCTTTTTCAACGATATCGAAAATCTAAAGATGCAGTTCTTATTGTTTTTTTATGCACTACATGGTATGGATAGGGCCATTTTAAAACAAAGTTTAAAAAAGTTGTTTCCCTAATGTACATGATGGTGAAGGGTATTCTCAAATTCGGCACGGCCAAATATAGCGCTTTTACTTTTTTTTTTTGGTGCGCTCTAATGGACACGGTATTGGTATATAATAAATTTTATTGTAATATTGCATTTGGGAAACCCTGAAGCATATAAAGTATTAGAATACATTAGTATTTATATTTCGCTGCCATTGGGCTTGTACAGACAAGCAAATCAACAGCAATAACATACAAAATAATTTATAAAGAAACTTAAAACATTTTAGAATATTAATCAAGAACTATACGAAAGATACTATAACATGATCAATTGATAATGCAACAACAAAAAGCTCAAATACTCATTTGGATTTTTATTCTACACATACGGAATAGTTTGTCTTGTCTTGTCCGTGTTTTTTTGTTGTAATTTCCAATAAAGTTGAAAAAAAAAAATTAAAAAACTTTGTAAGGGTGTGGCTTTCAAATGGCCAGTGTAAAATTACACTCTGCCTAACAATAACACACTGTTGAGTGCAGGTACATGTGTTTAACTAAATATATATTTAATTGTGTGTCTGTGTGTGTGCGTGATGCCTTGTGTTTCAGTCATCTGGGTTAGCGACACTTGGCAAGTGTTAATGGTAATAAGATTCAAATAACTGATATCTATAGCGAATGCTCTTATTTCTCAGCTTAAATGTATTTCATGTTCTTTTTTTTTTTTTATACCCTTCACCTGTGGTGCACAAGGGTATATATAGCTTTGTCATTCCGTTTGTAATTTCTACAATTTTCATTTCCGACCCCATAAAGTATATATTTTCTGAAAGCTTACGAATAGAGAAGTCGATTAAGCCCTGACCGTCTGTCCGTCTGCCCGTCTGTCCGTCTGTCCGTGTGTTGGTTGAAATCAACTTTTAGAAGCAACTATATGTTCCTCAGATCTGTATATAGTATCAATCTCTTGGAAATATCCAGGAATGAATCGCTATTGAAATTCAGCACAATCGCCCCATAACTTTCTGAGATATGAGGAAAAAACCACGACCACCTCGTTTTTTTCCCAATTACAACAACAACATACATACATACATACATGTAAAAAACATACCAAACAAAAAAAATTACAAAAAAAAAAATATTAAAAATAAGAAAAAAATAATAAAAAAAACTACAAAAAAAAAAATTTTAAAAAAATTTTAAAAAAAAATTTTAAAAAATTTTTTAAAAATTTTTCTAAAAAAATTTTTTAAAAAAATTTTAAAAAAAATATAAAAAAAAATAATAAAATATAAATAATATATATAATAAAATAAAATAAAATTTTTTTGGCTCAGCTGGGATTCGATGCCACATTTATTCTAACGTGTACGTATGCACGTATTTTATATGGGATGAATGGTGATACAAACAATTGTTATTGCATGACTACACGTTGTGAAGGGTATATAAGATTCGGCACGGCCGAATATAGCACTGTTACTTGTTTTTGTTGGATTTGTTTGTGCATTATTAACATTGTAATCAATTTTGTTTTGTTATTGTTTTGTGGCTAGTTTTCTTAACTCGCAAGTTTGATGGCCTAATGGCCATGTACAAATGTATCTTTTGTATTGTATGTCTACAAGAAATATATATTTTTTGGTATTTTTATATATATTAAATGAAAACAATGTCAACAATTAAAAAAAAAACAAAACAAAAAAATTAAACACCAATAAAACATTAAATAAACCATTAAAAACTTAAACAAATAACCAACGGGAGTGTCTTTTGGTCTGTCTTATAGCTACAAAAAAAGGTTTATTGTTAATTCTGTAGCGTCTGCGAAAACCTTTTTTTAATAATTTTTTTTTTTTTCATTAAAAATTTATTTTATATTTTCACCTAAATTTCACCTATGATTTATTTCGCCAAATTTTTGGGTTCAACTATTTTGCTCTTTTACATGCTCCAAATTAATATTTATTAAAAAATATATAAAAATCAATGTGTGTTTGTATGTTTGTTTGTGCTTTATAGACGGTTAAACGGCTGGACCGATTTTCTTGAAATTTTCACAGAAACTTTCTGTATGTCTGGAAGGAACTATAGGCTATACTTTGGTTTGAAATTGTAAGTGCGCGGGGTGCCACGCCCTATTAAAGAATAAGTATTAAATATTATATATCACGAAAGTTAATGCAGCTAGAGTCTTCAAATTAAGTACGGTAAACTTTAACATCAACACGAATATTTGGGTAAAAAATAGGCGGACTTTCAATAGTAGGCGTGGCCACATGAATTAAATACTAAATTTCGTATATTTGGAAAACGATATCGATTAGAGTACTAAAATTTTGCAAGAGCAACTTTGACACCCAAATAAACATGGCAGCTTTCATAGCAATTGAATTCTCAAATTCGTATATTCGGGAAGCGATAACAGTTAGAGTACATCTATATGACAATTTTGATAAGAAATGGATGCTTTAGTAATAGTTGGCGTGGCACCTGTCATATGAATTAAATACAAAAATTCGTATATCTGGGAAGCGATAATAGTTAGAGTACCCAAATTTTGCAGGAGACACTTTGACGTCTATATGATTATTTGAATAAGAAATGGTTGATTTAGTAATAGTAGGCGTGGCACTTTTAAAATAAATATATTTTTGAACTATAAAATTTTTATTTCATTACGATGGGGGTGGCGAAGCACATCGGGTATTAGCTTGTTGAAGAATAAAATGATAATTATTTTCCATTAATTATAAAAAAATTATTTAAAAAATACATTTAAACAATAAAATCAATTCAGGCTTTATGCGAAGTAATCGAACATGCCGCTTTCAGTTAATTTTCCAGCGATATATCTCAGCTACAGAAATTTTTACAATCGTACAAATATTGTTTAGGCGCACAATTGGGACGAACGACGAATTTTTCGTCGCGAATATTCGTCATCAAAAATAAAACACATGTGTGTACATATATGAGAATGCATACAATTGTGGCGTCAGTCGAAATTCGCTGTACGCGGCGAACTCTGCAGTAGATTTATTTCTATTTCTTACGCCGGCGAACAATGGACAAATTGGTAAAAGGTGACCATTTTTTATTATATTACCTTAATAATTATTTCATATTTTATTTTAAAACATTTAAAATAAATATCAGAAAGTAAACTACAAAAATTTGTTTTTTTTTTTTTTTGTATTTGCAAATGTTTAAGTTTATTATGTGATATTTTTTTAATATGGTCACACTTTCAGCTGTTATATTGCACATACCTACACAGAGCATACAGTATCGTTTGTAAGTACCGCAATTGTTGCTAAACGCATAGTTTAGTTGTGAGAGTAGAATTTTACGGTTATATCTACAGAATTTCGTTTCGGAATATAAATATGTAATCAGCACTAATAAATTATAATTCTTGCAATAGAAATTTTATAATCACAAATGAAAAGTTCGATTGCTGGAACTGAACACTTCGATTGACACTGAATTTGATTTTCTGTTTTCTGGGTGCAGCACATTCTTTGCAAACGTTTACTTATACGTTAAAAATTTTTTACTAAGACAGAAATTATATTTATTATTTTGTTGAGTTTCAAAAAAATTTAAATTCTTCAATTATTTTTGTTCTTCTTTGCAACTATAAAAGATGTTGCTTTTTCATCGTTATTGTGCTTCGAATTTCCACAGCGAATTTTTACCAACGAACTCGTCGTGTTGGGCGAAATTCGTTGTTCGTTTCAATTGTGCGCCAAGCATAAAGAAATATTCGTCATAACAAACATATTGAAATATTAGTTGAAAATGTATTTACTGAAGTAATAGTTATTATGTTAAAGGGCAGTAAACATTATCGCTATTAATTTTTAAATTATAGATATTCTTGAATATCTGTAGCAACATGAAAGCTTTTTCATTATGAAAAGCTTTTTTGTTTTTTTTTATAGAAAAGAAATTTATATTTTTTAATCTTAAAATAAAACATGTATTGTCATGTGCAATTGGTGATGTGACCACTAAAGTACCCAAGGTACATTCATAAGGAATATGCCTCGCGACAACAAATACAATATAACAATGCAAAAGCAGCGGGCTTTTTGTTTATTTTTTATATTTGCCTGCAAATGTCAAACAATTATTAATATTATTATTATTATTATTATTATTTTCGTTATTTCAATAATTATTATTTGAAACCAAGGGTTTTTAATAAGGTACTCGTATCCAACAAGCTGATTGTTTATTTAAAGCATTCGCAAGTAGTGCCAAGTTTTTTCTAATAAAGTGTCTAGATCTGTCAAAATTAATTTTTTTATTATTCGTCTACGAAAGATAATTTCCAGTTTCAGTAGGTTTTATAACGTTTTAAAAATTTTCTAAACGAATATATAAAGTTTTTACATTGAGTCCTTAAAAAAAATTTTTTTAAATTAAAAAAAAAATGGAGTAACACCAACAGGCACATACAAAAAAATAAAATGCATGTGCTTTGTTGTGTTCGATGCTGGGATGCATAGACCTTATGAATATGCCTTGTTTGAAACTTAATTTTTTCTGTTTTTCGTTAAAGTTGATAAAACATTTTAAGCCAACTGCAACTTCGTAGTATTTTTTGCAGCGAAGTAATAAAAAAATAAAGTTTGACAGGTAATGGGTATAAAAAAGGGAACAACCCGCTGATTGAATACGACTAACGTATTAATTTACCTTGAAAATTAAACATTTTTCACACAATTGTATTTACTCTTGCCAAAGCCAATAACTTATTACTTGGTCGAGTGTAGCACTCACTGTCCGGTCGGATTGAAATAAAATTTCAGTTTTGCTATAAATCTTACCTCCAGTGTAGTTCTGACTCTGTATTGGAGCCATCCTTTTCAGGCATTTTGTAATATTCGTAAACAAATGACGTTGTGCCATTGGCAGTTTGAACCTGGTGCAGTTGTGGTGTCCCCAGCGCACTTAAATTGACTGTAGTGGCAGCAGCTTCAATTAAATGATGCTGTTGTTCTTGTTGCTGCTGGTGCTGATGATGTTGATGATGGTGTGACTGTTGCATACCATTTGCATTTGGATCGTCAGCCTGTTGATGGCTGTGAGGATGTGTAGCGCCATCATGGGGCGACAAACTAAGTAAAGTCTGTGGGGTTGCCGCTGAAACGACGGTGGTCAGTTGGGGATGGTCAAAGTATCGTGAGGCCGGCAATTGGTATGTGTTGCCGTTATGCTGTTGTATTATAACTTCGTGAGGACTGCTCTGATGATGCGAAGACATGGCAAGGGGTTGAGCTTGTGACGATGGGGTTGACGGCGTCGGTGATGCAGAACCCAAATTTAATGAATCACCATTTGTTAAAACGGTACGGCGTCTAAGATTTTTGTTATTTTATAAGTACAATAAATTTAAGAAAAAAGTAAAATAAATACATATTTCGTGACACATTTCACAAAATAAATCTTAAGTGTGTATTTTCCAATTAAAGAAAGAAAAAAACAAAAAACAATATTTCTTTCTTCAACATTTTTTACACTTTATAAGTGTTTTAAGTTAAAAATTCCTTTAAATGTATTTCACACGGTCCCTTTTGAGGGTTCACAAAAAATTGTGAAAAAATTGATAGTTTTTATTACAATATAGCAACCAAAAATAAATGAATAAATAAAAATATAATGCAGGAAGCCAAAGGGTTAGAGGCAAAAATATGCAAATTATTTTATTTCTTTTTTTTTTTGTATAATCTGCATCAAAAAGACAAACATGAAAAATAAAACTAATACTGCCGGTAGTTGTTGTTCTTGTTTTATTTTTATCAAAGATTCTTAAAGAATTTTTGTACTTGAGTAAAGGAATGCTCAGCTTAAGGGTGATTTTTGTTTTCAATTTCATTCAAAGTAATCTGATACCGGGATAAGCTTGATGCTATAAAAACAGTAGCTGCATTGTTGTATTAGATATTTATTTTTTTTTGGTTGTTGTTATTGGTTTTCGTTTCTCTTTTTTTTTTGTGTTTAATTTCTTTGTCCTGAAATGTTTTTTGTGCAGCAGAGTACACATGTTATTTTTGTTAATATTTTGGCTCTTGTTTAATCACTCGTAAATAATTTGTTTATTACATTGTAAAAAAAAAAAGGGAAATACGAAGACAGGAAAGAAAAGGCGAGAATTTATTTAGCAGTATGGGCTTTTGAATGATAATGAAAACAAGAAACTATTTGATTTTAATATAAAGTTAAACAAAAAAAACAAAAAACTATTGAAACCATTAAATGTCAACACATTTTTTGTTTTAGAAGAAATAAGAATGAAAAGAAGACAAGGACTGCAGGAGCAATCAAACTATGTATATGTGTATGTGTTATAAAAAGGCATTTATTTTGGTCAAAACAGTTTCTCTATAGTCAATGATTAGAGGCCATTATTATAACTTACCGATAACTAAAGTTAGTATGTTAGCGGACAGATATCTAGTTTTTCGTTATAACAATTTCAGTTTAACCTAAAAGTGTCCGATATGTTAAAGGGACCCTGCAGATAACGTGAGTAGTCCATACACGCATGTAAAGTGTAATCCATAATAGACAAGAACTATTCCAAAAGTAACCCAAATGGAGAAAACATGGTCGATTTAACATTACGATGTCCTAGGGCTGGACCATATAACCCATCGAAGTACTCTCAAAACTACTCTTTGTCACTACTCGATGGAGCACCTACACGACCATTATACACGTCTTGAAAACAACATATGTAATCGTTAAAACACGAACACTTGTCGTTTAACTACAATCTCTTGTTTGAAAATGAAATGGTCCATGACTGCATAACATAGGACCATGTTAAAAGTAGTCCATTTAGCTAAAATGGACCACGTAGCCCAATATTATCTGTAGGGGAAGATCACTATACCTTTAACTTTTAATGTGAGGTTTATAGATTAAAAGTAACCATATTTTCTACGGTATAAAGGAATTGTTTACTATTCGTTTGTCGTTGCCACTTTGTTTTTATACACGCCATCAAAAAAATAGTGGGGGTATATTCATTTTGTCAGTCCGTTTTTAACACATCGAAATATCCATTTTAGACTAGCTATAATCTAGCTATGTCCGACCGTCTGTTGAAAACACGATAGAGGTCGAACCTAAAAAGCTAGGCGGCTCAAATTTTTCCAGAATATTTCTTATACACAAGGTTTGTTTGGTATTGAAAATGGGCTAAATCGGAATATTAGGAAGAGAGTTATAGCTCGTAATGCAAGAGTAGGTCAACAAAACCGTGTCCCTCTAACATCGAATAAAATGCAATTATGTCCAAATTCATTAATGTAGAGCCACGAAACTTCCAATGTATATTTTCTGAGTAAAAGAAATATTTTCTACGAAAATTCCTTAAATCTATGCATTAGGAAAGGAGCTATAGATCAAAATGTACGAAAATTTATACCGCACAGTGTATTTTTTCGATATATTTAAAATTTAAAACGTAATAAAACTGACAAAATTAGATGTACGATTCTGAAATTTTGCAAACATTGCTTTTTGGTCAAGAGCTTTATACTAACGGAAAATAAATGTTACACGCCCATTTTAACGCCCACTTCCCATATGGCAGCTTATCTTAAATTCATATAATTTCTCTATAAATAAAGATTTTGGAATAATAATAATAATATCTAAGTTGTATTTATTAGCAGAAGCAACTTCGACACGCCTACTATAACGCCCACTTTGCACGCTATCTACTATTAATAAAATTTAAAAGCTCCTAAAACCGACAAAATTAAAGGTATAATGATGAAATTTGCTACAGATATCCTTCTAGTCAATATCATTGTTATGCCGGACAATTTAGGTGACACGCCTACTTTAACGCCTACCTCCCATATAACGGTTTGTATTTAATTCATATAATTTTTCTATAGACAAAGTTTTTTGAATAATAATGGACGGACATTATTGAAATATCTAAGTTGTATTCATTAGCAGAAACTATATTGGCACGCCTACTTTAACGCCCACTTTCATTGAAAGAAGTTATAAGAAAGTGATACATATTTTAGTATGAAGAGATTATTTCCTAACGATTACTTTTAATAACAAAATAATACATTTTGTGCTTTAAAATTACACAAAATTGGTGGTGGGTATAAAAGATTTGGCACAGCTAAAAATATAGTGCTCTTACTTGTTTTTTTTTTTTTATTGTAAAACAAACAAACTAAATGTTTTTTTTTCTTCCTTTTTGTTTTTTAAAAGTACTCTGCTATAAATTTAAACTGTTTATAAAAGCATTTTTACTTAATAAAAATCTTTTGTTAAATGTTATTAATATTTTTAGAATTTTCGAGATCTTTTATTGTGTATGTGTGTGTGTGTTTCTTTTAACAAACTCATAAATTGAGCAAATTATTATATCTTTTATAATTTTGTTAACTTTTTTTCGACATTATTTTTCATTATTCACATATTCGTTTGAAAAAATTATGTTTCTTTTTTTTGCACTGCCATTAGAAATGACAAAAAGAAACAGCATGAACAAAATTAATATTATTCGATAAATTATAAATTATACACAAGTTTAACATTTGGCATTTTGAATTTGATTTACTTAATAAATGCAAATCAACTGCAAAAAGAGAAAAAAAAACGAATATTTAAAGCAGTGATGCAAAATGCTAATTAAAAAAAAAGTTTATTATAAAATTATAAGAAAAAATAATAATTAACTGAAACAAGTAAAAGTCAGCATAAAGAATGCTATCAGGCCTTAGCAACCATTTCTCTAAAAGATATTTGGAAACAGCCAAAAAATATTTTTTATTTAAACGATTGTAATAAAAGATTTTATTGTTAAATTGAGAATAAGAGTTTAGGATTCATTTTATCTAATGCATTTAAATGGTTATAAATCGATTTATTTTTGAATGAAAATTGTGTTGACATAATGAGCTCAAACGCATGTAACTGAAAATTGGGAAGGTTGCTTGGAATTCAAGAAATTCTTCAACTAAATGAGAAATTTTAATTTTGAAGTTATTAAGCAACAAAAAAAGGAATTCTAAGCAGGGTTTTTAAATAAAACAAAATAAACAGAAAATTAATTTATGACTTTAGACTTTTAGAAAATCCAAATACTCCCTTGAAGACTAGGTAGGTAGGTAGGTAAGGCTGGTGCAAAGTTACCCTCATACCTTCACTCGAAGACCATTACGGTCCATTGTGACGCCTTAATAGAGAGAAGAATAGAAGTATTTCTTTTTTTTTTAGGATAGAAGAGAAGGAGAAGCAGACCATTCCAGAGTCTCCGGCGGGAAACGAACCCGCAACCCCCAAACAACTGACTTGCCCTGTACTGAATTGTCCACAGGGGTTGCAAAGTTACCTTCACCCGGAGACCATTACGGTCCATTGTGACGCCATTCCAGAGTCTCCGGCGGGAAACGAACCCGCAACCCCCAAACAACTGACTTGTCCTGTACTGACTAGTCCACAGGGGGTGCAAAGTTACCCTCACACCTTCACCCGGAAACCATTACGGTCCATTGTGACGCCTTAATAGAGAGAGGAGTAGAATAAGAATATAAATATTTAGAATAGAAGAGAAAGAGAAGCAGACAATTCCAGAGTCTCCGGCGGGAATTGAACCCGCAACCCCCAAACAACTGACTTGTCCTTTACTGACTAGTCCACAGGGGCACTCCCCTTGAAGACTATTATCCAGTTCATCTAACGGCAATACTTTAATTCATTTGTTGTTCAATATAATTTTTATTTGCTCGACTTATTTTGAAATCAACTATTCATATGAATCGATCGTTTTACTGAAATTAAAAAAAAAACAACTTCAAAGCAGGCTTAAAATTAGAGATATGATAGGAAGAAGGAGATCATTGAAACTTCTCGTGGTAGGCCAAAAATAATCAGAACGGGTAATTGCGGTAGACCACGTAAAGAGCATTTAAGAACCCTGGTAAATGACTATATTACGGATACAGTTAAATAAGCTATAAATGGAGCCGATCGCGAAAAATGGTACGATGCAATGAAAACCGAAATGTCATCATTGAAGAAGAACCAAACATGGTCGTTAGTGGATCTTCCAGCGGGAGCCAAAGTTTTAAATTCTAAATGGGGTTTTGCTTTTAAAAAGGATGAGAATGGAAGCATAGAGCGTTTTAAAGCACGCCTGGTTGCTAAAGGTTACAGTCAAAGATTTGGCACGCCTGGTTGCTAAAGGTTACAGTCAAAGATTTGGTGTGGAGTACAACGAAACATTTTCACCGGTTTCCAGATATTCTACAATACGTTTAATAATGGCATTAGCTGTACAATGGAGAATGCAGTTGCATCAAAAAGATTTTAGATCTGCATATTTAAATAGTAAAATCCAAATATTCGACAACCAAAAGGATTTGTTGACAAAAAAATCCTCATAAAGTTTTGAAACTCCATTGTCTTATATGGCCTGAAACAGTCTGGAAAGGAATGGAACGAGAAATTGGATTTCGTGCTTAAACAAATTGGTTTTCAACAACCACATAAAGCCACAATAGAAGGAGAGCTTATACTTATTGTCATTTACGTAGATGATCTCTTAATAGCGTCAAAAAAATAAGAACCAAGTATTGTTGGTGAAGAATTTATCATTAAAAGAGTTTTCAATTACTGATAAGGGTCAATTACACCATTACTGAACGTGAGGATTTATTGAAAGAATATGGCATGCAAGAATGTAAAGCTGTACCAACCCCTCTAGAAACGAATTACCAGGTGGTATGTGAACGTGAAAATTGTAAGGAAATACCTCAGCGTGATTATCAATCCATAATTGGAGCCTTAATGTACCTGGCCATAACAACGAGACCAGTTATTCTGTACTCTGTAGCTAAATTGGCAGAAAGAAAAGTTAATCCACACTCTGAACACATGCAGGCTGTTAAAAGAATTTTACATTATCTTCATGGTACTTAAAATTTAAAGATGGTGTGGTGCAAAGCGGGTGAAAAATCGGTTGAAGGTTTTGTAGATGCAGACTGGGGCGAAAATACTCTTGATCGGAAGTCATAAACATGTTACATATTCTTTGTTGAAAATTGTCCTGTAAAATGGCAGTCAACAAAACAATCGTGTGTGGTTCTTAACAGTACTGAGACCGAGTATATGGCTATGTCAGATGCGACAAAGGAGGCTATATTTTTAAAGCGTTTTTAAAGGAAATTGGTTACACATCAGGTGAAGCCGTTGTTCTCAATGTTGATAACCAGGGGCAACCAATCCAATTTATCGTTAAAGGACCAAACATATCGTCATCAGATTTCATCATGCCCTTGAAGTTGTAAAGAGCAAAGATGTCATTCTAAAATATTGCCCATCCCAGGAGATGATTGCTGACATTCCGACTAAAAATTTGGCAAAAACAACACACACTCATTTTTCTAAATTAATGAAATTTAAATAATTTATATGTAAAACGTCATTCACATTGAGGAAGAGTGTTGGAAAATATAATGAAATGGCAACTCTTTCTTGCAATGTGAACTTCATTAACTTTATAATATTTTCTTACTTCACATTCTTCTCGTAACTTCGTTTATGTTAAGACGTATTTACATAATTAAAACTCATTTCTAATTATTTGAAACTTGTATACTATGTTCACACATGCGCCTTAATTGTCAATTTATAATATTCTCACAATTAAAGGCCTTTATTGAGCTCAATTTACCGTACTAATAATTACTTTTAAATTGAACAATATATACTTAATTGTTTCACTTATTGTCCAAAACTCGAAATACAACTCTTGTGAAGTATGTTCAGTGAGAAGAAAATTCTATGTGTGGCATTTCTAATGTCAAACAAATAAATATACAAAAAATAAAAAGTAAGAAAATGGAAAATGGTTGATGAAAATTTTAATAAAATCTTTGAATAAAGTCAAATACATATTTATATCTATATATATAAAAATCAATGTGTGTTTGTATGTTTGTTTGTGCTTTATAGACGGTTAAACGGCTGAACCGATTTCCTTTAAATTTTCACAGAATCGTTCTGAATGTCTGGAAGAAACTATAGGCTATACTTTGGTTTGAAATTGTAAGTGAGCGGGGTGCCACGCCCTATTAAAGAATAAGTATTAAATATTATATATCACGAAAGTTAATGCAGCTAGTCTTCAAATTAAATACGGTAAACTTTGACATCCACACGAACATTTGGGTAAAAAATGGGCGGACTTGCAATAGTAGGCGTGGCTACATGAATTAAATACTAAAATTCGTATATTTGGAAAACGATATCGATTAGAGTAGTAAAATTTGGCAAAAGCAACTTTGATATTCAAATAAACATTTATGGAAGAAATGGGAGCACCTACCATGTGAATTAAATACTAAAATTTGGGGTGGCGAAGCACACCGGGTATTAGCTAGTATGTATATAAATATAATTGTAAATATATTTTATGAACAGGAAAAACACTGAAGAGAAGGCATTATTTGTTTTGGTATAAATACATTGTATTTTGCAGCTATCAAATGCTAATGGAGTAAAATAAATTGAATATGTGTGAACACTTATTTTAATTCCTCAAACAACACTAAATTGTAACAATTAAAAATATCTGTCTGAACAGGGTATTAAATAAATTATAAAAAATTGCACCACAAAATATAAAAACTATTAATTGTATTTGATTTGATTTTAATATTTTGGATTTCAATTTAAAAAAAAAAAAGTTGACATCTGCCAATGTTGAATATATTGAGGAAATTTTTAATTTCTCTGAGTTTATTTATTTGAAAATATTTTGTTAAATTGTGCAGCTTTTCGTATATTTTTGTTAGCTGATTAAATTTGTTAAAGATCGAATTGTATACAATACCTTTTAATCATTTAAAAATGACTTGATTAAATTACAAAATTGCCCTTCATATTTCGTTCTATGACAACAACTTCCTCTATGTAACTGAATTCAAATGTTAACTGTCGTCGGAAACTACGAACATCATTGTTGAATTTCATTTATATCACAAACACAAATAGACTACAATTTCTTTTTTTTTTTTTAATTAAAGCAAATTTCAATAGTAATCTTTTATTATACATACATACAGTTGCCCAATAAAGTCTACATACAACACCATAACTATGATTTTAACGAAATTTAACACATTTTTTATGTTAAGTCTTATAAATTAGTTAAATTTAAAAATAAGATTCCAAACATCTATAATTGTGCACATTTATTGTACCAAAATGGAAGTACTTGTAACTTGGTGCCCAAAAAGTGTACATACACCAAAAACACATCTCTAAAAGCAAGAAGAAAACACGTCTCTAAGTAACGGTATTTCGTTTTTTACTTATTTTTTGACCAGTAATAAGAGAAAACAAAATAATTAAGCAGCTAAAGTGAGTTTGTTGTTTATTATCCTTAGAATGTCGCAGAATTTACAAAAACGCAAAGAAATTTCGCAGGATATTAGAAAATTAGTGGTTAAATTGAGAAATGAATAAAAATAATATGGAAAAATTGCAAATATTGTTGGAATTAGCCGCTCTACAGTTCAAAATATTATAAAAAATTATAACATTACAAATACAACAGAAAATAAATACCGATCAGGCAGGCCATGTAAGCTTTCAGTGCGCGAAAAGCGGAATGTTTTCAGACTCTTAACAAATAATCCAAGAATTAATGCTGTGAATATCGCGAAAGACCTTAAAATTTCTATGCAAATAAATATTCATCCCGAAACTGTGCGCAATGTTTTGAGAGCTAATGGTTTTCCAAAGAAAAAACCGCGTATTAGCGAAACTAATTTAAAAAAACGTTTTGAATATGCAAAACTACATTGACAGATTCGATTTTTGGAAAAATTATCTCTTTCGTGATGAGTCTAAATTTAATATATTTGGATACGATGGTAAACAAAAAGTATGTTTAACTAAAGTTTACAAAACCTTTTTTTAATGAAAAAAATTTAGTTATTCGTGTTGTATGTAGACTTTATTGTGCAACTGTATGTATGTTTTGGCAATATTTTCTGTAAGGAAAATCTCATAATATAAAATACATAAATATTTATCAAAAATATTGGTTACGCCTTTTTAGGCAAATAATTACGAAATGTGAACGCAGCTTTAGTTAAATTTTACGTGGTGTTACCTAAGGCATGAAAAACTCATACATGCATATGCAAATGTGTAGCTGCTGTCTGTGCTGTTGCTGGTGGTGAAGGGTACAAAAAATATATTCCAAATAGATTTAAGATTTAGAGTCGTTTTATTGACGCTTATTTAAATTAGTTAATATTTTATACTAAATTGTTGTTATTTATAATAATTATTGTAGCTGTTAGTTGTTGTTATTGTTTGTTTATCACAAATTTCTTAATAATTCCGTATTGGCAAACAACAACTGAAACAGACAAATAAATGAATCATACTCTACTAAATAAATCATACACATACACACACCAATAAACAACAAAAAAAAGAAACAGTTATAATAATAAGAAATTTAATTACAATGTTACAACGGTCTACAAAACAACGGTAGCAAAAGCATGTAACTGTCCTACACACATGCCTACATACTTTCAAAACATTATACTACTTCCATGTAATTATTTAAGTTAACCCAAAGGTGCATGTGTGTTAGTCCACATACTACCTAACTACTAGTACTTAAGTGCGAGTGCAAAATAAAATAGAATGGAATTAAAAAAAAGACAGACAAAAAAATTATTGTTAAACATCATTGCAAGTGACAAAAGGTAATAAAATATAATTAAAAAATTATCATGACTTTAATAGAAGAATGAATGCGAGAGCATGCTTGTATGTGTGAATACAAACTTAAATCAACAGGCTGTGGTCAAGGTAATGAGAATGAATATGTCGAATATTAAATCATATGATTTGAGGGAAAAATTCTGATTGCAAGAAGGTGCTGGGTAAACATGTCACACTGTCTGTAAAAACTGTCATTTAATTAAGGCATAAAAGACTTTGTTATCAGTATCACATTTGTATATCCCAGCAAATATTAGGTAATGTCTTGCTCTTACTAAACAACATACTTTTCAATGAATATTACTATTACTTACTAAGAAGTATTTCAGTAATGACTTGATTTATAATGTGATACGTAAGTGCTTATTTTCAGACATTTGCTTACAGACACATACAATACAATTTCTTGTTGCGAAATTTGCTAGAAGCCATTCTAATAAATAAATTTTTATAATTCTCATTTAGTTTAACATGCTTAGGATATAAGTAATAATTATTTTGACAACAGCGGCAAAGCATTTCATTGACAAAGTGATGATCTATAGATTTTCGCAGGTTCATAAATTTCAAATTAACGTATCGCTGAATAATCTAACAGAATTTTCGTCCTTAAAAGAGCCGAACGACTTCTGTAAGTCCATCATAAAGGGTGATTTTTTAAGAGCTATAGGAAAGTTAAAAAAAAATCACACAAAATTCATAAAAATGCATGAAATCTTTATTTGAATCGATAGTACGGTCCATATAATTTAATATTTGAAGATTATTTCATGCAAATGTTGACCGTGACTGCGCCTCAAATGGTCCTTCCGCTTTCCTATTTTGGTATACTCTTTCCAACATTTCGGCCGGTATCTCATGAATAAACGCTTCAATGTTGTCTTCCAATGCGTCAATTGAAGTGGGCATGTGTGTATAGACATGAGCTTTAACATAGCCCCACAAAAAATAGTCTAAAGCCGTTAAATCGCATGATCTTAGGCGGCCAATTGACCGGTACCGAACGTAAAATAAAATGTTCACCGAACTCGCCTCTCAATCAGTCCATTGTTAAGCGTGCTGTGTGGCATGTGGCACCGTCTTGTTGAAATCACATGTCATGCAAGTCAAGCTCTTGCATTTTGGGCAAAAAAAAGTTGGATATCATCTCACGGTAGCGCTCACCATTCACAGTTACGTTACGATTCGCATCATCTATGAAGAAGTACGGTCCAATGATGCCACCAGCCCATAAACCGCACCAAACTGTGACTTTTTCTGGATGCATTGGCAGCTCTTGCAATGCTTCTGTCTGATCTTCACTCCAAAATCGACAATTCTGCTTATTAACGTACCCATTGAGCTAAAAATGAGCTTCGTCGCTGAACACAATTTTTCGCGCGATGAACTTTCTTAACAGAGCACGCATTTTGATAATAAAATTCAATAATTTGCAAGCATTGTTCGTTTGTAAGACGATTCATGGTTAAATTATAGACAAAACTGAAGATGTTTGACAGTGAAACAAAACACGAAACGTGCGTCAGCTGTTTAAACCAGTATTGCCAAAAAGACAGTAGCTAAAAAATCACCCTTTATTAATGGATTATTTAGGTTAATAAAATCAAGTGCTTATTTATTGCTATAAAAAAGTACTTATTAAAGTGCCTATTTATAAGCGATTGTAATAAGTACTTATAAAACTCCCTATTTATAAGCGAGCGTGGTAAGTACTTGCCTCTAATGACATCGCCGTGTAAAAATAATGGATTAAGATGTCAAATTGTTAGTAGTGTTCTAGTACTTTTAACTCATTATTTTGTAATGTATTATTTTGCTGGGATACTTCCCAGCTGTCACTTTTATCATAAAATCCATACTAATCAGTTTCACTTTGCAATTTTATTAATCTTATTTTACTATTAAAATTGTATTAAGAAAGACAAACATTTTTTCATTTCTTATGGTCTAAAGTTTGCTCACCAAATTAAAACAAAAAGTTAATTCAATCTTTTATGTTCTAAATACATTGTTCAATTCATATAATTAAAACAAATCAAATAATACTGATAAGATTTTAATAATTAAAGAATTAAATACTTTTATAGAAATATGTATGAGCGTGTGTGTACAGGCAATACATATGAGTGTGTGTATAAACAAATACAAAAAATAATTATTGAAGGACAAACGAACATTGACAGCAAGTTAAAGCTCGCCGTAACACACAAACAAATGACCAGCTACAGATACACAAACACTTAAAATTAAATCAAAAAGTTTAATAAAATATCTTTTAATTTTGTTTGTTTTTGTTTTTTTTAATTGGTACAAAAACAAATACCACAATTTTTAAAATCTATAGGGTAAAGCTCGACCACAACGTATCACCTACATCAGGACTTTATGCATCACTATAAAATCTAAATATTTAAATGTGTACGAAAGAGAGGTCAATAAAAACTCATCTTTAAACAACAAAAAAATTATTATTTAAAATCATAAATATTTAAAAAAAATTTTAAAAAAGTAGGGTATACAGTTTGATACTTGAATGGAAATTTTACAAAGACACAATTGCATCTTACTTTTGTAGATTTTTAAAATCTTATATAAATTATTCTTCAATTTTTCTATTCACATTTCAACACATTTATTGTCAATAAATTTTAACATTTTAAAAATTTAAAATTTTTTTAAATGTACAGCAATATCTGCTGCTCTGACAGGGAAAGATAATTTCAGTTGGGGCCAAACTAATGTACAACATGCACTTCAGTTTCTTACTGAATACATTCTCGCAAGTATTTCTTAAATTGTTTTACAGCTGTTTTTTATTAACAATAAATATCTGTTATAATTATCAGGTATTATTGTTACTTCTATTGTTTCTAATGATATTACTGTTATTGTTGTTGTTGTTGCATAAACATTTTTTTTATATGTTGACCATTGCTAACTACCAACAGCGATTAAGCTTTAATAAACGATGACTTTTGATATTAAAAGCACCATTGAAGCCAAACTTCAAACAAATGTATTATGGGAAATGAACAATAATAAATAATAATAAAAATACTAAAAAATAAAAAATTATACCCCAGCATCTTATACATAAAAAATATAACAAAGAAATTAATAATAAAAAAAAAAAAAATAAATTAACAACTAAATGCATAAAACGGTTGTTTATATGTGTGTATGTGGATTTTATTTAATTTAAACTGACATTATAATATTAAATTTTTCAAGGCTAAAAGGTGACACATGCACTGTAGGATAAATGAAGTGAAGAAGAGCTAAATCCCAAACAATACATACAAACTTTACAACAACAGAGTTCGAAAAAGTACATCAAGATTCGGCAGCCTGGTTTACTGTGATGTACTTTTTAGCGAACGGTACACAAACACACGTACTAAGTATACGAAGTACGCAATCAAGTTTGCGATATTTTTTCAATTACATTCATTTTGCATATACGAGCATAAAAGTATAATTTGATTGATGGAAACTTTATAGTGCGGACTTAAGTTCGGTTAGGTTGAAAATGAGGGGCACTAAAAGCCCCAACCCATGACAGGTATACACTTATGCCCAGTTGGCATGTTGTGCGCTCCATATAGACAACGGAATTCCCAAACAAGAACCATAATCATTATTTCCCATAAATAACAGACTAGTCCAAGAACCCAGTCCTCTCAATGTAATTCCTTATCTCCAGTTCGATTTTCCCAGGTATTCCAATTTCGGCATAGTATCCACTGTAAAATTCTCGCGCCTTATATGCCCAAACGCAGCACAATGAAAAAGGTAGTGTACCAAAGTTTCATCCTCTTTTTCGCATGCTCTACATCTCGTTTCCTTAGACAATTTCATGCGAGCTAGATGAGTTCTCAACTCCGTATGACCTGTAGTCACACTGGTTAGTCTCCTAAGTGTTGGTCTACTTAGTCTTAGAATCTCCTTTGATTTCCTAAGATTTGGGTTACCCCATAGTATTTTTGTCACATTACCGACATCAGTACTTTGCCATTTTCTGGCCTGCTCCTCAATCGCCCAACATTTAAGATTAAAGGGTTTAGCATTTTCCAAAGTTATAGTACTCAGAAGAGCTCCCATTTCGGATAATTTTTCGGCTTTCTCGTTTCCGATCAGCCCGTGATGGCTTGGTAACCATATTATCTCCAGATGTTCACAATTTGCATATGAATTTAACTCGCTCTTGCTTTGCAGAACGTTCCGGGATTCGAATTTCTCCTTTCTCAATGTCTTAATCACTGATTGGCTATCCGTAAAGATACGAATGAGGGCTTCGCTATTCGTTTCCTTTATTCACTTAAGTCCTTCCGTAATCGCCATGATCTCAGTGCGGAGTTGGTGTTATAAATATTTAAACTTAAAACACAATTTATTATTTTATAATCATTCTCTTGTAGACCAGTTGTAATGGGTCCAAAGTTTTGCATACATTGGGGATTACGAATGCATTACGGGCTAGTCCTTCAGGGACATGAAATACTAGTTTCACCTCGTTCCCATTGGCCTTCATATAATCGCCATATTTGGAAGTATTTCAATAATAATAATATTTGCAATAATAAGTTTAATGCATTAATCTTGGAGATCGAAGACAAATAGCCATACGGGAATTCTGACCAATTTGCCTCTGATCTTTAAACAACCTTCTGATTATGTCACACCCTATATGTATTCACCAGGGTGTCTAAACTGCAAATTTCCTCTGGGAGTGAGTGAGATATGGTAGGGACCTAGTGGAAGGCTTTCATACCAAGATTTATATGGACGGTTATTGAATGGACTCGGGGATTGGATGTGGCGTCTTCTATGGTGATCTAGGAATAGAGCTTATTTTCCGTCTACCGGAAGAATGCAGCGTATTTCAGACTGAAACATTCGGTATCTGGAAGAATACTGAATGACAAGAATATTCATGAAAATATTTGTATTTTTGTCGACAGTCAGGTGGCACTCTTGTCACTCATACACCACTGCGTTGAAAATGGTCGGTCAATGCAGAAAAAACTTGTCTAGGCTTGGTCATCTGACCGACGTTGCTCTATTTTGGGTCCATGTGCATAGAGGCGAATATAACTAAGAGCGTGCGGATGATGTGGCCAGGGGAATTTCCTCAAGGCGAATATGACTACGAGCGTGGGGATGATGTGGTCAGAGGGGATATGCCCTGGATATCTCCAATCCAAATGCAATCGCAATCCCGTTGGGGACTATCAAAAGAAAGATCTCCAGACACTTTCTTAAAAATTTCCAAAAGAAGGTGATGTGAACTGAAGAAATGTAGAGTGGCCAAACTTACGTGACCCCCTTTTGATATCAGACATATGTCGCAACTTACGAGACGAGGGAAACAAACAAGTCGATTCGAACTGCCCTGTAGCGACCACTGTCGTAGCTGTCTAAATTTTGGAGAAGGAGGAAACGGTTTTTCCCCTTCTCTGCGACACAGGATCGTAGGCAGACATAAACTAGATGATTTCTCTCAGATATTCAATGTCAGGTTGAAAGATATATATTATCACCACTTAGACACAAAATTTGGCGAGTGATATGATATTGTTAAGACGGCTTCATTTATACTCCACTTGGCAGTTCGCGCGTACAACCACCCAACCACTCTAATTCTTAATCATAAGAATTTCTAATTAATTCCGTAGTTTTTGTTTACCTCTGGTTCTTCATCGTATTGGTATTTTTTGGAAAAATACCCTTAAAAAAGGCGAAATGATGTTGTTAAAAGTGTATCAAAAATATTTGTCTAAATACACTAAAGATCAAAATTAGACCTGGGGCCGAATTACGGCATTCGATATCGATCGAAATTTGAAAATTCTTCTTAGAATCTCTATACCTAAAACACAGCGAACTCGATCGATCGAGTAAAATTTCGTTCGATATCGAATGCCGTAATTCGGCCCCTGGACGCCACAAAAAAAAATGTAACAAGATAAAAAGTATCTAATTAGAATTTGGCACTAAAATGTGCCACAAAATCGGATTTCAAGAGATTGGTTTGTGTAAACAAGGCGTTCCGATTTTAAATTTTATTATAAGTCACCATACCGAAGAAAGCTATAGGAACAATCTATACATATAAAAGTGAAACTCTGTCTGTGTGAGTGTGTGTTAGCTATAAACTTCGAAACCGTAAAGCCGATCGGACTCAAACAAGTTGTTGTACACATTCCAGGGAGTGTTTATGGGTGGTTATCATTTTTAGCTACTCGCACTAAATAGATTTTTCTGAAACTTTGCACACATATTGAGCTGTCATGACTATATAATTTTGTGATAAGAAAAGTGGGCAGGGCCACGCCCATAAAAAAAGTTATAATTTTCAGCTACTTGAACTTCACCGATTTTTTTGAAACTTTGCACACATATTGAGCTGTCATGACTATACAGTTGTGTGATAAGAATAGTGGGCAGTGCCACGCCCATTAAAAAAATATTCTAATTTTTAGCTTCTTGCACTTGAAACTCAAATAAAATTCAGAATGCATTTTTATTCATTAAAGGTCGTAGCAATGCGTGCCGGGCTTGGCTAGTATCAATTAATTAAAAGATGCCAACCAATTTGGGCATTTAAGCAAACATTTATTTACAACATTTTTCTTTTACTCTAGACAATTCTATATTTTGTTGTTAAGCAATGTCCAGTAAGGTTCAGGTATAGGCGAACGAATACGTTTGCCTTTGTAGCGTTCCTCAATCTGTTAGTATGTCTAATGAAATTGAGCACCATCTTCATTAGATTCTGATGCCAACTAGTGATTGAAGTAATCCATATGAGAATATAAAAAATCAACTTTTGATGAAAACCATACTTTTTTTTGTAAAATAAAATAAATGTAAAAAACTAAAGAACAATTGTGCAGTTTGCTACAAGATAAAACAAATCTACCGGGCATATAAAAGTACGGTACAACTTTTTTTTTTATTCGAACTCTGTATTGAATTTAACATGTGTTAACAATAAGTAAGACATACATTCGTATGTATGTAAAATACGCACTTCCGTCTGATTTATCATTGAGTAAAGTTGTTGCTTTTTTTATTCCAAAAGCGAAAGGTTTTGATAATTTTTTCATTTCAATACAAAATTTTAAAGTAACCTTGTGTTAAAATTGTATTTAAATACAATTTATGATTGATCATGTAAGTCGTAAAGTGGCAAACAGCAAGAGCCAACATTAAAAATATAATTTAATAATTTTTACTTGTGAAGAAAAAGGCTCTTTTAAATAGAAAAAAATCTTTTTAAGATGGATTAAAAGATAAAAGAAGTGAATATGCAAAACTGATCGATCATGCGTTAATAAGTGGATTTTTAATTAGCACACATCAGGTGATTATAAATTCATTGCATTTACAACAAAAAACTTAATCACCTCTGTTTTGTAAATCACTTTAACAAAGTTTTCATTGAAATAGTTTTTTCTTTATTACTAACCAAGCCCGGCGCGCATTGCCACGACCCTTAATGAGTAAAAATGCATTCTGAATTTTCACTGAATACATTTCAAAAAATATATATTATTGATTGTTATTATAATGCTGTAAAAATGAACAAAATTTTTGGTGTTCCCACTCGGGAGCATGCGACGTAGAGCTTGCCATGCGAAAAGCATGGATTTTCCAAATTCAATCCTGCAACACGCAGAGATTGTCCTAGTGCTTTGTTGATGGTAATAGCGAAGGCAAGGCAAACAACAAGGCGAAGGCAAATCGGTGAGAACCATTGCAATGCGTGAAAATAACTGAAGATAATAAATTATTTTTAATGGGCGTGGCACTGCCCACTTTTCTATTGACGAAATTATAAAGTCATGACAGCTTAATATGTGTGCAAAGTTCAGAAAAATCGGTCCAGTGCAAGTACCTCAAAATTTTAACTTTTTTTTTTATAGGCGTGGCACTGCCCACTTTTCTAATCACGAAAATATATAGTCACGACAGCTCAATGTGTCTGCAAAGTTTCAGAAAAATGTATCTAGTGTAAGTAGCTAAGAATCATAACTTATTTTTTATGGGCGTGGCACTGCCCACTTTTATAATCACGAAATTGTATAATCATGAGAGTTGAATATGTGTGCAAAGTTTCAAAAAAAATCGGTCAAGTGCAAGTAGCTAAAAATGATAACAAATTTTTTATGGGCGTAACCCCCCCTTTTTACCACCCATAAACACTCCCTGGAATGTGTACAACAACTTGCCAAAGTTTGAGTACGATCGGCTTTATGGTTTCGGAGTTTATAGCTAACACACACAGAGTTTCACTTTTATATATATAGATAGAACATAGATTAATTTTCTAAAAAAAATGAGGTAAGGTGATTTACAAAATACCAATAATGTCACATATACAAACACACTGAGTTCATAACGAGATAAAATTTGTATTAAACACTCGATATTAAATTGTGAAATTATGTAATCGTTAAAGAATGCTGATGTGAACGGTGGTATTTCACACAAATCGGAAGTGTGCTAAGTTTAAATTAAAAAACTGGGTAAATATCACTGTGGTTGTCACTCTCTTTTCTACAAGCTAATTTACTCTAATCATTTTCAGACTGTGTGTGAATGTGTGTGTAAATGTAGTTTAGTTTTAATAATGTTAATTCTATTGTAGCGAATCTTAGTTAAATTTTGTTTAATTTTATTCAACAAGTTTAGTTCTTAAGTCTTTTGTTTTAGTGAAAAAAAAATGTTCAACATTTAAAACATTTACTAATTATTGTTTAAATATTCAAATGATTTTAGGTGTTTCTGTTTTTTTTTTTTATAAATATTCTAACGTTCGTCTAGAGGATTAAACTAGTGTATGCTGGTTTTTTTTTTGGCGTGAGCTGTGTCTACAAATTTTAAACTTGTTTTAAGTATTTAAACATCAATCAGAAATTTCAAACTGTTTTTTTTTTAGTTTCATTTCATTTTTCTTAATAATTAATTGAAAAAATTATTTACACCATTTATTTTAGCAAATCAAATTTTAATCAAGTGTTTTAGTTGTTGTTGCTGTTGTTGCTGTTTTGGACTTACTGATTGGTTGTTTAGCTGTTGTTATTTGCATTGTAAAAAATATATATTTAAAAACATACATATCGTATGAACGCATACTCAGACATACACACATATGCATATGCATAACAAATATTTTTGTTTATTAATTTGTTTTATTTTATTTACGTGTGGGCAAATTTGCATTTTAAATGCATTCTAATTGTAATTTTCCAAACAGCGCGAGCTGTATGCATGTGAGTGTGTACATGTCTTTAGGTTCGCATGTACATATATTTACGTATTTGATACAAGTACGCAGACAGCTTTATGTACTTGTCTGCTGTGATTACCCTGCAGTTTTTAAAAATAACAAAATAAGACTTTTTGTGACTTTTAACCAAAAACTACTTGATTAAAAGTTTTTTCGATGCTTTGTTAAATGTTTAATGAGACTCCAGTGAAACCTTAACACTAGTACAAATACTTGTCAATAAAATTTCGCCAAAACTGTTGGGCAGTGCAAACATTAATACAAAAATAAACAAACAAACAAACACAAAAACACTAACAATAATTGCAACCAGCTTGTAAATATTTTCATAATGATTTGTGTGTAATTTATGTTTATTAATCTTTTGATTATACACTCTGTATACGAATAAACACAATTTTATTCCATTTACTTTGTGTTTGTTAAAAAAAAACTAAAGCGTGTTTTTTTCTTGTTGCTGTGGTGTTTTAATTTCATTATAAAGTTTTAAGATTTTTAAGAATTGTCAAGGTTGTTTGTTTATGAGTTTTAATTAAATCACATAGACTTTGTTACAATAGTACTTTGTTATTTTCGTTGTTGAATTAACAAGTAATATTTAACAATAATTATATTGTAAGATAGAGCTTCTTTTTATCGTTGCTAAAATGCCAAAGTTGCGTTAAATGGCTAAATTTTGCAAAAGCCACTGATAAATGTTTCATTTTGCATTACACGTTAATGCACTAACTGCCTGTTTTTTTATACCCTTCACCTGTGGTGCACAAGAGTATATATAGCTTTGCCATTCCGTTTGTAATTTCTACAATTTTCATTTCCCACCCCATAAAGTATATCTTTCTGAAAACTTATGAATAGAGGAGTCGATTAAGCCCTGACCGTCTGTCCGTGTGTTGGTTGAAATCAACTTTTAGAAGCAACTATATGTTCCTCAGATCTGTGTATGGTATCAATCTCTTGGAAATATCCGTGAATGAATCGCTATTGAAATTTAGCACAATCGCCCTATAACTTTCTGGGATATAAGCAAAAAACCACGACCACCTCGTTTATTTCGCAATTAAAACAACAACATACATATATACCGGTTAGAGTAAACGTGGCATCGAATCCCAGCTGAGCCAAAAAATTTTTTTTATTTTATATGTTATTTATATTTTTTTTTAATTTTTTTTTTTAAATTTTATTAAAAATTTTTAAAAATTTTTTTTTTTAATTTTTTTAAAAAATTTTATTAAAAATTTTTTTAAATTTTTTTTTTAATTTTTTTAAATAATTAATAAAAAAAATTGTTTTTTTTATTTTTTTTAGTGTTTTTTGTTTTTTTTTTTTTGTTTTTAATACATTTTTTTGTATTTTTTTTTTTGTAATATTTTTTTTTTCGGGAACACATAAACTCGTACGTAAACTCAATTTCTAATTCTGCAATGGGATGTTTTTTATATGTATGTACGTATTTCATATGAGATGAATGGTGATACAAACAATTTTTATTGCATGACTACACGTTGTGAAGGGTATATAAGATTCGGCACGGCCGAATATAGCACTGTTACTTGTTTAGTTTTTGTTTTTGTTTCAATATATTTATAAGAATGAAAAATTTCGTTCGCATTTAAAACAACAGGCAGTAAATTAAGCCGATGAGTTTTAAAATCAATTGTCTAAATGAATGTGAAACAAATTCAGGACGATTTTAAAAAGCTATGAATCTTCGAAAAAGTAATGGAAAACTATTTACACACACATAGCAAAGGTGCATTTGTGCAGAAGTTTTTTAAATACATTATTCTTGTAACAGGGATCCATAGAAATTTTTTTTTTGTTATAAAAAAAAGGATTCTTCGACTTGTTGGTTTTATTTGTTTTTGATAGAAAATCAAATTTTATTACAAGAATATATAATTCGTCAATAGTAGTTATTTCGCACACTGTAAAGTGGAGAGACAGACGGACAGGCGCATGGAGGCATACATACGTATAAGACAAACCGCACAAACTTTCATACAGTGACAGAAACCTGTGTTTACATTTATTTACTTATTTATGTTTGGTTGTTTATTTATTAAATAAACAATTGTTGGGGATTTGTGTATTTAGCGAAGACTTTAACGTTACCGCTAGTAAGTAATTGTTTAACTATTTATTTAGCGCCATTAGCACATGATGTCAAATTGACAAGCACGTCAAACTTTTAAATGAAGATGATGCACACTTTACAATACGAATATTAACGGTGTTAATTAAAACTTTTTTTGTTTTGCTATTTCGTAGAAACTTTAACACTTTCGGTTATTCACAATAATATTGTTCATAATAATACGGAGGCACATACATAAATACACATTTAAGATCACAGCAAGCGTTCGTAATGTGAAAATTTATAAAAATTACTAATTAAATTTCAAACACACAACACCACTAAGTAGTAGTCTCTACAACCATTCCCAAGACATGTGACGTCATTGACGTTTTGAATGTGTATTTAAATAATTAGAGGGCTTAATACATTTAGAACCTATTTGACTTTATAAGCATTTCACAATATATTTGACAACAATACCATTATTAGCAACAAAAAAAAAATATAACAAAGAATGAAACAAAAAACCAACCCTTTTAATCAATTAAATCTAAGATTGGCAACAAGTTGCAAAAACGACCCTTTTCTAAGCGATTGTCTTTGTAGTTGTGTATACTCTAGTTTCTGCACTATAATTTTCGCTGCAGTCGAGCCAACCAGCCAGTGAAATAAAACATTTCCTTTAAGAAAAAATATTTGTTGTAGTGCAAAAAGAGAAAGAAAGAAAAAAACACTACTGTATCCCACAGAGTGCAATGTTTGCATTGTTATTTCCTGTTAATAAATTTTCACACCACACCAAACATACACACACTCAGGCGCACACTCATAGGCACACAGTAATTTACAATGTTTGCAATAATGGCACACACACACACACACAAACTCATTTGTATTTCGCACATGAATGTATGTAATAAGGTTTCCTTCCACAGAGGAAGGAAATATTTTACTTTGTAAATATTTATATGATCGAATGCTTGTGCAAGTACATACATGAATATGTAGGTCGGTCGGTCGGTCGGTGGTCTTTTGTGTTAAATAAACTAGAGTTAAATGTCAGAGTAGATCGACATGCCATGAATACCACAAATAACTGCCTACTGTTACGGCCCTAAAAGCGTGCGACTTTTTGACTTTTCAATACGAAAAATTATAAATGCCGAAAACTATACACACACTTACACACCATTTATTTTTATGTTGAGTTAAAAACTTATTTATTATGACATTAAAATTCAATACACATTAAACATAATGAAAATAATAATAAAAAAATAAGAAAAAAGTTTAAACGCCTTCACAAACAATGATTGGTTGAGTTGAATTGAGTTGAGCGCGTAATCAGACATTTGTTTTTAATAAGCCAACAACAACAACAACATTAGTATCTATAACAATTAAATACAACACAATGTACACAAACACTTTTTCAACTAAGTACAACTAAATAAATACAATAGGACGGTTCAACATATATAAAGCGTGATCCATTTTGAGGTCCCTACTTTTTTAAAGAAAAAAAAATACAGAAAATTAAAATTTAATGGAAAATGTTTATTCTCATTTGAATGAACATTCTTTGGCATTTATTTCTTGAAGATTATGTCTATCAAATGTTGGCCGTTGCTACGTCGCAGATGGTCCATCCGTTGAGTCCAATTTTCGATGACTCGTTCGAGCATTTCGACTGGTAACTGGCGAAAACGGGTTTGTTCGCATAAACTTTAGACTTTACATATCCCCTCAGGAAAAAGTCTAATGGTGTGATATCACACGATCTTAGTGGCCAATCGACCGGCCAAAAACGTCAAATTATGCGCTCATCGAAGTGTTCTCTCAAAAAATCCATTGATTGATGCGATGTGTAGAAAGTGACGCCGCCTTGCTTAAACTAAATGTCGCCGAGATCACGAGCTTCATTTTCAGGCATCAAATAGTCGGTTATCATGGCACGATAAAGCTGAATCGACTCTCCACGGCCTTCGTGTACACTCTCAGCTACGGCCGCAACACTTCACAACGTGCTGGACGTGGTCTATTCGATCGAATATTATCCAATAATGAATGCTGGGTCTCAAAATAGGTGATAGTGTTGCGAATAGTACGCTTCGCAGGCCGATTATGTTGACCATAAGTTGAGCGAAGTGCTCGAAACACATTCCTCACAGAACGTGAATTTTCGTAATAAATTTGAACGATTTGTAAACGTTGTTTAGGCGTAAGTCTTTCCATTATGAAATGCCAAACAATAGTAAACAAAAAAAAAACAAGACAGCATGACACGACTCACACGTGATCTGTCAAAAAAAAGTCTATTGAAAAAAATATCACTACTTAAATCACCCATTATTATTCTTTATATTGCTACAAATCACTTAGAAATAAATACTTCTGCATATCAGCGAAATAAATAAAATCTTAAAAATTTGGCGTTATGCCGCGTGATTTTTTTTCTATTTGGTTTTTAAGTGGAAATTTTTCCAGCGTAAAAAAAGATACATGACATGTGGCAATGCATTAAAAATATAAAAAGGTTTGCCATTTCACCATGAATAAACTAACAAATAAAGAACGCTTTCAAATACTTGAATTTTATTATAAAAATTCGTGTTGTGTGAGAAATGTGTTTTTTCGCTGAATTTTCTTTAATGACGAAGCTCACTTTTGGCTCAGCAAGTACATTAGAAAACAGAATTTGGTGTGAAGGACAGCCAGAGACAGTTCAGGGGATGCCCATATACTCTGAAAAAATCACGTTTTGGTGAGGTTTTTAAATCGTACTTCATCAAGAAAACGATGAAAAAACAACGCTACAGTAAATGAAGCAAAGTACCGTGCGATTGTTACCGACTTATTTTGACCAAAGTGGAACAGCTGGACTTAGTTGACATGTGGTTCAAAAATACGATTTCCTCATGCCGTATGGCACGCGATATTTTTATTCCTGGAGAACAGAATCAATAAGGGAGATGTATTCCTCTATGCCGTAGCACTCTTCTACAACTTTTATAAGATGATTTCATTCAAATCTTGACTTTTCAACTGGAACTTCCATACAATTTGTAGGAAAACATCCCTTTTTCACAAACCCCCCCCCCCCCCCCCCCCCCCAAATCCACGCTTCCTTCAGTAATTATTAATTACTATCAGTCAGTACTGTCCCAATGCGGACTAAAAGGAAACGCTTTATGATTTAACAGCGTTGTATGATTTTGCGTTTGCTACAAAAGTTTTGTCGGAACTTAAATATCCAACGCGAGTATCATACGCAAGTTTGTGTAAAAACTTGGTGATACTGATTTGCTAGCAGACATCCCCAATGTCGTACGGGGCGTACTGACAAAACTGTGAGACTTATCCCAGAACATCGCCTCGCCATCTAACTTAACACAAAATTTTACCCACCTGGATGATGAGAATTTAGTGCTAAATATCTAAAATTATTTGCTGGCAATGTCTAATTGACTTAACAATTGAAAGCAAATGACCATCCACCTTATAAAGTTTTATGGGTTTTGGTCTTACAAAAGCTCCAATTTAACATAGAATATTTCTTGCGAAGCGTATTTTCATATTGACGCTTATGTTAACAATTACAATCAGCGGCGAGTAATACAAAGCAATAATTACGAATTTTTTTTATAGGTTTCAGCCGGATAGCGCATCATGTCACACAACTGATAAAACTATTAAACTTTTGCGTACTTAATTCGGTGATTGTGTTATCGGTCGTCTTGGTGATGACAACGTCTCCGAGCTGCGATTCGACACCTCTTTAGACTTGTTATTGAGGGGTGAAGTTTAATGCCGCTGTTATGCATATAATCCAGCAACGATTTACACTCTTAAAGCTAATATTGTCATAGTCATGTGCTAGAACCAGCAACCGTCAACAGCAATAAAAATTTGAGCAGCCTAAAAAAGTAACTGGAAAGCCAGTCGGGGCCGTAACATAAATAAAAATGAATTAAGTTGATTTAATTTGATTTAAAAAAAAACATACTCGTATTTGGACCACCCCCGTTAATAGTTTCGGACAACTTCTCGATTATTCTCAAGCAAATGAAAAACAATACAGAACAGGAAAAACTTTCGCAAACACTGAACACTGTTCTCTAAACATCACACAAATGGGACCACCCTAAAGTACATTTGAACATTAATGGGTGTAAATTACTTGTTGGCTGGTTCGCTGGCTTTTTAATTTTCTTATTGCAAATAAAGCATGCGCTCAAGCACGCGCTTAATTATACATTTACAACAAAAACATGCATAATTCACATTATGCGCTCCATTACCCACCCACGTTACCGTGGGCAAAAAAAAATAAAAAATTCACATGCATGAGCCTTTTGGTGAGCGGCAGCTATTGTAAGATCTCTCAGGTGTTTAAACTGTATTTAGCGAACCAATTAACATTACAGTGTGTTTTGTTTAAGAAAAAAATAAATTTAAAAAAATAATTCATCACACTTGTTAAACACAAAAACAAAAACATGTTTATGTTTTCTTGTTGTTTAAAGCATATGAACAAATAATTATGCAAAACGAAAGAAAAATATACTGAAGAAATACTGAATCGAATGGCAATTTTGTTTTCAATTTAACAACATCTCGTTGCTCGTTAATGATTTTGCAAATAGCAAACAACAAGAATTGCTATTAGATTTAAAATTATTTATTCAAATCAGTGGAAATTGGCAATTTTGCCATTTTGTGGCAGCTACAGCTACAAATTGCCATTGTGGTTAATAAAATTCAATCATGGAATAAAATACAAATAACTTTTGCTACAACTGCTTTAAATGCCAGCGAAAAGTTGCAGAAGCAGCATAACAAAAAATGAAATTAAATTTTTTTCAATTTAAATTTAGCCTGTAATGCAAATAATGTTCAAATTTGTTTCAAAGTCTTAGAATACCGCAAATAAGATCATGATGGCATTAAATTTTATTTCTAGCAGGAAAAAAAAAAACAAAACAGCTGTGTTTACTTTAGAAGAGCAAGAGGAGATTTTTATTTAAACGGCCGTTAGAATGAACAGATGCTCTAAAAAGATTAATGCCAACGGCCGTACTGATATTAGACATGCATACATATGTAAAGGAGCACTTTGAAACCTTAAGATCTTTAGACCAACACCTTAGGCTTTTGCTGCACACAGTTGTCTTTTGGGTCCTTTTGGTGCCTTTTAAGAAAACAACAAAATTTACTTACACAAATGAAAGGATTGTCATTCCTTCGGACAACGTCCACATAAATGGAAAAGATACAAAAGCACCCTTTTGTTAGAATATCATGCGCACAGTACCGAGCGCAACTAAAGTTAATTTGCATAATTTCAATTCGACAATGAAACGAACTGAAAAAAGATGCGGTCGAGCATGTACTCTTATAACAACAAAAAAAAAACAAAATCCTTTATTTTTTCCTCATAACAACAAAACAATACGTAACTAAACCATATAAGCAATAAAAAGGACGTTGTATGTCATTGTTGGACAAAGTTATGACCGATATATTCAGCGTCCTTTTCCTAATGCCACACAACAACAAATACCAACTTGGAAAAAAGGACTTCCAAGGCGATGATGCTGTAAAAAAAAGAACTAAAGCAAAAGCTTATGCAAATTGATTTTTATTTCTTCTACTAGTTGTCTTATAATTGAAAGAAACCCCTTTTGCAATACAAAAAAACTTATGAAAAGATCCGAGTGGACTTGAAGACAAATATGTCAGGTATGCATTGTTGTTGATGATGGTAACTGGATGTTAATAAAAAAACAACCCTTGTTTTAATAAATTTTACTTTGTCTTTGTTTTAATATGAAAAGCAGATCCCTTTAATAAAACTATCTCTCGCTCACTCAGTCATGTTGTCTAAATTATCTTAAAATGTCCATTTCAGTTAAAATTAATGCATCATCGTCAGCGAAATTCACAAAAGAAAACATTCATTAATTCATGCGCACATTCACTGGATTTTTTTTCATTGTCATCCGTTTTTGAATTCATTCATTCATGTATTTCTTCATTCATATGTGTGTATGTATGTATGCATGTATGTACACAATCAAGCATCCTTACATTCTACAGATAAGAAATCACTTAAAAGAAATAAAATGTAACTGAAAGGAGCACTGACGTATTAACAGAAAGACAGAGAGACAGACAGACAGATGGACAAACATACAGGACATACAAATGCCATCGTACATACATGTAAAGGTAGATATGTTTGTATGTATCCACACTCATAAATACAAGTCCTCTAGGTATTTCAGTTATTTTATATTTTGGTCTGTATGCACAAGCATGCAATCCCATTCCACTCTCAACTGTTTGGTTCTAAATGATAACGAGCTATAGACATACCCATACACCAACCTGTCCATTTATATAAACTCAAAAAGAGTTTGATTATATTTTAACGAGTTACATTATTTTTAATGCAACAAATTCAAAATATGGAGGAAAAAAAACTACAACTAAATATTATAAAATAAAAGAAGATGAAGGCAAAAGAAGATAAAATAATTAAGACGATGATAATGAGGATGATGATGATGACTACGGCAATGCATGTAAAGTGAAATGCACAATTGTTTTAACAACGACTGCAATAAGAAACCTTAAGGATCCCAGTGCGTGTCCTGCTAAATAAAAAACACTTTACACACAAAGTCTTTGTGAGTAATAACAAACAACCAAAAAGTGTGAGAAAATCAATTCATAATTATTTTTTCTTCATCGTTCTTTTCCTTTATGGAAGATTCATGTTTATTATTTATAGTCTTACGACGGCTTTAGACACAAGTGTCTCAAGTCAGACTTAAGAATATCTTATTTTCATTAAATGTTGTGCCTGAGTTCAGGTGCATTTTTACGTACTCATAATTGTTAAGTATTAAAGTATTCATTGTGAGAATATGCCATACACGCTTGCAAGAAATATACTTAAAACTAAACCAACAACAACAACAACAATAATTAAAAACTCTGTTGATAGAAAATATTTAAGGTGCCTATTAAAAGACAAAAAATGTACAAAAATTAATTCAAAAGAAATTGTACACGCAAAAGGAAACCCATGCTCAAGCTATGGTCACTACGAGCAAATTATATTCTCTTTAACATTCATGTTTAATTTTAATGCAAATAACCCAGCAAAAACAAATTAGAAGTAGTGCAAAGCGAATTAAATTTTAAAGACTTCTAAATTAGTTGTGTAAAAGCAATAATTCTAAATGACTCCCTAAATGCGAAGCAATTTGTCATAACTGATGTGCTTAAAAATGAATGCAACATTATGCAAAATAATAACAATAAATTAACAAAATTAAATCATGTAACAGCGAATGCATTTAACAATAAATGCATGAGTTCTGTGCGCTTGTTAAAATAGAGTAGAGTTCATTGAAAAGTTCATGTAAACACATGATCTCCAATGACACGCCAATGTTAAAATTATAATTAAAATTAAATCCCTTAAAATTTACTTTTTTGTCATAGATTTTTTTGTTGGGTTTGTATTTCTTTTAAATCATCTCTTTCGTTACGACAATCATGTATTTCGATATGGTTGTTCCCAAAAATAATATGATTAATTTTCTTAAACACAATCATAGTAATGTCTTGACAAATAATAACATTATGGTCATAACCACTTAAGTTTATTACAAATAATCATGATTTTTCTTATTATTTAAATTTTTTAATCAGGCTTGAGTTCATATTAATATTCTTTATTTTTACAAAGAATTTTTTTAATTGTGATAAATGAAAGAATAAATCTTGAAAAATTATATTTTTACCGACACTAGCCGAGTGGAATGCATTTTCGAAACCAGCTACGATTTCATCATCAGCACTCTGATCGGTGGTTACATGTTGGTTGTAAATATCATCTATTTAACTCACGGGACTTATGTTAATTGAATTCGGTAACTAATTTTTAGTTTTTCCTATTTCATATATTTTTACCACAATGAGTTAGATTGAAATTTTAACCAAACAGCAACCCTTTTTACTTTTGTTTGTTATTATCTTTCATTTATCACTATTTTTGTCCTGCTCTAGCCACCAGTTAGGTAGCGATAAGAACAGATAATTGTTTTTAACAATCAATGTTTATAATCATTTGTTTTATTTTCTGTGAGGTCAGTATACAACGAAATGTTGACTGACTAACAGTGAATGAATGATTTTTTGCACCGTGCCCTGTGTAGTTTAAACAGAAAAGTTCGACAAAATAAAAATTCAATTTATATAAACACAGGGCACGGTGCAAAAAATCATTCATTCACTGTTAGTCAGTCAACATTTCGTTGTATACTGACCTCACAGAAAATAAAACAAATGATTATAAACATTGATTGTTAAAAACAATTATCTGTTCTTATCGCTACCTAACTGGTGGCTAGAGCAGGACAAAAATAGTGATAAATGAAAGATAATAACAAACAAAAGTAAAAAGGGTTGCTGTTTGGTTAAAATTTCAATCTAACTCATTGTGGTAAAAATATATGAAATAGGAAAAACTAAAAATTAGTTACCGAATTCAATTAACATAAGTCCCGTGAGTTAAATAGATGATATTTACAACCAACATGTAACCACCGATCAGAGTGCTGATGATGAAATCGTAGCTGGTTTCGAAAATGCATTCCACTCGGCTAGTGTCGGTAAAAATATAATTTTTCAAGATTTATTCTTTCATTTATCACAATTAAAAAAATTCTTTGTAAAAATAAAGAATATTAATATGAACTCAAGCCTGATTAAAAATTTAAATAATAGTTTAAACAGAAAAGTTCGACAAAATAAAAATTCAATGATTTTTCTTAACATATAGAAACTTGATTTTTCTTAACATTTAGAAAAGTTCATACATGCTCTTCATATTGCCTTTTCTCATGACATGGCTCAAGCTACAAAGTTCATCTTTGACAGCAACGTTTCATAGCAACTTTTAATCTGCTCGTTAGAAACTAAAGGGAAATTATTTTCCGGTTTGCTTTTTTTAGTATAAAAAATAGATGCGTGACATGTGACATTGCCAAAAATGTTACTTCACTTTATTATTAAAATTCATGCTGTGCGGGCAACGTGCTACGTAAATTACCTCCATTTTATAGATAATCGACCCACCGAACATTATATTCTAGCTGTTGTAAACAAGTTTTGTACCAGATGCCCTTAAGCAGACATTAGTTCACTATACCGAACCGATAAAAATATTGTTGCTTATCGCCCAATATAAAGAACGATAAAATTCACAATGTACCGTGACGCAAGGTACCATAAAATGATTACCGACTTCTTTGCATGAAATGGAAAAATTTAAATTGGTTGACATATGGTTTCAACTAGACGATGCCACATGCTACAAATACAAATGCCATTAGCCTAGGCAACTCACTTGGGTCCATTATATTGATACCATTGTGATACCTGAATAGAAAAGTAAGAATAGAATAGAAAGGAAGCAGACAAGTCCAGAGTCTCCGGCGGGAATCGAACCCGCAACCCCCAAACTAGCAGAACAGCACACTGCTGACTAATCCATCGGAGCACCCAATAGCCTATAGAGAAGCAAGTTTGGGGAGTAATTAAACGTTTTAGAGCAGTTAAATGGCAGCGAATATCATGCGATTTGAACCCACTAGGACATTTTTTGTGGGAAGAAGTGAAGTCTTCCGTGTACAGAAATAAGTCAGTCTCAAGCCAAACCCTAAAGCACAACAGTACACTTGCCATTGATGAGATATAAGCCGAATTGCTGGAATAATTACGCCAAAAATTGGACCTCACGAATGGAGCATCTAAGGCTTAAGCCGCTGACAATATTTATTAACTTATTTATTTAAGTCTATAGAAAAATTCCTTACAGACGTACAGTACATATAATACGAAATTTTTAAAGTGTAAATTAGTTCAAGTTTTTAAGAAAATATAATTTTATATAGAAGATACAAATTTAAAAATTTTACGTAAAACATCAAAATTTCCCTAATTTGTAGTTACACTATTTAATATATAAACAAATAAGAGTGATATATTCGGCCGTGCCGCATCTTATATACCCTTTACAACGTGTGATCATGCAATAACAATTGTATTAACATTCATCTCATTAATATGAAATACGTACATACATACATATATATTTCATTATCTTTATAATGACTTTATCCGCTTAACAACATCGCATTGTTAAAATACAAATTAAGTTTATGTATCTATGTATGTATTAAAAAAAATAAAATCCCAGTTTGTCTAAACTAGGATTTGAATCTACGTTCATCCAGTTTGTATTGCTGTGAAAAGTCAAGGTGGTCTTTTCATCATATCTTAGTTGTTTATAGAGCGATTTTTCTGATTTTCAATACCGATCTGCCCCCAAATATTTCTGATATTTTGGCATCTTACACGGGTCTTGGAAAGGGGTGGGGGCTTCAAAAAGTTGATTTCAACATGCACATGCGCGGACGGACAGACTGACACGAACGATGCTTAATCGACTCTCCTGTTCATAAGCTTTCAGAAAATATATACTTTATGGCTTCGGAAATGAAAATTGTAGAAATTTCACACGAAATGACAAACCTATATATACCCTTACACTCACTGTGAAGGGTATAACAATTAAAATTTCCAGAAGGATGGAAAGGAATACTGACTTTTCATTTTACCAAAAAGGAATTCTGAAGTGATATTCCCATTTAATAATCATGAAATTATGTTGCATTTAACATTAGTCTACGCTTTTTAAAATTAGAAAATTTAATGAGAGTCAAGCGTCTTTAATAAGAGGGAAGCCTTTCATTAGGTGTTCAGACTAGACCTCGAAGACAGAAAATGAAAAAACTTTGCTTGAACAGATTTAATAGCATTTAAATGCACTTGGTATTACGGATTTCATATGATGCAACCGTATTCTCATATAGGCCTTACTAGCGTTGTGAACAGCTCCTAAGTTATATATGGATGTAAGAGTTTCTTACGCCAACGTTTAATAAATCCCAGTACACCGATTGCTTTATTAACGTTATAACGTTAAATGTTTACGAAAATCCAATTTCCTATCTAGAAAAACTCAAGATCATTACTCCTGGGTGGCCCAAAATTACCGAAGGGTTTTTAATTGTATTTTGTAAAGAGTTGGGGAATTTAAAATGGTGCAGTACTCAATTGAACAACGTGCCCAAATTGTTGAGCTTTAAAGCAGAAGAAAATCACAATTTTATTCATAATTTAATTATGAACGACGAAGCCCATTTCCAATTAAGTGGGTTCGTTAATAAGCAAAACTGCAGGATATGGGCTACGCAAAATCCGAGAGAAGTTAAACAGCGAGAATTACACCCATCTAAGTGTACGGTTTGGTGCGGTGTTTCATCGGAAAGGATAATTGGTCCTAATTTTTTTTTTGAAAATGGGCACGGGGTCGCCGTAGCCGTCTTCGTCAATGGTGTCAGATATCGGACAATGTTGGGAAATTGTTTAGGGCCAGCCGTGTAAAACCATCCGCAAGTATGGTTCCAACAAGATGGAGCCACAGCGCACACTGCAAGGGACACGAACTATTCGCGTACAACTGATTTTAATTGGCCTTCGCGTTCACCGGATTTAAACGCTCCAGACTGTTTTTTTTTTTTTTTTTTTTTGTGTTAATTGAAAGGAAAAGTCTACATTAATAAGCCCAGAACCATCCAGCAATTAAAAAGCAATATACGCGCCGAAATAAACAACATAACACCTGAAGTTTTGCGAAAGGTTATGAAAAATGTGTTGGAAAGAGCACGAATTTGCGAAGCAGAAAATGGCCTCTACTTGCGAGATATTATTTTTCATAATTAAACTAAAAATATTCCCCATTTATATACTGTATTAAAACAAAAAATTTAATAATTATTTCTTAAATAAAAAGATATATTGAATTCAAATCCCTTCGTTAATTTTGGGCCACCCAGTAGTTCAAGATTTCAATGATTCATTGAGTAACAGCCATTTAATATAGCAAGTCTTGTAAAAATCTTATATTTATTTAAATTTAGTTTAGTTCCATAAAGTTTACATCACACCAAGTGGCAAAATGATTCAAATACATAAAATAATGCTTAAAAAGTAAATGGCAAACATTCATTTATCGCCCTTAACAAAGATTTCATTTACTTTTGTAAATATGGGTTTTACTTTTTTCTTTTATCATCTTTGTGCAGCCTTGTTTTGCACATTGGACATTATTCAGTAAGATTTTTAGTACTACTAAAGGTAAGAATTAAGAACGTTGTCTGAAATTTTATTTTGGTAAATATTATTGTCTTTACAACAAACTTATTTATGACTAGGAAATATACACATTTTCCGTTGCTTTTCCCTTTTTGGTACCTTTTTTGTCCCCCTAAAAGTTTCCAAAAATTTCACCTTAATAATTGTCCATATTCTATAAGGCAATAATAATTATGAAATTGTGTCCCATTGAATAATATTAGAAAAGTTTGTTTTAAAAATAAGTACCAAAAAGAGGGGCAATTTTTACCCCTTATACATGTGAATTTAAGAAAATTCTAGCTTCACAAACGTTGAAAATACAAAAAGTATCCAAAAAACAGAAAAGTACCTTTTTTGGGTTTTCCATATCAATGTTTAAATTCCAACTTGTAAATATTCAAATATCTATGTAACAAAATATTTTACTGGACATGATTCAAAGTGAGTAATTCTACCCTTTTTTGTATAAAAGTAATTAAGTTCTAAAAAGTACCAAACTGTTTTTGCGATTTTTTCCCTTTCTACCTTGTTATTAAGGTGTTTCAATTTTTACCAAATTACATACATACATTTTTATGTCTGGTGAAATCCCTATTAAATTTTTTTCCGAATTGACTCTGTAAAGGAATGATACACATTTTCTGGTATTTTCCTCTTTTTGGTACCTTTTTTGTCCCCCTAAAATTTTCCAAAAATTTCACCTAAATAATTGTCCATATTCTATTAGGCAATAATAATTATCAAATTGTGTCCCATTGAATAATATTAGAAAAGTTTCTTTTTAAAAAAGTACCATATAGAGGGGCAATTTTTACCCTTTTACGCATGCGAATTTGAAAAAAGTGCCGAAATCTTATTGATATTATTTCGCGTATTACTTAAAACGCTTTAAATTTTTTTCTTTGCTTTATGTGCTTGAAAGTTAGAAAGGGTACCAAGAAAGTACCAAATTATAGTTTTTACCCGTTTTTCCCCCTTAGGGATTGAAAATTAAAAAAAGGGCTAGACACCTGTCAGCTTACTTTTTGTGCAAATTACAATACCTTTTTAATTTAATTTGTATCATTTTTAAGTTTAGCAGATATAAGGTTACCGATTTTACCCGTTTTTACCCTTTTTTACCCCCTTAAAGTGAGGCAATCGTGTGATTACAAAGTATTTGATTGGAACAATCTCATTATTGTGCGCCAACTACGCACAATAAAAATTGTGTCAGATTGGTGCATTTGCGGCAATCGTGTGATCCCACCTTAACTTTAACCTTTCGGTTAACTTTTTAGAGCTGTAGCTCTAGAGAGTTCGGTGAGAAGATTTTTTATTTTCTTGAAACTTATTTACTGTGAATTTATTTTTAAAATAGCCTCTTCTATGGGTACTACGACCAATATTGAACTGTTATCTAATTTTAGAAAAAGAACTTTTAAAGATCTTGGCAAAAGCATGAACTAATTATAATCAAACTAAAAATAATGTCTGTGAGCTTGGAATTTAATTAAGAGTGTAAAATGTTATAGAGTTACAGGTTTACATACACAGACAAATGTACATTTATTTTAAAAATAAATATTATCACCTGCAAATACTATAAAAATTTTAAGTTTCAGACTTTTTTTTTATTTTATTAAAAATTAAATATTGTAAAATTAACAATTTAGTAACATTTATAAATCAGTCATTTATATGCAGGCAATAAAAATAATTATTATATCCCTTTTAATAAATTTCCACTAACCTTGAGAAGGAATTTACATAAAGGTGTTGAAAACAAAAATAATAATGGAAATACTCATATGATCATTTATATATATTAAAAAAAAACACGACAACAACAACAACAAAACTTAAATTAATTCACTAAATGTTTTGAGTGTTTTTTAGTATTTTTGATTTAAGTTATAAAATTTATATGTATGTAAATTAGTTTTGTTTTCTTCTTTAACTTTTTGTTCGATTTTGTTGTCGAAATTTAATTATTTATTTGTTTCTTTTTTTTTGGAGGGAATTTTTATATAGATTTTCATTTAGAAAAATAAAAATTTTTATCAAAAATATCATTCAACATACACAAAATTAAAATCTCAATTTAACATAATCTGCTTCGACTGTCCGTTCGACGTTGAGTCTGTGTATCAGAAACACCTGTGTGTATAAGGCGTATATATGTGTAAGTGTACACATTCGTACACATACACGTTAAACAGATGGCGGTTTTTAGTGCTTTGTGATTTGAGATTCTAAAATAGTACCGCTGTTAGCCCAAGACAGTTGGTAAGTCAGGCTTATACCAAAAGTATACACATATCATACGTATCGATACCAACATACACAATACATACACACACACACATAGTTCCAATCAAATATTATGGCTACAAATTTTCGGGTGTGGGCAATAAATTTCTCATACATATCGCATTAATTAACATCAATAAGAGACAATCAAAATGGATGTTGTTGAATACAATATTTTTATATATAAACAGAAAGACGGTAAAACGGACAGACGAAAAAACGAAAAAAAACGAACAAATGATTATACCAACATACAGACAGACACGCAGACAGACATACAGACAGACAATCAAGTGGACAAACTCATAAACAAATAGCCTCATAACTATTATACAATACATAACATGTGCATGTGTATGTTTTTGTCTATGTGTGTGTATATATAAATTATATATTAAAATGTATATGTACATGCATACATTTACAGGTTGTCATTTATGTATTTTATACTTTATTTAATACATACATACATACTTAGTTAATCAGTTTATTTCGAGTATGTATCAAATTAAATCAATTCAAAAAAGCAGAAGGTATTAAACATTCAAATAAAATGAAGAGGATCAAGGGGGAGATTTAAAAAAATAAAACTATATTGAAAGTCTTGATGTTTTTTTAATCAGAGAGATAAAGAAAAACAAACTAAATACAAAAATTAAAAATTATATTTTTTTTATTGAAATAAAAAGAAACAATTTAAATATATACAGTGAAACCTCTCACAACGGACACTTGCCAAAATCCGAATTTATACGTTAAAATTTAAAGCAGAAATGGAAATTATCAATTTAATGTAAAAATAAAGAAATTTTCGTCGTCTGAACTTGCGAAAAGTTAGAGTTCTTAGAGTTTTTTTTTTCACCACTTTATTACATTTCTTAAATGTTAAAAGATTCAATATTGGCAAAACACAGGTCGCAGGTGGGAGTCTGAAATAAATGTTAATCTATAGAGGATGTTTGTTAGATCGGTGTGCGCTAAAGCTTTATACAACAACAACAACACAAAACCTACTTTCCAAAATCTGAACTATCAGCAGCTAATTATAATATTTTATGCTTTTTTTATGTATGCCACTTGTAGGCAGAGATGCCAGAACTTGATTAGCCAAAAATGGCTAAAATTCTAGAAAAAAAATGGCTAAAAAAAAGCTCAAAAACAGCTAAACCTTTCAAATAGAAAGTCTTCAATATTTGAATAAAAAAAATAAGAAAAATTTATTTCAAAATAAAAATAAAAAAATTTAAAACCGTTTGTAATATTTACTTATACTCAATATATCTTTGACTAGTTATAAAGAACAAGAATTATTATAATGGTGTTAAAAGAACTAATAATCACCAGCATCTAACTCGCAATTATTGTCATCATAACTGTCTTTACATCCTATCAATTTAAGATAATTATGTGGTACTTCATACTGATAACAGCATTTATCAATCCTTTTTAAGCCGTATCTTAAAAAAATAATATAGAAAAAATAAAATATTGGTCTTTCGTGACATACGACGTGAGTTAGTGGAAAAAGTGCTCGAAAAAGAAGAAGCAGAAGAAGTCGTGGAGGCCATTTGAATGACGTTTTATTTAGAACTTAATTGTATCGAATGAGCTTCACATTAAATAAAAACTTTTGAATTTCCTAAAGGAGCTAATACACGGCATGTTTTTTACATCTGACTTGTCAAATTCTCCACTGCTAATATGAACATGTCGTGCGTTACCTTTAAAACATTACTTCTGTAAAAAAACATGTGTTGAGACATCTGACAAAATTTTAATTAGAAGGCGCTTTATTTTCTTCTGTCAAAACATGTGACATCAGTCGTTGGCAGAAATCTCTGCTGCTCCAAAGCAGTCAGCGTAGAAGTACAATTTTTAAAGACATGTAGATTTACATATGTCTCACAATTTTTAAAGTCAGATGTAAAAAACATGCCGTGTATTACAGCCTTAAACAATAAGTGTGTGTGTTTTTTTAAAGAAATCATTTCACTCTTATTGGAAAACCTTTTACATAGCTAATGTAGGTAGCCTCCTGCTGTTGCAGCTTAAAATTCACTGGATTAAAAGGTAAAGGCTTGGTCTTGATAATATATCCAATAGCATTTATGTGTTGTTTTGTTTCAGAGTGAACAGTTCATTAATTCAGATTTACAATATTTGCAAAAAGCCTTTCCGGAATTTTTAAATTTTGATCTCCATTCTTTTGATTTTGGGTGAGATAAACATTCCTTCCTCATCTTCTGGGAATATTTTTTACTCATTTTACACTTTTTTTGTTTGTTTTTCTTAAATTTCTTATCTTATATACATATTTTTTTACTGATTAATTGTTTATGTTTGTTTATGTACTATTTTAAAAGGGTTCCCATCGATTTCAGTAGTTAAATTTTCAGTAGTTAAAAACATTGTTTTATAGAAGCGTTTTTCACTATTTAGGAAACGAAACAACAACAAAACTTAAAGTTAAAAACAAAAAAGGGCTAAAAGAAAGGTTAAAAATTATCTAGAAATGGCTAAATAGCTTAAAGCAGATTTTTCAGCTAAGCGTGTTCAAAAATTTCTAAATCTAGCCATAAATTGGCTAAATGGGCAACACTGCTTGTAGGGTACCCGAATTACAAATTATTTTTAAAAAATTTATAATTTATTTATGTAAAATTTTTTTTTCTAATCGTATTTTTTCGAGCTCTTTTTCCAATAACATGGGATACGTTTGATTTAATAATGAAAAAGAAATAAATTTATTTTTTAAATTTTATGTACAACATACAAAACTGTACGCTCAATTAAATGGCTTTAATGAATTTTCAAAAGTATATGCAATCATCTGCCCTGGCGCTGACTGTATCAAAATGTTTAATTTAAAGCATTGTTGTGGCGACAAGTGAACCTAAACGCTCTAAAGAGGAGCCTTATGAAAAAAAAAATACCTCATTGCATATATTCTTATGCGACTTTGTCGCATTCGCACTTATCAAAAACATTAAATGTCATTTCTAAATGACCGATATAACTACTACTACTACTCTAAATAGATTTTTTTCAACCACAGTAGACTAATCTACCGTTGCTTTAATGAAATGTACACGCAAAGAAAAACCATGTTTACGACATGATCACGACGGTCATAAAATATTCGCTATAACAATATTTGATTGTCGTAAACAAGTAATAGTTATATTTTATTTTATTTCATTATATATTTTGTCGCGATAACCCAGCATTTGTTTGAATTGTATCATTTAATATTTACTTTTTGAAAAAATTTCAACATGGTTGTCGTTTAAAAATATTATGATTAAAAAAAATTAATGCGTCATAAATAATATTATATTCAAAAGCATTCAAAATGACAAATAATCATTAAATAATAGGTGAGACAACAGTATGAGTACAAAGCAATCAATCTATGATTTCTTTAATAATAATTTGATTTCAACCGTTCTTCTTCTTGCTGAATAAATTTTTATTATTTTAATATTTTGAGATGTGGAACAAAGACACAAAAATTGTGAAAAATTAGAGAATCTTGAAAATAAACAAAAAAATTTTAAAAAAATATTGGCATAAAAATTGCAATTAAAAAGGTAAGTAAATCAAGACAATAATTTGCCGTAACAAAAGCAAAGCTGGTCGATTTCAACAGTAGTCATATTTATGATTATTCAATGATACTTTAATTAAATATAATAATGACAATTGGCAACCATTGTATGTTTTAACCGCAATCATACAATTCAATCATAGTATGATGCTCTTTGATTATGGTTACCACAACTATATTTATAACCTTCACTTGTGGTGCACAAGGTCTTTGTCATTCTGTTTGTAATTTCTACAATTTTCATTTCCTACCCCATAAATTATATATTTTCTGAAAGCTTATGAATAGAGGAGTCGATTAAATCATGTCCGTCTGTCCGGGTGTTGGTTGAAATTAACTTTTAGAAGCAACCATATGTTCCTCAGATATGTGTATGGTATCAATCTTTTGGAAATATCCGGGAATGAATCGCTATTGAAATTCAGCACAATCGCCCCATAACTTTCTGAGATATGAGCAAATAAACATGACTGCCTCTGTTTTTTCCCATATTTTTACCACTAAAATAAAAATTCTTCAGCCATAGAATAACTTACAGGTACCTTTGCTACTATTTGTAGATATAATATGCCTCTAGAGACATTCGTGAAAAATTTTAAATATAGCGTCTTCTAATCGGTTTAGTTATATACTACAAAATGGCGGACAATAAATTTATATATGGGTCAAATCTGGTATTTTAAAATGTAACTTCTTGAACCCCCTCAATATTAGTATTAAGTAAAAAGACTTGACCAGTAGAATAGAGTAAATTATTAAAAAAAATGTAAAATCCAAGATGGCGTCTAAAACAAAATGGTGGACAAATTTATTTTATAACCCCATCAATATGGGTATCAAATGAAAGTACTTGACTAATAGAATACAGATAACTACGTATCTATCAAAATCGGGGATGGCATCGGAAATATTAAATAAAAATGGCGTATAACATTAAATATAGGTTAAGCTACGATGTGGGATTATACCTATGTACGTGATGGTGAAGGGTAATTTTACATTCGGCATGGCGGCCGAATATAGAACTCTTACTTGTTTTTCTTTGTAGCATGATAAAATATAATATTTAAAATAATAAATGTGTACCTCTTCTATAGAAGGACATCTCTTATAACCGCACAAAAAATACCACGTGTCCGTGAGTGTCCGGCTTTGGGAAGTTTCACTGTACTCATATGCATTTTAAATTAGTAGTTTACAGTGAACAAAAAATATATATATTTGAAATTATTAGTGCTTGTAAGTGTTTCTGTTTTTCGTCATATTGGACAACAGCAACAGCAACAACAACAACAACCTCAATCATACAAATAACAACAATTTTAATTTTGTTTTGTTGATTTTATTTGATTTTATCTGTAGGTAATTTGAATACATTTTAACCTCTGTCTGTATGTTAATTATAAAAAATATATTTTATAAAGTTTCTATGCACATGCATACATACATACAAACATACACACACTATACACATATTATTTACATGCATGTAAATATGAAATGAATGTTTTTTTAAGCAAAAAGACAACCAAGTTTAATTAAAACTATAAATGTATTTTTGTATATTTTTTTATTTTTTTTTTTTATTTTTAATATTTCCAAACAAAACCCTTAAAGTGTAATGACCATCCAGCTGGTCTTCATAACTACAAATTATTGTTAATTTTTGTAATGTTTTCCTTAATCACGGCAAAACGAACTGATCGACCCATTAGGTCAGTGTTCATTATTTTAACAATTGATAGTTATAATAGCCTCAGCATACAGTTTGCCCGTCTGTTCATATAGCTGACCAATTGTTAAAAAAAAAACAATATACAAAAACACCAACAAAATTATGAAAACAAAACGAAGATTTATGACCAATCACTTAAAAAAAAAAAAAAAAAAAAAACTAAACATATTTGCATATTTCATAATTTGTTGTAGTCCTTTTTTTTCGAAAACTTTCCTCTGTATATTATTTTGTGTTTTTTCTCTCTCAGGTAATTGCAATCCTTTAATTTTAACCCCATTTTTCAACCCTTTTTTTTCTAATCATCTGTGTGTATTACAATAATGCAAACACTACACTGCTAGACAAACGCCCGGAAATCTGAGTAGCACCACCTTTTGTGGGAATCTAAACAATACATTTAATTGTACTCGTTGCTAGTACTCAGGTACTCATGCGCAGCACTATATTATGTTGGTCTTTTTACCTTTTTTTTTTACAAAAACTACGTAATGCTGTCCAGATGTAACGGATTAAGACCGAGCTTTGGTCATTAATTATAAGATAAAGAAAATATTAGTGATTGAAAAAAAAACCCTTAAAAAAGTAACGTATAGAAGATTCATTAAGATGTAATGACTAGTGGAAGGAAAAAATTTAATATTTTCATTCATTTCACTAAAATCTCATTAATTTGTTGAGAAAAAACTACAATTTTTTATGTTTGAAATTTTAGTTGTTTAAAAAATTATTTAAATCTATCTATCGGGTGTCCCAACTAGAACGCAATTTTTAAATTTTAAATAAAACACAGAGATTAAAAAAAAAATCGTGAAACTTTATTATATCGTAAAGTAGACAGAATGAGGTTATGTATGGAACAATACATCGTGCAACTGGCCGCCGCGGCTTTGCTGGCACACACGCAATCTTTTAATGAAATTTTCAATGACCTTTTTGCATAAATGCTGCGGTATTTCATTAATGCAGCGTCCAATTTCCTCTTTTAAGGCTTGAGTCGTCGTCGGATTATTCGTGTAAACCATCGACTTCAAAAAACCCCAAAGAAAAAAATCTAAAGGTGTTAAATCACACGATCTAGGCGGCCAATTCTGGTCTCCAAAACGCGAAATAACACGACCGGGAAATGACTGATGCAGCAATTGAATTGTTTCTCTGGCTGCATGACATGTGGAAACCATGTTGTTGAAACCACATGCCCTCCACATTCATTTCTTCAATTCTAGGCAAGAAAAAACTGGTAGTCATTTCACGATACCGAACACCATTGACTGTTTGCGCTTGACCTGCCTCATTTTCATAAAAAAAAGGTCCAATGATTCCTCCAGCCCAAAAACCACACCACACAGTGACACGTTGAGGATGCATTTGCTTCTCGTGAATCACTCGAAGATTTTCCTCACCCCAAATACGACAATTCTGCCTATTGACGAAGCCACCAAGATGGAAATGGGATGATCGCAATTTGCGAACTGTAGCCGCAAAACTTTCACCATATGGGTAAAACAATTTCACAATGAGAATGCGTTGTTCATTCGTGTAGCGCTCCTTTTTTACTAACCTCGTACCTTCTACTAGCAAACAATAACAATTGTTCAAATGTCAAACAATGACACTTCGAATGGCGCCAAATTTAAAAATTGCGTTCTAGGGACACCCGATATATATAAAAGTAAAACTCTGTCTGTGTGTATGTGTGTCTGCCTGTCTGTCTGTGTGTGTTAGCTAATGACTCCGAAAGCGTAAAGCCGATCGGACTCAAACTGTGGCATGTTATTGTACACATTGCATGGAGTGTTTGTGGATGGTAAAAAGTGGGCGGGGTTACGCCCATAAAAATTTAGTTATCATTTTTAGCTACTTGCACTAGACCGATTTTTCTGAAACTCTGCACACATATTGAGCTGTCATGACTACATAATTTTGTGAATCGAAAAGTGGGCAGTACCACGCCCATAAGAAAAAAATTATCATTTTGAGGTACTTGCACTGGACCGATTTCTCTGAAACTTTGCACACATATTGGGCGGTCATGACTTTTTAATTTTGTGATTATAAAGATGGGCAGTGCCACGCCCATAAGAAATAAGTTATAATTTTTGACTAGATCGATTTTTCTGGAACTTTGCACACATATTGAGCTGTCATGACTATACAGTTTCGTGATTGGAAAAGTGGGCAGTGCCACGCACATAAAAATAAGTTATAATTTTCAGCTTCTTGCAATTGATATTCAATTCAAATTCAGAATGCATTTTTATTCATTAAAGGGCGTAGCAACGCTCGTCGGGCTTGGCTTTTATTTATGTAACCTTTTTTTTTTTTTTTTTTGTAATCGTATTTTTTCGAGCTCTTTTTCCAATAACATGGGCTACGTTTGATTTAATAATGAAAAAGAAATAAATTTATTTTTTAAATTTTATGTACAACATACAAACATGTTTATGGTGCCGCTGGTGTCGTTACTTTTTTTTATTATAACTTTGATACAGAGGATGCAATTAGAAGACTTCATCTATAATTTACAGGAGTTTTTGGACTGTTAAAAATTAAAACCAAAAATATGTTATTAAATGATGGAGTTAAATTAAAATTTTTTTATACAAATTCATTTAAATATTTGTATCCACATGCACAATTCACACAAATTTTATACACAAGCCCCAGCGAAACACACCAAAGAGCAGAACTTCGGTCTAACAAAATTTATTAATAATTTATACTTTGATATTTTTAAGTTTTTTTTTTATTTTAACACACATTTTTGTGAGGTTTTTTTTAGAAAAAAAGGGCTTTTCAATGTTGTTAGTGTTTCTGGTAAGAGAAAAAAAAAGAAAAAAAATATCAGCTTTGTCTTTCTTAATTATAATTTATGATAATTTTATGTGTTATTTCTAGGCGAGAAGAATTTATAAAAAAAAAACTAAAAATAAACTGAGATTTTAAAAGTAGAGACAAAAATAAAAAAAATAAAAATAAATAAAACTGTAAATTTAAATAAATATTTATTGCAAGTAATTTACGCCCCATTTGCAGTGTTCGAAAAGAAATCAGTTTAACGCAGGTACAGTACCAGTAGAGTGTAAAACGAATACGCAATTGCAAACGCAAACAACCAGATAAAAATTGATTTATTCATACAAAAATTAAAAATTTAGTATGAAAATGAACTAGAGCCAAAAATAAAAACAATAATGAAGTCTTTATAAACAAAAATTTTATTTTTGAACTGCGGTTACCTGGTGAATTAATATGCTTTGATTCCGGTTAAGTATGAAAAAGTAGCACCTTGCGAAAAACAAAGCGATAAATTTGTAAAAACTTTTTTGATCAATGTGTAATGGAGCAAACTAAAGTCATTGCCAATTTTTAGAAAAAAGTTGTCTTCTGCGCTGAAGCGCATTTCCATTTGAATGGCTTCGTGAAAACACAAAATTGTCGAATTTTGGCCTATTCATGTAAAACATATGCACCCACAACCAGCAATTGACTGGTGTGGGTTTTGGTCAGGCCGCGTGATTGGGCTTTATTTTTTTAAATTTAAAAGCAAACTTGCAGTGACTGTGAACGGCATTCGTTACAGGAACTTGATAACGAAGTTCTTGTGGACTTAACTGAATAGCATGAATGTAGACGAAATGAGGTTTCAGCAAGATGACACCACCTGCTACACCGCGCATTAAACAATCCATTAATAGCAGTAACGATTTTCATAACAAATTATCTCAAGAAATTTTGATGTCAACAGAATAATGCATGAAAAATTGAAATTATTCAAATAAATCAGAAACAATGAGCTCAAATTCGAGATCCAAGGCGTCATCGGTAAGATTCAGCCACATCTCTGTGAAAAAGTCATGGAAAATTTCATGGAAAAAGTAATCGCCTGTCATCAGAGCCGTGAGGGCCACATGACGGATATTTTATTGCGGCACAGATCTGCTTTTAAATCTAATAAAAAACCGCAAATATCTTAAAAAGCACGTATTTTTATTTCGAAATGAAAAAGTGCATTCTTAAGGCCATGTCAGATAAAACTTCGTCGCTTTGCGTGACATTTTTAGCTTTTACAGAAAAGCGCGAGAGAAAAGGTGTATGTCATAATGAAAACTTTGACAACACTTACGTATTGTTTGTTTACCTAGGAAAGTTGGCAAGTACGAATTGTCAAAGCACGCAAAAGATGATAACGCAACGCGAAGCAAAAGTTCACTTTAAAGCAGGTGGGTACATAATTCTCGCACCGTTTCAATATCTCAATTGTGTTGACAAAAATACTTACATTAGGGACCATAGCTTTTCAATAAGAAAAAATCAGCGTGTTTTTTGTTAATGAGAGAATTCAAAAATATGCCTTTTGATGTTTTTTTCTAACTTGAAAGCTTTCTGCTTGTTCTTGCAGATTTACTTTTTATTATTTTGCCTTCGATAAAAACTTATATTGAAACGAGTTATAATTTTTTTAAAGATCCAAAGAAATTTGCTGAAATTAAATCACTTTAATTCAATATATTTTTTCCGTATACACACACACAGAGAAAACAGTATCGGTTGTGAGTACCGCAATGTCATCAGATCAATCGCTTAGTTTAGTTGTGTGGGTAGAATTTAATTTTTTTTTAATTTCGCTTTTCAATGAATGTGATTTTCTGTTTTTCGGGTGTATTAACACACCAACAACGGGATCTTTGGAGGACCCAAGTGAGCTATGCCTTCGAACGGCTGCCGGATCTAACCTAACACACCAACAAAAAAAAAAACATTGAAAAACAATTTAAAGAATTTTATTTAACAACATTATTGTGTGTACTTTGGCTGAAGCCTTTATTACTTGTTTCGCTCACTTCTCTATTAACTGTTTACGATACGGGCACTTTTGCTTGCATGTGCTTTATTTATTTATTTATTTATTGTTTCCTTGCACAACAAGACTAAGGGCCATTACTACAACTTGCCGTTAGTTAAAGGTAGGATTTTTTGTGCTCGATAAATAGCTTTGCATTATTACAAATTCTATTTTTTATTGTTAATATTATTAATAATAATAATATTTAAATGGTAAAAAAATAATAAATGAAGGCTTTATAATGCGAAGCCATTTATCAGTCCGACAAAATTCTCCCTTTAACTAAAGACAAGTTGTAATAATGGCCCTAAGTCTTATAATTATAGTGCAGGAATTTAAATTTGCACAAATAATTTTGCCATAACAAATAAAAATTAAATACAAAATAAAATAAAATAAATTCGGTTTTCAAACATTTTCATCATATAAAAAACAAATAAAACTAAAAAACCCTAATAACCAAAAATTAGTAATAAAGCAATAAAATAATAATAAGACAATTAAACGAAATAAAAAAATATTTATACAAAAACAAAAAATTTAAAACGTTTAAGCAAAATAATTAAATAGAAATTTTTTAAAATTGCGTTGCTGTTTGTCTGCTGATTGTGTGAAAGAGCATTCCAAAGACGAATAGCATTTATGAAAAACCGCCACTTAGAAACGAGGCAACGAAGTTTTGGAATTGTAACTTTTTTGCCTCTAGATGATCTGGCAAAAGGAATCTTTTGAAATAAGTATTTTGGCTCTTGAGTGTAAATAATTTTCCCGAAGAAAGTTAGCAGTCTTATCTTTCAAATGATACTCTATAGAGATTTCTTGAATAAGATGACACATGATCACGTTGCCTTACACACTTCAAGCTTCTTCCTGCTCAGGAAAGTACAACGAGAAAACAATTCACAGCCATAAGTCAGACTAGGAACCAAATAGGCCTTCGCCAGTAGCATTCTCATTCTCAACGGCGCACACAGGATTATTTGGCCTTAAAAGATGTCCAAAAAGGCAAAACTTAATTTTAAGAAATCTTAAGAACTAAGTACGCAGCTCGACAAACAACAATATTTTACATTATATTGTAAATTTTGAAGACTTTAAGTTGCGATTTGTAGCTCTGAGGCCCTGCTAAAGTCAGGAAAGTGAAGAAAATTTTATGAGATTTAAATGTTTTTTTTCGGTTTCTAGATGTTTATATGATATTTTTTGCGGCTAAACGAATAAAGGTTTAACAATGATTTTTTTTTCGCTGAAAGGTTTGATCAAAAGTTATTTAAAAAAAAAAAAATTTTAAATATGATTAATATTCCTGTTGAAACAATTCGGTCAAAAGCTAAAAACAAGAAAATTATACACTTTTTTTTGCAAAAAAAAAGAAAAAGAAGAGGTTTTTAAAAGTGAGGTTAGCATCTCTACGAATTATATTTGATACCACAATAAAATTTGGAATTTCTAATTTTAGAAACAACAAAAAAAAGTTTGCACAAGTTTGCGCCATTATTTTTGACTATTTTTTTAAATTTTCACATTTTTTCCATTTTTGCTCATCAGGCTCACCAGGCTCATCAGGCACGACATAATAGTTATTAAGGAATTTTTATTAGTTTAACTTTTCCGTATATTAGGTATTAAATAATATAAAATAAATATAATAAAGCCTTTTTTCATAAACAAAATACTGCTTTATAAGAGCCTTACAATTTTTAAATTGTTTTTTTTTTTGGAATTAGACCGTAAATCATATGTATGCATGTACATACAGTCTGTCAAGAATGAGTTTAAACCTTTAAAATCAACATTTGTTTATTGAGTTTTACTCTTTATACCGTCTTTTGTTCCTTAGGAATGTGGATTTTGGAAAAATCTTTAAAATTTAAACTTTTTGGTTCTTTAACTTTTTTTATTGGATTTTGAAAACAAAACATTTGACGAATTTTGCAGAAAAAAATGTTTTTTCGCCATTAAATCGCCATTTTAATAACTCGGAAATAGTAACAGATAGAAAAGAAATGTGTTGGGTTAGTTTAAGCAGAATTTTTCGGTACATCTACTGATTCTCCTGCTATTAAAATCGGAGAAGCCGTTTTCAAGTTATGACAAAATATATTAGGCCACCCAACGATTTAGGGGGTGAAATATGCCACGCCTTTAAAAGAAAATCCTTACGTACTAGAGAAAAAGGGAAAACAGTTTTGAATTAAGGGCATCAAAATCCATATAGTCCACATACTTTTATTTCTGGGGTAGACAAACATTTTTTTTTTTTTTTTGTTGCGCAGTGTACTTTTGTTGCGCAGTGTAATTTTTTCAAAATCTGCCACTAGACCTTTTTCATCATACTACACCTAAAACTATCAAAAAACGAAAACTTTTAATTAAAAAAACACGTTAAATAATTTTGGCCAGCATTTCAGGCCAAATATTCCTCCGTGCGGCGTAAAATATTGCACTGACCATAATGTTCTTAACTTATTATATACCTTTACAACTAGTGAGTTTATGTGACTTGACCATGTTAGATTGCTGTTAAATACGATTCCTAGATTTCTTACTGTAGTTACTGTGTCAACGTTTTCATTATTTATTACGATATCTGCTCTGAAAGGAGTTACGGTTTTGTATGAATAACCAGACATTTGGATTTATTATGTTTGAGTTTGTTAATATTCTCTGTGATTGATTGCACCGGGCTGCATATATACAATTGCACACCATCTGCATACATATGAACATAAAGTAAGAGAATTGTTGTGGTAAATTATTAACGTAAATTGAGAAGAGTAGTGATCCCACACACATGAGGCACACCAAAAAGTTGGTAGTTCCCTGTGAGTGGAAGTTGTCATTCTGCTCTATTTTTTACTACTCACAGTTTTGAAGTTTCAGAAAAAACGATTCGTATGAAATTAAAATAATTCAATGGAAAAATTAAAATCTTTTTCTTTTCAAACGAATAATGCTAGTGTGTGTGTTGAGAGGAGCATACAATTTTTTTTTGCAGATTTTATATTTAAAACAAAAAAAAACTTAAAGCAGAAAAACGAGTAGAAATAATGATTGAAAGGAATTGCTAATAAGAAGTCAACTTGCTGAGATTTTGAAATGAAATTTGAAAATATCTTACATTAGAACCAGATAAACCAACAAGAACTTGACATCCCTCGCTTTTGGCAAAAGTATGTAAGAAAAAAAACTCTCACAGTCTTCCAATAATAATTATTATGGGTTTTTCGGAATAACTCCGAATTTTGAGGGTGTTTCCGAACATTTTTAAACTGATTTGAGATCTACTCAACAAGGCCTACAACTTAAACTAGGTCACTTTCCAAGTATATTTTCACTGTAGCACCGTGTAATTAAAAAATTAATTAAATAACTATTGAAAAATAACTCAAATGACAATTAGTTATTATGCAAGAAACCATGTTGTTTAAAATTTAAATTTTTTTTCTTTCTAATCCGTCGTTTTATATTTGAAAAAAATTCCTTGCAAAAGTTACAGAAACGAGGCAGTTATTTAAAACGCTTCATTTTTAATGAGTAGTTTTCGAGAAGATCTGCAGTAGGGCACTCTAGAGTAACTAACACACGTTAAAGTACTTTTTCAAACTCTGCTAATTTGCATAAATATTAATTCTTGAGGCCTAATAAGTTCAAAATAAAAAAAAAATAAAAAAAAAACTTTAAAAGTGTTAAAGCATCTCTCTTTTATTCACACTCTTACGCCTGCACAGAGGCCTGACTTGGTATAGCCAATACATATACATACGCATGTCTATACATGTTATGCGTATGTATAGTATTTTTGTTAATTTAATGTCTTCAAATGCCACAAAAAAAGAAAAAACAACAATTGCATACCGAAAGTTTAAATATTCAGAGTTTGGTTTTATAATCAATATCGCTTTAAAAAACAAAAAAGTGAAAATTTCATTTAATAATCAATTAAGACGGAAATACCACAGAAAAAAAAAACAATATTATAGTTAAAAAATCCATAAATAAATATTAAAGAAACTTCAGTTAACACTTTGTCTTTTTTTTTTGATCCTCAGTTGGGTTGTTTTTTATTATCATTAATTTTTGTTTTTTTTTTTTTTTAATTTTAAATAAAACGGCGACGGAAAATACACACTTAAATTTATTTTTATTGAATTTCTAAAAAAGAAAAAATATTCAATTTATATTAAAATAAATTCTTATGATTATGATTGCTATGATGTTTATGAGATTTATAGATTTTTGTTACCGTGGTTCCGTTAACCAATCCGCGTAGGATATTGAAAATGTGCTGGCCGTATCCATTTTGTTTTCTTTTTATTTATTATTTTTTTCTTTTCTCTGTAGTTTGTATGTATTGTGTTTTATACGAATTTTTTCGTTTTTAATAAATTTTGCACTTTTTCAATCAATCACTTATTTTATTTATTCATTTATTTTTATGGTTACATTTGTGAAATGTAGTTTAATTCTTCGGACTCAAAACACAGATTTGTTTTTCATACAAAAAAAAAATTCTTTTTTAAATATTTTTTTATTTTTCTTTAAGTATAATTTTAAAATAATTTTTTTCTTAATTAAACTTTTATGGTTTTATCTTGAATTTTGAGCTTTTTAAGGCTCTTTTAGTGTATTGAAAGCCATTTATTTATTCAATTTTTTTTTAAATCCACACAAACACGTTTCTTGTTAAATTCTGCTTGTACTTTTTTGTATTTATTTCAAAAAATAAAAAAATTATTGTAAATTAAACACACTATTGTAGTAAAACTTCAAAATTTTAAAGGATAACAAACAGAAAAAGCATAGAAGTAATCAACACAGGTAAAATGACAATAAACAACAATATTTAGATCAGCAAGTAGATCTTAACTGGAATATCACGTTCCGTAGTAAACAAAACACAAAATTCAAATCGAATCTCCTCGTGTTGAGAAAAAAGACAAGAAAGCAAAGTAAAAACAGAGCTTGTTGTTGTTAGCCTTGTGGCGAGCCGTTAACAACTGAAAACCACTTTGCGCGCTTTGAACACAACCTGTACAGTGAGGCCAAAACAGAAACAGAAGATACAGGTTCGATCAGCAACACGAAATTCAATTCGCCGCATGCAATCACCGATCGAACACACGGCGAAATAATCCAACACCAATGCAAAAACCTGGTTTTCTACAAAACAACTACTGCAACAGCAACAACAACAACAATACCATCTACAAATATTCAAAGCCATCGATTTAAACGGAATATTGTAAACATTTCTGAGGCTAAGATTTAAACTGTTGCTGCTGCTGCTACTGCACCTGCTGAAAAGAAAATATTTCATACTAAATGTTTGATGCCCTGCTAGTGGTAAAGGCTTTATTTGTGTATGAAAGGCGTGCTAGATGCTGTAGCTGCATCATTTCTTTTGAGGATTTCTTTTTTATTTATTTATTTTTTTTTTCTTTATTAACTTCTTGTAGCATTAAATTGAGACTTTTGTTGTGGGTTAATTTTAGGACAATTGGTATGCACAGTTTTAGGCTAAATAAAACAACGGTAATTATATCTGTGGACGTTTGGCAAAAGGAGTTAATTCAAACGGTTTAAATATTTTTGGAAGCAAAAAAAAAAGAAAACAACAAATCATCAAGATTTAAATTAAAGTTGATTCCTTTTGTTCGAATATTTCATATTCTACAACTCGTAGCAGGACAGGGATTGAAGTGAACCCAATTAAAATTTTGTGCACTGTAGACTTTTGGGAAATTAGAATTTTCTTAAATTTTCAAATTGTTTAAAAAACCACAAGAATAACTAAAGGGTCCGCCAAATAACTTCTTTTTTTTTTAAACAGGGCCCAAAACATCGAGTGTAGCTTCGGCTGTGTGGCACGTAACGCCGTCCTGTTGAAACCAAATGTTGCCAATATCCTCCTCTTCAATTTTTGTGAACAAAAATTCGTTCAACATGGCCCGATAACGATCCCCATTGACTGTAACGGCCACTCCTTGCTTTTCGAAGAAAAATGTCCCAATTATGCCTCTGCGTGTTTTGGGTGTATCGGCTTTTCAATGTATGCGTGCGGGTTTTCTGTGCCCCAAATGCAACAATTTTGCTTGTTTAGATACCCGCCAAGATCAAAATGAGCTTCATCTGAAAAGATGTCTTTTTTTTGGCAAAATCGACATCTTCTGTAAGTCGATCGCAGGCCCTCTTAGCGAAGCGTATACACAACCATATTCGTTCAGTTCATACGAGGCGTCTTAAAGACTTGCTTTTATTATAAGGAAAGTTGAACATTTTCTTATCATGACTTAAGTTATTTTTTCTTAAGTCCACATACAGGGTCTCTGCCGGGAAGGTATACTACTTTGTTTAGCCGCCATTTTGGTAAACATTAGTCTTGACAGTTCATATTTGACAGTCGTGAAGTAGAGACATGGCAAATTTGTTATAAAAAAATATTTGGTCAACCAACGTGTTTTAATCGTTAAAATATTTTATCAAAATCTGTCATCGATTACTGTGACGATGAGAAAGTTGCGTGAAATTTTTGGGAGAAACAACGTGCCAACAAGACGCACTATTTATCGTGTAGTAAATGATTTCGAAGAAAGAGGGACTGTAGCTGATAGGCCCAAGCAAGATCGGCTGAAAACATTACTGCTGTTCAAGAAAAGGTTCAAAACAATTCATCAATCTCAATTCGACGCCGTGCTCAGGAGCCACAATTGGCCACAATTTTGCACAAAGATTTGCATTTGTATCCATTTAAGATTCAGTTGACTCAAGAGCTTTTTCCAGAAGACCATTTCCGCTGCCTTACATATGCCAATGGGATGTTACAGCTCGCCCATCACAACCCCGATTTTCATGGAAAGATTATAATGAGTGACGAGGTACATTTTCATTTGAATGGACATGTGAATAAGCAGAAAAGTCGGGTTTTAGACAGCCTGGTGTGCGAATTGGTCAAGAGGAATCATTGGATCTTACTTCTTTGAAACTGAAAACGGCGTAACGGTAACTATCAATGGGGTGCGATATCGTGATATGATTGAGAACTTTTTAATGCCACAACTGCATGCTGTGGGCTTGACTAACATGTGGTTTCAACAAGACGGTGGCACATCGCATACAGCCAGGAATGCAATGGAATTACTGCGAGACCTTTTTCCGCAACAAGTTGTTATTTCAAGGAATTTTGATGTTGATTAGCCTCCACGGTCGCCTGATTTGACTGCTCCGGAATTTTTTTTTTTTTGGGGGGGGGGGGGGGTTGGTATATCGGAAAAGCATGGTTTAGGCAAACAAACCAGAAACGCTAGAGCAACTCAAACAAAATATTCGTGATGAAATTAATAAAATACCGCTGAAATGTGTGAGAATGTAATGGAAAATGTTCTCAAAAGCGCTCGCATTTGTGAGGCTAACAGAGGCATACATTTATCTAATATTGTATTCCATACATAATTGCCGACATTAAATAAAATATTTATCAATATCCATTCTCTTTCATTTAATCGAAAATTATAAACCAACAAAGTGTATACCTTTCCGTCAGACACCCTGTATATTTATTAAGCTTTGAGTTGAATTATTTAGGATTTAAGTCTACTTCAGAAAGAATGTCACTACTAATAGAAATTTTTATACACAGGGTAGCCTAACTAAGACCTGATAATATTTATTATATTTTGAAATACAAATGTTTTTGTCTTTTTGATTGTTTTAATTTAGATCTTGGAAATTTATAATGGATGCATATAGTACTATTATTGTATTGCAACAAAACTATTGTCAACAGTTAAATGCAAGATTAGTTCCCACAGGCTTTGAGATTGAGAATTTGGTACCGTAATTTTGAGAAGCGGGGTTTAGTGATCAATCGTCATGGAATAGTGTCTTCTTACAGAAAAATAATTGTAAATTTTTTGTACCCGGAGGTAAGGCAGTTCCCTAATTTGTCTTTCTAATAAGTTGGAGCGACCTACCACACTTCTAGGCATGCTGCGCGAAAGTTTTGGTGAACGTTTGATTTAAAAAAATACAGTTTTACCTTAACCAATTCGTTAACCAGATTTAACTGCGCCCGTCTTCTTTTATGGGGATATTTAAAAGACAAGATTATAAGATCGCTAAATTTCATTGTTATGCCAGAAAATGAAGGTAACACGCCCACTTTTACGCCCACCTACCATTTAACGCTTCATCTTAAATTCATATAATTTCTCTATGGACAAAGTTTTTGAAAGAATAAAAAACTATATTAAAATATCTCAGTTTTATTTAATAGCAGAAACTACTGCGACACGCCTACTTTAACGCCCACATTCATTGAAAAACTAAATTTACGAAAATATTTTACAAGCATATCGAAGTTATACAAAGAAAGTGATACATATTCTAGTATAAAAAGATTATTCCATAGCGATTACTGTTAATAACAAAAATCAAATTGGTGGTGAGTATAAAAGATTCGGCACAGCCGAATATAGTGGTGTTACTTGTTAACATTTAAAATAAACCGAAACGTTATATAGTCCACACTTTATAAGGGCAGGATTTCAGTATCAGCATTAATATCATTTATACACACGCAAAGAAAAACCATGGTTACGACATGATCACGACGGTCATATTATTTTTTCTAAAACAATATTTGGTTGTCGAAAACAAGTAATAGTTATTTTTGTTTCATTTCATCATATATTTTGTCACGATAATTAAGCATTTGTTTGAATTGTATCATTTAATGTTTACTTTTCGTAAAAAATTCAAAATGGTTATCATTTAAAAATAGTATGATTTAAAAAAATTAATTTGACAACAATAATATTATATTCAAAATCATTAAAAATTAAAAATAATCATTAAATAATAAGTGAGACAACAGTATGATTACAAAATAATCAAGCTATGATTTTTCTTAATAATAATTTGATTTCAACTGTTCTTCTTCTTGCTGAATAAATTTTTATTATTTGAAAAGTTTGAGATGTCAAAAAAATGAACAAAAATTTTGAAAAATTAAAGAAAATTTAAAAATAAACGAGAAAATGTAAAAAAATATTGGTAAAAAAATTGCAATTAAATTGGTGAGTACAATCAATATGTGTATGTTACAGCAAAAGACAATAATTTGCCGTAAAAAAGCAAAGATTGTCGATTTCAATTGTAGTCATATATATGATTATTGAATGATGATTAAATTAAACATAATAATGATAACTGGTAACCATTATTATTTTAAACATAATCATACAATTCAGTCATAGTATGTTGCTCTTCGATTATGGTTACCACAACCATATTTTTTCTTTGCGTGCACTAATACAAAGCATAAACCAATTTTGTGAGAATTCAGAATTCCACTTCAGAAAATAACCTCTTTATACTAGCTAACGATTGGATTTATGTATTTCAAACACTCATAATGTGTAACGAATGATAAATAATATTTCACATATTATTACTTAACGTGTTCTTTTTTCTTTTTCTTAATTTTAATTATAGTTGCCCATAAACAAAAGGTTGTATTCAATAATTTTTTTTTAATAATGACTTCAAACGCTCGAAGAAAATTGTATTTGAAATGGTAGTGATTGAAATAAATTCAAAAGCAACAACAATAATAGAATACACCTGCATGATAATCAACAACAACAAAAAAAACGAATGAACACTTTTTCACACGCACACTTATAAACCCATCTATATGGTTTCTGTAATCCACACACAGATTCTCGTACATACATTCGTCGGGGACCTTTAATTATCATCAGTTGGTTTAAAGGACGGAGTTGTTGTATCATAAAAGCGTCACTTTACTTTTAGCATTTACCTTTCAAGTATCATTTTTAAACATTTAACATTGATGTTTTTATTTTTTTTTATATTTTTATTTTTCTTTTTTTTTTGGTTTAACTTTATCTTTTTCTTACTCTTTTGCTAACCGACTTAATGTTAACTGTGTGTGTGTGTGTGTGTGTGAGTCGGGGTATGTGTGCATGTTTGTTTTACAACTGTTTGTTTAAAAATTTATTCCTTATGATTTTATTTTGTGTTAAGCACACATTAATCAACTCCTTAATGGTTTTTCGTGGCCTGCCACAGAGTATTAATTGCCATTTTATTGGTTTACTGGAGCAACTGCAACCAACAACGGGTATCAACATCACCATCATCATCGTCATAATCATCATGTGTAACAAAACATATATTTTTTGTTTTTATTAATTTTTTTTTTTATTCAAACCGAACCTGAACTTAAGCTCTTGTGACATGTTTTTTTAACTCAAATATATCATTTGAATTAATTTTTTTTTTATTTTGCATTTTGTTTAATTATTAAACATTCTCCCTCTAGTATTTTAATTTTGGCGTAAAGTAAGGCTTCTCTGCTGCCAGTATATGATTTTTGGTTTGTTGCCTAGTTGGTTGCATCATTCTCACATACAGATGAACACACATGGCATATGCTTGTATTTATATTTGTAAGTACAAGTGAATGAAAAATGAATATTGTTATTTTAATTTGGGTTGCAGTTTAAATGTCTTGAAATGATGTAAAAGGATACTTAAAATATTGTCATCTGATTTCTCTGTTACTGCTGTTGTTGTTGTTGTTGTTTCTGTTGGGTATTGTGTCGAAAAAAAAACTTAACCGCAGGTTTTGTTTTATATTAAATAACCTTGATGATTTTGTAATAATGACGCTTGTGTACTGCAAGAGAAAGAAGGCATTCATTTTAATTTTTTGTCATTTTTTTTGTTATTAATTTTGGCCAGCCATCATTTACGATCATCTGCTTAATAACGAGTGATCCTTGATGTTTGTTTTTTTTGCCGTCACAAATAATGATGATCACCTTCAGTTTATTATTCAGTTTGTTAGTTGGTAGACTATTGAACCGCGCCTACAACAACTCATTATTGTAAAAATGTATAGCAGTGTTGTCATTATGGCAAAATTTTTTTATGCTCAAAAATCTACTACTAATTTTTTATTGCTTAAGCAACTAATACACGGCATGTTTTTTACATTTGACTTGACAAATTCCACACTAATAAATACGTACATGTCGTGTGTTACCTTGTAAACATTACTTCTGTAAAAACACTTGTTGAGACATCTGACAAAATTTCAATTAGAGCGCGCTCTATTTTCTTCTGTCAAACTACTTATGTGACATCAGACATTGGCAGAAATCTCTGCTGCTGCAAAGAAGTCAGCGACGGTTGCCTGTAAAAGTACAATTTTGACAGACATGTAGATTTACAAATGTCTCACAAATTTTAAGGTCAGATGTAACAAGTAAAAGCGCTATATTCGGCCGCGCCGAATCTTATATACCCTTCACAACGTGTAGTCATGCAATAACAGTAGTTTGTATCACCATCCCATATGAAATACGTACATACATATAAAAAACATACATATATAAAAACATCCCATTGTAGAATTATAAATTTACGTATGCATGTTAAAAAAAAAAAATTTAAAAAAAAAATAAAAAAAAAAATTTTTAAAAAATAATTAAAATATATATAATAAATATAAAAAAAAAAATTAAAAAAAATAATAAAAATATAAATAATTTATTAAATAAAAAATAAAAAAAAATAAAAAAAAAATTAAAAAAAAATATAAAAAAAAACAAGTAAAAGCGCTATATTCGGCCGTGCCGAATCTTATATACCCTTCACAACGTGTAGTCATGCAATAACAGTAAATTCACGTATGTATGTTTAAAAAACAAAAAAAAAAAAATAAAAAAAAAAATAAAAAAAAAATTAAAAAAAAAAAATTAAAAAAAAAAAATTATTATATACATATATAATATATATAAAAAAAAAAAAAAAAAAAAAAAATTAAAAAAAAAAAAATTTAAAAAAAAAAATAATAATAAAAATATATATAATATCTATATATATAAAAGTGAAACTCTGTGTGTGTGTGTGTGTGTGTGTGTGTGTGTGTGTGTGTGTGTGTGTGTGTTAGCTATAGACTCTGAAACTGTAAAACCGATCGGGCTCAAACTTTGGTAAGTTGTTGTACACATACCGGGGAGTGTTTATGGATGAAAAAAAGTGGGCGGGGCCACGCCCATAAAAAATTAGTTATCAGTTTTAGCTACTTGCACTTGACCGATTTTTCTGAAACTTTGCACACATATCGAGCTGTCATGACTAAATAATATTAAATAAAAAATAAAAAAAAAAAAAAAATAAAAAAAAAAAATTAAAAAAAAAAATTAAAAAAAAATTTTTTTGGCTCAGCTGGGATTCGATGCCACGTTTTCCCTAACCAGTATACACGTTTGTATGTATGTATGTTGTTGTTGTAATGTTGTTTTTGTGAAAAGAAAATCGAGGTGGTCGTGAGTTTTTGCTCATATCTCAGTTGTTTATGTACCGATGTTTCTGATTTTCAATACCGATCTACTCCCGAATATTTCTGATATTTTAATACCTTACCCGGGTCCAACCTATGTCGGGGGGCTTCAAAAAGTTGATTTCAACATACACACGGACAGACGGTCAGACGGACAGACGGACAGACTGACAGGGCTTAATCGACTTCCCTATTCATAAGCTTTCAGAAAATATATACTTTATGGGGTCGGAAATGAAAATTGTAGAAATTTCACACGGAATGACAAACCTATATATACCCTTTTTCACTGTGTGAAGGGTATAATAAAAAAAATAAATTTTTTGGCTCAGCTGGGATTCGATGCCACGTTTTCTCTAACCAGTATGTATACACGTTTGTATGTATGTTGTTGTTGTAATGTTGTTTTTGTGAAAAAAAAATCGAGGTGGTCGTGGGTTTTTGCTCATATCTCAGTTGTTTATGTACCGATGTTTCTGATTTTCAATACCGATCTACTCCCGAATATTTCTGATATTTTAATACCTCACCCGAGTCCAAGCGATGTCGGGAGGCTTAAAAAAGTTGTTTTCAACATACACACGGACAGACTGACAGAGCTTAATCGACTCCCCTATTCATAAGCTTTCAGAAAATATATACTTTATGGGGTCGGAAATGAAAATTGTAGAAATTTCACACGGAATGACAAACCTATATTATACCCTTTTTCACTGTGTGAAGGGTATAAAAACACATGCCGTGTATTAGGTGCTTTAAAAAATCTTTCTCTGAGTATATTATAAAGCAAAGAACAAGAGTCTGGCAATACTGGTTACACACTTCATTTAATACATACTGCGATACAACAATGATCATCTTGCATTCCTTTTCGCTTAGTTTTTTTTTATTTATTTATTTTTTTTTTTTTTGTTTATTACATTTATCATGGCAGACTTTCACTTTTTCGTACTGTATACATTTTTTTATTGTTGTAACTGCAGCGGCCAGAGTGTGAGTGTTGTTGCGCTCAAGTTAAGTTCAAATTCATGTTTCCCATTAAAGGTGTTGCTGATCAAGGATTCGCAATTCACTAGAGTGAGTGTCAAATATTAAACATTACCTGACATGATGGACTGACATCTGTTGACTTGTGTTGTTGTTAATGTTGTAAGTATTTGTTTGATTTGTAGGAAATTAACTTTTGACTCAACGGCAAATATTTATTTCAGTTTAAATGAATTAAACTCAACGAAACGTAAATTGGAATACGAACGCTTTAAAATCATTGAATATGAAAAAGAAGAAAGAAATAAAAACAAATTGGCAAAATATTTTTCATTTAACTGTTGAATGTTTCTTGTTTTTTTTTTTTTGTTTTAGTTTGAAATTTTTCTTGTCTCGTTTATTTAATTTTAGTATTTTTTTCGTTTGAAACAATCATAATCAAGATTTATTTGGTATAGATTGATTTCTTTGATTTTATTTGTTTTATTTTTTTCCCATCTTGCTGCTGTTGTTGTTGTTATAGTTTTTTTTGCTGTCCTTTTTTAGTAAAATCTAGCTGTCTGCCGCTATGTCTATGATTTCTATCCCCCATAAAAGTCTGTTACTTGACACAATCTTTGAATGCATCGTTCAATAGAAGAAAAAACGGCATAAACACACAAACTCACACAATGACAACACGCATAAATATTTCTTTTATGATGAAGATGATGTTTTTTTTTTTTTTGTTTTGCAGACTTATTGTTATCGTATGGAGTACAATAACAGCAACAACATGAGCAATATAAAACAATTGTAGTCTGTTTGTTTTTACTATACCCCAAGCAAGCAACCATATTTAGACATTCTTTTCATTATTCAGAAATTTTAACGTATTGACCAAAACCATTTAGGATGAAAGTATGTTGCACAAATGGATTTCAACACTGCGACATACCGTTGACACAACAGTACTTTTATTGTCATCAGCGAAGCAACCATCCATCTATCCATCCATCGCCACAGCACATCCCAATTCAAGCGAATACTATCCAAGCATCACTATTATCTCCAACAGCATCATCATTTTCATCATAAGCATTGCATTATCAGTTTGAGGAGCATTACTTGCAACCACCAGCCAGCCAGTCCGTCAGCGACTTAAGTATTTCGAGTCAAGTTGGCCAGCCAACATTTTCTTTGTTTTTTTTTTTAATATTCCATTGCACACACATGACTTTAATTGTCGAATTTTATATAAAATCAAAGCCATAATATTTGTCACACACACACACACACAACACACATACATACGTAAACACTAGCCAACTTATACGAGTATAAAGTGGTGATGGTAATGAAGATGGAAAAAAAACACAGAAAAATAAAATATAAAAAGAATATAATGACAGCTTGCTGTGATTTCCCTGTAGTAAAAAGTTTAAATACATTGAATGCCATTACAATAGTCGCATCTACTATAAATATCCCAACAAACATTGATTTAAGTATAAGAAAAAAAATTATTTTTTTTAGTCGTTTCCCGCTCAAACTCTATTTTATTTAGTTTATTGTTATTTGGTGCTTGTTATTTTTAGGGGGATCTTCTTCTTCAGCCGATTTTAGGCGGAGGCTAGAAATAATCTTGGCCATGCACCCCTGTTATGCCTATCGTCACTAATAGGAAAAACACTAGCATTCTTTGAGGTTCTAATTCTTTTAAGTAGGTAGGAGAGGGGGATGCAGGAAGAAAGAGCCACCACCAACACCCACACTCGGAGACCAATATGGTCCATTGTGTCTTTTGTGTTGAGTTTTAGCATGTGTGGCGCAATAAGCTTGATTTTAAGTGCAACCTCAAGATGACCAACTATACTCATTTACTGAGTTTTGTACTCTTTTTTCACAAACCGTACTCTTTTCAAATCCCGTACTATGAAAGTACTCATTTGTCATTTGTATAATTCTATACTCATTCGTATTTCTAAAATATTTTTTAGATTATTTAACTTCAATTTTATTAATTAAATATTTAAAATTATTTTAACATTGATTTGAATTTCACGTGCGGATATTGCTTGCCATTTACGGCACAATTGAGAGGCCGTATTATGTAGATAGATACATAGATAGATGGATAGATAGATAAATAGATAGATAGATAGATAGATAGATATATAGATAGATAGATAGATAGATACTACAGACCTCTTTTTCTAACAACGCCAAAATTACATTTGTGAAAAGAGATGGATATAGAAATTAAAAAGTTGGCAGCACTGTTAATCGTAAAACAGTTATGGTTGGATTAAAGGCTCTCGAATCACTGTCTTCTGTAGTCTTGCATCTCACTCCCAATTTGATAAAAGATGTCAGAGGCACTTTTTTTTAATTAATATGCTGCTTTAAATTTATGTTTAATTTCTTTTTTTTTCACCTATGAAATACTTGCAAGGTGTACCCTTTTTAAACAAAAAATAGTTGGTCACCTTACGAAAAAGGACATTTTATTTAAAAGACCATTAATTTTTGAATTAAATTATAAAGAATTACAATTAATAACTGAAATAAGCTGAAATAGTCCAGGCAGAAATTACAAGTTTTCTTATTTCGATGTACCACCACGAACCTGTAAACACAAAATTTCGACTCTGCCAAAAGTGTTCTCTGTCAAAACACTTTAAATGCAAAAAAAACCAACTTTATTTTTGATATTGTGTACACCCTGTGATTCAAGTAGAGATATTTTTTCCAATAGCCTTTTTTGACAGATCACGTGTGAGTCGTGTCATGCTGTCATGTTTTTTTTTTTGTTTACTATTGCTTGGCATTTCGTAATGGAAAGATTTACGCCAGAACAACGTTTACAAATCGTTCAACTTTATTACGAAAATTCACGTTCTGTGAGGAATGTGTTTCGACCTACTGAGCGTACTATTCGCAACACTATCACCTATTTCGAGACCCAGCATTTATTATTAGATAATATTCGACCGAATAGACCACGTCCAGCACGCTGTGAAGAAAATATAGTGGCCGTAGCTGAGAGTGTACACGAAGACCGTAGAGAGTCGATTCGACGCCGTTCGCAGCAACTCGGACGAATGGAACGACTTGGCGCATTTTACGTCAAGATCTTAAATTGAAAGCGTACAAAATACAGCTTGTGAAACAACTGAAGCCGCTCAACCTTCCTAAGCGACATCGCTTCGCTCTATGGGCTCTTGAAAAGTTTCAAAAAGATCCGACGTTTTCGAGGCAAATTTTGTTCAGTGATGAGGCTCATTTCTGGTTCAATGGGTATGCAAACAAAAAAAATTGCCGCATTTGGGACAAAGAGCAACCTAAAGAGATTCAAGAACTGCCACTTCATCCACAAAAAAAAACAACGGTTTGGTGTGGTTTGGGGGCCGGTGGAACCATCGGTCCATATTTCTTAAAAAAATGATGTCGGTGCGAACGTAACCGTCATTGGTGACCGTTATCGAACCGTGATAACCGACTACTTGATGCCTGAAATTGAAGCTCGTGATCTCGGCAAAATTTAGTTTTAGCAAGACGGCGCCACTTTCCACACATCGCATCAATCAATGGATTTATTGAGAGAACACTTCGGTGAGCGCATAATTTCACGTTTTGGGCCAGTCGATTGGCCACCAAGATCGTGTGATATCACACCATTAGACTTTTTCCTGTGGGGATATGTAAAGTCTATAGTTTATGCGGACAAACCCGCTTCGATTTAGGCCTTAGAGAAAACATCACGCGTGTCATGCGCCAGCTACCAGTCGAAATGCTCGAACGAGTCATCGAAATTGGACTCAATGGATGGACCATCTGCAATGTAGCAACGGTTAAAATTCAAAAAATAAATGCCAAAGAATGTTCTTTCAAATGATAATAAACATTCCCCATTAAATTTTAATTTTCTGAATTTTTTTTTAAGTAGGGAGAACTTCAAAATGGATCACGCTTTAGATAAATATTGCAATAATTTGCCTTCGTAGGTTATGTTGAATAAACACAAGTATTAAATAAATTTGACAACCCTGGTTGTGACTACATTTCAATACCTTTAACAATGTTGGGGCAGCGTTGTGTTTTTCTGCCTGGGAGTGTTTGAAAAACAAACATGAATAGATGTTTTAAAATAGAAATCGTTTTGTTTGTTGGGATGTTGGCTAAAGCGTCTATGTGTGTGTGTTTCGAAAAACTTTTATCGATGCAACAAGTGTTTACCATATGGGCGGTAGTGTCCAGTTATTTTATCTACTTTTTTTATTTTTTTGTTATGATTGTTGCCGTTGCTTGCTAGTTTGTGTGCGTTTTTTAAGGAATTCTTATTTATTTTCGTTTTTGTCTTTTCGATTGTATAAATTTAACTGTCAACCGACTAAATACAGAGAGAGCGGAGATCTCAATCAAAATAAGCCAACGTTCTTGTTCAAAGAAAAACCTCCAACTGTTAAGTATTTGTGTGTTGATACTGTAAAATAAAACAATAGATACTATAGATTTAAAATGCTTGATAGGGAAGTTTCATTTATTTATTTTTTTTTTATTTTAAATAAAAATTTGGGGGCACAATACAATGCAACACCAATTTCTCTTTAGTGAATAGTTTTATCAACGCATGTATAAATGCAGGTAAAATGTTGAGATTTAATAAAAAAAAAATGCAAATCTGTATGTATACAAAGTGCAAGGCTTTCAAAGTGTACAGTTATCACTGGTAAAGTGTAAAATTACACATGAGTTAGAGAGTAGCTGTTTCTTCCTAAATTATTGCAAAATTATCAATAAGGCCAAGACATATTTTTCATTTATCAGGTAATCCCAGTTTGGAGAGAATTTTTTTGTTTATATTTTTTATATATGAAGTTTGACATTAACGAGAAAAGAGAGGACATTTCTTTTATCCATGAACTTTGGCAGCTAAAGCTAAATTAAGACTGCCTCTTAAATAAATATGTCTTGCAATAACGCATAAAATAAAAGCTTTTATATTTTCTCTTTTCCTTTTTATACACTTCACACAGTGAAAAAGGGTATATATATGTTTGTCATTCCGTGTGAAATTTCTACAATTTTCATTTCCGACCCCATAAAGTATATATTTTCTGAAAGCTTATGAATAGGGGAGTCGATTAAGCTCTGTCAGTCTGTCCGTCTGTCCGTGTATATGTTGAAATCTACTTTTTGAAGCCCCCCGACATATGTTGGACCCGGGTCAGGTATTAAAATATCAGAAATATTCGGGAGTAGATCGGTATTGAAAATCAGAAACATCGGTACATAAACAACTGAGATATGAGCACCTCGATTTTTTTTTCACAAAAACAACATTACAACAACAACATACATACATACAAACGTGTATACTGGTTAGAGAAAACGTGGCATCGAATCCCAGCTGAGCCAAAAAAAAATTTTTTTTCATTTTTTATTTAATATATTATTTATATTTTTATTTTTTTTTTAAATTTTTTTTTTTATTTTTTTTTTGTTTTATATATATTATATACATAATAATTTTTTTTTTAATTTTTTAAAAAAAATTTTTTTTTTTAATTTTTTTTTAATTTTTTTTTTTTTTTTTTTTTTAGCATACATACGTGAATTTATAATTTTACAATGGGACGTTTTTATATATGTATGTTTTTATATGTATGTACGTCTTTCATATGGGATGAATGGTGACACAAACCACTGTTATTGCATGACTACACGTTGTGAAGGGTATATAAGATTCGGCACGGCCGAATATAGCGCTCTTACTTGTTTTATTTATTTATTGTTTAATTTGTAGTCTTTGTAATTATTGGCACCCATACACTCCAGCTTAATGTCCCCTAAAAATAGGCAATTGATTCTCATCTGATGACACTAAATTAACAGCCGTTAGTTAACACTTAATAAACGAAACAGTTATTATATAAAGGGTGGTTAAATTTTAAGGGCCGATGTTGAATGTGAACCACACTTAAACGTCAAGTTGTTTTTCTGCATTTTATTTGACATTTTTCAATTTCAGACCAACTCAATTTGAACGAATGAAAAGATACACAATCGAGCAACGCGTTAAAGGTATTCAGGCTTATTATGAAAATGGGCGTTCATATCAAAATGCATTTCGTGCTGTTCGTGATTTTTTCGGTCAATTTTATCGTCCAAATGTGCGTAGAATCGGAAAAATCGAGGAAATTTTGAGCAAACCGGGTCTGTAGGAGATGTGAAAACACCAGGTCATACTCGTACAGCAGAAAATATTATTGCTGTTCGCGATAGTGTGGCTGAAGAGCCATCCACCTCAACGCGTCGTCGTGCCCAACAATACATTAACTCTCACGCTGTGTCGTTGATGAACATTATGCATAAAGACTTGCATTTACACGCTTACATGGTGCAATTGGCTTAAGAACTAAAGCCTCTTGATCATTCCAAACGTCGCCAATGGTCAGAATTGTGGCAAGAAATGGCAACCTTGGTTCGATCAATTTTCAAAGCAAATGATCTTCAGTGATGAGGCACATTTTCACCTCAGTGCTTTTCGTCAAAGAGCATAATTGCCACATTTGGGCGAATGATAATACAATAGTGATAGTCGAAAAACCAATGCACCCACAAAGAGTGACCGTTTGGTGCAGTTTATGGGCTGGCGGCATCATCGGGCCGTATTTTTCGAAAATGAGTCAGGCAGTTACTCTGAATGGTGTTCGCTATCGTGATATGATAACGAACTTTTAATGGCCCGAATTGGAAGATAAGGATGAGCACGATATGTGGTTTCAACAAGACTGTGCCACTTGCCACACATCTAACGAAATAATGGCTCTTTTGTGCCACAAATTCAATGGCCGTGTTATCTCACGTGGTAGCGATGTCAATTGACCACCAAGATCATGTGATTTAGCACCGTTGGACTTCTTTCTTTGAGGTTATTTGAAAGAAAGGGTGTACGTCGATAAACCAGCAACAATTCCAGAGCTAATGGATGAGATAATTCGTCACTTTAACGGCATAAAACCTCAATTATGCCTCAGCGTCATCGAAAATTTGGACCATCGGATGGAGGTGTGCCGCCGAGGTCGCCGATATTTTGTTCCAAACATAATTGAACCATACCAATATTATCATAGTAAAAAGACATGACAACAATTTCCTAAATAATCTGTGCTTTATGCCAAATCAACATCAGCCCTTAAAATTTAACCACCCTTTAAATGTAACATTTTCAAATTCCTTTTTATTTACCTACACTCTAATAATATTTATGAGTCACAATGACATTTTAACAAATAAACTTTAATACAAATTAACCTCAACATAAAAAACATTTGCCAGGCAATAATGCATGATTAATAAACAATTTTCAACAATTTATACCCAATAAATTGAAGTCACTTAAGAAATATGCATTAATGATTGTTGGGCTAGAAAAAGAATTAAAAACTGTTCAATAAAAGTCAAACGGCAATAAACAGAATAAAATAATAAAAAAAATAATAACAAAACGAACAGAGAAAAAACTCCACGCAAAGTTATGAGGTGGGGGTGGTGACAGTGTTGGATTTTTGCAAAAAAAAATTAAATAAAATAAAACCGACAATTGTTAAACAATCATGTCTTTAATGATTAGATGTCAAATTCTGTAATATTTTATGGTTTTTTCTTTGTTTTTTTTTTTTGCAAATGCTTGTTCGCTGCTTTGCAACAAAATAAATGCAAATTAAATGTAATCAAATAGAAAAGGTCAAAATATTAAGCTTTTAACCGAATATTCAAACACACAAACCACATAAACACATACACACACATAAACAATTAGACAGCTGGAGAGACAGACATATGTATACATATCAATACATATTGGACATGCAAAATCATGGTTAAAAGTTTGTGTAATTTTTTTTTTTTTTTTTGAGACACCAGACATACAAACATATTTCTTTGTTGTTGCTGGTGTTATTGCTATGTATGTTGCGGTTGTAACTGTTTGTAGCACATTTTAATGAATGACTTAATGTCTGTCTATTTGTTATGTTGAAGTAAAGTGATACATTACTTTGTGGCACGAAGCACGATTTTGCGATTATTTAAAGTTCAGCTGCTAAAGCTCGACAAAAGTTATGGAAAAAAAATTATTGTTTCCATCACAACAATTAAATGGAAAAAAACCAAACAAAATAAAGAAAAATGAATTTTATGTTAAAAAAAAGAACACTAAAAGGTATTACTTGACAATCATGAGTTTAACTTTTTGAACAAAATGAAGGCGTCACTCATGGCTCTTAAGAATGAACACATTATTTGTAACTGAATTCTAAATGAGATTTGATTTTATTAATTTATTTGTTTTTTTTCTTATTGTTAGTAACTATGTAAGCACATTATATAATCTATATACATATATAAAAGTGAAACTCTGTCTGTGTGTGTTTGTGTTAGCTATAGACTCTGAAACCGTAAAGCCGATCAGACTCAACCTTTGGCAAGTTGTTATACATATTCCATGGAGTGTTTATGGGTGGTAAAAAGTGGGCGGGGTTACGCCCATAAAAACTTAGTTATCATTTTTAGCTACTTGAACTTCACCGATTTTTCTGAAACTTTGCACACACATATTGAGCTGTCATGATTATACAATTTCGTGATTATAAAATAGTGCCACGCCCATAAAAAAGTTATAATTTTTAGCTTTTTGCACTTGATATTTAATTAAAATTCAGAATACATTTTTATTCATTGAGGGGCGTAGCAACGCGCGCCGGGCTTAGCTAGTTATTTATAATTTATAGTATTTTTATGGTTTGCATTAATATTTATAAATAATTTTCATTAAAAGTTATTATTGTTATTATTGAAACGATAGGTGTGAAATTTGTAAATAATTTTATTGGCCTTTAAATGTGGAATATTGTTAAAACTGTTGCAGCTACTTGTTAAATGCCGCAACAAAAACTCCAGTTTATTGTACACCCTACATTAACAGCCAAAAGTATTATAGGTTTGTGTACAAGTTTGTAAAGTTTACAGTGTTGGAAACTGTGTTAAGTGAGCTGCTGTTACAAGATTACGATATTTCTCTAACATACCTGAGGCCGAGTTACGGCATTCGAACGTGATCGAAATTTGAAAATTCTTATTAGAATCTCTATACCTAAAACACAGCGTACTCGATCGTTCGAGTAAAATTTCGATCGTGATCGAATGCCGTAATTCGGCCCCTGGTCTGACAAAAGTTGTGCTTTATTAAACTGGAAATTTTAAGGACAAAGTTTAACTAAGGCAAGATCTAAGTAAAAGTTTTTATTTTCTAATATTTAGAATACCCGCTTCGGAAAATTACTCAACATCGAAAGCATTAAGCTATATTTACACGATTGAAATTTTCTTCAAAATTGCTCTTCAAAATGCTTCAAACTCGTGTAAACAGCAAAATTTCTTTAAAATTTATTGATCAAAATTTATTTGATCAAAATTTATTGATCAAAATTTATTTGAACAAAATTTTTTGAACAAAAATTTTGAAGATTTTATTGATGCCGTGTAAATAAGCATCAAACTCGCATCTGGCAATATTGATAGCTATTGTAGGGAGGCTAATATAAAGCACTGCAGGGCACTTCACTTAAATACACATTTGTACCGCACGGTACCTAAACTCACAATTATTTGTAACATAAACCCTGCTGTGACAATATAAATAAATGTGTGTGAAATAAGCCGCGCTTGGGAAAAGCTCGCATTACTTGAATTCGTCTGGCAAGCGTGACAGCATGTTCATTCATGTTTGATTCAATATTTTATATGTGAACAGAATGTGATTTTAAGTTGCCAGATAAATGAATTGAACTTTTTATTTCGATTTATTGGGTTTTTAATTAATTTTTAATGAATATGCTTGTATTGCCATGGAACTACTCCTTCATTTAAAAAATATTCCGTAAATTCTTGTAGAATGAGCTTGGATGTTTCGCTTTGACGATCTTGATTGCATAATGGTTCTATCGAACACAAAATATTCTCTATCCGCACTTCTTCACGCCATCGTCCATGCGTTATAGATCCATCCAAATTCACTTGGTCGTAGTTGCTTGTTTGTGCATAGGTACCACACTTGTGTTTGTTAAAAAAAATTGTGCAATGCACATACTGCGAGAACAACTTTGACAACATTTGGTGGGGAAAGTTTCATTGTTTTTCCGACAACGCGAAATCGGGCTGATATTATCCAAACACGTTTTCCGAAAGGTATGGCATAAAGGATTAATTATTAAACTTAAGACGCAGCTTCCAATACAATATACATCCATGATAGAGTCCTACATCGAAAATCGGTACTTCAGAGTTAAGCAGAGGCAGAAATACTCTGAGTTAAGATAAATAGGCGCTGGGGTATCACAAGGAAGTGTTCTTGGCCCAATTTAAAATTTTTTTTTTACACAGCTGATATACCTCTTTTACCTATAAACAGCAGAATAGCCACATTTACAGATGATACCTGTATACTATGTATTGGTAACAACGAAGAGGAATCATCGTCTTTATTACAAGAATGAGTGAATAAATTAGTCAATTGGACACAAACATGGAGAATACAATTAAATAAAACAAAATCTACCCACGTCGATTTTACTTAACAAAAATATTTCGTATAAATCAATAAAGATTTTAAATACTACGGTCCCATATTCAAATTGTGCCAAATATATTGGCATAACGCTTGATATGAAGCTTAAATGGACGCACCATATTAAAAAAAGGAAACTGAACAAATAAAATTAAATGGCTTTTTGGTAGAAACTCTTAAGTATCGATTGAAAATAAACTCCTTATGTACAATTAAATTTTAAAACCAGTTTGGACTTATGGAATCCTAATGTGGGGATGTGCCACTAAGAAACAAATAGAAATTATCCAACGCGTTCAAAACAAAATTCTAAAAAAACACAGTGAATGCACCTTGGTACATCAGAACTGAGGATCTACATAGAGACCTCGGAGTAATGAAAGTTACGGAAGTAATAAAACTGTTTGCAACTAAGCATGTAAACAGAATGCAGTCTCACATAAACCCAGAAGTTTCTATCTTAAGCAACGAAGAAATCTACACAAGAAGACTACAGAGAACTAAGCCACATGATTTAGCGGCAGATATTGCTTAACTTCAATGAGACAGAAAAAAATTACTTGTTGGACATATAGACTAGGTGTAATAAAATGAAATGTATATGTATGTCTGTATAATCCTTTATCATTTCAACAAATAAAAAAAAAAACAAAACGTTTTCCGAAACACGCCTTAATCTGGACAACCTTCCTAAAAAAGACATAGGGTAGGTTCGTAAATGCAACAGTTGCGCATCACTGCAGCATAGTAAAAGTAAAACGTTCATTAATGCAACCTCTGGCAGCACTTTTAAGCGTCAAATGTTAATTTTTGCAAACAGTTGGCTGTGCTGCCGCAAATTTCTGCAAATATGACAACAGTTAAGTTTCTGATGCAATAGTAATCGAATATACATACAATGAGATGTAAGTAGCATTAAACAACAATTACTTCTTTAAATTAAATTCGTTTATTTTTTTAATATTTTTTATTATATTTTATTATTATTATATTTTTTTTTTATTTTAGGAATCAACTTTTTTTTAACTTTTAGTTTATTTCTAATAATCAGAAGTCCTTTCATCTTGTTCCTAATTATTTTTTTATTATAATTTAAGAAAAAGTCACTTTTAACATCAACATTTTCAATAATATTTGCTATTACTATTTTGGATAACATTTTATATTTTTTGCAGAACGTTCAAAAAAGCCAACTCTACGTAGTTGTTAAGCAGCTGCAATGCATCTGCAACAGCTGATCGCGCATCGGCAACTACAGTTGGCATTACTGCCGCAGTGATGCCAAATTTTCAGCATTTACGAACGTACCCATACATACCATTACCTTCCAAAAGAAAAGGTCTAACCCAATGTTCCTTTTGTTTTCTTCTTTTTTTTTTGCATTATTATCAGCTACTTCTTCCTTTAATATTAAAAATGTTGATGCTATGATGATTGTGTCCATAATTATGTTTTTGTATTTTTTTTTTTTTTTAATAAATTATTTCACAAAAAAAGCAAAACAGCTGATCAAAGTCAATATTTTCAATATAAAAAGTTTACAAATAGTGTAAATTAGCTTCAACAAATTCTGATCAAATTGAAAGAATATTTTGATCAAAATTTTTAAAACGTGTCAATAGAATATCAAAATTAATTTTTCAAAATTTTGATAAGACTTCAAAATGCCTTCAATCGTGTTAATCTTACATTAGAAGCCATGCCATATTAACTGATATAGGGTATCGTATGTTTGAGTAGGATCGTTCATAATCCTCAACTTGTTAAATATTGTTTTTTTTTTTGTTTTTTTGATCATTTTATGGGCACATAACTGTTGAGCATGACAGCTTAAGCAGCCATTTATTAAATTTATTGACACTCATCCATCCGTTCAACCATTCAAACGATTAAACAAGCATAACCAACAACAAACACTTATGCCTACGATTGCAACAACTCATATGCTATGGGTATCACTCTCAAAGACACACGGATCAATGGTTTGTCAGTCCGCAACAGAATACATCCTCTCCTAAACACACATAAAAATACAGCCAACAACAACAAACAATGATTATTCGTTTTTATGATGCAGTTCTTTTTTTTATGTATTACTAGCCAAACCCGGCGCGCGTTGCTACGCCCCTTCATGAATTTTAATCGCATTCTAAATTTTAATCGAATATCAAGTGAAAGGCTAAAAACTTCTTCTTTATGAGCATGGCAATGCCCACTTTTCTAATTACGAAACTGTATAGTCATGAAAGCTCAATAAGTGTGCAAAGTTGCAGAAAAATCGGTCCAGTGTAAGTACCTCAAAATTAAACCTTTTTTTTATGGGCGTGGCACTGCCCACTTTTCTAAATGCGAAACTGTATAGTCATGACAACTCAATATGTGTGCAAAGTTTCAAAAAAATCGGTCTAGTGAAAGTACCTCAAAATGATACCTGTTTTTTAATGGGCGTGGCACTGCCCACTTTTCTAATGACGAAAGTGTAAAGTCATGACATCTCAGTATGTTTGCAAAGTTTCAGAAAATTCGGTCCAGTGCAAGAAGCCAAATCTGATAACTAATTTTTTATGGGCGTGGTCCCGCCCACTTTTTCAATCACGAAATTATAAAGTCATGACAGCTCAATATGTGTGCAAAGTTTCAGAAAAATCGGTCCAGTGCAAGTACCTCAAAATGAAAACTTTTTTAGGGGCGTGGCCCCGCCCACTTTTCTTATCACGAAATTATTTAGTCGTGACAGCTCGATATGTGTGCAAAGTTTCAGAAAAATCGGTCAAGTGCAAGTAGCTAAAACTGATAACTAATTTTTTATGGGCGTGGCTCCGCCCACTTTTTTTCACCCATAAACACTCCCTGGTATGTGTACAACAACTTACCAAAGTTTGAGCCCGATCGGTTTTACAGTTTCGGAGTCTATAGCTAACACACACACACACACACACACACACACACAGAGTTTCACTTTTATATATATAGATTTATTGGACAAATGATCATCACTCAGCCATTGGCTAATAAAAATGAACACTCCAGCATTAAGGATTGAAAATGGCACACGCATATATGCCATTGAATACGTTGCAAAAAATTTAAAATAAAACTTTTATTTAAGTTATGTTGCGAGTGTTGTAAAATGATTTGTGAAAAATATTTATATTTGTTAAGTGGTAACCAATCACCTCTACAGCCACCCTTTTTTTGTTTTCTTCTTCTTTTTTTTTTAGGTGAGAGAAAATACTGTGTGACTAGATATTTTTTTTATGTAAAAAAAAAAAAAAAAAAAAAACTAAAAACTTTCTTACGAGCAACAGTCAACATAATAAATCGATGACTATCATTTGGTGTACGTATGCAGACTAAAGAAGAAAAAAACACTCACACATAGCTGCTTATACATATGTAGATGCCTTTAAGCTTTTGTTTCTGTTTCTGTTTCTGTTTTTTTTTTTTTTTGCTTTTCTCCTCTTGCCATTAACAAAAGGATCATAAAATTTTGCATACATTTAATGTGCGTAACGTACAGGTAACAGTAATTTCTTATACATACTCGCAGCCAAGTAAATCAATGCCATTAAAAAGCTTAAAAGAGCCGTTATGAATTGATACGATCTCTGAAATATTAAGTGTATACGTTATGCTTCTTTGTATGCAATTTTCCACACATTTGTACAAATTGAAATTGTCGGTTCGTACAGACATGAATTAAACGAAATATCTATAAAAATTTTTATTCATTTTTAATGATTTTGAAATATACTTAATGGAAAGACAATTTTATCAATTAAAATACAATTTCTTAATAAAAAAAAATTACAATTGCATCTTCATATAGATAGTTTTGATAGAAGTTTAAATACTAATTTAATCCTGTACTATGATTACAGATAAGTGCATGGTACCTATAACGCGAACGCAAAGTAAAAGGAATTTTAAAGAAAAAAACACAAATTCCTACTCCATTATTGGCTGCTGCAATCAAGGCAAAATCAGAAGTATATTTAATATTTACAAAACTATTTCACAACTTCCCCGTCAAATTGTTACATTTTCGTTTCAACTTACTGAGTGCAAATACTGGTCCTCAAAGGACCTGAATACCCAGTGTTCGCATAATCAAATAAAAAAACAAACTAAATAAATAATCATTAAATTATGTTGTATTTGTGTAAAATTTTAAGTATTTCCTGTTTTAGAGCAAAAAGTCATTAAATGTAGTGAACAGTACACAATTTAATTTAAGCAATCATTTAAAAGGTACACATCGAACAAACAACAACAACAATAACAACAACAAAAGGAACTTGCAGCAACAGAAATACAGTATTTAGGAGTTATGGACATACGTACGTACGTACGTATGATCATATATGTATGTATTGTACATGTGATCAAGTCAAAAACCTCGCTAGTAAAGATCAACTGACTGAACGTCTGACTGATGATAAACGTAACAGAAACTAACGATGATAATTTCATAAGTTTCAAAAGGTAAAAAATGATCAGTTAACTTGTTGCAAGCTAATACGGACACACATCTATGCGAGGGTTATTCTTTAAGGCTTATTTCGCATAAGTCTTAACTTGATGTAAAAATAGATTTCTATTTCGAACAGTAAATATTTACAGGGTGGGCCAAAAGTTATCCTGGAGCTTAAAAATTTAAAAGCGTTTTTCGTTTGTACATTGACTTTCAGATGTGAAAATACATTTTGCTATTGAAAAACGAACCTAAAAAGTAGTTACAGCAGAATGAAGCCACAGTCCTCATCCTAAATAAGTTTTCAAGATATAAGCAAATAAACACGACTGGCTCTGTTTTTGCTCAAAAAAAAAAACAACAGTTATTTTATTGACCCACTTTATATAGATTTAATATATATGCGTCTCCAGACATTTGTATATAATTTTAGACAATTCAGTCACTAATCGGCAAAGTTATAGGAAAACAATTTTTTTTTTTAAATATTTATATTTTTTTATTTTTCAATATATCACGTTTCCTAAGCTCCTTATAAATTTTTGGCACGATTAACACTCCAATTTACAACCCATAGTTTTGAAAATCATTCTCAAAAAAAAACTTACTAATCAGTTTGAAACTGACTGAGATATAAACATCAAAATACAACTGTTGTTTTTTTTTTTCTTTTATTTTCTACTGCTAGACAACCGACAGTCAGCACGGATATCAAATAAGACAGCTTGAAGAAAATTAATTATAAAAATATTTAAAATCCATGATGGCCACACAACAAAATGGCGCACCTTAAATTTATATATGTGCATTTCATTGTCATCGTATCTGACATTTGTACTCCTATAAAGTGGGGTATTTTTTGCCAAAGTAAGAGTAACTGAGACAAAATTAGATCTTTATGTTTCATTCAAAGGGTACTTTATTTAAAAAAAAAAAAAAATTATATTCGAATCATTGTTGTCTAAAATATCCAGAAAAATAAGAATATATCGTACGTGACATAAAACAGAAGTGATTTTGAGGTATATATGGAAACATGAAAAAATAGGCGAATCCTTGGAGGTATTTTTTCTTTTTTTAATTTCTTACACTAAACCATTTAAAATCCATCACACTTAATTGAAAACAATCTTTAAATGATTTTATAATAAACTCAATTTAATATCGTTCGTGACATATCGTACGTGACAGATTTTTCTCTAATAGTATTCTTAGGTAATAAAATTTATATTATGTTAAGAAAAATAGTTAAATTCTAAATTAGGTGCTCTTGCGACTGTTCAAATGCGAATGACGGAGATAAATAATGTTTTTGCACTACGTACGTGACATTAAAATAATATCCAAGGGAAATTAAAAAAAAAAAAACCGTAATAAAGGTTCTGTTGCCTTTTACCGCCACAATATTGGTATGAAATGAAAGATCTTGGTCAATCAAATATAGTAAGCTATGAAGAAGAAAAAAATCCAAGATAGCGTGTAAAACAAAATGGCGGAAAAATTTTTTTCTTTGGAATGCGTGAACCGATTTCGATTCTGTTCATTTGAAAGGTGACGTCAGTATCAAGGTTTTTATGTATAAACGGTCTCTGAATGTATATTGGTTCATGATTTATAGCCATTATAGGCGTAGCACCTCTCATATAAAGGAAATATACTTTATGTCGTAATTTAGGAACTAAAATAGATACCGGCTTCTTATTTTATACGACTAATTCTAACAATAAGTGCCTTATTTTGGCAAAATATATCTGGGATAGGATCAGGGGGAGAGGAACCCCCTTTGAAAACTGTAACAGCTACCGTATTCAAACTTCGCGTCCTCTACTCGGAGAATAAAATTTGTATTTTTTCTAAAAAATTGGTAGGATAGGCTCAGGGGGAAAGAGACCCCCCATACAAGCAAATTACATTATTTAATATATTTCAAAAACCGTAACAGCTACAGCATTCAAACTTTGTAAAAGGCACTAGAAAAATAAGTGCCTTATTTAAACAAAAAACTATTTAGGGTCAGAGTAGGGGAAGAGAAAACCCCCATACACGGAAAATAGTTATTCTCTTCTCTATATATATAAAAATAAGTTGCATTGTGTTAGTAATTGATGTTCTCTGGAATGCGTGAACCGATTTCTGATGAAAGGCGACGTCAACACCAAGGTTTTTATGTATAAACGGTCTCTGAGAGTGTATTGGTTCATAAGTTATAGCCATTTTAGTGAACACTGCATTCATTTCGAACCATGTATTTTGAAAATATTTCAGTTAATATTTTGAACAACTGACATACGTTTTTAAATTCACTACAAATCGATTTTACTTAAACCAATAATTAAATTAGTTTATATACTTTGCTATTGTAAATCACATCTTCGGGGATCTATGAAATAAATTACCTATTAACACTTCACTAAAAACTTAAATATTGAAATACATCACGCACAGCAATGAGCTTTCTTATATGTAACGGACTTTTTTTCTCCACATTTCATTATCAGCTGATCTATTTATATTCTTAATAATTTTACTAGTCATCTAGCGAACTTACTGCACACTTCGTAGTGCAAAAAAGAAAATAAAAAAACCAATTCGAATTCATTAAAATCAGGGATAATTTGCTTAGTGAAATTTGCAATACGAAGTGTGCAGGGGGTTTGCTAGTTAACTATATAAAAATTCCATATCGTAAACGGTGTTGGAAATAACAAAGCAAAATAGCATATGATGTTAAATCAAAAATCTAGGCCACGCTTGGTCATTATACATTATGTAAATTATGGTTAAGAGTATTATCTGATCTGGCACGTCTGAATATAGAACTCTTATTTGTAGCTGCCTGTTTTTTAAAATCAACTTATAAATAACGAAGTTACAGTTGATTTTATAAAAAAAAACCTTAAATAAAATTTTTTATATGCCACCGGGACCTTTCTAGAAGAAAACGCCATTTGGCTGAAATACTAGAGGTAAAATATTAGCATTTCAAACACAAGGTTTTTGTGGGATACTAATCGAAATTTAATATTTTCGCAAATTAAACGAAAAGTTTCTAGATTCTAGAAATAATTTTTAATCAGAATTTCTGATAATATTTCTTTCAACACGATATGCACATGTGTAGATGGCAAAAACCAAAATTAAACTTTTTAAACAGCCATCCAACATACCGCTTGATACGCTGTGCGATGAAGATGATGGATGCTTCATAAATTATGAAGTATGAAAAAGATACATGAATTGCAACCCAAGAGAATTAGTTTGGTACGTACGTATAAGTATGATTTCATTATTATTATTTTTTATTATTTTTTTCTTCATTTCTGTTTAATAATCGTGATATTGTGCACTCTAAGAGTTGAGGCAGAAGGCCAAAAGAAGAAAAAAAATATATTAAAATAAAGACAACCAAAATGCACTTGTTCGCAATTTCACTTAAATGCTGTTGAAGCCTGGGCACACACGCACTTATTGATTAAAAGCATTTTTCGATTTGTAATAAAAACCTAAACAGATACGCACACAAGAAAATTATACGCTTTTAAGTGTGTGTATGTATGTGTGTAGGTATATGTACGTATGTACATTAGGGACGTAACTTTTTGCAACTTTAGCATCAAAAATACCACCGCATAGCCGTGTGGTGCATAAAAAATATATTTTAAAAATATGGTGTCACTTTTTCTTTATCGTGAGAAAAGTTTCCGCATCGAAAGCGTTAAGTTTTGTTTCTTTTTTATTTTTACTTACTCTTGTCATATATAAGTGTCTTTGTTTAGGTTCTTACATATACAATCTTCAATACAGAAATGTTTTTCAAAAGTCCAAAGAAAATTTTTGTGGCCACTAAAATAGGTACTTTTCTAAATATTTTCGCATATTCCAAAAGTTAAGGTCGAACTGAACATTTTCAAGGTTGGTTGTTTAATTTCCATACAATAATAATCTAATATCAATGCTAGCATCAATGATAGAGTGTCCCGGTGGACTAGTCAGTAGTGTGTTGTTCTGCTAGTTTGGGGGTTGCTGGTTCGATTCCCGCCAGAGACTCTTGACTGGTCTGCTTCTCTTTCTCTTCTATGCTCTTTCTATTCTAACTATTCTATTTATATGGAGCGTACAACATGCCAATTGGGCTTAAGTGTATACCTGTCGTGGCTTTGGGCTTTTAGTGCCCCTCCTTTTCAACCTAACCTAACCTAACCTTAACATCAATGATAGATGGGTCGAGCATAGCATTGAACTGAAGAAGAAAGAAGACTTGTTAAAAGGCTTCGGGAACAGAATAAATCGTATACGGAGGGTCTAAAAGCTTTGTTGTCAATGTCCGTAATCCCCGAAACACCATAGAAAAACGTTTCGCTATGAAAAAAACCACCCCAACTACAGATGGATCCATCAAAGCAATGCTTGCGAAACGAGGCCCCTTTAAGTCCGCTAAGGCGATTGCAGCTGAAATAAATAATCGAATTTCAGCTAGAACTTCGCGACGTTGTCTATGTGATAGTAGTCTTTCGAGACGAATAGCTTGAAAAGTTCCATTGCTAAAAAAAAAGTAAATCTACAGAAGAGAAAAGAATTTGCAAATGGCCATAAGACATGGTGTAACCCAGAAGAAACTAAAAAATGGCACAACATACTCTGAAGTGATGAAACTAAAATAAGTTTGTTTGGAAACGATGCTGGGCGCAATTTGGGAGGACCAAAAAGTCAAGAATTCAAACCACGTTACACTTAAAAAAAAAACAATAAAACAATGTAGCGGCAACATCATGGTTTGGGGATGTCTTTCTTGGAGTGACGTTAGGCCAATTCACCATACAAAAATATTCTGAAAATTTTTATGTTGCCTTATGCTGAGGAGGAAATGCCATTACGTTGGTGTTTCCAGCAGGATAACGACCTGAAACACTCTTCTAAGTTAGTAAGTGGATGGTTTCAGCAGTTATGGAGTGGCAAAATCAATAACGATCTCAGTCCAATTGAGAATCTTTGGGGAGATCTCAAAGTTAGACTTAGAAAAGAAAATAATCAAAACCAGTCTCAGTTTTGGCAAAAAGTGCAAGAAATATGGTATGATCCTTGTCTTGAGACCTGCCGCAAGGTAATCTCTTCTATGCCCAACAGATTAGATAAAGCTATAAAAAATAATGCTGGACATAATGGTTACTGATGCAATTAAGCTTAATCAATGCTATTTATGTTGAAAATGGCTTAAAAATCCTTTAATTTTCCACATTTCCTTTTAAGTACCCATTTTTATGACCAAGTGAATTTTGTTTTGTTTTTTTTCATTGTAGATTCTTTTTATACCCCCCACCAGAAAAATGGTGGGCTAAGTCGGAATATTTGGATGAGAGTAATAACTCGTAATGCAAGAGTATGTCAAAAAAACCATGTCCTTCAAACATCGAATAAAATGGAATTGTGTCCAAATGCATTAACATAGAGCCATGAAACTTCGAATGTATATTTCCTGAGTAAAAAAAATATTTTTCCCTGAAAATCTATGTATTGGGAAAGGAGTTATAGATCAAAATGCACGAAAATTTATATTATTTATTTTTCGGTATATTCAAAATTTAAAACGTAATAAAACTGATGTATGATTTTTGGTCAAAGGCTTTGTACTAATGGAAAATACATGTGGCACGCCCAGTTTTACGCCCACCTTCCATATAATATATATATGTTCCTTTAACTCCCACTGGAGCATAGGGCGCCAAATAATGCTTCATATAATTTCTCTTTGAATTAAGATTTTGGAAGAACAAAGGAGTCTATATTGAAATATCTGAGACGATTTTATTAGTAAAAACTACATTGACACGCCTACTTTAACGCCCACTTTTCACGTAATCTACTGCCAAAGAAATTTAAATGCTCATTAAATCGACAGAATTAGAGGTTCTACTCAATGTGACTGTTATGCCAAAAAATGAAGGTGACACGCCCACTTTAACGCCTACCTCCCATAAAACGCCTTATCATAAATTTATATGATATCTTTATGGACAAAGTTTTTGGAAGAATAAAAGACTATATTGAAATATCTTAATTGAATATATTAGCAGAAACTTTTATTGAAAGACTAAATTTACGAAAACATTTTACTAGAATATCGAAGTTATACAAAGAAAGCGATACATATTTTAGTATAAAGAGATTATTCCAGAGCGATTATTGTTAATAACAAAATAATACATTTTGTGCTTTTAAAGTAAACAAAATTGGTGGTGGGTATAGAAGATTTGGCACTACCGAATATAGTGCTCTTATAAAGATGGTACCTGTTTTAGTGGCCGCATGTGTCTGTACAATTTTCAATAGAAAAACATTTTTCACAAGTCTAAAGCAAAAGTTTGATTAAATAGCTGCATTGCTTACTTTAGATTTTATTCTGCTACCGAACTTTTAAAGCCAATGCGAAGGTTTGTTTGTTCTTTTTGATTTGAAATTTTGTTTCGTGACCATTGCTTCAAAGAAAATGATTTTAAAACTTTAATAAACTTCACGAATGCTAATAAATATTTAGTTTGGCATTGGGCAAGAGAACCGAGCTTGCGATGTAGATGGTGCAGGATATAGATTCACTATGTAAAACCAAACGCACATTTAACTTGAAGTTAACATCTTACAAGCCTGCTTGTCCAAGAATAAAAAATCTTTATTAAAAAAAATAATAATAAAATTTTAAAGAATTTTAAAAATTGTTTTCGATGCGAAGACTTTTTTCACCGAATCTACCTCAAAGACTGTTTTTTATTAACAGTACAACATTTGCCACATGGCACTGAAGTGGTATTTTGCACTCAAAATAAAGTTATTTCCCTAATGCAAATTCACTCAACTAAATACTTCTACTACAAAATCCTCAAAAGACGGCCGCTTATTTTGGTTGAATTTGCAGCTATAAAAGAGGCCGTTTGTAGGGTCTTCTTTAGATTGACTAAAGCTGACTGTGTTGTTTTCCTTTATTTTACATCAAGACGGAATAAGACAAAAACAACAACAACAACAACAACAACAAAATATTAAATACAAATGTGCAAGTACGAGTGCACAAGTGGCCTCATTTATGTTGGTTCGAACCGTATTACACGCATTATAAACAGGGCCAAGGCAGCAACAAAAAATGATTTTTTTATAATTTTAAGTTGTTTCTGATGTTGTCGAGTAGATACCACAGATAGTTGGCTAAATTCCTGTAATTACGATTTTTTTTCCCGCAATACAAAATTCGAAAAGAAGTAACATTCTCTGTTTATCATTTTTTTTTGTTTTTTGTTTTCTTTAAAGCGTTTTAGCAAAAACATGAGCAATTCATTGTAAATTTTCTGGGTTGCCCTTAAGTTATAAATATTTTGTTTTGTTTTGTTTTTTTTTTTTTGACTTTTTCTACCTCCTTTTATTGTTGCAATTTTATTTTGGCCATCTCTTGTGTGAGCTGTTCCACCTCCTCGTCATCTACAGCCGAAATAAAAATACAAAAAAAAAAAACTAAAATCAAAATTCCCAATATTTCGAAGGAACTGAAATTAAATGTTTATGCTGCGGAAAGTTTAAATTATAGCATTTTTTTAACCGTTTCTTGTTCTTCGTCTTCTACTTTTTCGACAATTCGTTAAGTTGCTTTGTAATTTTAACAAAAAAAATAAATTAAAAAAAAAGAATCGTAAATGTACAATTTTGGGTACTTGCTGTAAGATTTTATTGTTGTAATTATTCGATGTTTACATTTGTTATTCGATTTTTCATTTTTTATTCCAAAAAACTTCAAGAGAAAGTCCACTCCCTTTAAAGGTTTACGAATTAAACGTCCATTTATTTTATTTTCTTTTCGGTGCATGCATGTTTCATTCCTTTTTCAGCAATAAAAGTCTGCTTTTTTTATCATTTTGATCATTCATTTAATGTGTGTCTCATGTTGTTGTCGTGTTTGTGTGTATGTATGTAGTGGTTATGTATTTTTTTTTTTATTAAATTTAAATACTTTTTAAATGTTTTATCGTGTTTTTTCTTTATTTCAATCTCAACTTTGTTGTTGCAATATTATAATTGTTCGACAACGACAAAATAATGTGAAAACTAAGAATTTTTTTTATCCATCCATTGTGTGTGATTAAACATTTATAGCAACGCCCACCAAGAAGCTTAATTGGTTTTTCATCCGCCATTGCTCGCCCCACACTCGCTCACTTGTTGCTGCTATTCCCCACTGGCCTTAAATATCTATCGAGAAAGGGAAGTTGCCGTATTCAGTTGTTTTAAATCAATTTGTTATGGCCAATAAAACACAGCACTTAAAACTGTAAATTGGCTTAAAGTCTAACTAAAATGCTCCATTAATTTTGGTTTGATCTTAAAAAAAATTATAAATCTTCTATTAAAATCTTCACAGCAGAAAAATGAATAACGCACACTTCCGCCTTAAATTTCAAAAGCTAACGAATGCCATCATTTGACTACAGTTCTTTATTATAACAGCACAGAAAAATTATAGTTAAAAGTTTTTTTAATTAAGTGACTAATTGATTTTTTCTTAAATTTGAATATATTTTTAATTAATTTAAATAATTGATATTAAATTTTTTTCAAAAAAAGTATTACATTGAAAAATAATATTGAAAAAATTATTTTTTTTTATCAAGAATTCATTTTGAAGGAAAGGTTTAATAAAGTTTTGATAAATTATGTAAATCAAGGAAGTTAGTACTTAAAAAAAAGGAAGTACATATTTAAATTTTACATATTTTGCATTTAGCTAAAAAACAGACTTTGATCCTAATAAATATAGAGAGTTAGAATTTTATTGCAGATGGGAATTAATTCAATATTCTTTGCAGCCCGAAATATTTTGATGGATTCCAATAAATAATTATTTGAATTATTTCCCTTCGTTTGATCAAAATCTTTTCAAACATAAAATTTCTTTGTGTCTAGGTCTAGGATGCAACCTCTTTACTTTAGAAAAGTTGACGTTTGGTTATGCCACCAGTTCATAAATGTGTAATGTTGTATGTATTCTTATGCTTTGTATTTTGTTAAGAATCAGAAGCGAATTCAATCAGGTGATCTCTTCCCTACAAAAACACTAAAATTCATGTGTTTTGTTTTTGTATAATTGAACTGAATTGTTTGACTAAACACAACACAAGCACACGTTTGTTTACATTTTTATTTCAAAGCAAATAATGCAACTCACACTAAAATTATAGAATTTTAATGTTTTTTTTTCAAAACTTTATATATATATTTTTATATTTTGCTCTTCATTAAGTACACGAAAAAAAGTTCCACTACCCTTAAAATATTTTTTTTACACATCGCGACGGAAGGCATTTTTTCACCAAAACTTTTAAAATTTTTTGGTCTTTTATTTTTTTTTAATATTTGTACAATTAACACAAATGTACATATTCTATTTATTTTTAATTCAATTTGATTTTATCCATAGAAATTAATTTTTTTTTCGCTTTTTAAACTTTTATTAAAATTTTTCGGCAAATGAATGTAAAAAAAAAATAAAAACACAAGTTTAGACATTTTGATCTTAAACTTCGTACACAGCTGATGAACAGCTGGGCTAAAGAGTTCAGCTGATGCGAATTTGCCTTGTTAAGAAAATTTTAAAAATAACAAGTAAGAGCGCTATAACGTGAAGTCATGCAATAACAGTAGTTTGTATTACCATTCATCTCATAAAATACGTACATATATACATATAAAAAACATACATAAATTTACGTATGTATGTATGTTAAAAAAAAATAAAAAAGAAATTAAAAAAATTATTAAAATATAAATAATAAATATAAAACAAAAAAAATTATTTAAGAAAAAAAAATTAAAAAAAAATAATAAAAATATAAATAATATATAAAATAAAAAATAAAAAAATTAAAAAAAAAAATTTTTTTGGTTCAGCTGGGATTCGATGCCATGTTTACTCTAACCAGTATACACGTTTGTATGTATGTATGTTGTTGTTGTAATGTTGTTTTTGTGAAAAAAAAATTGAGGTGGTCGTGGGTTTTTTCTCATATCTCAGTTGTTTATGTACCGATGTTTCTGATTTTCAATACCGATCTACTCCCGAATATTTCTGATATTTTAATACCTCCTCCGGGTCCAGGCGATATCGGGGGGCTTCAAAAACTTGATTTCAACATACACACGGACAGACGCACAGACTGACAGAGCTTAATCGACTCCACTATTCATAAGCTTTCTGAAAAAAATATATACTTTATGGGGTCGGACATGAAAATTGTAGAAATTTCACACGGAATGACAAATCTATATATACCCTTTTTCACTGTGTGAAGGGTATAAATATATAAAAAAAATTCTAGTTTCTTTTCGGGTTCTTTTACTTAAAACAGGTTCTATAATTTATATTATCGATACAAAAAATACTTTATTGAAAATAATTCCAAATTACAATTACAGGCGTGATTAATTTAATCAAAATCAGTTTTAAAAATTCTATGAATTTTAATTAAATTTTTAATACTATTTTAAATGATATTTTTCGCAATAAATTTTCAATTAAAACTATTAATTTTTATTTCATTAATAGTATCATTTTGATGATTGAAGCAAAATCAAATAAAATTTTAACTAAAAGTATTAATTTTATAATTGAAATTCATATTCATTTTTTTCTGTGAGCCTGAAATGATTAAAGGAATATATTCTATAAAGAACAATTTAAAGTTAATCGATTTTTCTTTTTAAACTGTATATATTAGGTTTGCCTAAAAAGGTGTTGAAATAAGTATTGCTTTACTTGCAGGCCAGCCGACAAGATCTTTTAAAAATACTTGACTAAAAGCAAAAAAAATTAGGCTCAAATTGAAAATAAAATCAAAAAAAAAATCCTAATTCAATACATATTTTTTTTCTTTAATTTTTAATAGTTCGCTTGATGAAGGTAGGCATCTTTCCCTATTTAAATTTATAAGATTTTATGATTTACGAGAATAGATTAATGTTATATTTTCATAATAATGTCTAGTTTCACTCAATACACACAATAACAGTTTAGCTTTTTGCAACAACAACAACAATTACAACAAAGATGTTTTTAATTCAGCAACAGCTGCCGTACACAACAACATTGTGGAAAACTAAAAATTTCTTGACTTTTCAATATAGTAGTCGAGCAGTCATTTTGACCAGACAACCACACATACGCCTGTTAATCTGTATAACGTTTGTTGGTTTGTTGGTCCGTTGGTTGTCTCGATTGATCGATAGAGGAGTAGACATTTATGTTCGTATCTCTGTATACACACAAGTATTTACTACTGACACTCAGACATGTATTCATCAACGTTGTTGTTTTACCGTGCATATTTACGTACAAGACGTAACAACAGAAGCAAAATTGCTCAGCAATAGTTACATTTCACTACAAAGATGTCAAAAGTTACCCATTAAACAAGGCTTCCGATGTCCAACCTTAAACAGCTCCTGTGTTAAACTCTAATAACTATAATGATGAATATACTTCTATATGAGATGCTGATGATGGTGATGCTGAAGTCGATCATAATCATAAACACGAACATAACGATAATAGTATGGACAGGGCAGGCAATTTTCTGAAATCGATTATACTCTGGAACATGAACAATAATAGACCCTACTAAATAGATTTTTCATCACACACACACACACACACATACAGACATCATTTAAAATAAAACCCTGTTAACGAACTAAATGAATTCATTCAAAAATTATTTTAAAAAGTGAAACAGAAAAACTTAAATAAGCCAGAATTCTTTTACTTGCCGTTCATGCTTAATATGTGTGTGTGTATATGTGTGTGTATATGTGTGTGTAAGTCATGTATAGTTTTCTAAAAGTTTAAATTCATTCATTCATTCATCAGTTTTCCTAAATACACAGCTTTACAATGTTTTCCTTTGTTTTTGTCTTTTTATTTTTTTTTGCCTTCATCTGGTTCATCATCTACTACTCGTACTACTATACTTAACTACTGAATAAATCTAGCAGCTAACAAAGCTCTTGTCTAGTTGCAGTGCGTATCTTGTTAATTCATCTCTTTGGGATGTGCTGCAACTTGGCCAACGTCATACTGACATCCTTTGTGGGTTCTTTCTACAAGACAATACTTACCGCACCCATAAACAGGCAGCTGTTTTGGTTTTTTTTCTTTCTCATTTCATTCTTGTTCTGCTTAAGTACTTTTTTGTATTCAATTCTAAAAAGCATGTGTAGATTATGTTGTTGTATAAGAATGCCTGTCTGACGTTGCCAGTACATGTTAACCAAGACTACATGTACGTTTGTATGGTTGTATGGTTGTATGTTTGTACATTAAAACAAAATCTTGTTAACAAGATTGATTGGAAGTTGCTGCCGCGCTAAATCTAAATCTACTAGAAACAGAAATATGTATGTAGTTTTTGCCACAAAACTTTACTCCTTTACCTAGTGTACAATACTACTATATATAGATTGGTTTTTTATTATTTTTGTTTTTTTCTAAAACATACATTTTATAATAACTATGGCAACCTTTTTTTTCATTTATTCGCAACATTAAGTGCTGAGATATTTAGATAGATTCAACTAGATACCAACTACTGTTGCTGATTGCACCTGCTCTTTATATTTATTCTATAAATTGAAATCTTTTTCCAAACCTAATAAATAACAACACAAAAAGTTAGCAAAACTCATGTGGGCATACATATACTGAAAAGCTTCATGTCCTTAACAAGATCATATCAATCGATTCTTCCATTAATATTTTAAATTTATGCGATTCCAACTAAATTTAATATTCAATTAAACTATTATCCAAATAATGATGCTGTTGTTCGAAGTTATTAAATCATTTTTAAATCGGACAAGAAAAGAATTTTATGGCGATCTCAAAAAAAATTTTTTTTTCTTAGAAAATTAAAGTATTCGAATTGAAATAGTTTAAGTTTGTTAATAACTTTTTTCATGAACAAAAATTTACATTTTTTTCAATGACAACAAATTTAGCATTAAAATTTAATTGGGTCCTTAAATTGCAAAAAAAATAAAAAAATAAAAAAATAAAAATCAAATTCAGCACATCTTTTTAAATTTAACAAGTAAGAGTGCTATATTCGGCCGTGCCGAATATGATAATACCCTTCACCATCATTTACATAGGTATAATCCCACATCCTAGCTTAATCTATATTTTATGTTATACGCCATTTTTCCTTATTATTTCCGACGCCATTCTTTATTTTGAATTTTTACGTAGTTAACTGTATTCTACTAGTCGAGCCCTTTAATTTGATACCCATATTGATGGGATTAAAAAAATTTGATCCTCCATTTTGTTTTAGACGCCATCTTGGATTTTAAATTTTTTAATAATTTACTGTATTCTACTGGTCAAGCCCTTTCATTTAATACCCATATTGATGGGGTTAAAAAAATTTGTTCCGTCATTTTGTTTTAGACGCCATCTTGGATTTTACCTTTTTTTCATAATTTACTGTATTCTACTGGTCAAGACCTTTCATTTGAAACCCATATTGAGGGGGTTGAAGGAGTTATATTTTAAAATACCAGATTTGGATCGTATTTAAATTTATTGTCCGCCATTTTGTAATGGCGGCCAACATGAATGTTTTTATTTTGCTTATATTAACTCTCTCGGTTGTCTAGAAGCTGAAAAAAATTGATTTTAGTTCGTAAATTTTTGGAATATGTATTTTTAAAAAAAAAGTTGCCTATAACTTTGCCGATTAGAACACGCTTTATCCAAAATTTTTCACGAATATCTCTAGAGGCATATTATATCTACAAATAGTAGCAAAGGAACCTATAAACTATTCTATGGCTGAAATATTTTAATTTTGGTGGTAAAAATATGGGCAAAAACAGAGGCAGTCGTGTTTATTTGCTCATATCTCAGAAAGTTATTAAGCGATTGTGCGGAATTTCAATAGCGATTAATTCCTGGATATTTCCGAAAGATTGATACTAAACACAGATCTGAGGAGCATATAGTTGCTTCCAAAAGTTGATTTCAACCAACACACGGGCAGACGGTCAGGGCTTAATCGACTCCTCCATTCATAAGCTTTCAGAAAATATATACTTTATGGGGTCGGAAATGAAAATTGTGGAAATTACAAACGGAATGACCCTTGTACCCTTGTACAGCACTGGTGAAGGGTATAAAAAGAAAAATTACTTTCCATTTATAAAAGGCACTTTAAGGCTTAAAGTACAACCCAAGTAAGTGTCAATAACACAGAAATGGTCACATTCACTCGCCCTACAATGAAAACCTTCAGCTCTGCTTTTAATAACAAGGATGCCACCATATTAAGGCAACAAGGTGTCATAATTTGTAATATTTTCTCAAACACTTTTCAGTTGTTTTTCGCAAAATATATGACCGTGTATATTCACTTAATAATACATCTTTTAGTTTTATCTTTCGTAAAAACAAAGGTGTTAAATAAAAAAGGAATATACCAACATTAAATTAAAAAAAAAGCAAAAAATCATAATAAAAACGCTAAAGTCATTATTTAATTATAGAGCGCAAGTAAGTACGAAGAAAAAAACTCTCAAACATGAAATCTTCACACATAATTTTATCTTCAAAAAAATAAGAGCACACAAACCAGCAAAACACAGAAACGAAAAAGAAAAATATTCCTGCAACATATTCGCAAATAAATAATAAAGAAGAAGCATACATACATACATGAAAAATGACATTACAATGAAGGTAAAAAGTCGGCAATTAAACTGTCAAAATGGTGGCATAAAATGACGCTTTACTTCAGTAACAGCCAATCAATGGAGGACCAACAAAAAATTAAAAATAAATAAAATGCAACACTCACCATTACGTAGATATCATGTCATGAAACTGATAATTTTAAAGAAACAAAACACAGTGTTTAAATAAATCTTAAGGAGAATCCAAAAAAAAAAATACATAAAAACATATATTTATTGTACTTATGTACATATGTATATATGTATGTATGTATGTATGTATGTATGAATGTACACAATCGTACTTAGTTAATACAAACTTACCCTCTCTGGTAGTTAAAGATCAATTTTATAATTGTGCAATTTTTGTTTTTGGTTGTTCCAATAAATATTTCACTTGTGATGTAAAACTTACCTGAAATAGAAAGAAATAAATTTTTTATTTAATTTCAATACTAAGTAATACATGTCTATATAATGAACACTCGTATAATGAAATTTACAAAAAATTAATAACAAAAAAAAACTTCCAACTATGAGTGCCTTACTTTCCTATTGGACACCGTGTTAATCTGAGAAAACAGATTAATTATCTGATTTCTAATTGCTTTATATGAGGCATAACTTATGGCAATGAAATAGATGTTTATCAGTCAAATTCTTACGTATTGTACAGCAATAAGACACATGTTACAAGAAGTATTAAATTGATTCCTATTTTAAATTAAAAGTTAAATTCATTCGTTGGTGTTACAAGGAGTTTAAAATACTTAAAACGCAAAACGCCCTGACTAAAAAAAAATTAAAACTGATTTTTTATCAAAATACATTTCCACTAAAAACAAGTGAGAGTGCTATATTCGGCCGTGTCGAATCTTATATATCCTGCACAACATGTAGTCTTGCAATAACAATTGTTTGTATCATCATTCATCTCATTAATTTTCTTCTTCTTCTATATATATAAAACAGGATGTGTGTATGTATGTAACGTATGGACTCCAAAACGGCTGGGTTGATTTTGATGAAATTTTCAGGGAATCTTCAGAATATTTAGGCGGGTGACACTGTGAAGTCTAATTTTTTGATTCTCGGTCTGCGAGTGAAGGGGCGTGGCAAAATCCAATTTTCATATTGCACCACCAATAACATATGTATACATATATTTATTTTGTTTTGTTTTTTATTTTATTATACCCTTCACACAGTGAAAAAGGGTATATATAGGTTTGTCATTCCGTGTGAAATTTCTACAATTTTCATTTCCGACCCCATAAAGTATATATTTTCTGAAAGCTTATGAATAGGGGAGTCGATTAAGCTCTGTCAGTCTGTCCGTCTGACCGTCTGTCCGTGTGTATGTTGAAATCAACTTTTTGAAGCCCCCCGACATAGGTTGGACCCGGGTAAGGTATTGAAATATTCGGGAGTAGATCGGTATTGAAAATCAGAAGCATCGGTACATAAACAACTGAGATATGAGCAAAAACCCACGACCACCTCGATTTTTTTTCACAAAAACCACATTACAACAACAACATACATACATACAAACGTATATACTGGTTAGAGAAAACGTGGCATCGAATCCCAGCTGAGCCAAAAAATTTTTTTTTTAATTTTTTAAAAATTTTTTTTTTAATTTTTTTTTTATTTTTTTTTTATTTTTTATTTAATAATTATATATATTTTTATTATTTTTTTTTTAAATTTTTTTTTAATTTTTTTTTGTTTTATATATATTATATATATAATAATTTTTTTTTTAACTTTTTTTTTAATTTTTTTTTAATTTTTTTTTTAATTTATTTTTTGTTTGTTTTTTCAACATACATACATGAATTTATAATTTTACAATGGGATGTTTCTATATATGTATGTTTTTATATGTATGTACGTATTTCATATGGGATGAATGGTGACACAAACTACTGTTATTGCATGACTACACGTTGTGAAGGGTATATAAGATTCGGCACGGCCGAATATAGCGCTCTTACTTGTTTTATTTTATTTATTTTTAAAGCCGTTGTCCTGTTTTTCAAAACGAGATATAAAATAAAATATTTACAAAAAATAATGATCCAATATCAAAATTAAAAAAAAAAAAAATTTAAATAATAAATACAGTAGAAACTCGATTTTTTCATATACTCGCCACTTGCACACCTCGAATTTTGCGACACAAAATTTTTTTCATTACGTACTCAGTACTTGCAACATGAAAATTTTTACCTCAATACTTGCAAAATTTTTTTTTTTTCTCATACGCTTCTCTGTAGATTTTTTGTTTGTATGTTAGTCAGAGAGAGTAAAGTAAATCCCGCCGTTGTATCATACAGATGATGACTTGAGCTAAGCTACGTCTGAAGTCTGACGCTTAAGAAGCTTAGAGGTAGTTCAGTAGTGAATAAGCCAGTCTGCACAAAGCGAACGTGTATCGCAAAAATTCTTTAATATTACAAAAAAATTTAGACTTAAAAGTTTACAAGTGTACTGAACGAAACTATGAATCAAAGTAAATGTTGTGCTAAAAAGATCCATAGAAATGCTTTTAATTTGTATTAAAAGTAAATATTTGGTACTTGCAGCAACCTCAAAACTTGCACCGAGCACGGTTTTCATTGCGAGTAAGAATGGAGTTTCTACTGTAATTCAATAATAATAGATAAATATAATTTACAATTTGCCTTAAACATGCGTTTCTTTTTTATTTCAGCCCATATCTACATCATATGTAAGTTATTCTGTAAAAAAAAACTGTATGACAGGTATTCCATGGATTTTTATTTAAAGGCCGTTAGTTTCGTTAAAAGCTAAATTTAAATCGTGTGGTAATACAACACTTATGTTTGCTTAGGGCCAGCAACGCGGACCGGGTCAGCTAGTATTAAATAATTACCTACATACATATATATGTTTCATTATCTTTATAATGACTTTATCCGCTTAAAAACATTCCATTGTAAAATTATAAAATTAGTTTATATAAATATGTACACGCAAAGAAAAAAAAAATGGTTATGGTAACCATAATCGAAGAGCAACATACTATGATTGAATATAAAATAAAATAAATAAAAAAAGTTTAGTCTTATCTGAGATTCGAACCTACGTTCATCCAGTTTGTATTGTTGTTAAAAGACGAGGTGGTCTAGGTGTTTTCATAATATCGCAGTTGTTTATGGAGCGAATTTTCTGATTTTCAATACCGATCTGTTCCCAAATACTTCTGATATTTTGGTGCCTTACACAAGTCTTGAAAACGTCTGGGGGCTTCAAAAGTTGATTTTAACATACACACGGACAGACGGACATACTTCCCTATTCATAAGCTTTCCGAAAATATATACTTTATGGGATCGGAAATAAAAATTGTAGTAATTTAAGACGGAATGACAAACTTACAAACTTACACTCACTGTGAAAGGTATAAACATAATAATCGTACTGGAGGAATTCGTATTGAAATCGACAACATTTTTAATTTGTGCATGTTTTGTAAAGCCCATAATATTAATGGGTTATTTATTGTTGTCGCAAAGGGAGGTAAACAATTTTTATTGGACTTGGTGCTGTAAGCTGCAAGGAGGGAGGGAGGTAAAAATCAAGTCAATTTTAATAAGTTATCGTAGCATTATACTTTGTTAAGGATATCATCGTCATAGAAAAATAATATTAGCGTTAGATACAATTTTTGAACAAGTTTTTGCGGTCTCTTGCAATATTTTCAAGGCGTGATTTAATGTAGTTTGCCTCACACCTAGAGAAATATTTTATTTTTTAATTTCTTTAAATTTAATTGTTAGCTTCCCGACATTTGTCAAGAGCAATGCATTTTCCAGACAAGCTATGGTTTCCTCAACAGCACCGTTTGATCGGAGACTGATGTGTTGTCTGTAAACAATATCACTTTCAATTTATTTGGCATTTGTCCAATAAAAATTCTATTAATTAAATTTATTGCACATGCATTCTTGAATTAACAGGGATACAATTTTCAATATCTCTTAGTGAACAAGCAAATCATTTATTTTCCATCAAGCAAATGCTTCAACATACCCGACATTGTTGTACAACTACTATGCATATTCGGAATTGTTGATAACAAAACAAATTTAAACCGCTTAAACTAATGGTTTTTCAAAGTGAAAATTATGTGAATTTGCTTGAAGTTATTTAAGGTTTTTTAGAGAAAATTGATGCTACGAGGATGTAAGGGTTCGCCATCTAACGCTTTTTTTCAACTAGTGCTTATTTCGTGAATGGTAATACTTAGCTCATGTCATGAAGTCAATGGCGATCGTTATCGGGCCATGTTGAACGAATTTTTGTTCACAAAAATTGATGAGGAGGATATTGGCAACATTTGGTTTCAACAAGACGGCGCTACGTACCACACATTATAGCATTAAAAAAAAGTTATTGGTGGACCCTTTATAATTGCGCATTAGCTTCAAAATTAAGTAAAAAAGAGAACTTTCACATGCCAACACTTTTGTTTATTAATTTTTACATTCCACTAAGAGTTTATCGTTTTTCCCCCCTTTGTTGTGTGGCATTGCTCTTCTTACTAATTAATTTGTTTTAAAAAGTAAAAACCCGGCGACCTGAAGTAACTGTTGCGCTGCTTAATGCTTTAAAAGAGTTTTGGTTTAAGGAACATGCAACGCTGTAATACATGCACAAGTTCACTTGCACACTTTAATATAAATTTAATGGAAATTCTTTCAATTTATAAATCGTTTAACATAAGCAAGCATAAATGAAACATGAAGAGAGAGGGCAAAAAGCAGGAAGGAAGGATAGAAGAAAGGAAACGGTGTAACCTAGAAGTGAGTACAAAATATTATAGTTTGTTATCTGATGCAATATAAAAAACAATTTTACAAACAGCATGATATTAACAAAAACAACAACAACAACAATACACAGTTAACACAGTGATACAGGCAACGACAACCGCAACAAATGTTTCTAACAAAAATTAAAGTTTAAAGAACAGCATGTCTTTAACTTGAATAATTTTCAATTTTTTACCGTCAACTTGTTCAAAAGCAATACATACAATATCAATGCCTGCATGTGCATGGATGTACATGAATATATTCCCAGCAAACATATTAGCAAGCGTTTTGTAAATTAAGATTGCAGCAAGCTTGCATAAATAAGAGTTTTGCGAATGTTTTTGGTAATTTGCTTGCAAATGCAAGTCTTTTACGAACGTCGTTGACAATTTGCTTGCAAATGCAAGTGTTTCATAAATTTAAGCAAAACATGTAATTTTCGCCTTTGTGCTAATAAGTTTTGTTAATAAATTGTGTTAAATTGTTGTTAAAGTTGTTAAATTAAGTGCGTTTGATACTTTTATTTATCATTTGCTATTAAAAAAGGTAATTATCTACTTATTTTATGTCTGCCGCAAAAAAGAAGAAAAGTGTTGTGCGCAGCAGCACCGAAATGTTTGAGCATCTATGAAACGGTGCTGCTGCAAGTTCTGTAAGTACCCAGAGTGAATTTTTGGAACAGGAGGTTGTGCCTGAAGCACAAAATAATTTAGATTCCTTGTTGCCAGACGAAGAAGAAGAAACGAAACACCAGATCACCATACGCTTGATGAAGTAACATCAAAAGTTATATGCTTCTACACCAGACCTGGGGGATCTCAATTACATTTCAATTACAATTACAATTACATGTAATTTGTAATTGAGGTAGTCTAAATTACAATTACAAGTAATTGTAATTGAAAGTAAGGACTTAACTCAATTACAATAAAATGTAATTGTAATTGAAAAATGTCAATTACAATTACTTGTAATTGTTAATTGAAAAAAATCAAATACACATTACATGTAATTGTAATTGAAAATGTTTAATTACTAATTACAAGTAATTGTAATTGTAATTAATCAACAAATAATTACTTGTAATTGAACAAAATTCAATTACATTTTTAAAACCATAAAATAAAACTTAAAATTCTTTAAACGATTTTCTAAATTATATGAAAAAAAATTGTTGGATGTCTAAAAAAAAATATAGAATAATTATGAATTTATTAAAATGTATTGTACAAAGTTCGGTAGAATGATGAAAAACGATCGATTTCATTTCGATCATTATTGAAATTTCAATTCGGACGTGTTCGTAACATTTCTAAACTAAAAATTACTAAATGGTAAAGACTAGCTTATATAATATGTAATTGATAATTTTTGTAATTAAATACTTTTTTGACAATAAATACTTAAAAAAGTAATGATTACTTGTTTTTTTTAAATTACTTAATGAAAAATTTTTTTTTCCAATTAAATGTAATTGTTATTGGATTTTTTTCCAATTACAATTACATGTAATTGTAATTGGAATTTTTTCAATTACAATTACATGTAATTGTAATTTAAGAAAACTTCAATTACAATTACATGTAATTGTAATTGATTTTTACTTCTTTTTCAATTACAATTACGTGTAATTGTAATTGAAAAAATTCAATTACAATTACATGTAATTGTGTAATTATAGGTGTAATTAAATACAAAATGTAATTGAGACCCCCCAGGTCTGTTCTACACCAGATCGTCTTATATATTTGTGCCACTCATAGCAGATCATGTCGCAGAACAATTTCAATTACATCGTCGACCCCATTAATGATGATATCGCATCCTCACAAACTATTTATGTGATGCAACCAAGTCCAAGCACAACCAAGTCCAAGTGCAACGTCGTCTGGTAAGATATTTATTTTAAAAGGATACTTTTAACTTAACACCGCAACACTTTTCTCATATTTGGTTTATATTTTTTTCGGCAGCAATTCAATCAATAATCAGCGACACATGACAAAAGGCTGTTGAAAAGGTGGAGGAAAAAAATAAGCTAATATTGCTGCGCCTAACAGAAAATGTTGAGGGGATGCTCAAAGAAATCATAGAGCTTAAAAAAGCGGTATCACATAATAACGCTACTATTATACCAAACAAGCCGTTTGCTAATATTGAAGACTTCCTCAATTTTGAGAAACCAATCCGAAAAGATATAGATAAATTTTCCTTGCTGGTAAGAATTTAAATTTGAAATGTTCGCTGACTGTATACTTATGTCGATTTTATTTATATTTTTAGAAGGCAGATCTGAAAAGACTGTCAACATCCAATTCGAGAAAATTTGTTACGAAAGCGTGGCAGAAGATCATGACTGACAACGTTGCTGAGAGCTTTTCCTGGCGAGGAACTGCAGATAACAAGTGCATTAGGGCCTTCACTGTCGCCACTGTCATTCATTGTAAATAAGTGAAATACCTTTAATTGGTTTCTAGTTACATTTTTATATTCATATTTAAATTCTATTGCAGAAACTTTCGCTGAATATGGAGGCAAGGAAGAGGACTTTGTGTTTGCCTCTAAGTCATATTTCCAGTACGCAAAAAATCGTATTAAAATTAAACAACAAAAAAAGTAAACTAAAATACTAAGTACTTGATAATGATTTTTTAAATAACAACAATGAAGTTCCTATTTTTATATTTTAATTTAATATTTTTCTAAGAAAAAAATTTAATATTAAAAATGATTTTTTAAATTTATCAATTAAAAACATATCCAAAACAAAGTAAATGTTTAAAACGCTTACTTATTTCATTAAAAATACGTGTTTTTTAAGCATTTAGAAAACGTGTAATTACGTTACTTAAAAAACATGTTTTGCAATCGTCTTTTTAACGCTTATAAAGTTGGGTCCTTTTCGATTATAAACCCCTTGCTTTGATGTCTTTTGTAAAGGTCACAGCAGCGTTTTAGAAGTGTTTTGCTTACATTTCAACACTTACAAAACGCTTATTTTTATATGTAAATGCTGACTGGGTTGGTCAAAAGCTCTACCGATGCTTGTACCGATGCAAACGACCAACAATAGCACAAAACCAAAATTCACAAATAAAAAGGATTATTGCTTAAATTTAAGATAAAATAAAGAGAGAGGGGAAGAGAAAAAAGCAATTTGCCATAAAGAAACATAAAATCTGCAAGAAAAAAATAGGAACATATAAATATTATAAATTCTTTCAACAATGTGTGTCATATAGTTTTTTTTAATTTATTTTTGACAATATTTTGTTAAAACAAGAAATTAATGAAGTGTTGATCATAAACAGTTTTAAGTTTTGGGTTTTTTTATTATTATTTATGGATTGTTTTACTTCTTAATTGTTTGTCGTTTGTGCAGGTGCGTTTAAACATGAAAAGAAAAATCTAAAAAGAAAAAATAAAAAAAATAATTGTATGGCCACAATTGCAATTAATTGCAAATTGATTCGTTTTTTTCAGTATTTTTTATTTTAAAAAATTTTCACTTATTGGCCAAAAAAAAAACATCGTCACATGCGAATGTACAAGCTGACAGACAGACAAACTTGACATTACCGCAAATATACTCGTTATATCATTTTTTTTTCTTTTTCATTAATTTTACGTACTACGGTTAAGTATGCGTAAAATTCACACAATTTCAATTCCACTTACACCGCCCCAGCTGCTTCTGTCTTCTTTACATCTCTGTCTCAGCAGCTTCTCCTCGTAGCTCCTTTTTTCCATCAACACCATTACCACCACCACCACACCACCATCAAACTAAATTGCGTGGTATGCTTTTTATAAGTTTGACGTGGCAGCAATTCAATGGATTTTAGTTGTTTTAATAAGTTATATCGATCTTAACAACTTAATACAGTTTGCAGAAACTAAAAGGCTCTTTTCAGTTTAATCAAGACGTGAGTTTAAATTTTTCTTTAAATACGCTGCCTCGTTTCCTTTTACCCTAGGATTAGTCTTGATGAGTGTCTTTACATATCAACAAGATTCTGTTTATAATGCCGCTAAGTAAAAAAAAATATTTTCCACTTGCAACATGCCGCACATTTAAAGAAAATACTTATAACAAACAATCAAAAATAATAAAAATAATAAAAAAAAAAAGAGATTCAAGTCAGTGTTAAGCGTAAAAATGTACGCTCGTACATAAATCCATTGAATTTATGTATGTGTGCTTTTAAGCTAAAGAGTCCAGTGCATAAAATCGTAACGTTTATGATGCACTAACATTTTGATTTTTCATTTTTTTTCCATTTGTGCAACTATAAAAAAATATCTTTACAAATGCTTGCATACACACGCACATACATTAACACCCTACAGTTGTGTCCAAAGTCTTTACAGCCTTTGTGACACCGAAGGGAGAAAATCAAAAATTAATTTAATTAAAAAAATTACTTTTAAAGTCGTATTTTTATATTTCTTACTTATTAGGCGTGTCTACCAGATCACAACACTATTATCCAGGCTGAGATCATGGCGATTACGGAAGGAATTAAATGGATAATGGAAACGAATAGCGAATTGAGAAAGGAGAAAGTTGAATCCCGGAACGTTCTGCAAAGCAAGAGCGAGTTAAACTCATATGCAAATTGTGAACATCTGGAGTTAATATGGATATCAAGCCATCACGGGCTGATCGGAAACGAGAAAGCCGACAAATTATCCAAAATGGGAGCTCTTCTGAGTACTATAACTGTGGAGAACGCCAAACCCCTTAAACGATTTAAGAATGAACTTAAACGTTGGGCGATGGAGGAACATGTCAGAAAATGGCAAAGCACTGATGTCGGTAAGGTGACAAGAATACTATGGGGTGACCTAAATCTTGAGAAATTAAAGGAAATTCTAAGACTGAATAGACCAACACTTATGAGACTTACCAGTGTGATTACAGGTCATACGGAGTTGAGAACTCACCTAGCTCGCATGAGACTATCTAAAGAGACAACATGCAGAGCATGCGAGGAAGAGGATGAGATTTTCTCTGTCATTGTCCTGCGTTTGGACATATTAGATGCGAGAATCTTACGTGGATACTATGCCGAATTTGGAGTACCTGGGGAACTCAAACTGGAGATCCATAAGGAATTACATTGAGGGGACTGAGTTCTTGAACTAGTCCGATATTTATTTATTTATGGAAAATTATGATTATGGTTTTAAATTGGGAATTCCGGTTCCCACATGGAGCGCACAACATGCCAACTGGGCATAAGTGTATACCTGTCATGGGTTTGGGCTTTTAGTGCCCCTCCTTTTCAACCTAACCTAACCTATTAGGCGTGTTGCATTTTTTCATAAGTTTCTAAAATTTCAAAGTGTTTTAAAGTTTACTGTTGTGCAATTTTGATAAAATTTTGTATAGCTTTCTAGTCAATATCATTGTTATGCCAGAAAATGAAAGTGACACGCCCACCTCCCATATAACGCTTTAGCTTAAATTCATATAATTTCATATAATGGACAAAGTTTTTGGAAGAATAAAGGACTATATTGAAATATCGAAGTTGTATTTATTAGCAGAAACTTTATTGGCACAGCTACAACGCCCATTTTCATTGAAAGTCTAAATTTACGAAAAGATTTTACTAGCATATCGAAGTTATACAAAGAAAGCGGTACATATTTTAGTATAAAAAGATTATTCCATAGCAATTACTATTGATAACAAAATAATAAATTTTGTGCTATAAAAGTACATCAAATTAGTGGCGGGTATAAAAAATTCGACACAGTCGAATATAGTGCTCTTACTTGTTTCATTTTATGCATTCGCCTGTCTTTCGATTCAGGCAAACTGTATAATTAAAGTACAGATTGCAGTTTTGAATATTTTTTACTAAAATTTAGGCCGCATAACTTTGTTGCCTTAAACACGAACCCTATTGAATTTCCAGTAAGACTTTAAACATCATAAGCAACAAGTATTTTATTTTAACGGAAATAAGCTTGTCGTATTCTGTGTTAGCCAGGCCACAATTGGTCTCATAAATAATTATCTTATATCTACTAAAAACCGGTAAACACTCTTGTATCAAACAAATTATTCTGTCGAATCCTGCAAAACTCAAAGAGCAACTATCGTGTCATTAGCAAAGCTGCAAGTATTTCCTAAAAGTGGCAAAATCTTTAACTGAGTTAATTTTGTATGTAATAAATTTAAGTAATTAAATTTTAATTGTTAAATCTCTCAGAATGATCTAGTTACGCCAATGGGACCTTCCAACCATAAAGAGCCTTTTTCAGACATGACCTAAGCCGAGATTCATTAAGAATAATACTTTCTCATTCATAAATTACAAACAACTCGTGTGTTTAAAATAGTAAATAATAGATCAAATTCGATCATCTAACTAAGATATAATAGGTCTGTCTGCGTACACATATTTTGCATCATTTTATGTCTGCGTACTCCAAACCTCTTGCAGCGAGAGAGCCAAAAAGAAAATTTTTTGACAGTTGGAAGTTAGAGAACTTGCAAAATGTTGCTGGAGAAATTTCTGCTTGCAAAATTTTGCAACTAGTTTGAGCAGCTGTTTTTATTTATTAATTATGAAATTTTTGTAAAACGAAAATAAAAACTGAAATTTAACAATGGCAGAGTTAGAATTGTGTTGATTTTTAATGTTTATAAAAAATTATAATAAACATAACGTTTTACTTCATGCTAGAAACGTCCAAATATACAGTGCGACCGTGATGTAAGTGGATTGGAGATGGCAGAACCGATAAAATCAGCAAAACTTTGTGGGACATACTTTGCAATTGAAGAGGCGAGTATTTGGAAGTGTGTTATATGTTAGTGTAATCAAAGTATTAATAACAGTACTTTATTTTCGATGCTAGAATCTTTCAAAGAAACAGTGTGCGTTCGTCGTGGAGACATTGACATGAGGAAGCACACAATAGTTACTGCTATGATGGTGCTGGATGCTTCGTCATCCAAAAGTGAAAAAGATAATTCAGAGCCAATTTTAAGTATATTACTAAATGGATAGGCATAGGCAGGTATGTATGTTCCCCTCTAAAGCCTTTTCTTATGACGCCAAAAGAAAGAAATTGTGTAAAGCTGTATATGAAAGAAATAGTGCCCAATTACAGCGAAGAGGAATTTCGAAGACATTTCCGGATATCGAGGCAACTGTTTGAAAACCTATGCTATCGGTTTTCAAACTGGGAAATGTTTAAAAAAATTAATAACAGTGTAATAAACAAGTTTTTTAATATACAAAACTCTTTAGGCTTCACTTTTAGTAATAATTTTTTAATTTACCGCGAGAATTCACTTTTGCGTACACATATGCTAAAATTCTTTTGCTTTGTTATTTCAATTGTTTACACACCGATCAGCTGTTTTCTTGCAAGATTTTACTGGATACTGTCTGCGTACTTTTTGATTTGATTTTTAGCCGACAGAGTAAAATTGGTCTTACTCTCCCAAAAAAATTTTTACTGAGTATTTGCTACTGGAAAAGTACGCAGGCAGACCTAATAATGCAATGCAGAACCGTAGGGATACACGCACACAATCATGCCTTCGACGGTAAGTGAAATAAGTGGTGCCTCACATCAATAAATAATTTAAGATGTCTTTTTTTAAAGTATTACATTTGAACTTTTAATTTTAATTTGTATTATATTTTTATATTAGGCTATAAGTTCTATGTGATAATGACAGAATATCTAGGAAAAGTTAGTCATCCGATACTAGCTGAGTGGAATGCATTTTCGAAACCAGCTACGGTTTCATCATCAGCACTCTTTTGATCAGAGCTACAAATGTTGTGTGTAAATATCAACTATTTAACTCAGTATTTATTGAAATTTGAAACATAGAGTTATTTGTTCTAATTGATTTTCATATAACATTGAGTTAGTACGAAATTTACCAACATCTGTTTTTCCTGTATTCTTTTTGCTGTATGCCAAGAGAGTTTATAGCAATAAAATAGAAATTAAATTTTTCCCCCCAATTGAACTGTTAAACACTAATAAAGTTCTTTCGAATATAGACTATTTTTTCATCGGCCTTTTGTGTTAACTTGTTGTATAAGAGGCAACATAAATAGATTTTAATAAAATAATAGAATGTTGTATTTGAAGTAATGCCGTAACTAGCACTCAGAAAAAGAAAACTAATTTTGTCCAATTGACAGCAACACCCCTTATCGATATGAACACTATGCCTCTCAACAAAATTAAACAACTTATGGGACACATTAATTTCGAAATTTTTAACATTGCCCAACACTGACTATAGGGTGTTTAGAGCATATTTTTTTTTTTTTTTCCAGCAGAATACACCTGTCGTTATCATCATTTCTATTCTTAACATTTTCGTTTATTTTTCTGTTTGTATGAACAATATAAAATCACATTTAGCATTTCCTCCCTTTTCTTTAAGGTGGAATGTGTGGGGCTGATGAAAACACAACCATTTAGAAATTGTTTATTATAATTATAAACTCTTGTGCTGGTTTATTTGCAAGGAAAATAGAGTGGATGGCAAACGTGACCATTGCAAAGATGTGCATCTTTTGGAAGCTTGTCTTTCTATCTTGAACGAAATTCGCTAGGCCATTGGTTTAAAATAATATTCGTAACATCTAAAAATGTTTTGTTTTAATGGTAAGTAAATTGTATGATGATGCTAATGATGATTTCCTTGGTTGTGTGTGTGTATTCAATGCCAGGATTAACGGCGCCATATTCATTAATATTATGTGCTTCATCTTTAGCCTGCCATCATCTGCCTCAAATCTAAATATTTAAATGCATGTGAATGTATATGAACAGTAGTAGTGGCATGCTGGACTAGTAGTAGACTCTTGAATAATATAGTTTAAATGTTTATATGATTCAACATTCAAAATTAAAGTTACTTTATTCATTTTGTCATTTTGTTTGTGACACATACATAAAGCGTGATTTTTTAAGCGTGGATTTTTTAAAAATCTAATAAAATACTCTAATTTGCATCATATATTAAAAATTTGTATTGGAATTGATAAATTGTTCTTTGCCATTTACTTTTTAAAAATAACCAAATGTAAATGTTGCCCGCGGCTCCGGTTCAAATGGTCCATTCATAAGGTCCAATTTTGCACCACTTTTTCGAACATTTCGGCCTGTATTCCATGGGTAACACGTGTTATGTTATACTCTAAGGCTTCAATCGTGTTTGGCTTGTCCACATAGACCAACGACTTCACATAACCCCACAAGAAATAGTCAAGAGGCGTCAAATCACATGATCTTGGCGGCCAATTCACAGGGCCATTTCGAGAGATAAACTGCTCACCAAATTCATCCTTCAATATGTCCATTGTTTCACGAGCTGTGTGGCATGTGGCACCGTCTTGTTGATACCACATATCAACCAAGTCCAACTGAGGCAGTCAATTGTCTTAAAAAAAATATCGCGTATCAAGGCTCGATATCGTTCGCCGTTGACGGTAACGTTTCTTCCACGGTTGTCTTTGAAGAAAAATGTACCGATGATACCACCAGCCTAAAAACCACACCAAACTGTCGTTTTTTCGGAATGCATCGGTAACTCTAATACGGCATGTGGCTGTTCTTCACCCCAGCTGCGACAGTTGTGCTTGTTTACGTATCCATTTAGCCAGAAATAAGCATCATCGCTGAACAAAATTTTTCGATAAAACAGTGGATTTCACAGAGCACGAATTTTGATAATAAATTTCAACGATTTGCAGTCGTTGCTCGTTTGTGAGTTTCTACATGATAAAATGGCAGAGTATAGTGAACACTTTTCACTTTCACAGATGTAGTTTGGACACAATTACCAACCAGTGCTACCAGCCCGAAAAACCTTAATTCATAAAAAATCACCCTTTACACACACATATGTATGTATGTACCTCTCATGTGAATAAAACTTTTGTTGTAATAACCCTGCAGGAAGCATGGGGTTGAGTGGCTCAAAATCACCAAACTTGTCGACAGTGGTGGTGACTTTTTTGGTCATATTGTAAACACAATGTCTACACTTTTTAATAAAGAGAAAAAATTCAAAAAATTTCGATTATTATTTTAGATGATAAACTGAATTTTCTTTTATTTTAATATTTTAATTCAATGAGGTAAAAAGCACCAAAAGTTTAGACTAGATTTACTAACATGAACTAGTGAAGACCAAGTTTTGATGTCGCCATATGGCCCCATAAGAACTACCTAGTCAATAGTTGTTATGTCGCTAGTGGATTTTCAATGACAAGCACATGTTAAATGTCTATAGCAAAGATCATTTTCTGGGATATAATTGGTCAGTAGTACTGGTGACAGAGTTAACAGTGAATCAGCACTGTTTCACTATAGACATTTCCTACAGAGAATAAACACAAAAACTGTTTCATACTCTACAGCAAGTTTTAAAAATTAGTTGAGAACAATTAAACGCTTTTGATTTTTAGCCATTTTCCGAATTATATTGTGTTACTCAACGAATTGCATTATTAAAGTATTAAAATTATTTACAAAATCTTTGCTAGCATTTGTTTAATAAAATTAAAATTAACCAGTAATTTACGCATACTTCGGTGCAGGGTATACGAGATTCAACTCCCACCAATTAGATTCTCTTTCTCTCATCATTTTTACCAAATGTCAATTTAGTTTGGCGACTCTATCAATTTTAGTACATTATTGTTTATTTCCTTAATGGTACACATCCTAAATGTTTGACGTAATTATTATAATTTTTTGGGGTTCGTTTTTATTTAATTAACCAAAGAAAGCCTAAAGATAAAGGAAGGCGACTAGAGTCTCTTTTAATTAAACAAAAAGGAATACAAAAATAAATAAATTAAATGTTGTTTTTTATATTACTACTAGCTAATACCCGGTGTGCTTCGCCACCCCAAATTTTAGTATTTAATTCATATGGTAGGTGCCATGCCCACTATTGTTAATGCACCCATTTTTTCCATAAATGTTTATTTGAATATCAAAGTTGCTTTTGCAAAATTTTACTACTCTAATCGATATCGTTTTCCAGATATACGAATTTAAGTATTTAATTCATGTGGCCACTTCTACTATTGCAAGTCCGCCCATTTTCTACCTAAATGTTCGTGTGAATGTCAAAGTTTACCGTATTTAATTTGAAGACTCTGGCTGCATTAACTTTCGTGATATATAATATTTAATACTTATTCTTTAATAGGGCGTGGCACCTCGCCCACTTACAATTTCAAACCAAAGTATAGCCTATAGTTCCTTCCAGACATACAGAAAGATTCTGTGAAAATTTTAAGGAAATCGGTCCAGCCGTTTAACCGTCTATAAGCACAAACAAACAAACAAACATACAAACACACATTGATTTTTATAAGGTACTAGAAAAGCCCGGCGCGCGTTGCTACGCCCCTTAATGAATAAAAATGCATTCTGAATTTTAATTGAATATCAAGTGCAAAAAGCTAGGAATTATAACTTTTTTAATGGGCGTGGCACCGCATACTTTTCTAATCACGAATTGTTTGAGTCATGACAACTCAATATGTGTACAAAGTTTCACAAAAATCGGTCCAGTTCAAGTACCTCAAAGCCATAGCTTATTTTTATGGGCGTGGCCCCTCCCACTTTTCTTATCTTATATAGTCGTAACACCTCAATATGTGTGCAAAGTTTCAGAAAAATTCGTCCAGTGCAAGTACCTCAAAATTAAAATTTTTTTATGGGCGTGGCCCCGAACACTTTTCTTATCACGAAATTATTTAGTCATGACAGCTCGATATGTGTACAAAGTTTCAGAAAAATCTGTCAAGTGCAAGTAGCTAAAACTGATAACTAATTTTTTATGGGCGTGGCCCCGCCCACTTTTTTTCACCCATAAACACTCCCTGGTATGTGTACAACAACTTACCAAAGTTTGAGCCCGATCGGTTTTACAGTTTCGGAGTCTATAGCTAACACACACACACACAAACACACACACAGAGTTTCACTTTTATATATATAGATATATAGATAGATAAAAAAAATAAATCTATTTTTGGTATTTAGATTTAAATGGAACCCAAACGGATTCTGGCTGCCGTTGTTGTCAACGTAAACAGTCGCCGATATAAACACTTCCACTATACTGTATCTATAGCAAGAAATGGCATTAGTAAAAGATGACATCCATATTAAGATTTTAGCAAAACTAAAAAAAACGAAAACTGCGAATTCCGCAGGTGTCTAATTACACAAGTTTACAAATTCCCGTCAACTTTTGGAGCTGAACCGATGAGAACAAATCTGAACGTTATTTGAGGCGCTGAATTCGCATCCGGTTTTTGTTTTTCAAAATTGGTTCTAGTTTTCGGGTTCTTGCATGTTGGCTGCACTGCACTGTAATAACGGCAATCAGCTGTTGGCATCGGTAGAAACGCCATTTCCATTGTAAACTTAAAGTTATTTTTTGTTCCAAAACGTGTGAAAATGGAAAGAAACAAGTGCAAAGTTGGTTCTAAGCCTTTTTGTTTTGTTTGCGGATGTTATATTATCGGAAAAAGTGGAAAAAACATATCAAAAGCGCTGAGAGATTCATATTCTTATTATTTTGGTTTCTGTGAGGAAAACACTCACAAGCCGTGGGTACCGAAATTATTTTGTGTAGCACAAAACTGTACAAGTGGTCACTTGGTCAGGAAGTATGCTTTTCATTTTTAATGCCAATGTTATGGAGAGAGCCGAAAAATCATGTAGATGATTGCCATTTTTGCTCAATGAATATGGTCGGTCTTAATGTAAAAGAAAACTATCAGAGTATAAATATGCTGACGTGTCATCAGTGTCCATGCCAGTTCCCCGTACGAACAATGACCCTTTGCCAATTTGCCCAGGTGTGAGTGCAAATTCTAGGGGAACTTTCAGTTCGTCACCGAATGAAGATTTTAACATGAAAGAAACACATATAATATCTCGCAAAGTATGCTGAATGGCTTGATTCGTGATTTGGAGTTATTGAAACAAAAAGCAGAATTGCTCACATCACGTCTGCAGGAGTGGAACTGTCTTCACACTAAAACAAAAGTCACTGTTTACAGAACCAAGGAGAGCGACTACACCAAGATTTGGCAAAAAAAGAAAGACGCTATCAGGGATTTTGGCACGAGGGCATGATGAGCGACTACTGTTGGACTATAATGCGTGAAACAGATCCCAAACAACACAAACGACTAAGTTCGAAGACTCTTCATTTCTAAATAATCACTTTTTATTGAAAAAAAAAAATAAAAAATTTAACTCTCGTTTTGTTATCTTACAGGAAATGGTGCGCATCCGCATGCAACAGTTATTTAGACATGGACTCATACGATTCTTTAACGTTAACTGCTTTTCACAACCATTGTGCAACAAAACAGCTTTCAAGCTTAACCTGCTGCTGTCGATATATAACCGCCAATCATTTGGAAGCTAAAAGTTAATTCACTTAATCTTCTGTAGCTTTGTCATTTTTGCACCAATCTGGGTCTTGTTCGGCGCAGAATGTTCGCATTGAAATAAACTAATGTCCTATGTAATAAGCTAGTACAATTTTCAATTGTTTGGTGTAAAACAAATTAGTTGAAAAGAGCAAAATTTCAAAATATCATCAAAGTTTTCATGAATTTTGAAATTGTGTCCACTGTAACATCGTCATTTTTTGACTAATCTTCACAAACGACCCATGGTTATTTTAGCAATTTTATTATCTTTCAATAAAAGATAATAATTACATAATCCGACGAATATTTTTGGAAGACATTTGCATTTAAGTGACATCATCTTTTTAAAAACGCAAATAAGGGTAATTATGCAAAATCTCGAAAATTAGAACTAATCTGGGAAAAACGGAACCCGGATTCGAATTCAGCGCCCCCAAATAGTTTTAGGAATAACTTGTAGTTGCTTAGCTCCAAAAACGTGTATACTTGTGTTATTAGAGTCTCTCTTTGGTAGAGCCATTAGGAGACAGCAAAAGCAAATTTTGCGGGCCTTAAACCTTGTAAATTAAATAGGTTGTTGCCATCGTTCATTTAAAGTGCTGTAGCAATATAAATTAATATAAAACTTTGATTGGAAAAATGTAAACTTTGCACAGCTGAATCCATCAAGTTTGTCGCTTAAGTCTTTTGTTTCCCCCCATTTTAAAACACACGCAAACATATACGTGTGATATAAACCTGATTTACATTAAAGGCTGTTATTGAAGTTATTATTTAAATATTTGTAATGCATTTGTTTCTGCAAATCCAATCATTGTACTTAATACTTAATACCAAAGATGATAATGCTTCTGATGATGTTGCTTGTAAGAATGGTGGTGGTATTGGTTGGTTGGTTCGTTGTGATAGTAAAAGAGGCTGCATAGTTTTGCTACTGATTTAGGCGGCAAATGACTGGTTCAACCCATGCAGGACGGTGTTTAAACGATCGTTTTTGTTTTATTAATTTTGCATTTTGTGTAACAACAACAATAACAACTGAAATTAGATGTGTATAAAACACAAGTGAAAAATGTATTTAGCTTCTGTATACAATTTAACAGTTTAAAAGCGGAAGGTAAAACACCAGGTTTTGTTTGTCGCTCTACCGATCGATCCATGAATGCTGTACATGAACATTAACTTTAAGATTGCATTTTAATAAAATATTTCATAATCATAAATTTATATGAACGAAACGAACGAAAAAAAATGGATATGGATGCTTGTAGAAGGATAGAATTCTAAGCATTAGGGAGGCGCACATAGTGCTGGTAAACTTAACCATTCGAGCTCAATTTAGCAGTTAAATTTTTTCACTCAATTGAAGATAGAAAACTGCAAGAAGATTCGCTGGCATAATCTATGGGGTATTATTGGAAGCCAGTGTGAACTTTTTTCGTATTCCATATTGAACTACTCTAATGAATTGTTTAGTTGTTACATGTGTAAGAAAATCGAATCTAGATTGAAATTTGGTTTGTTCGTGTGGCTGCCAGTGGTTGTCCGATACAAACACTACTGCCAAACAACTTACGGTGGCTGTTGTTGTCTTCTGTTGTTTTTATTATTTTGCAGAATCTATAAAGCTAAAATAGGAGCAGAGGCAGTAGTCGCTTAGCGAAATAACTAAAACACCGAGAAAAACTAAAATCCAAAAATTATGAAAAGTAGGAAAAAAAAATGAAACAACAACAAAAAAAATAACAATAATAATAATAATAATGATTTTTTTCATGCTGGGGAAACAACGCATACGGACACACAAAACGCCCAAAGCAACTGCTACCGTACCAAAGCTGATAATTTCAATTGATTAATTGCCAGTTTATGGCCAGCGCACCAATTTATCTTTGCTAAGCAATCATATTTTTCTTATTATTTTTATTTTTTATTTATTGGTTTCTTTAATTTTTTGCTTTTTTTTCTTATATTATTAGTGTTTTAAAAGTCTATCATCTTAAACTTAGTTGGCCGTGTGCATGTTGTGGTGCAGAATCTAATAAAGCTGCAGAAATATATAAAAATTTCTTGATTTTTTTCATTATTGTTCATTACAGCCACAGCTGAGCTTTTTTTTGTAAAGAATTTTAATATTATTTTTTATGATTTTTCAATTTAAATTATTATTTTGTTATTTTGCATGAATTGCTTCTTACCACATAGCAGACCAATTTTTTGCATAAAATTTTGTTAAAGAAAAGCACTCAGTTGCAACATTTAGACGGGATTTAAACAAGAGCAGACTGTTTGGTGGCGTTGCTGTCTTTACTGATGGCTCGAAGATGGGGGGCACTAGTGCTGGGGTCTATATTGAGGATCGGGATATCAGGAAATCATATAGACTCCCTGACGACTGTAGTGTGTTTCAGGCGGAGGTTCTAGGGATCATGAAGGCCGTGGAACTGGTTAGGGTTAACATCGACGCGGGCACGGAGGTCACTATATATGTGGATAGCCAGCCGGCTCTTAGTGCCATGAGGGGCTATCATGTGAATTCCGGGCTGGTCGATGACTGTAGGAGAGCTCTACGGGAGATCTTAATGGAATACAGGTTGAGACTATGCTGGGTTCCAGGTCACTCAAACATTAGCGGGAATGAGATGGCTGATGAGTTGGCGAGACTGGGCTCGGTAATAGTGGATCCTGATAGGGTGGAGGCGGTTAGGCTTCTATTTCGGTAGGATTAGGGAATGGGTTCTAGGCGAGATTAATCGGAACTGGAGTGACCGAACGGACTGCAGAGTATCACGGACGCTGTGGCTGATACTCAGCAAATCTGATTCGGATTTGCTTCTGGTCAGGGATAGGGTCTGCGTGAGGACCATGATAGGGATCATTACGGGCCACTGCATGTTGGGCAGGGTGGCGGTAAGAATGGGGCGGAGCCTTTTGGATATGTGTAGACTGTGTGAGGATCCGGAGGAGTTGGAGTCAGTTGAGCACATTCTGTGCCAATGTCCCAGACTGCAGATTGGCAGATTGAGATGGCTAGGCAGTAGATTTCTTGGCGAATTGGGTGATGTCTCGTGCTGTGGTCTCGAGAATCTGATAGGATTCGTAATGGGAATGACCTGGCTTCGTGACTTGAGACCGGGTCGTATGTAGAGTCTTGGCTCTTTTTGGCTTTAGTTTGTTGTCCACTTCTCACCTTTTCTGTCTTATTTCTTTCTTCTTCCCTTCTCTTCTTCTCGTGTTCTGATTTTTATCTCTTTATTACATTTAAGGCGTCACAATGGACCGTATTGGTCTGTGGGTGAGGGTGTGAAGGTTGCTTTACACCGGCCTTACTTACCTACCTACCTACCTACCTACCTACCTAAACAAAACACACAATTAAAGGCCAACAAATTGTAACGGATTCAAATTAATTTTCGCCCAACAAGTGCCCCATCATCATTGTCATCATCACGACTTTTTATTTCACATCAAAAAAAAACACATATTTCCATTATCATTTAGCCATTGTATTATCAATATCATCAGAAGGTTATATGCACTGCAGTCGACTGCCTTTTTTGCCTTCGAAAAAAAACTTTGGGCAAATACGTTTCGCCAAACATTTCATAAATAAATAAATTAGCCATGGTAAGAGGTTGTTATTGTTGTTTTGTTATTTCGTTGGTTGTAGGCTGCTAAAACTATTGTTGTTGGAGAAATGAATGATGCATGTGTTTAAACATGAGTTTTTCTTTCCTCTTACTTTTGCAGCATTTGCAAAGAGGATATGTGTGTGAGTTTGTTTGTGTTTCAGTATTAACATCATCAACATTAGTACAAAAGCAATCCCATCAATGTCAGCAACTAAAGGGAGTGTGTATATGTTGTACTATACCCATCATTCCGTTCATATTATTTTCAGCTTTACGTCACAAAAGTTACAAACAAAAAAAATTCAAACTCTTCGCCGAATCTTATACGCCCTTTGTGCATAATAAAGTAAAGTAAAAAGGGATTGCTGTTTGGTAAACTTCAATCTAACTCATGAAAAAAAGAAAACTAGATGATTTTCACAACCAACATGTAACACGAAATCGTAGCTGGTTTCCAAAATGCATTCCACTCGGCTAGTGTCGGTAAAAATATAGTTTTTCCGCTTATTCTTTAATTTATTGCAATTATTGTAATAAGTGTTAATACTTATAAACTCAAGCCGAAATTACAATTTAAATAATATTTTCAAGCCAATCTAACGTTTTTTTGTTCAACTAGTGCTTATTTCGTGAATGGTAACACTTAGCTCATGTCTGATTTGACAAATAATTAGTTTTATCCTTCCGCTGAACGAATATGGTTGTGTATACGCTTGAACAACGCTGTGAAATATTGCGACATTACTTTGGCCGATTTTGCAAAAAAAAAAGACATCTTTTCAGGTGAAGCTCATTTTGATCTTGGCGGGTATGTAAACAAGCAAAATTGTCGCATTTGGGGCACAGAAAACCCGCACGCATACATTGAAAAGCCGATACACCCAAACGAGTCACTGTTTGGTGCGGATTTTGGTCCAGAGGCATAATTGGGCCATTTTTCTTCGAAAATGAGCAAGGAGTGGCCGTTTCAGTTAATGGCGATCGTTATCGGGCCATGTTGAACGAATTTTTGTTTACAAAAATTTAAGAAGAGGATATTGACAACATTTAGTTTCAACAGGACGGCGCTACGTGCCACACAGCCGAAGCTACACTCGATGTTTTGCGCCCTGTTTTTAAAGATCACATTATCGGCCGCAGAGCTGATGTCGTTTGGCCACCTCGGAGCTGCGATTTGACACGGTTGGACTATTATTTGTGGGCTGCCGTCAAAGATAAGTGTTACGCCAACAAGCCAGAGACAATTGACGCTTTAAGGGATAATATTCGTAAAGCCATTGGTGAAATACAGCTGCACACAATCGATAATGTGCTTAAAAATTGGACCGATTGTGTAGGCTACTGCATGGCCAGCCGAGGCAGCCAATTGAATGAAATTATTTTCCATTATTAACCGGAGGGATTGTACTTTCAAATAAAAAAATAAATTTGATAAAATATTCAGTCGCTTTTTTTTGTAGCATTTTCAAAAAAAGGTATTTGGCGTACCCTTTAGATGATTTTCACAACCAACATGTAACCACCGATCAAAAAGTGCTCAATGATGAAATCGTAGCTGGTTTCGAAAATACATTTCTATTGGCTAGTGTCGGAAAAAATATAATTTTTCAGATGATTCTTTCATATATCACAATTAAAAAAATTCGTTGTTACAATAAGAATGTTAAGATGAACTCAAGCCTAAATTAATATTTAAATATTAGTGTGAAAGAAATATATTGTTACAGATTTATTTTTAAGTAGCTTAATTTACATTATAATTTATTTTAGTTGTAGTAGTTTAAGTTACTGTAGTTTTACTTGTATTAGTTATTTCGCTGGTTGTTCGAAAATCATGTTAGTTATTATGTGTAGCATACTTTTAGGCACTTCTATTATTCCTACATATTACTTAACGTGTTAATTTAAATGTAACGGTTTTCGAATGTACTAGAATGTACATACGAGAAATTTGTCGAATGTTACCGAACACCACTATGTTACTATAAATAGCCGAACAACACAGTTACATACCGTGACTTTCGGAGTATTGATTATATGATACTGGACCAATATGTTGCGAGTGTTAGGTGGAATACTGTTTATTCACTTGAAAATGTCAACGATCAATTAGCATTTCTTCAACACCACGTAAATGAAATCTTTAATATATGTGTACCTCTTAAAACAAAATTAATCAGGAACAAACAACAACCTTGGTTCAACACTAGAATAAAAAATCTTATTAAGGAACGAGATTTAGCGTATAGCAGATGGAAAAGGTACAAAACTTCTACTCTACATTAAGTTTTTAAGTCAGCCCGTAGAGAAGTTGTGAAAAATATTAAACTCTCTAAAATGTTATATTACAAGCACAAGTTTAAATCGGCTATCGATAGCAAATCCAAATGGTGGGAAATCCGCAACATTGGCATTGGTCGTAAATACCCAACCTTAGACCCTGACATCGATGCTGATAACTTAAACCGTCGCTTCGTTGATATCGATCTACCTCAACCCTCTTTAAACATATACGATAACATATCTACTGCTCCAATTGAAAGCTGCTTCTCTTTTAAATGCGTCGATCAATGTGATATTCTTGAAAGCATTCTGAAGGTCAAATCTAATGCCGTCGGTTGTGATGATATTGATCCAACATTTTTAAAAGCCTTGCTACCAAAACTTCTACCAATCATAACTGCAATATTCAACAACATTCTCATCAAATCTACTTATCCAAATTGTTGGAAAACATCGAAGATAATTCCCGTTCCAAAATCTGACAATGATTATCGTCCGATAGCTATTCTTCCATTTCTATCTAAGGCAATGGAGAATATAATATATAATCAAATGAATAATTTCCTTCAACCACTCCAACTTTTATCCCCGAAACAATCAGGATTCATGAAAGGACGTAGTTGCATAACAGCATTGGTTGATGTAGTGGAAGATATTAGGGAACAATTGGACAATGATTTGGTTACATTTCTGGTACTTCTTGATCACAGCAAGGCATTTGATACTGTAGATCACTCGATCCTTGTGACAAAACTCGAGAAACTCTTTTATTTTTCCCGTTCTGCTTGTAAACTTATAAAGTCATACCTGGAGTCTCGCCTCCAGTTGGTATACGTTAATGGACGGATTTCAAAAGCTCTAGGCATTAAGAGAGGTGTTCCTCAAGGATCAATACTTGGGCCGCTGCTTTTTTGTCTGTACATTAACGATCTTCCTGATATCTGCACAAATTGCCAGATACAGATGTATGCTGATGATGTTCAATTATACTCAAGTTCTAAATTTAACAACATTAACACATGTGTCTCTAACATCAACAATGACTTAAACAATATTCATCAGTGGGCAATGTATAATGGATTATGTCTTAATCCGGCCAAGTCAAAATGCATATTCATATCCAAAAGTAAACGTTTACTTGACACAAATATCAAAATAAAAATTAACAATTCTGAAATTTCTCTTGTTCAAGCATCGAAAAACCTTGGAATAACCTTTAATGATCGCCTCACATGGACAAATCATATAAACGGAGCCGTAGGAAGAGTTCATGGTATGCTCAGAAATCTATGGTCCGTGCAACTATCAACACCATCTAGTATCCGAATGCTCCTAGCAAAGGCTTATCTAATTCCTATGCTTTTATATGGATGTGAAGTCTTTGCGAACTGTAATTACCACGATTTTCATAATCTTAATGTTGCCTACAACAATATAGCCAGATATGTTTTTAATAAGACCCGTTTTGTCAGCATATCTCGTTTTTCTTACCGCTTATTTAATATGAGCTTTCGTGATCTTCTAAACTTCAGGAGCCTGCTATTTTTACACAAAATCATTTATACAGAACAACCTAGTTACCTTTTCTCCAAAATTAAATTTAGCGATTTACCCCGTGGCAAAAGAGTTATCCAGAAAAAACATAAAACCCTAACGTCAAAGAGACAATTCTTTATTTCAACATATAGTCTTTGGAATAGACTCCCTTACAGAACTCAACTAATAAGCAATGCATCACAGTTTAAAAAGGAGTTACAATATCGTTTTAACGACATAAACTTGTAAACTTTGTAAAATTCAAACTTGTTTTTTTTTCCTTTCTTTGTTCTTTATTTTTCACTTTAAATTAGTATAATCTAAAACTCTATTTTAATCTTTTTTTATACAACGTATTTTTTTTTTGTTTTATGTATAGCATTAGTTAAACATCCATTAAAATGTATATAATTTAAACGACTAGTACTGTCATTTATAAGATATCTATCTTGTTGTGCTAGTTTATAACTAATTTTTAAATAAATAAATAAATAAATAAATAAATAACATGATCAGTATTACAACAGAGCTTGTAAAGTGATGAATCAAAGTGAATTTGATAATAAAAGTGTATAACCATAAGTGTAATAAGTAAAGTGATATAAAAACAATATCTGAGTGTATTTAAATAAATAAAGTGCTCTTAATTTTATAAATAATTTAAACTGTTTTTGATTGCAATAAAAGAACTCAATGTTTATTTAAAGGAAATAATCCAACATTTATAAAAGGTATAAACGTAACAATATATTAAACTTTCACTGTTTGTTAAATCCCATGGTCTTATGAAAAAGTATTTATGTATTTCAATACATCACAAACGAATATTAAAATTGATATTGACCACCCCACCCTACATTCAGTGGCCGATAAGAAGAAGAAGACATTATGTTTTAAGCCCACTGGAAAAAAAGGTAAAGAAAAAGAGCTAAAACAGATATGACCGTTCATGCGTGTTGTGATGCATTGACGTGCATCTCGAATTCATGTTGAATAATGTCATTTCAAGTTTAAGCTTATTTTCAAAAAAAAAAACAAAAAAAAACTTTAATATTTTCGGCTAAAATCTTTGTTTTTTTCTGATTTCCTTGTTTCTTCTGCATTTGATTGACATTTAATTTAAATGCATTTTGGGTTAACCTTTCCAATTTTCAGCAGGAGATCACTGCTTATTGTTTTTGCTTTTTATAACAATGCAATATTATGTCGTTGTTGTTTTTTCCTCTTCCAAACACATTATATCCTTTTTGCATTTAGCGAAATACATTAATGGTGGTATAAAATTTCGTAAGTTTTGAAATCTACAAAAAGTAAAAAAAATAAATCTTTTTGAACTTCTCTTAGATCTTATTACATTTATTCCGCTTAAAAGCAGCAACAACATGAATTTTATATATTTGGAGGACAGAGAGTAAGATAAATTTGGTCAGTCTGTTTTGTAGCATTGTAACTTTCTTTGTAGCATTGACCTCATTTAATACGGCGTGCATTTTATTTTGTATTCTTGGCTTTTCCTTTTAATGTTTTTGAGACTTATTTGCAGAAACCTCTGAAAAAGAGTTATGAGCTCCCGAAACTGTTAACAAACGTGCGCTAAATTAGTTTTATTCTCCTGCATACTGCACCCACCTTCTCTTTCATCCTCCTTAAGATCATTACAAGCAACACTGCTAACTATTATACGTTGATTTGTATTGAGAGGAATCGAATGTCATTAACACGGCTTTGGTATGGCTCGATTGAAATCAGAAATCCTCAGACTTTGTTGCATTGATAAATGTGGGAACTTAAGCATTAATGTTGGCTTTGGCTTTTGGCTGAGTTAAATTTTAAAGCAAAACTATGTTAAGATCTGTTTATTCAAATGAAAAATTATATTTTTAATAATCAATCTTATAGGGACGTGACGTAATGAACGTTTTGGTATGATTTTTTCCCCTTTATATAATTTTCAAAAGACTTCTTCATCAGTATTCTCTAGAACTACGAAACAAGGGTGAAATTTTAATAAATATTCGTTGATACATTTTATGTTTTAAAAAATAAATGTTTATTAATTTTTTTCACTTTTCTCTTCAGGCATTTTTTAATACATTTTTATAATTTTAAAGTTCTTGTTTTAAAAAAATTTGCTCTTTCAGAAATTGATTAACTTTTGGAGTTTTGTACAATGTTTAACAAACAAACAAAAAAACAATCATTCCCTTTTTCTTCACGCAGAAAACTGATTGCTTGTGCCAATCAAATTCGTCATTAATTTATTGTGAACAATTTTCATCGCCAGAATCAATGACGAGGATAGATTTGAAAATTGAAAACAAAATTTTAAACCTTTCCTGTAGCCAAATTTTTAACTAACTGGATCAGTTATACATTCAAAAAACAAATCAAGTAATCCATACTTAATCAATCCGTATCAGCGGTGTCAGAAGTACGGTAAGTACGGATTTTCTTAAGCCAAGTACAAAATTTTTGATTTAAGAATGAATGAGTCAGGTGCGAATTTCTTAATTTTATGAATAGTTAAGCCGAAAAAGTTTGATTTTAAGAATTATTAGCTTGATTTAAGTCCGAAAGCGTACTTAACGTAAAGCTTAAAAAATATTAATTCAAGTATAAATGAGATTGAATTAATCAAAATATGCGCTTGTCTCAAGAATTCCTAACTTGGTTTGATCGTTGTATAGTACAGTATCTTCACTACTTACCCTTTGACATTTTCTAAGCGATACGTTTCATTATAACTAACAAAGAAAACTAACGGACAAATCATCACTGCTACAGCTTTGTTGTCGTAAGTATTGTTACTTATAGCTAAAGTATGATAAACAAAATGAGAATTAATTTACTAAATTATTTAGGATATGCTCCCATAATTTTTCAATTATATTTATTTAGTTGTTGGGTTTAAGCTGGTTTATATGCATTTCACTGGTGCTTATGCCAGATCATCAGTAAACCTTTACCCAAATTCTTGAAAAAGTTTAAAATTTGTATAAGTTATATTTTTAAATTCTCATTAACAAAATGAGAATTCAAAAATAAAACAAAGAAACTATAAAAAACTTTTTCAAAAAACCCAATTAGGATTAGAAAAATAAAATAAATTAAAATTGAAAAATTGTTGGTTGGGTTTTTGAAAAAGTTTTTTATAGTTATATATATATATAGTTAGTTATATATATAGTTAGTTTATGGATATGCCTTGGCCTTGACATAAAACATCCCCTAAAAAGTTGCTTTGTTGTACAAATTCGCCGTTGCATATACCTTATGGATTCGCCTTGGCCAATACTTTGAACCAAGGCATATCCATAAGGTACTCGTATCCAATCAGCTGACTGTTTTTTTTTATATACATTTTAAAAGCGTTACCAAGGCATATTCATACAGGTATATGCAACGGCGAATTGATACAACAAAGCAAATTTTTAGGGGATTTTTTCTTTCAAGGCCAGTTTGTATAACAAGGATGGAAAAGTTGTTTTTGTATGTTTTATCAATAAAATTTTATCAAAAAAAGGATATGTGCTTGTGAAGCACATTATAAATGGTGCAAGCACAAGAAATATACATAAATTTGGTAAATTTATTATCATAAAAAGCACAATTAAGTTAAATGTTTAATTCGGAATCCAAAATCTAATCTTCCATTCCTGCATTAATAAATAGAATAAAGGAGAATTCAACAAATTTAGACATTATGTTTCCCCATCATCATGTGCTGATAAGTGCACCTGTATGAATTCGCTTTAGCATTACCAACTTTTTTTAAAAGTCATGCCTGCAGTTGTCAAACTTAATTTTTTAAATTTTATTGTACAATAAATAATTCGCAGATTCAGTTGGTTTAAAGCGTGTTAAAAAATACAAAACCGTGAATTAAAAGTTTTCGCTATAAGGTTTTTTAAAAGTTGTTCAAATTTGAGAAGAAAATAGAAAAAAATTGTTTGACATATGCCGGCATATATACAAAAACAAAATACATGTATTTTTTATTGTTGTGTTTGTTGCCGCGATGCATATACCTTATGGATATGCCTTGCTTTGAACAAAATTAATATTGTAGAAATATTTCAAATTAAAAGCTTAAAATTTAAACAAACTTCAAAACCTAAAAAATAACAAAATTATTTTCTAACAAATTTTAAAATTTGTCTGGCATATTATTTGCATAAAGATGTATTCAATTACAGATCAAAAATTTTTTTTACGGTCTTTAAATTGCAGCCAGGCTAATTTGCATAATCATCATCACAGCAATAAAAAATAATGAAAAACAAAGGTGCAGAAATTTAAAGAAGCCACGATGTGTAAACACATGGCAAAGAGCAGGACAGAGCAATATTTTTACTCGCTAAAATTGCACAATGTTTTAGAGCCATTGACAGCTATAAATGCAACAAACACTTGCAGCCATAGACGATGAAACAGTGGAAATTAGTGGCAAGAGAAAATTCTGTAACTTCTAACATTTAGGGGAAAGCGTTGGTAAGACGACAGGATTCTAGAATGCACATATTTAAGCCACTTTCAGCCTTGTGTGTTTAAACTACAAGTCTACCTCAAGTGACAGCCATCTTAGAAATAAGTACATTAAATACATCTTAAAAGTATTTGGAGAAGAGAGGTAGCTGAAGTGGTAGTACGAAAATGTCGACATCAAATGGAAATTTTTTAATTGATGTTACATTGAAAGGTATGTATGGAAGCACTATACAACAGCAAAAACAAAAAAAAATAAATAAATAAAAATCTGCAGTAAGTAGATTCGTTAGCAATTTCACTGGATTCAGAGTGTTACGAAAAGGATGTTGGCGAATGAAAAATAATTAAAATATAAAAAAAAAAAAAAAAAAAAACATAAAAATATGCAAAAATATAAAACTTGATGCGTGTTGCAGCCATTTGAATTATTGCATGCAATATTGTAACACATAAACGAACGGTCATATGGATCGACAAGCAGACAGATGGACAGACGGACCGATGACCGTTTGGTTGGTTTAACGAAATAAGAAAAAAGATCTCTTTGCATTTTACAAACTACAAACGCAACGAATTAATTATCGCACGCGTATTCAATGTCAGCTTTGCATGCATTTGTATCATTCACTTTGGGGGAATGCAAACGAAGGACACAATCTATCTTTTCTCCAACATTCATGTCCCATCATGCATGCTGCCACACGACTGCAAAAAGAGAGCATTTTATTAAATATTTCATTTTGTGACGACCATTTGCCTGCATTGTTTCTTTATCCAAAGTCTGTCGTCTTTTATTTTGTCGTTATTAAAAATTTGAAATCATTTTTTTCCCAAGTTTAAGTTTTATAGTTTTTTTTTGCTGTTGCTGCTGCTGGTGCATAGTGTTTTCAGAGAAATACTGTATGTTGGCCTAGTTTGGTCATTTGTTGCCTTTTAGTCAATGTTTTATATCTAACGGTACTTTGTGCTTGACTTTTTACATACAAATTTCTTGTTGGTATTTTTGTCTGTCTAGTTTTTGTTTTTCCTACATTCTAACGAGTTGAATTATTTATATCTAAAACAAACAGAAAACAGCAACAACAACAACAATGAGAAGAAAAGAAAAAAAAATAATCGAATGTCATAACATGCGTTCGATGTTGCTGTTGTTGTTGTTTAGTTCATGCTTTATTTGAATTTTATTTGCATCTTTTCGTTCTTTGAAATTATGCTGGGGTACAACCCAGAGATTTGACTGGCTGCAATAAACGAAAAACATGTCAAGTGTCAGCATGGTCAAATAGCAGACACCAAACAATATGCATGTATGTACTTATTCCTGTACGTATGTGTGCATGTGTGTATGTGTTGAGATAAATTTGCCAAGCGTCAAAGACCATGTTCAGCTGGCATGTGACTTTTTTTCCATTCGCCTCTTTGTTCTGCTGTAAGCGTACGAACACATGACAGAAGACACATACATGTGCTCTTCGAATCCTTGTTCAAGCAAACCAACAAACTCAAAACATCATATTTATTTCCCCAAATTGGTTAAATGAATAGAATAGAAAAGAAAACCTAATCATGTTTTCCACGATTCTATGAAAATGTAATTTGTCGCTGTCTATTCCAAGTCAATAATTGTTTGCTTGCGCTGAATAGTTTACAGTGGTCCAAAGTTTGCAGACGCCGTGGTTTCTTCCAAAAACAAATTTTCAAAACTCATCACAACACACATTTGTGGGTAAAAAGATTAGGATTGATGCATTTTATTTAAGGACACAAAAGGACTCTTTGTTAGAACAAAAGTTTTAACCCTTTGTTGAAATTTATGTTGGTACGTTTCTGTAAAGACAAAATTAAAAGTGTTTGCATTTCTTAATACAAGTTACAAATCTGTTACAAACCATATTCTATTTTCTTTTACCAACTTAATGTAGGGTGCTCACTGTGATCAACTTTCAATACGATCTAAAGGACGTAACGGAAATTGTTTGACTTGCACCTTCGAATATATAATTTTACTAGCCAAGCCCGGCGCGCGTTTCTACGTCTCTTAATGAATAAAAATGCATTCTGAATTTTAATTGAATATCAAGTGCAAGAAGCTAAAAATTATATTTTTATGGGCGTGGCACTGCCCACTTTTCTAATCACGAAACTGTACAGTCATGACTGCTCAATATGTGTGCAAAGTTTCAGAGAAACCGGTGAAGTTCAAGTAGCTGAAAATGATAACTTTTTTATGGGCGTGGCCCCGCCCACTTCTCTAATCAAGAAATTGTATAGTCATGACAGTTCAATATGTGTGGAAAGTTTCAAAAAAATCGATCTAGTGCAAGTAGCTAAAAATTTTGTATGGGCGTAGTCCCGCCCACTTTTTAACACCCGTAAGCACTCCCTGGAATGTATACAACAACTTGCCAAAGTTTGAGTCCGATCGGCTTTGCGGTTTTGGAGTCTATAGCTAACACACACACAGACAAACAGAGTTTCACTTTTATATATCTGTGGCTTGGGCCTAAAAGGGCCAATGTCACTTTTTTGCTCTTTGGAGTTAATCATTGCATTAGACTTGTTTTCTTGCTCTTTTTCATTATGGTAAAACAGCTAAAGTCATACTTAACCCAGAACAGCTTCATAAATAAAATGCTGGCCAATGTCACTATGAAAGCATCTATAAAAGTTAAAGTTCAATTCAAATTTTCTCAAAAGTAAATATTTTGACATTGGACCTTTTAGCTCCAAGCCACAGAGATATAGATTGCAAGGCTATTTTGAAAAAGAAATACTGAACGTATCTTTGGAATTTGCAGTTGAATTTTCATTCATCAATGCTTTTGCCTTGAGGGCCACACATTCAAGGATGTTTGGCTCATTTTTTTTTTTTGTGACTTAGCTGGTACGCCTAGTGTAGATGTAGCTCGTAGCTTGAGCTTCCAGTTTGTTATGCCAAACAAAATGCCTGCTTTTAGCTGACAGTAAACAATTCAATTTATCACAATACAAAAATATTTTTCTTCGTCTCGAATTACAAATTTGTGTTTTTCGTTAATACCTAATGGCATAACGTTAATGCACAACCAAGGAGGAAACAATTTTTCAATCGTCAAAACAAATATTTCTTAAAAAGGCAACTATACATTTACACATGAAATTTCACCACTAATACAGTTAAATCGGTTAAGCATTTTCTGTCGTTAAGCATTCTGTCGAAACTTCTCTGTGTGACTTTTGCTTTTGTGGCCAAAATCAATTGCAACAAACTAAGATGCAACTTTATAAAAGACAAAATTAAAAAATAAAAAAAATTATTCCAACAGCCGTTAAACTTTACACCAAAATGGCATGAGAATTTTACGTCTTTTTTATTTCCTTCATGCAGTTGTCCACCGATTATTGCACTTACAATCTGCCTCCCTCCTCTACATTGCGTTTTGATTATTTTCATATGCCACATACTTTTGGGGATAATTTTTTTTCTTTCTTCTTTTTTATTTTTTTACGACAATTAATTGTTTATTTTACGCCCATACATTTGCGGATAGATGTCGGGATTGGATTTTCTTGTAAAAATACACTGATAAAAAAAATCATGTTGTAAAATTGAATTTGTGATATGAATATGCATTTGAATTTGAATGAATTACATTTATAGTGAAAGTAATGAAATATTTTCCACCTGGAAGTCTTCTCCAGCATACACAAATCAAACGAGAAAAATCAAAATTTGTTCAGTGTAAATTTTTTTTAATTTATTGCTTCAAATTACCACAAATTTGTTGGTTAATGTTTTTATGCGTTTGCACGTTTAACATGTTTTCAATGTATCAAAGGACTCTGCTTTAAAAGTATAAAAATTTAAGGCCTAATTGTTAGAAACTTTTACGAGATACTAAACTCTACATGTGATATGGTCGTTAAAAAAGGCAAAACATATAAATTACTGTCAAACCGAAATAAAAATACTCTGCAGAGCAACAATTTATATTGAAATTTTTTGGGGGGCGTATCAGAGATCATCTGATATGCCTACTTTGGTAATGTAAAACCCGTCACTTATTTTAGAAAAATTTGTCTAAATTTTAAAAGCCAATCATGTAAAGGGTTTTTCAACAGGCACGCTACAAAAGTAGACCGATATTGACAGCATACGACCCCATATTTTTTGCCGCTCTTTTGAAATTTCTCTTCAGTAAGGTTTGCCATTTCATGATGGAAAGAGCCAACAACGAGTCGAAATTATTAAAATTTACAACCGAAATTCGGAGTGAGTGGCCTCAACGTTAAGAGCGCTTCCAATTTATGGTCGTCATAATCGTCCTACCAGATCAACAATTGAGCGTCTAGCGGAAAAATTTGAATTCACAGGCACAGTTCAAAATGTTTACGTGCCAGTGAGACAAAGAAGTGCTCGTAGTGTCAAGAATATTGCTGCCGATGAGGCTTCAGTTGCATCTCTCACACTTCGTTCTCAAGCGTTGGGCATCTCTGTGAAGTCGTTGTGGAGAATTTTGCGAAAAGATCTTGGCCTACGTTCTTACAAGATCATATTGACGCAAGAACTGAAGCCGATTGACCACCAGAAGCGTCGTATGTTCGTGAATTGGGCTGAACAACAACTTGAAAATGATTCAGATTTTCATTAAAAAATCATCTTCAGCGATGAGGCTCATTTCTGGCTGAATGGCTTCGTCAATAAGCAAAATATGCGTTATTGGTCAGACAGCAATCCACACGAATTCCATAAGTCATCATTATAAAATTACGGATTGGTGTGGATTATGGGCCGGCGGCGTCATTGGGCCGTACTTCTTCCGTGATGATCAAGACCGGCACGTTACTGTGAATGGGAATCGCTACCGTTCAATGATAACACAATATTTTTGGCCCCAATTGGATGATATGGACTTGGAGGACATGTGGTTCCAACAGGACGGCGCCACAAGCCACACAGCGAATGTCACAATCAATTTATTGGAAACCAAATTTGGAGAACGTGTTATTTCACGAAACGATCCAGTCGATTGGCCGCCTCGGTCAATGGTCTATGCCAACAAGCTAGCGACGATTGATGAACTTCGTACGAATATCGAAAGTGAAATTGCAGCAGTATCGCCGGATTTATGCTTGAAAACGGTCGAAAATTAGGTTCAGCGTCTGGACTTGTGCAAGCGTTCCCGTGGTGGCCATGCAAGAGAAATCGAGTTCCATACATAATGGCATCGAACGTACTTTGACAGGAATAACGAATTTCATTGATAGCCAAACCCGTTTTTGTTTTATTTAAAAAACTTCTGTAGCGCTCTTATTGAAAAACCCTTTATTTAGCAGGGAAAGAAATATTTTTTTTTTTTCGTTTGCAAGAAGTGTCTCCATGTGTTGAGTTGCATTACTGAAGGTTTTGTAGGGCAAAATTTTTCTTTATTAAGATTTAAGGAACTAAAGGGTGGTTAAAATTTAAGGGCCGATGTTGATTTGAATAAAATACAAATTCTTTAGGAAATTTTTGTCATTTCTTATTATTGTGATAATATTGGTATGGTTCAATTATGTATAAAACAAAATATCGGCGACCTCGGTGGCACACCTCTATCCGATGGTCCAAATTTTCGATGACGCTGAGGCATAATTGAGGTTCTTTTTACCTATGCCGTAAATGTGCCGAATCATCTCATCCATTAGCTCTCGAATTGTTGTTGGCTTATCGACGTACACCTTTTCTTTAAATAACCCCTAAGAAAGAAGTCCAACGGTGTCAAATCCCATGATCTTGGCGGCCAATTGACATCGCCACCACGTGAGATAACACGACCATTGAATTTGTCGCGCAAAAGATCCAGTGTTTCGTTAGCAAGTCGCACTGTTCTGTTAAAACCACATGTCGTCCACATCCATATCATATCCAGTTTGGGCCATAAAAAGTTTGTTATCATCTCACGATAGCGAACATCATTCACATTAACTGCCTGACCAGCCTCATTTTGGAAAAAATACGGCCCGATAATGCCGCCAGCCTATAAACCGCACCAAACAGTCACTGTTTGTGGGTGCATTGGTTTTTCGACAACCACTTTTGGATTATCATTCGCCTAAATGCGGCAATTCTGCTTATTGACGAATTCACTGAGGTCTGCCTCATCACTGAAGATGATTTTCTTCGAAAATTTATCATCTACGGTTGCTATTTCTTGCCACCATTCTGACCATTAACGGCGTTTGGCATGGTCAAGAGGCTTTAGTTCTTGAGTCAATTGCACCTTGTAAGTGTGTAAATGCAAGTCTTTATGCATAATGTTCATCAACAACGAGCGTGAGAGGTGTAATTGTTGGGTACGACGACGAGTTGAGGTGGCAGGAATATTTTCTGCAGTACGAGTATGACCTGGTGTTTTCACATCTCCTACAGACCCGGTTTGCTTTAATTTTTGGGCGGTTTTTTCGATTGTACGCACATTTGGACGATAAAATTTACCGAAAAAATCACGAACAGCACGATATGCATTTTGATTTGAACGGCCATTTTCATAATAAGCCTGAATAACTTTAACGCGTTGCTCGATTATGTAACTTTCCATGGTTCAAATTGAGTTGGTCTAAAATTGAGAAATGTCAAATGAAATGCAGAAAAAAAACTTGACGTTTAGCTGTAGTTCACAGTCAACATCGGCCCTTAAAATTTCGCCACCCTTTACAATTGTTCCTTTAGATAAATAGAATCATTATCATATATTTCTTATATCCCGATTTAACTAAAATAGACCTTAAATAACTAGGATTTTTACAATAACATGTTGCTAAGAGTCCTAAAAAACATCGTTTAAAAGAAGTGATAAGAATCGTATTATGAAACGCTTTCAAAACCACAGAGCGTCACTGGCAAGTGTGACTTACAATAATTTGCATTCATTGAGTCTTTTTTGATGTTGCTTTCTGTTAAACCTAATGCTGTGTTCATGTAATAGCGTATGTGAATCTAAGTTGAACCATGATAATGGCAATCATTTATGTAGATACACATTGTTTAACAATCAAACAATTGATACTCAAGGGGAAGAGAGAGAGTGAAAACGCCACAACTCTAAAATGAATAACAATGCAAAATTATCTAAAGGTCTTAGCAGGCCACCTCTTTTTATAGTTTTTTTTTTTCTACATCATCCTTGTACCTGCAGTAACGGTTAGAGGGACAGTAACAACTAAAACAACAACGATATTAAGCATACTGATTCTTCCATTAGCTGGTGCAGCGCAGCAGATTTATCATTTCAATGATTAATGAGCCGCTGTTGCGAAATAATTGGAAAACATTGCTAAGCAACATCTTGTTGTACATGAGATTGTTGCCAACATTCGGCTATGACTCTTATACACACTACACGCTCGTATGAACGTCATACAAACGAACACACACATAAACCATAAGCATATGTACGAGTATGTATAACTTGCTAACGCCCCAGGATACAACGGCGTTTCATCCAGCCAACAATCTTACACACATAAGTACAGGGAAAAGTATGTATGTTACATCTTGTGTACCGAGTAATAGTGTGCTAGTAGTTAGTGTTAGTTAATTCAGAGTGTGTATGCTTGAATTGGTGATTTTTATCGCGCCTGTAATCATATGAGATGAGACGCATAATCAGACGCACTTGATGAATGGCTGGTCACATCAATACGGAATTTCGGTCTAATTGGAATGCAGCAACAAATTTGTCGCTACAGACGATTAATGGAAACTGAAAACAAACACAGGGTAATAAAAGTTACAACTACCATTACCATCAAGCGCCACCCAAAAGTTTGCTTAATGGCGCCAATTGGACGCAACTCATTAGACGTTTCACGATCTTTTATTTTGTTGTTGTTGTTGTTAATTATTTAAATACAACTCAAGACATAAAAACGAATGAAATTTTATTTAGACTGTTGTGCCACAAAACAATACATTCTGTCTCTCTCTCTCTCCCGTTCTCTCACTGTGCTATCAGCCATATTAAATTTAATTTATTTTTGGTTTTTGCTGCTCCATCTGCTTTGGCTCTACTTTATATTAACAGAGTAGCAGTAACCAAATTAAATAAATAACATCACTTGCGAATTTATTATGCTGACATATGACAGATAACGTTATAAAATCTATCGTCAATTTTGCTGGAAATTAAAACAAAAATCAAAAACTTTCTTTCCACTCCACGCACGGTTATTCGCTGAGCCACAAAAACCAAGACCAAATAAAAAAAACGATGTGGCACAGCAACATGCATGTAAGTAAAACGACTAATGCCACATGTTTTTTTTTCAGTTTTTTTTTGTTTTTTGGTATCGATATCTTGTCAAATAACTGGATTATTTTCAACTGATACGAATGTGTTTTATTTTGGCTATCATTGCACTCGTATCGTATTAACGATATGTATCGCATCGTTTGGAGCAGAAATGACGATGCCAAGATTAACTGCGATTGAAAAGCGTGAAATTCCAATTCCAAACACCAAATAGCCGCGTCTTTGCTCATTCCAGATAATTTCATTTTGCGGTAAACAAAAGAGGAAAAAAAAGAGAAAGAAGAAGACGAAGAAAGAGAGACAAGGACAAGTGGCATCTAACAAGACAAAGCAATGCAGCAGGCATCCTGTGTTCATACCGCAACAAAACAGCCAAATAGTTTTGGATGCTTTTTTTCCTGCAACAACAACAACAAACATGATTTAAACCAGAGTAGAGAGCTTAATAACAACTGTTAAGTGTTTTTTTTTTTTGCCTTTATAAGCTTCTTAAGCGACATTTTCTTTTTTTATTGAAAGTCCAATTAGTTAACACAGTTTGTTGGTATTATTAGTTAATTCTGTCGACTTTATGGTGACGTATGAATGAATGTAAATCGATGTTGAGATACAATTTTATCTCTTTTCTTTCGGTAACCCTATTGTGGTTTCAATATCAATTGCTCTGCATGTTTGTACATTTGTTGTGCCTACAATAGTTTAGATTCTAGAATTTGATTAATGCAAAACTAATAATTAAGCACTTAATCTTTTTGTATGAAATAAATTTCAATTAATAACAAACAAATAATTATATTATGAAACCCCCACAAAAAAGCTTTTGACGCATGTAGGTGTCAGCCACTTGAAAATCTTTATTACACATCAACAGAAAAAAAAAGCATCAATTAGAATTGCAGTTACAATTGCTACTCAGAGGCAACAATAAACAAACACTCAAGAAATGCTGTTTATTTTAAATGTCTCAAATAAATATCTTACAATTTCGTTATGCCAATAACTAAATGACGGCGCTTAAACTTTAACAAACGCGTCTATGGACGCTTAATTATTATTTATTACGCGAAAATGGTGCAAAAATGTTTTTTTCTCTGTCTATTGCTTAAGCTGGCTGTTTGGTCAAAACTTAAGTGTTTGCATTAAATTACAACATTTATAATGTTGGACTTTTAACAGCCAAACGACCATTCATTAGATGTTATTATGAACGAATATAAAAGTCTGCCAACTCTAAATTGGCTATAACAGTATTAAAATAAATTTTTGAAATAAGGGTGCCCCCAGCAGCCGACACCTGTGTGCTGATATTTTTTTAGTTTTTTTGTCTTTTACGATTTAAAATTAACAATTATCTATGTACAGACTATACATATATATTTCTTAGGCTTAAAATTTTATACAAACGGATACATTTAACAACAAACAAACGGATATACAGACAGACGGACGGATAGACAGACGGACGGACAGACAGATAGACAGACATTCTAGCTGATAAACTAATACACACAAACCAGGGCACCTGAATGTTTTCGAAAAATATGAAAAAAATAATTTCATTGTTTTGGATTTCATAACAATCTTGCAAAATCTGTTAAAATCGTAAATCAGAATTTGTGCTCCGACACTGACATATGTACACGGTTGGACACAGTGTTGTATGTTTGTACTGTACAAGTAAATTATGATTTATTTATCAATTGAATAGAAAAAGTGTTTTTTTCCCGGGTTACCAAGAGGTTTTTTGAACTAACTGCATTCAAATCATTTTATAAAATATTGAACGCATAAACTTGCCAACGAAAGATGTACAGTGAATGACAATTATAATGGCCCATCTTTAAAAAAACATTTTGTTATAATAAAAATAATTTTTTATTTATTAGAATAAAATCAATTTATTAATATATGTCTTCTCTAAAGTCGGTATAATTAATGTTCAAAGTCCTTGTCCCCTTAAACATATTATGGTGGTAACGTAGTTGACAGCAGGCATAAATGTTTGTTCACATTAGGCAAATATTTGAATTGGCTGGTGTAACTAGAGTAATCAAATTTTCGGGATATAAAACTACGGCTTTCAAGTAATTCGAAAAACCTCACTTTAAAAACAAACGATTCTCGGGTGTTTATACGTAAAATTGATTCAAATAACCGGTTTTTTCAATATTTTAGAAAAATTAAAAAAATCAGGGGCCGAATTACGGCATTCGATCACGATCGAAATTTCACTCGAACGATCGAGTTCGCTGTGTATTAGGTATAGAGATTCTAATAAGAATTTTACAATTTCGATCACGTTCGAATGCCGTAATTCGGCCCCAGTCTTTAAAATAAAATAATTTTTTTTTTTAAATTAACAGTCTAACTGTAGTGCCAACAAGTAAGATTATCGTATTCCGACGTGCCGAATATTCTGATTATACCTTTCTCCATCATGTACATAAGTAAAATGACGTCATTGTTGCATAGCGTAGATATCAAATTTTACGTTTATCGTCGTTTGTAAAATATTGTGTTCTAGGTTTTGTGTATAGGTTTTATATATCGTATGGAACACAATAATTTACGAACGACGATATGCCATTTTACTTTACGATTGAGGGACTTAAAGGGGATAAAGGACCTGTTGACGGGTGGATCTAATGCGTATCACAATTTTTAAGTTTTCCCTTTATTCCGACATTAAATACTTTAAAAGGATTTTCTTGATTTCAACTCCTTTTAATTTGAATTCGAATTCATAAACATTTTTATACCCGCCACCAAAAAAATGGTGGGGGTATATTCATTTTGTCATTCCGTATGTAACACATCGAAATATCCATTTTAGACACCATAAAGTATATATATTCTGAATCAGGGTTTGATTTAATGACGATCTAGCTATCTCCGTCCGTCTGTTCGTCTGTTGAAAGCACGATAGAGGTCGCACCGAAAGAGTTACGGGGCTCAAATTTTGCCAGAATAATTCTTATACACAAAGTTTGTTTGGTATTGAAAATGGGCTAAGTCGGAATATCAGGAAAAGTGTTCCAGCTCGTAATGCAAGAGTAGCTCAATATATCCATCTCCTTCCAACATCGAATCAAATGGAATTGTGTCCAAACGCATTAATGCAGAGTCATGAAACTTCGAATATATATTTCCTGAGTAAAAGCAATATTTTTCTCTGGAAATTTCTTAAATCTAGGCATTAGGAAAGGAGTTATAGATCAAAAAGTACGAATATTTATAACGCACAGTAAATTTTTCCGTATATTCAAAATTTAAAACCTAATAAAACTGACAAAATAAGATGCACGATTCCGAAATTTTGCAAACATTGCTTTTTGGTCAAAGGTTTTGTTCTAGCGGAAAATAAATGTGACACGCCCACTTTTACGTCCACCTCCCATATAACGCTTTATTTCAAACTCATATATAACTTCTCTTTGAATAAAGATTTTGGAATAATAAAGGATTATATTGAAACATCTACGTTGTATTCATTAGCAAATACAACGTATTCATTAGCAAATACAACTTCGACACGCCTACTATAACGCCCACTTTTTACGTTATCAACTTTTAATGAAATTTAAAAGCCCATAAAACCGTCAAAATTAGAGGTATGATGATGAAATTTGCTACAGATATCCTTCTGGTCAATGTCATTGTTATGCCAGAAAATTTAGGTGACATGCCCACTTTAACGTCAACCTCCCATATAACGGTTTATCTTAAATTCACATAATTTTTCTATGGTCAAAGTTTTTAAAAGAATAAAGGACTATATTTAAATATCTCAATTTTATTTATTAGCAGAAACTATATTGACACGCCTACTTTAACGCCCACTTTCATTGAAAGACTAAATTTACGAAAACATTTCACTAGCATATCGAAGTTATACAAAGAAAGTGATACATATTTTAGTATAAAGAGATTATTGCATAGCGATTACTGTTAATAACAAAATAATTAATTTTGTGCTATAAAAGTACATCAAATTGGCGGTGGTTATAAAAGATTCGGCACAGCCGAATATAGTGCTCTTACCTGTTTATAAATATACTTGCTGACCCAGAAAATGTTGTTTTGCCATATAAAATATTTCTGGGAAATATTTTTTACATTAAAAAAAACGTAATCCATATGTGTTCTACGGTCTGCAGATCTATCTTAGTTTCAAATAGTTCATAGGTCGTTACGTTATTTAGGTCAGGCATAAATTGTCCCTTGGGGTGAGGCACCCCAAATATTTAGGAGTATAAAAAATAGATGTTGACCGATTCTTAAACGTTTAAAAAATACTAAAAACTATATGGCAGAAAGCACATAATTAAAAAAGTGAGCGTTAAAGTAGTTGTGGTAAAAAAAGGTATCCTATTAATCATATCAGAGTCTTAGTTATATTATATGAAAATTTCAAGAAGATCGGTCCAGCAGAGTGACCTACCTGAGGGGGCGTGGCGCTGAGGGGTATGAAAAATGGATGTTGACCGATTCTCAGACCCAGTCGATATGTACACAAAATTTCATGAATATCGGTCGAGCCATTACGAGAATTTTATATATTAGAATTTATATTTTCTTTAAATATATTGGTGGTATGAAGCTCAAGAAAAAGAACAAATTATTGATATAAAGATCAAGAAATTCAGACAATACTTTTTTATTTAAGTTTGTAATTGTTAAAAATAAATATTTTTTTTCCATTCATTTCTTTAAAAGAATAAAAAAATATAAATTAAAAAAAAACATTACTATTACTAGATATTTTTTTACTATCGACATTTAGTTCGAAATCATGTAGGAAATTTAAAGTTAAGTGGTAACACTGGCTTACACAGCTAAAAAAAAAAAAAATTGAAAATAAGAAAACATTTGGGTGTGTTACGGCGATTCGTGTGTATGCGTGTGTTGTTGCACAAATGTCAAAGTATAAATTATTTTTTTGTAGGCCATGTCAAGGATTTTTCATTGTTTGTTAGATTGTAAGCCATTTGAAACAACAAAATTTTAATTCCTCTGAGACCTTCGGGTTTGTCGAAAATATTTTTTTTTTTTTTTTGATTTTTTTGTTCATTAGGGCTAGAATTTATAAAGTTGCATGTTTGTTGGTGTACGAAATGGAAATGAACTTTAATTTGCATCTGCCTCTGTATGAAAAATAAGTCCATACCAATAGATGCAGTAGAAATATTGTATTCTAGGTTAAATGATAAATTGCATGCATGCATTGCTGGAAGTCAATCGTATAAAATCTACGCAGCTGCGTCATGCAAACGTTTAGGAAGCAAACATCATTCAATTTGATCGCAGTAAGCATAAAGCAATACAAGCTCAGTTTAAAGTGGTATTGTTTTCAAAAGCTTTTCGGTTTTTATATTTAAAAGCTGTATGTACGTACATATATGCATGTAGCAGTATGTGCGTGTGCTTAGAATTGTTGCATAATTATTTTTCATAACATCTATCTTTCATACAAGGTGTACTACTAAGATGGATGCGGGAATTTCGGTCGTCATCAACATCAACAAGATGACTCTGTACTCATCCACAACAAAATCATAGAAAAGATCCTCAACAAAAATAATAACAACCACAACCACAACCACTGTTACCTTGCTACATTGCGGAAATGCAATTTTGTCATTATTTATGGATGTATAAATCGGTCGCATGGCTGAACGATGGATAGTTGTTCACTTGGATGGATGGTCGGTTGTCCAATGAATAAAAGGAATGAATGAGACTTTAGCAAAAAGTGTTTGTATGGTTTGATAAAACTTTGCACTAGGTAGAATGTAAAAATATCACGACGTATACTTACGTACTCATACGTAAATAAGAATAATGCATAATAGTTGTTCTGTTCATGCAGCCTTCTACCAGCACTCCAAGCATTTTCAATTTAAGTTTGTGTTGGCAAAAAAAAAAAAAAAAAACACTAACACATACGTAAGTACTGGCACAGCTAACGGTTAAAGTTTTCAAATAATTTCTATTCAAATTTTTATTACCAACATTATGTTGTTGATGATGACCAACACCATTACCAACACCAGCACCAGCATTAGCAGTAGCAGCTTTGCAATGAAAAACACAATATTCGCTAGCATTTGTGGCATGAACAGTAAGAGTAACAGTAACACCCGAACAATCTGAACTGTACAAAATGAAAATACATACATACAGTACAACATGCAAGGAGATTCAACAACCACAAATTCACAGTTGATTTTTATTTATTTAATTTTTTTTTTCTCTAATCAAACATAAGAAAATAGATCCGGGCGCGCCTACTTAAAAATTCATAGCACATCAAATGTGTTCAAACGACAAGCCATTAAGAAAGAGATGCTACACTGTGTATGTACAAGAAACAACGGCAATGAAAATTATTTGAGATCTATGTATGTGTGATTATATATGCTGCAAACTCTGGAATATGAATAGAAATATTAGGGTTGTCAGCCTAATAAACAAATTTGTTAGCATTTATCGTTAGCAAGCTGCGACCACGCATTCAAGATCCAGGATAACCAAGACTTTTTCCAAACGCGATAAGTTTTTATAAGGGTTTTAGGATAAATTAATTTTTTTATTAACTTTTAAACAAGATATTAATTAGTTTTCGTTTTAATGAGCCTCGGAAAAACAGTATGTAAGAAGGGTTACCCAGTCAGTTTTATACGCATATTAATTTTAGTGTTGTAAACACGTCTTCAATAAATTTTGCAGCAATTAAAGTTCTCGATGATATAAGACGTGAATATGATATTGGAGACCTCTCTCTCTCTCATGTGTCTTCTAGACTTTTCTAAAGCTTTTGATCGAGTCGATCACGCAATACCCTGCAGGAAGTTAGGATACTAATTTGGATTCACGGAAACTGCATTGTCTGGGCACTCTTTGTCTGGGCGAGCTCAGAGAGGGGTATAAATTCTGATGTTCCACAAGGGTCAGTCCTAGGTCCCCTTACTATTTAGCATGTTTGTTAATGGTGTGTCTTCTTCTCATATGCATGCATATGCAGATGATATTCAACTATACATCTCTAATCGTATTGTTTTATTTTATTTTCTATTACTAAATCGGCAGAGGTTAATAACTTGACGCTTAATGCTGGGAAAACGTATGTTTTACCAATAAGTAGAATTGAATATGACCAACAATATTGAATTTCCAACAATACCTTGAGATAGCACCCCTCTTCTATATGTTGATAGGATTAAATATCTGGGGTTTTATCATCACTGTCATGCTCTGATCATGTAAAAAAACGTTGTAAGAAACATATACCATGTGCTTTGTAATTTGCGAATGTCATCTAAATTCACACCGGTTGAAGTCAAAAAAGGACTTGTCATACAGTTGATACTGCCTATTATTAACTATTTTGCTGAGGTTTTTTAGCAGACTGGATTCACATTCATTACAGGTTTCTTTTAATAATGCTATGCGATACGTATATAATCTGTCTCTACTCTAGCCGAATACGAAGGCAAATTCATCGGGTTAAAGTTTAAACCACGAAGACAAAAAAGCAGAAACTGCTTTTGAACGGATTCAATAGCGTCAGAATATATTGTATATATGGGGTCCCATATTATAAAGGGTTTTTCAACAAGCACGCTACAAAAGTAGACCATATTTTTTTCTCGCTCTATTGACATTTCTCTTCAGTAAGGTTTGCCATTTCATGATGGAAACGAGCCAACAACGAGTCGAAATTATTAAAATTTACTACCGAAATTCGGAGTCAGTGGCCTCAACGTTAAGAGCGCTACGTTCAAATTATGGTCGTCATAATCGTCCTACCAGATCAGCAATTGAGTGTCGAGTGGAAAAATTTAAATCCACAGGCACAGTACAAAATGTTTCCGTGCCAGTGAGACAAAGAAGTGCCCGTAGTGTCGAGAATATTGCTGGCGCTGAGGCTTCAGTTGAAGGAAGCCGAAATGTGTCTCTCACACGTCGTTCTCAAGCGTTGGGAATCTCTGTGACGTCGCTGAAAATGATTCTGATTTTCATCGAAAAATCATCTTTAGCGATGAGGCCCATTTCTGGCTGAATGGCTTCGTCAATAAGCAAAATATGCGTTATTGGTCAGACAGCAATCCACACGTACTCCATGAGTCATCATTGCATTCCGAAAATATTACGGTTTGGTGCGGTTTATGGGCCGACGGCGTCATTGGGCCGTACTTCTTCCGTGATGATCAAAACCGGCACGTTGCTGTGAATGGGAATCGCCACCGTTCAATGTGAACAGAATATTTTTGGCCCCAATTGAATGATATGGAATTGGAGGACATGTGGTTCCAAGAGGACGGCGCCACAAGCCACACAGCGGATGTCATAATCAATTTATTGGAAACCAAGTTTGGAGAACGTGTTATTTCACGAAATTATCTAGTCGATTGTCCGCCTCGGTCGTGCGATTTGACGCCGTTAGACTATTTCATCAAATTTATGGTCTATGCCAACAAGCCAGCAATGAATTTCGTACGAATATCGAATGTGAAATTGCATCAGTATCGCCCGATTTATGCTTAAAAACTATCGAAAATTGGGTTCAGCGTCTGGACTTCTGCAAGCGTGCCCGTGGTGGCCATGCAAAAGAAATTGAGTTCCATACATAATAGCATCGAACGTACTTTCACAGGAATAAAGAATTTTTTTGATATCCAAAACCGTTTTTGTTTTATTAAAAAAAAAAACTTTTGTAGCGCTCTTATTGAAAAACCCTTTAGATCCATACTCTAGAATATGCCTTACAAGCGTTTTACAAAACCAAGTACACCTCTGGCTTTATTGACAGTCATAGTGATGTGTTGGGGGAAATTGAGTTTTGAATCAAGCAGAATTCCAAGATCAATAAAGTTATCTACCAATTCCAACTGATAGCCATTAATAACATAATGTGCACGAATCGGGTTCATTCTTACAAATCGCCTATATTTAAATTTTTTGAAATTAAGCTCCATTAAATTGAACTTGGACCATGTGTATAACGAACTAAGGTCCTCTTGAAGACGTTGTTGCTGCGTTACTTGACGATAACTTAGGAAAACTTAAACATCATCTGCATACATCAAAATATTGGAATTTTGAATCGCATAAGGTAAGTCATTAATGAACAATAAAAAAAAAGCAGTCCAAGGTGACTACCCTGCTGTACACCAGATAATACATCAATACTTTTAGAATGAGTGTTTTTAAAACGCATTAGTTTAATTAGAGTGAATCCATTTTATACTAAGATCTGAAACCCCCATTAAACATAACTTCGTTTTAAGTAGCACGTGGTTGACTTTATCGAAAGCTTTACTAAAATCAGTATAGATAACATCAGTCTGTTGTTGTTGAAGAAATCCTCGATGTAAAGTAGTTGTAAGATCTAAAAGATTTGTCATAGTAGAACATCGTTTTTGAAATCCATGCTGATAAGGTGATATAAAATTTGAAACTTGGTAAGATATGTGCTCAGTTATGATTTTTTCAGTTTAGTTCAGTTTAGTTTAGGTATAATGCTTTATTTTGCTATACCATGATAATTTACTTTATCAGATTTATTTCCTGAAAGATTCCTTCCAAGCGTCAGGAAAATTACCGGATTCATGCGCAATATTTTGTTTTTACATAATCTGCTCTAGCAGAGGAAACTACTTTATCTTCATGAAAAGTTAGTTCTTGGCAGATCTTCTAGATGCACAACCTTACTTCTGCCTAGACATACCTGCCTTCTTATGAAGGATAATTAAACTGTAAACTGTAATCAATCAATCAATCAATAATAATAAAAAAATGCTCTTAATATAAGGGATTCTCGGACGTCTCATAATACGGGCCTTAATCCTATATACTCATGGCAAAACAAAAAACTCTTTAGCTTATCGAACTCGAATAATTTATATTTTCGATTAATTCAATGCGATTCGATGGTCGACTGTAATTTTTAAATTTAAGTTCTTAGAACCTCTTAGTTTCAAACGATTTTTTGATGAGGGTGATCTAACTTAACCACTGTCTGATATTAAAGACGCTTTCCCGTTTTACGCCCCACTATGCCAACCCATAAATACTTACCCCATTTTAGGAAAAACTAATTTCTCTGAACAAAAGTTTGACATTTTGTGTCAAATATAAGCCCACAGCCAAACTGTCTAAATTTTAACATTTTAAAAAAGTTGTTTAAGTTTTAAGGAGATTTTCGGGAGTAGGCCTCACAAGAAAACATCTGACGATTTTTACAGAATTTTTATTCGTGTCAAAATACACTATTTGTGTTGAATTTTAATTAAATACAAATATTTATAAGTCAGTTATGTCCTGTTTTAAAGATAACTGCAAATAGATAATTAAAGGGTGATTTTTTAGCTATTATCTTTTTGGCAACACTGGTTTAAACAGCTGACGCACGTTTCGTGTTTTGTTTCACTGTCAAACATCTTCAGTTTGGTCTATAATTTAACCATGAATCGTCTTACAAACGAACAAACGCTTGAAAATTATTGAATTTTATTATCAAAATGCACGCTCTGTTAAGAAAGTTCATCACACCTAAATCATTCCGCAAAATTTTCCACGTTGCTGAGTAACAGAGGCCAAATTGCTGCGTTAATAAGCAGAATTGTCGATTTTGGAGTGAAGATCAGCCAGAAGCATTGCAAGCGCTACCAATGCATCCAGAAAAAGTCACAGTTTGGTGCGGTTTATGGGCTGGTGGCATCATTGGACCGTACTTCTTCAAAGATGATGCGAATTGTAACGTAACTGTGAATGGTGAACGCTACCGTGAGATGATATTCAACTTTTGTTTGCTCAAAATGCAAGAGCTTGACTTGCATGACATGTGGTTTCAACAAGACGGTGCCACATGCCACACAGCACGCTAAACAATGGACTTATTGAGAGGCGAGTTCGGTGAACTTTTTATTTGACATTCGGGGCCTGTCAATTGGCCGCCTACATTGTGCGATTTAACGCCTTTAGACCATTTTTTGTGGGTCTATGTTAAAGCTCATGTCTATATACACATGTCCGCTTCAATTGACGCATTAGAAGACAACATTGAAGCATTTATTCATGAGATACCGGCCGAAATGTTGGAAAGAGTATGCCAAAATTGGACTAAGCGGATGGACCATTTGAGGCGCAGTCACGGTCAACATTTGCATGAAATAATCTTCAAACATTAAATTATGTGAACCGTACTATCGATTCAAATAAAGATTGCATGCATTTTTCTGAATTTTATATATTTTTTTTACAATCGTGGCTAAAAATAGCAACACCGCAACAATGATACTTCCGAACAATGCCATTCCTCTCGAAACCCAAAAAAAAGACACGATTATCTTGCAAATTTCAACTTCTAATTTAGTCACAATTCTTACAGCGACGCCTTTTGTTAGACAGTCAAACTTAAAATATCTCGTGAAGATATTCTGCAGCGCAAGAATATAAATTAAAAAATTAAATTTTCAATGTCAATATTTGTTATACAAACGGTGCCACCCTAATATAAATATACAAGGTATGGTATACTATGGCAACATTCAAGCAACAAACGGTACAAATGTCCAGCATTATTTTGTTATTGTTGTGGCGGTTGTAATTGCCGTTGCAGTCTAAGCTGTAGCCGGAGACATGTTAAAAGCTAATTAACAGCATCATGAAACTAACAAGCGAAAAAAACAACAAGATGAGACTGGATGTTTGCAGACACAAACACACTATTAAATAAAATTCACAAACATCAACATTTCTTTTTTTTTTTTATTAATTCAGAGCCTTTGAATTGGTGTTTTTACGAGTAAATGATTTGACTGAGACAGAAACACACTCACTATATGTAGACAACCGTAGTCCCAACTGACGAATGTACCGGATAGACGGACATAAACACACACAAACAGTTAGATAATAAAATAATAAAAACACAAGAGATACGACATGCGTCAGGTCATCGCATGTGAGGTGCTCTAGATCAAATGCTACAATTTATTTGCAGACGACATTTGTTTCTTGAAATACAAACAACACACACTTGTGAAAACAAAAGCGTAAAAAAAACGCTTAGTTAAAACGAACATGTAAATTCATTTTCGCTAAGCGAGACAATTAACAAAAGAAACATTTAGTTAACCGAAATCCAAGCGATAAAATTGAGTTAAGAAATGTAATTTATAATTTCAGCATTATTAAAAGAACTTACCTTTGGATATGACCTTCCACGCCAGATGGCAGGCCACCATCTGCAACAATATAGACGGGTTGACCGCCAGCACCACCGGGACCAGCGTATTGAAGACCACCTTGTACTACTACTTGACCGTCGGCAACTAGGCCGCTTAAATCGCTGCCAGAGTAAATTTCCAAGCCCTTCTGATCCGAAGTTGTTGTGTATATGACTGTCTTGTTGCCATCATTGTAGATCAAATCAATGTGTTTATCAGTGGGATACATATCGGGATCCATTTTAGTAGCCATAGGCAAATGAGACAATTGTTTAGTGTTACCACCACCACTGCCATCTTGACCAGATGTCGTATAGATCAGTGGACCAGTGTTGTGTTTCTTCTGCTCGTCATAGAGATCAACCTCGGTCTTGACTACGGCCTCAGAGTCATAGTGCTGCAGGACAGAAGCATCCAAGGGGGAAGTCTGATAAACGCCATGATCATTGGCCAGTTTCTGAGCCTGATTAAACATTGCTGCTGCCACAGCATTATCGTTCGGCATTAGTTTTGAGGGATCACTCACAATGCGCGTGAGTATGTGTTCGCCAGCCTCATTACGTGACAGTATGTGATGCTCACCGTTGATGATTTCTCGTGAAATAATCTGTTGCTGCTCTCCGTTCGGTCCCACAACACGTATTATTTGATTTTCATCAAATTCAATCTTGGCCAGAGGTTGATTTTCGTGCGCTGTTTGTACGGTGGACTGTTGCTGATTCAGCTGAGCAACCATTCGGGCATCAATGACATGATCATCTTGCTGACTTCCACCTGTCATCACAACTTTTGGACTTTCGTAGATAAAAACCGCATCCTTGTCGTACAGTTTGGAAGAGTCTGTGTGCAAGTCCAAAACATTAACATTCGTCATAGTTGCCAATTCAGGCTGAGGGCTGTCGGGTGAACGATGCATGGCATTTGGAGATATCAAAGGCAAACCATTGCCTGCTCCCGAACTGGCCATACTAGTGGCCACTATATTTCCTGTTGTCGTGCCTGTAGCGCCAGCTACTGACACGGAATTAGCCCGGGCCGGCGACAGTGGAGCCTCATTCATATGACCACCGCGATGATGCATATTGGCTTGGGCCGCCGTCAAAGCAAGTTCGTTTGCAGTTATAACACTTGTTGTAGCAGGCGATGATGACATCTTATGCCAAATGACAAATAGATTCTCAGAATCAAAATTAAGCCGGCCTCCTCTAGTTTCTAGACTTCAAGTTCAAAAATTGCACTTGTGTTTCTCTTATTCCTTCTCCTTCTCTGCTAAGTATGCAATTTCATATGTCTATAACATGTGTATGCGCATGCGTAACTAATAATTATATGGCTCTCTAAGATATCGAGTGATGTAAACTTGATTGTTAAGGAGTATTAAAGTATAAGTAGTATTCATGTATGTATGTATCTTAACCTTATGCTATGTGCATATACGAGTATGTATGTGTATAATATAATGTATTATGTATGTATGTGTGTATAATAAATATTAAAATTGTAATTATATTTATGTAAATAAAAGGCACTTTAATCTCAGTTATTTCAGTTACAAAAGGACGGCATTTGTGATTTAAAGTGTTCGTTGTGACCGTTATGAGTATGAATGTGAATATTGCATATTTTTCAATTTTCCATAAGCTTTTAAGCTTTTCTTTCGTTTATGAAGCTGTCACTTCTCTTTCGGTTATTTATCTTTTTTTTTTTTTTGGAATCCTTGGTGGTATGGCACACTTAAATTTCTCTCTACTCGTCTAAAATTACATTGCCCAAGACATTGCAAAGACTAATTTATTTCTGTTGAACGGTGAGTTTGATGGATTCAGATCAAATCAGATCAGAGCATGATGTGCAAAAATCTGGAAATAAAAAAGGATATGGAAGTGTTATATATAAAAGAAGTAAACTGTAAAATATGTGTTTCAAATCTAGTATTCTAATCAAATTAAATTATTTTAGTTCCTCTTGAGGATTTCTTAAACAATAGATTGTGCTTGTGTCAATATTTCAAAATGAATTGTTTGGGTGTGGAGAGTGTTTGGAACAACGACCTTAGATATTAAAGAGCAACACAATGCCACAGCATTTGAGTGGGCAATTTTTAACACAGCTGGACACCGTCATCTACACACAGCTCGTCATTCTTGGCAATTTACAAGCTGCAGCTTGTACCGTTGGCATGAATGGTTGGCTGGCTGTTTGGACCAGCTTTTTGCCTCTACCAACTTGATTGCTGTATGCACTTAGATACTACATGTCGAGGTTATTGTTATTCTCTACTTCAATATTGTGTTTCTTTTCTTTTATTTATTATTATTAATAATTTTTTTTATTATTTTTTTATCTTTGTGTTACTTGCGTTTCGCTAAACTGCTGCCAAACCAACGCAAACTCACAAATTCCATTTATTTGACAACTCAGATGAATGGCAAATTGTTCAGCTAAAATTTGTTTTATTTTCGTGTTGGTTTTTTTCTTCTTTGCCAGTGGCTTTAGCTGAAATATCATATGCAACTGTATGTGTAATAAAGGTAAATATGTTTATATGAATGAGCGAGCGAACAATCTTTAAGCAGATTTATGCATAAACTGTTCATAAGACAAGCAACAATAATAATAATAATAAAGTCAATTACTTTTACTCATGTATGCACCAGAAGATAACAATTTGACCATCAAGAAGGCCACACAAGGATTTTTTTCTTATAATTTTTTTGTTCATATGTTTAAACGTATAACTCACTAACGCGGCCCCAAAAGCACCTTAAAAATGCATGCAGCTATGGATACAGCACTTTAATAATTATAATCAAGCTGAAGATCGATGATGAGAGAGTGAGATCTAAACTTTACAGGCGTTAAACGAACGTACATACATACGTATGTAAAGGGTTTTTAAACAGACACGCTACAAAAGTAGACCGATAGGGACAGCAAACGATGCCATATTTTTTGCCGCTCTTTTGACATTTCTCTTCAGTAAGGTTTGCCATTTCATGATGGAAAGATATACGAGCCAACAACGAGTCGAAATTATTAAAATTTACTACCGATTTATGGTCATTTCTCATTTCTGGCTGAATGGCTTCGCCAATAAGCAAAATTTGCGTTATTGGTCAGACAGCAATCCACACGTACTCCATGAGTCATCATTGCATCCCGAAAAAATTACGGTTTGGTTCGGTTTATGGGCCGGCAGCGTCATTGGGCTGTACTTCTTCCGTGATGATCAAGACCGGCACGTTACTGTGAATGGGAATCGGTACCGGTTAATGATAACAGAATAGTTTTTGCCCCAATTGGATGATACGGACTTAGAATACATGTGGTTCCAACAGGACATCGCCACAAGCCACACAGCGAATGTCACAATCAATTTACTGGAAACCCAGTTTGGAGAACGTGTTATTTCACGAAATGGTCCAGTCGATTGGCCGCTTCTGTCGTGCGATTTGACGCCGTTAAACTATTTTCTGTGGGGCTACGTCAAATCAATATTCGTATAAATATCGAACGTGAAATTGCAGCAGTATCGCCCGATTTATGCTTGAAAACCGTCGAAAATTAGGTTCAGCGTCTGGACTTGTGCAAGCGTTCCCGTGGTGGCCATGCAAAAGAAATCGAGTTCCATACATAATGGCATCGAACGTTCTTTGACAGGAATAAAGTATTTCATTGATATCCAAAACCGTTTTAGTTTTATTTAAGAAAAAACTTTTGTAGCGCTCTTATTGAAAAACCCTTTATGTACATTAAGTAAATGTGTGTAAAACTTGAGGATTGCAAGTTGCCATGTCTTGGCACACACACACACACACACAGAAACATCTCGTCTAAGCTGTAAATGCATTTTTCGATTCAGTAGTTCGATAGAGTGTAAGAGTTTTCAGTGCAAGTTTTATTTGTGCTTGTGAATATGAAAATAAATTATTTGTATGATACTAAGTGCTGCATATTTAATAACGATTATTAAGCATAAACAACGATTGGCAAACACTTGCCACAGACAATGCCACTCTACCAGAAACTAAAGTGTAACTAGTGTAGCATCTTGAAAATTAATACAAAAAACACACAAAGTTATGAGATCAAACTTGCATACTCAAAAACACAACGTTCGATTACCCGTCAGTTCTGTTAGTCTTCGTGCAGCTTGTGAAAAACGTGTGCATTCAAAAGGACTTGGCAACAAGTGTTTTATAATCTGAATGGTGACTTAAAGACAAAAGGTATTCCCTATTAATACTTTTCACAATATTCTAATCGCATGACAAGTTATTTTTTTTTTAGGTCACGTACATGATAAAGAAAGTGAAAAAAAAATCTTAATATTAAATACTGCTTCGATTAGCTACTAAAATCTTTCGTATGTCTTGCAAGATATTGTGCTTATGTGGTCACTGATTGCAGTGACAGACATACCATTTTAGTTACATAAGTAACTGATATGACTTTAGCCCAGTGTCGAACAGCTTGTTGGCAATATGTATTGAGAACTGCAGGTAAATTACTATTAAGTTTTAGCAATATTATCCGTTATAGAAAATAATTTAAAATGAAAATATTTACTACAATTTTATTTTATGTTTTTTGTTAAAAAAAAAATTACATTAGCTGAACGTATGCATATACATACATACATATGTAGGTTTGTATGTGTGCACACACAAGTTTCAAACCCATGCTCCAACGTTCATTTAATACATTCAACTGTAACTGTAAATAAAAAGGAGGTGTAATATAACCGACATTGTAAAGCAGTGATAACGGCGCCATTAGCTTTTAAACCATAAAAACACAAATAATGCAATCAGCTCAAATTTATTCTTAATGCATTCAGAGCAAAATTAATAAACAAACGACGAAAAATATAACAAAACAAAGCAACAAAATTCATAAGCGGCCTCCACATTCCAGCCATTACACACGCCCACATAATTTAAACTAGTGCATAGTAACTAAAGGCTGAAAAACCAACACAAAAGCAAATACACACACAAATATATGTATTTAAATACAAACAACTATAAGCAAATAAACAGCAGCCGTATTTTCAGCTTCTCACTAAGACGAAAATTGGCTTTCGGCATCAACACATAAACCAAATAAAAATATAAAAAAACCAAATCAAACAATTACACAACTTTTAAACCACCAACACCCAAGACCTAAAAGGAATTGCTAAAGTAGTGATAGAGAACAATACAAAAGTAAATCTTAAACTATATTTATAAGCACAGTAACTAACTGTCTTTGGGATAAACGTACTGCACACTTAGCCGCAATAGCAGAGTATGGGTTAAAAAATTTGACATCCAGGGGCCGAATTACGGCATTCGATCACGATCGAAATTTTACTCGAACGATCGAGTTCGCTGTGCTTTAGGTATAGAGATTCTAATAAGAATTTTACAATTTCGATCACGTTCGAATGCCGTAATTCGGCCCCAGTTCGAACGAATTCAAAAACTACGACATTCGATTACTATCGAAATTTTACTCGAAGGAGCGAGTTCGCTGTGCTTTAGGTATAGAGATTCTAATAGGAATTTTCTAATTTCGATCACGTTCGAATGCCGTAATTTGCCCCCAGATCGCTAGCATCTACAACTCAAGAGGACTACAATTTTTAAAAACGCCTTAAGGTATGCCTTTGTGTAGTACAATTTAGGAATGTATAAGGCAATAATAGAAATAAAACTTGCTGCGCAAATTCTTCTACCCACAAAAAACCTTAAAAACATTATTTTCAAAAACTTAACATACACAAAGCCTCAGGTGATATATAGCATAGACTTGTTCTTTTGTGGAAGTTTACGTAAAGGAGAAATCAACGGGTCGGAATTTAGAAGAAGTCTATGCAAAAGATCACTGTAAGTGACAACACGAGACATTTTTCGCGTGTTGTCTCATCTGGATTTCTTAAATAATTTATTACAAGATTCAGCGGCTTCTTCAGAGAGCTCGCCTATGGAAACTAGACAGTGATCAACTACTTCCGATCCATGAAATAACACTTTATAAACTGAAGCAGGCAAATTATACCATGGATACGTATTAATTAGCATTCGCGCGGTTCCTAACGAGTAATCTCTAAATGCCACACTATTAATTTTGTATCCCGACAAAAGACATTGCAAAAGATGATGACACCGATCAAAAACTGCTTGATCTAAGCCAGTTATTTCAGCTGATATAGCTGAATTAAAAAAAGTTCTTGCAGTGTTTCCGTCATTGGATGTGCCACTTCCGCCACTTTGAGCTTTGTCGACAATTAAACCTAATCGTGTCCTAAAGTGCTGCTGAACATATAGTTTTTTCTGTGCAAGAAGCTCCTTTTCATCTGTTGAACCAGCCTGCTGCCACTTTTTAAAATCTAATCGGTACGATAAATGTATAAAATATTCGAAAAATCTTATCCATGAATGCAGAGGAGATAACCCAAACTGATGTCTAGCAGTATCAATAACGGGTTTACTTAAACACATGTCAATATCATTCATTTATTTCGGTCTTGCACCACAAATATAGCATCTACTACACGCTGTGTTACTTAAAGCACTACAGACTTTACCATCAACCATGGTTAATTGTAATGAATGTACAACTTTAATTTCGTTGTTGTTAATGTTAAAAATGGATGGTTGTAAGTTGCTTATTTTATTTTTAAAATAGGCTTCTTCTTGCACAGAAAGATATTTTGTTTCTTTAGCAAACTGAAATCGAATAGGTTTACAAAACCTAGTCGAGGAAGGGCGTGGGTTTTTCCATATAATTTGGTTCGGATCGGAAGTATTTGATTTACATTTTAAACGAAGTGGACAATATGAAGTAACAATGATTTAAAGAAGTACTGCTAGAATACTACCTAATATTGAAGGACCAAGCAGTCCAAGAAGGAGGCTTTTGGCTACAGTTACCAATCCCACATTGCTTTACGCAGCTCCTATTTGGGCACAGGCTCTTTAGATGAAGAAGTATAGAAGGAAAATGTCCTCAGTTCATAGACTATGTGCGCTCAGGACGATAAGTGCCTTTAGGACGGTATCGGACGACGCGGCTTGCGTTATAGCGGCAATGATTTCAATAGAAATACTAGCAGCGGAAATCCAGAGAATCTACAATAGGCGAACGACAGACCAGGCAGTAATAAATTTAGCTGCAGTTTAAAGAGAAGAAAGAACGTTTTCAATTGGAAGATGGCAAAGAAGGTGGGATACATCCACCAAAGGAAGATGGATATATTAACTTATCCCTGATATTGCGGCATGGATGAATAGGAAAGCTGTACATCCCCAGCTTTCTACTACTACTTGACACAGTACAAGACGGACCATGGCGCTTTTAGGCAATAACTGCACAGTGTTGGCCATGAAAATTCCACAACCTGCCCAGAATGCCCAGATGCGGCAGAAAACACTGAACATGTCGTATTCCGATGCCCTAGATACATGGGGTGGAGTTCGGGTATAATGAATTCACCGGATCTTCTTCGACATACGTCTCAGAATGTGGAAAACTGGGAGGTCTTTAGTGGTATGTGCTCCCGAATAATTAAGGATGTAAGAAGTTTGAAAAGGGCCAGAAGGTCCGACGAGGAGGAGGCGTAAATGCCAATGGTCCCCACGCAGCAATACCTAGCGGCGATCCCGTGGGGATGTCCGTTGATGATCGAGGGGGTATGGTTTAGTACGTAGGCGCTACGGCGAATCGTATATGCTTGTGACTCAGACCACTAGTATCTATGAAGATTCCACACCACCGGCTCAAAAGCAAAAAAACAATCTTAAAGGCAATGAATTTTTTTTTAATATTTTATCATTCAAGTGTGGTCTTACATAGTCCAAAGATTAGATTTTTCGAATTTATATGCTTAATTTACGTTACATTGAAATTTCTTTTAAATCAGATTACAGAGTAAACCACAAGATATTGAAACTAATGAAGATGAAAAAATAAAAATTTTAATAGAATTTAATGTGTTCGAAAGTAGTTCATAGTAAACTTATATTTTCAATTAAGATAACATAGATAAAAAGGTAATAGAAATTTATGTACAAAATGAGACGCAACTTTAATGATTTTATTAATCAAAAATCGCTCATACAACATTAAAACAAAGACCAACCAATAAAATACTGAATGATATTTCGTAAATGACACATAATTGACTGCAGAGCAGCCTGACTTCTTAAGATTTAGTTTATATGTGCTTGAAAAGAATTAAATTTTTATTCCATTCGCCAATTGACAAATTGCAACAATGCTATAGTTTCCATTAAAATCACATTTTTTTTTTGTTCGTTTAACGATGCCAACTATTTATTAATTACCGCAATTTCAGTAATCTAATCTAAATGCTAATTTAGTTTAAACTTAATACTTACTCTGCGCTGGCAAAAGACATTGGTCAACGGCTGCAACGTATGTATGTACAGGGTTGCCCATATTCGACGGACCCATGTTTTTTTTAAAAAAAATCAAAGAAAAAAATAAAAATTTGGCGGTTGGCAATCTTAATCATTTAATTTTTTCCAAGTAGATTTGTTTACATCAATTTTTGAATATGATATCTCTCAAATGGCCGCCTCTGGCGTTGATGGCGTATTGTGCCCTTTTTGCAGCATTTTCCATCGTTTTCGCCAACATTTCGGCCGGAATAACCGTTTTCGCACTAACGCCGCACCAAACTGTGACTTTTTCGTCATGAAGAGGCACTTCTTGAATCTCCTGAGGATTTTCAGTGGCGTAAATACGGCAATTTTGCTTATTTACGGTCCCATTCAATGTGAAATGGGCTTCATCGGACATGATAATTTTGTTCCAAAATTGCTCGTCATCTTCGGCCATTTCGATGACTCTTTGGGCCCATTCCAATCGACGAGGCTTGTCCACAGGCAACAATCTTTGCGTCAATTGAATTTTGTACGGGAACAAATGCAAATCAACGCGAATAATCCGTTGTAAAGTGGACCGAGCCATGCCCAACTGCTGAGAACGGCGTTTTTGGGATGTTCTTGGGGACCTCTCAACACTGGCTCGTACGGCAGCGATATTCTCGGCCGATCGCCTTGGTCGACTTTTATTTGGCCTCTTCGGATTAGAAAGAGCCTCACCAGTCGAAAATTTTTCGTATAAACGCTTAATGGTGTTCTTAGAAGGCGCACTTCTCACATTTTTTAATATTTTAAAAGCACGTTGAGTTTTCACAATTGACTTGTTCTGTTGAATGTAAATTTCAACTATTTCAGAGCGCTCGCGTCTCGTGTATTGTTGCATGGTAAAAATCTGCTTGGACTGACGCTTCAAACGCGGTATGTCATTAAGCGATCTGACATCTCTGTCAAAAGTTATGGCGTTGCCAGATGGGTCCGTCGAATATGGGCAACCCTGTACAAACGTACATACAAATGTTGCGCAAGAGCAAAGGAAAATTGAAAAGCATATATTAGATGTAGACCAGCAGCAGGCCAGTAAAAGAATCGGCCAATTCTAATGAAGAAACTACAAGAAAATGATATTACCATTGAAGCTTTAAACTTTAAATCAGGAAACACCCATTAGTGGCCAACAAGTCACATGCTGTGATTAAACTTTTACACGTTCAAATGAACACACACCACCAATAAATGAAATAAAAGACGACAAAGATGAAAAGCAAAAACAACAACGAAATAACGACTAAAATCACAAAAAATCAGATAAAAAAATATACACAATAATTTTTTTTTATTTCTCTTCTTGTAGTTGTTATTGAGCACTTTTTGTTAAAAAAAATAAAAAAAAACAAACAAAAAAACTATTTATCATTAACCAAGGAACATAGCAACACTAATTAATTGATTCTTATCACATTCGAGTTAAGCTAAATTTTCCCCCAATTTGGTACTTGCAAAAACAAATTCCAAACTAAGAAGAATACACCTGGCGGCATGTTCAAGTCCAAAGATAACAGTCAAACAAATAAAACATAATGGCAGAAGACAGCATGAACAAAAAAAAAAGAAGAAAGAAACTAAGCAAAAACCATTAATAGCCAACGATAATAAACTAAAAGTTTGAAAAAAAAATGCAACATCTTCCTGCAACTCTCTCTCTCTCTCTCTCTCTATGTCTGTCTGTGTACTGGAATTAAACGCCAGTAGTATAAGTCAGACCATATTTGCTCATAGAATCATAATAGATTTTGGTTTGTTTCTTTTCTCCAAACTAACGTTTAAAAACCGTTTGAAACAATTAATGAAATTCTATGCAGCGCAATTGACAAGTTCAATAATTGGATGTTAAAGAAATCAAAACATAAATTGTAACAATAATTGAAGCAAAAACAAAAAGAAATTTAGACTAAAAAGTAACGACAATAGTATAACTGGCAAGTTGTTGTCAGGTACAAATATTCATCTTCATCGTAAAGCAATCTAAAGTTCAACAAATACCCTGCGGTGCAATACTATAGCCGCACCTCAAATTTAGGTATTTCTTATTTATTAATCCAAGGATTAGAATATATCTATTTATACCATCTGATAATATTTTATTATCTCCTCTCTTAATTTGTTACTGGCTTATTGATGTACACCTTTTCTTTTAAATAACCCCAAAGAAAGAAGCCCAACGGTGTCAAATCACATGATCTTGGCGGCCACCACGTGAGATAACACGGCCATTGAATTTGTCCCTTAAAAGAGCCATTGTTTCGTTAGCTGTGTGGCAAGTGGCACCATCCTGTTGAAACCACATATCGTCCACAACCATATTTTCCAATTCGGGCCATTAAAATTTCGTAATCATCTCACGACAGCGAACACCATTCACAGTAACTGCCTGACCGTCCTCAATTTGATAAAAAAAATACGGCCCGATGATGCAGCCAGCCCATAAACCGCACCAAACAGCCACTATCTGTGGGTGCATGGGTTTTTCGACATCCACACTTAGATTATCATTCGCCCAAATGCGGCAATTCTGCTTATTGACGCATCCACTGAGGCGAAAATGTTCCTTATCACTGAAGATGATTTTCTTCGAAAATTTATCATCCACGGTTATCATTTCTTGCCACCATTTTGACAATTGACGACTTCGGAATGGTCAAGAGGCTTTAGTTCTTGAGTCAATTGCACCTGGTAAGCGAGTAAATGCAAGTCTTTATGCATAATAATCATCAACGACGAGCGTACGACGTGAAATTGTTGGGTACGACGACGAGTTGAGGTGGACGGCTCTTCAGCCACACTATCGCGAACAGCAGCAATATTTTCTGCAGTACGAACTGTACGAGCATGCCTTGGTGTTCAAAATAAGCCTGAATAACTTTAACGCGTTGCTCGATTATGTATCTTTCTATGGTTTAAATTGAGTTAGTCTGAAACTGAAAAATGTCAACTGAAGTGCAGAAAAACAACTTGACTTTTAGGTGAGGTTCACATTCAACATCGGCCCTTAAAATTTTACCACCCTTCACCATCTAGTAGTATTTTAACACCTGAAGTTAAAACCTGATAAATTGATTAATTCTGCGTTCACCTGCCAGTTTATATAAATCAGGTATCGCAGTATAAATTTTGTGTATTTCTTGCAATACTTTTTAATATTTTTGTTATAATATTTATTTGATACACTGTACATCAGCTGTTTGTTTTTCATAAAAAAACTAAGACATTTGTACAATGCGTTCCAAAATAGAAATTATTTTATATTCTGTAAATAAATATTTTTTTTTAAAAATATAGCTACTTTTTTTGTGTTGTTGCTGCATTCTATTGTTTGTTTTATTTCACTTGTTAAACTATTTCTTCAATGAGCGCCATCTAACATTATCAGCTATTTTCTATCGTTTTAACTTGGCAGCACTGAATTGAGTACACCGAAAATAAGGTTATGAAATACAACATTTACTTAAAACCCAATCAAAAAAGGTTTCAAGATGGCTTTAATGAAATTGTTTTATATGGTTAAACCAGGTTTTAATGATTGGTTTTAACGATAAAATCAAATTTGGTATCAAAACCGTAAGTGTGAAAACACTATTATTGTTAAGGAACTTTTTAGAACATTGTAAATCGTAATTGTGGCAACACTGCTTTCTATCGATATTATTTATATCATCTCTATCAGTATTGTAATCTCTATTTTAGTATTGATTTAAAAAGTTACTACAGTAATCAATAAGGCGGCGTTGATATAAATAATTGAACTAGTGCAGCTAGCGCGTCAGTATTACAACAGAATGCGTTGAGTGTATACCAAATTGAATTTCATGACAATACTTAATTGAAATAATAAAGTCCTGCAAAAGTTTAACTTATACCGTGAAAGTTTAATATTTTGTGTAAAAACTCAATAAATTAAAATTAAAACAGGTCCGGTGTATGGGGCATAGGACTCAGAGGTTTATGTACGAGCTCCATGAGACACAGATTCCGATTGAGTACATGAGTCCAGTATATGTGGTCTATGGATCTATACACAATGAGGACATGGACAGTGACATCAGTATATTGGCGCATGGTATATAAGAATCCTGGAACCTGAACGTAAAGAGGTCAGAGAGACTCTGATGTCGGATAAGTGCATGAATCGAGTGTATGTGGTCGAGGGACTTTTTAGCACACTCTCATAGCGGATGGAATCATGCACAATGAGGGCATGGATGGACATCAGTATGTTTACTGATGAGCCATATAAGAATCCTGAACCTCGTACTCAGATCGTGGTAGACTAAGGATCCACAGGTAGTCACACATTAAGTGTTTTTAGTCTAACGAAAATGCTGGCAGTTACGGAGGACTATGCGACTAGGACTGTCGACAATTACCAGTCGGCAAATGTGAAATCATTTTCAAGTCTAGAGAAAACGCCTGTGGAGGCGCGTGATTCAGTGAAGGAATGGATGACGAATAGTAGTCATAAAATCACTGGGAAGCAAAGGGCGTCAAAAAAAACCGAAATAATAGTACTCTGCTTTGATATTCTCCCAACTTAATTACATACAAATTTTGCAAAACAGGTTTGGGATTCTCTTTCTCAAAATGCCAATTATGTTAGTGTTATAGGTGTAATAAGCTACTTAGGTTTAGGTTAGGTTAGGTTGAAAAGGAGGGGCACTAAAAGCCCAAACCCACGACAGGTATACACTTATGCCCAGTTGGCATGTTGTGCGCTCCATGTGGGAACCGGAATTTAATAAGCTACTTAGAGCCTGGGGAAAATAAAAGCATGTTGTAAATATTACTTTATTTTTCGTTTAAATATTTAGCCATTTGTAACGCGATTTTCCAAACACATACTTAAGTACCTTTTTTTAAAGATTGAAAATCCATTTTAAAACAAATAATTTATGACTGTTTTAAGTTGACAAAAAACGTTTTCTCTAATGAATTCGAATAAAATAGAATCTGGTTAATTTTGGTGTATCACAATGTATATTTAGTTATTTTAGCCCCCACAGTGGCAATATTGATCCACGCTCTGTCATCTTTATCACGATGTAGCCAAAAACAAAAAAAGTAAATAAATAAAAATAATGTTGCGGCAGGTTTAAATTTATTATAGTAAATCATACGACAACAGAAGAAACACAATCAACTTTCAACAATTTAACAATTATTGGTCAAAACAACATTAACAGTTTTAGTGTTTCTAACAACGTTTTTGATGAAAAAATAAGTAAAAAAGAGAAAAGCGTTCAATAGAAATGATGCTTATTTTTTATGTAAAAACGTAGGTCGTTTTGCATTTATTAAAAACAAAAATATTAAACAATTATCACTAAATAAAGAGAAAACCTGCGTTTGTGAAACTTCGCAGACCATCCTCGTACAAATAGCTGTACAATTTAATTTAGTATATTGTTGTAGCGTTTAATAATATTTTATTTAACAATTTAGTTTTAGTGGATCAACCGGATTTATCAGCTGTATTCATATCTGTCAATCGTAGGCAGCAAGTGCAAAACAAAAATGTAAACAAAATATATTTCAGTTATTTATTTATACTGCAAAATACTTGTACTAGTTGTTGTAGATATTTATGATGTTATTATTGTACGAGTACAACTTTATGTACGTACGTACGTACAAGTTTGCAGACATTTACTTAATCACTTACTCAGCCATTTAACTGTACTACTCGCACCAGTTTATACATATGAACATAATAGATCTTTATTATCGGCATTATTATCAACACGATTTAAAAAAAAAATAAAAAAAAACTGTTAAAAAAGTTCAACGAACTATCACAACAACACGAGTTTGTATAAAGTTTTTATTATTGTACAACTGGTCATGTACCTAGTCGATCTAAGTTATGATATTGTTTATTTTCCGCAAATCGTGTTATTTATTTAAAATTTTTATTTATTTTATTTATTAATCATCACAATCATAAACTCATTATTGCATTTCCAATTAGCAATTAAATGTCGAAAAGCACTAAGGGAACGAAATCCGTTTCTTTATGCCTTAAGGTATGCAAGTATTATTAATTATGGCATTAAGGAAAAACCGCTTATGTCTGTCTTTATAGAGTTGGCTTTAGTCGTCTAAAATATATCAAAATGGCACTACGGTTTTGTGGATCCTGAACTCTGTTTAAGGCTTTTGAAAATACCAGATACAAAACAAATTTATATGCAATAACTTTTTTACGCTTAAAAGTATTAAGATCAGCATTGGAATTTTTGAATAAAAAGTGTCAAAGGTAAAGGCTTGGTGTACATTCAACCAAAACGGACCCTGGAGGAAATTCAAAAATTCTTATTACAATCTCTATTCCTAAAGCACAGCGAACCCGATCGTTCGAGTAAAATTTCGATCGTGATCGAATGCCGTAATTTGGCCCCTGGTTTCATTCGTTAGTTACAAGACCGCTAGAATAACCTTAACATAATCAATCTAGCAATTCCAATTAAATAACTTGAACCAAAACACAATGCAGAATATTATGCATTTTAACATTCGCCCTAAAAAGCGCTTCGATGTTAAAAAATAAAAATAAAACGAGTTTTTAAAATTCCCACGACAAATTGTTTTGCAGTTAATAAAAAAAGTGGTTTAAATCAACATATGATGACTTTACACACAGGATAATTTTATTGTCGACAAAAACACAAAATTCAAAAAGAATAAAGAAAAAACTTGAACAAGTTTTATAACAAAACAAATATACAAATCTCTGCTCAAATATTCCTACAGAGAAATCAATTCAGGCCAGGGATGGAAATCATGGTACAATTGTACTTTTTATGGTACATTTTTGACCTTGTTGGTACCGTGGTACTACCGCGAGCTACTTGGTACAATTTAAAAATTCCAATGTCTAACTATATGCAACAATAATTTTGTCCATGTTCTCCTTAATTTTGTTTGTGTGTGTCTTATTTTATACTGTCAACTTCTCTGTTTTTGTTGCAATGCTGTTGTCGAAGCGAATTCATGTACCAGGTGGTGTCAAGTCTGCACCAACAAAATCTGTCTAGTACTTTTTTCATTGAACTTAGATCAGACAGAGATTCAAATATTTCCTATTTTTGGTCTTAAGTATTACAGATGAAAAATGAATTAAATGAGTTCACGTTCCCAGAAATTTCAAGAATTGTAAGAGGAATTCTGTCTATTCCGCTTTCCTCGGGCAACGTCGAACAAGGTTTTTCTTTTCAAAACCTAATAAAAACAAAGAAAAAGAAATAGACTACACGTTTCTACTATTTAAAATTTGATACAAACAAAAGATTTACTAAAGTCAACAAATTCTTGTTGCTTTAATTTTAAAATAACAGAAAATTTATTATCTAAAAGTATTTAGTAAATAAAATTTGTTAAACAACCGATCTCTACGTATGTACCTATGAATGTAATATTTAATATTTTTTTATAGTATACATCTGAATTTTTATAAACATTTTTGTTAAGTTTATATTTTTATCAATAAATATTAAAGAAATGGTACCGTCATTGCCTAAAAAGTACATTTTGTTTTCATACTTGCTACAAAATCATAAAAGCCATTTTCCTTCCCTGATTCAGGCAGACACAATCAACAAACAAATTGAAAAAAAAACAAACCCTCGTTCGTACCTCATCGCTACTTTTTTGTTTGTGGTTGATAAAACAACAAACAACTAAAACAATAATGAACATTACACGTGGTTGTCGAACAAGTTTGACTCCTTCGCAAATGTCAAACAAAAAATGAATATTTGTCGGGACACTCTGAAAATGTTAATTGAATATCGTGCCAGTGAGCCCAACACACAGTTATTTGTCCAAAGTACGAATATTTATGTTTGTACTTACGTATGTATGTATGTATGTACGTATGTATGTATGTGTGCACTATAATAAGCTTTTATATTAGTGTATTTAGTAAAAATAAATAAACAAATAGTAAAGCGTAGTCTACAATTTATCAGCAATAACCAGTTAGTCAGGCTGGTTTATTTCAAACACTAGAAGATCAGCCATCCAGACAGTCTGCCTGTCTGCTCATCGTCTGTCAAAGTACAAGTTATGTTTTTTTTGCTTGTTGTTATTGTATGCTTCCCACAACCGAACTCTTACAGAACCAGTCATTTTTCGCATTTGTTTGTGTGTATATTTATAATATAATTTCTATACCAATTAACCCTTTTTTGTTATTGTTTTCTATAACATGAGGCGGCTACTCTTAATGTGCACACTTTAAAACAATTGTAATGCCAAACGTTTGTTTGGCATGCAACTTGTTTTTTTTGTTAGAAATCTTTCTTTGTCATACCTTAACTAAACATTAATTAGTACAACGTATGCATACTTATACATATTTACAATTAGTGGATTCACACGGTGTCGTATTGTCATAATTTGTCAAAATTCTAAAATAGTTTCAAAATTTTACAACGAATATTTAGAATTTGTTAAACTGCAAATTTTTAAGTTTTAAAAAAATGAAAATACGACACCTTGTGAATCCACCTAATATATAAAATATCTGTTATTACCTGCATAATGTAGCAAGTTAATGTACAAATTATATTTGGTGTTTTCACAAGAAGCCATAATTGGCGTCTCCGTCTTAATGTCAAAATTTCCCAAAATTTTTAAAATGAATCAATTCACAACGTCATCGTATTTAACAACAGTTTCACATATTTCGTTTATAGTTCCTCGACTGATATTTAGCACAGCACATACAATAACTGTACTTAAATATGTTTATATAACTTCGTATGTATTGATCACAGATAGCAAAATTAATCCTACCATCGTATAAAGGGTGACGAAATTTTAAGGGCCGATGTTGAATGTGAACCACACCTAAACGTCAAGATGTGTTTCTGCATTTCATTTGACATTTCTCAATTTCAGACTAACTCAATTAGAAACATTGGAAAGATACACAATCGAGCAACGCGTTAAAGTTATTCAGGCTTATTATGAAAATGGGTTTTCAATTCTAAATGCATTTCGTGCACTTCGTGATTTTTTCGGTCAATTTAATCGTCCAAATGTGCGAACAATCGGAAAAATCGTGGACAAATTTAACCAAACCGGGTCAGAGATGTGAAAACACCAGGTCATACTCGTACAGCTCGTATTGCAATAAGTATTGCTGCTGTCCGCGATAGTGTGTGGCTGAAGAGCCGTCCACCTCAACTCGTCGTCGTGCCCAACAATAGCACCTCTCACGCTCGTCATTGATGAACATTATGGATAAAGACTTGCAATTGCACGCTTGCAAGGTGCAATTCAATCAAGAACTAAAGCCTCTTTATCATGCCAAACGTCGTCAATTGTCATAATGGTCGCAAAAAATTACAGCCGTGGATGATCAATTTTCGAAAAAAATCATCTTCAGTGATGAGGCACATTTTCACCTCAATGGATTTGTCAATAAGTAGAATTGCCGCATTTGGGCAAATGATAATCCAAGAGCGATTGTCAAAAAACCCATGCACCCACAAATAATGACTGCTTGGTGCAATTTATGGGCTGGCGGCATCATCGGGCCGTATTTTTTTTCCAAAATGAGGCCGGTCAGGCAGTTACTGTGAATGGTGTTCACTATCGTGAGATGATGGATATGGACGATATGTGGTTTCAACAGAACGGTGCCACCTGCCACACAGCTAACAAAACAATGGCTCTTTTGCGCGACAAATTCAATGGCCGTGTTATCTTACGTGGTGGCGATGTCAATTGGCCGCGAAGATCGTGTGATTTGACACCGTTGGACTTCTTTCTTTGGGGTTATTTGAAAGAAAAGATGTACGTCGATAAACCAGCAACAATTCCAGAGCTAATGGATGAGATAATTCGGCACATTCGGTCATCGAAAATTTGGACCATTCGATGTTTTCCCGATATATTGTTCCATACATAATTAAACCATACCAACATTATCATTATAAAAAGAAATGACAATAATTTCCTAAATAATTTGTTGTATCCAAAATCAATATCGGCCCTTAAAATTGACCAGCCTTTATTTCTAATATTTATTACAATGTACATCTCCTACAACAGGTTATGAATTGGGCAACTTTATTGTTTATTATTAAATTGTTAATCATTTTTACAATTTTAAAGAGTTATGACAATATGATACTTGGGACACCTTGTGAATCTAAATGATAACATGATAACAGTTACATCAAAAATCTCTTCACTAAAACATACAGGTTCATACATAGAAAAATTCTTATTTAAGTACGCGTATTTGTATGTACATACATACATACAAGTAGTCAGTACTTAAATTTGTTTGCATTAAAATTGTATATTTTCCACTTTACTTTTATTTATGTGGTGCACATTTATGTGTTTGTGGTGGCACTTTAAATATTCGTAGTAATAATAATAAGAAAAAAAACACAAAAGTTTATTCCTGTCTGTTGATAAAGTATTACTCACAAAAAAAAAAAAGAATTTGTGGAGGGAGTGAGAAAAACAAAACATGTTTTACAGGAGCGCCATCACGATCACCACTATGATTGCAATATTGCCATGTTTTTATTCAAGCGCCAAATAGAATAGAGTGCCAGGAACCGGTAGAGAATCCTTGACCTAATGTATGAATGCCGCAATGTTTTGGATGCTGTTGGATTGGTTTCCTTTAACTGGGACCTGATCAACAACTAATAAGATGCCTGTTTGGTTTTGCTCTCCGGTTCGTTTGCTCTTTTTTATTTGTGCATTTTATTCTTTTATACAAAAATAATAATAATAAAAGTAAAACAGGCATACACTACTACACAAGTTGGTTAACTACTTATCAGGCAAACAAAAAACTACTATAAATCCAGCCGCAACCACTAACAGTCAAGTCGGTCCGACCACCGGCCAACCAAGAAGCCAGACATTTGTTGTTTCAACAAGATATTCACTTAAGTTATCATTACCAAAGTTCAAATCCAGTTCGCTGGAAAACAGACAGAAATAATAATAAAACTTGTTTGCCACCAAAACTGCGATGATATTTGGTGGATGTATGTACATACATGTACCAGTACAAAAATACCAACATATGTATGTATGTATGTAAACGAGCAAGTATATCGATCTGTCTGTTTTTTTGTATCGTCCGTCTGTCTATCCGTCCGTCCGTCTGTCCATCTATCTGCTTGTCCGGGTACTAGTTTTAAATATTTGACGCTTTTTTTTAGAGGGCGTGCTTGCACGTTTCGCACGCTCTACTAGTGGGTGAGGTCAGTATTGTCTCGTGCAGATTTGGAATTTGTTTTTTTTAAGCGACTCACATATTGGTTCGTATTGATAAGACTAGCTGGTGATGGAATTGAAAATCATTTGTTTTTTATACTTAAATGATTGTTTCTTTTACTCTCTGCTGTAGACCCCGCGACTTTTTGCCAATTCTTTAAATTTAATTTACATACAGACACTCACATATGTGAGAATTTGCGAGTTTTGCTTTTAAGTTTTTTACTCCTGTGTGGGTTGCTGAATTGTTATTAAATTTTGCTTTAACAAATCAAGTTATTTAGTTGCTGGCTGTCAGAGATTATTGACATTTTTGAAGGTTAGTTGTTTTGTACAAACATACACACATATTGCCCACTTTGACTTCGTAAAAATACTATTTTTCTATCTTTCATTTCGTGACTTTGGATTACGGTTCAAACTTACAAAAGAGGTCATTGTTTGCTTATTGATTTTATTAAAAACCAAACCAATTGACTGAACGTATGAATCAAACAGCGATTTATGTCTTGATATTTATCTATAATTGTATTAACATTGTAAAAAATGGAGCTTGAAAATTTAAACGGTCGACTAGAATATAGTTGGTGAAATTTTGACTGATAATGAGTAATAGTTTTGACAACCATCAAACACATACTTTAATAAGAATACAACCTTAAGTCCAGGTTTGCAAATTTTTGTGCCAACGTGGCGGTTGCCTGTAAACAGCTGAAAGAAAAGAATTTTTACAAATATTTATATGTAATCAGGGTTGTCTGCAACTGAAACAAAAATGTGCATTAAAAGGTCAAGCTCAATTGACATGTTGTGCACTCTTAAAGAATGTACAGACTCTCTACACAACCATAAAGACAAACTTAACTAATATCTAGAATAAGTCAAGAACCCAGTTACCTTTCCTTAGGTGGTCTAAGTTCTGTATATCCTCGTTAAAATGCTCATATCTAGTACGCCCAAACGCAGGTCTTTGACGAAGGTAGTGTTCCAAAGCCGTTTTATCTTCTACTTTGCATGTTCTACATGTCGTTTTGTCCGACAGTCCGATACGAGTTAGATGAGTTTTCAACGCCGGGTAACATATTCTTATATTCTCATAATCTCTAAGTGTTGGACTACTCAGTTTAAGAATCTCCTTTGATTTCTTAATATTAGGGTCACCCCATAGTACGTTCCTCCTCTTACCTAAAGCACTGTTTTGCCATTTTCTCTATAGTGTTCTTATTACGTCCAAACTTTAAGTTTTTTTATCTCCAAAAATGTTTTAGAGGGTTTCTCCAAAAATTATCTCACATTAGAAAATTTGTCAGCTTCTGCGTTTCCGATTACGCTGTGATGGCTTGGTATCCATATTATATCTAGACGTTCACAATTTGCATGCGAATTTGTCGTACTATTGCATTGCAGGACATTCCGAGATTCAACTTCTACGTTTATTAGGGTCTTAATAACTGATTGGCTTAAAAAAAACGAATAGGAACTTCCTTATCAGTCCTATTCTTATTCTTTTCGTATTTGCCATAATCTCAGCCTGGAAAACAGTATTTTAATCTCTTAGACGAAATTATTTAACTCTGTTTCGGCCTTATGTCATAAAAGCTTAATCCAGTTTGGTCACCAATCTTCGAAATGTCGATATGTGATCACACTGCTGTAGCATGATTGAGATGCATCTTGCATAAGGTATTTTGCTATTAGCCCCTTGGACATGTTTGCCGATACTGTAGCTAAAAAATTTCATTCTACATGGATTTCACGTTTTGGATCACCCAAACCCATAACTACAGACCAAGGATCTCAATTTCAGTCGGCATTGTTTTCAGCCCTTTCTAAATTGATTGTAGCGCATCGTATAAGAACAACACCCTATAATGCAGCGTCTAATGGAATAATTAAGAGGTGGCATAGAACATTTAAAGCTTCTTTAATGTGTGCAAAGGACATTCCATGGCTGTCATTACTTCCAACTGTATTTTTGGGACTTAGAACATCATTTAGAGGATTTCAATGCTTCTGCGGCTGAAATGCCGCGAAATGATTAAATTTAGGAAATATATGCAACAAGTTCGTGCAAAACCACCAATGCATCATAAGGACTTATATGCATCTATCTATATGTTATATACGTCTAGCCGCCCTATAGTGGACCATATGAAATACTCAAGAGAATATCAGATAGAATATTTTCAATGAATGTTGACGGTAAAATTCAAAACGTATTAGCAGAAGGACTCAAACCAGCCTTTACTGCAAAAGATCACGATGAACGACCAATGCCGTTAAGAACGTATGAAAGAAAGAAAACCGTCGGTTTTAAAGTCCAATAGCCGTGACCACATCATTGAAAGGAGAGTCCTGTGGCAGCCATTGCAGAAGCACGACATAAAATACGACTCTGTATAATTTTATTACACGTTTTTCTCTTTTAATTAACCTTTTTTCCATAACAAAGATTGAGGCGTATAATTCCTTAAAATATAATTGAATTTTATTGTAGTTGTACCCGTACATATAATTTGACCTCAGCGCCATCTATTGAAATTTGTTCAACTGTTTTTTAGCCTAAACCTTCGCACAACAGTCGTTTCTAAAATTTATTCGTCTTAAAACAACACAATACATTTTTATATGTATAGATTTGAATAGTAAATACTTCATATTCTATATCCTTTAAAAATTTTAAATGCGTTCAAATGGACACAAGCTCAGAAAATTGAAACTGAGTACACAGTTCTAACACATTTTTAATAATTTTCAGTGTAGTTTGGTTGTACAGCATTTTGTTGTATTTTCGTTCTGCTTGATACTCTGTAGCACCTTAAGGGGACTTAAAATTTTATTTATAAATATTTTGTATTAATTAGACACATTGTTACCTAAACCAAAACACAATTTTAATAATATAAAATAGAAGAATCCCATGTTCTATCACCCTTCTACTATACATCCGAAAGATACAAGTATTTATCTAAATATAATCCCATAAAAATATTTTATTAAACCATAAAAAAAATCATTCTCTTCTATAACGCAACGTTGACATAAGTTTAAAATGTAAAACTAATTAATTATTTAATCGATCCAAAACATCTTTTTAACTTTGAAATATTTAAATTAGAAACCACATTCATTAACGCCACAGCCTTCCAAAGCAGTTACAGCACTAACGACAACAGCAACCTTAATACTAATACTTAAAACCTTATTTACAATAATAAAAACTAAATAGAGAGAGAAAAAAAATTTCCAAAAATATTTATGAGCCCCATTATACTCTTTGTGTTACGTGATTCGCTTCGCACAGATATTACGAAACAAATCACAAAACACTTTGTGCCTGTGCGAAGCTCCTGTACATAATAGGGTAAAGATAAGTGGAGAAGGTACCAACAGTACCTAATTCGAGAGAAGCTCCAAAATTATCGTAAATAAAATTTAGACTTGAGCAAAAATCTTGTACATTTTGTTAAGTTGAATTTCCTTGTGAGTTTATCGCCATCATTTAAACAGACAAAAAGGTTTGTTTATAAAGAAATTAAACGCTGTTGACCGTTTTTCTTTTTTTTCCAAACACCCCTCGTTATAAATGAATAAAAAAAGAATTGAATAAATAACAAAGAAACCCCAAACCACAAAAAATCGAAATTAAAATTTTAGGTTTTGTATTATTATCATCATTATTTTTTTATTATTTTAGTGATGCTGCTGCTATGACGTCTTGTATGTGTATCTAAATACAATAAATACAAACATATGTACATGCAAACATACACACATACATAGGTACATGAATATATTCATATAGTATATGTATGTCTGTTTCCATATATACAAGGTGGGCCAAAAGTCACCATGGGATTTAAAAATTTAACAACTTACGTTTATATATTTTATTTTTAATTTTTAAGTAACATCTGGAGAAATAATAATAAAGAGATTCACAACTGAACAAAGAACCAGAACAATGGAATTTCATTATTAAAAACATGTAAGAGTACTATATTCGGTTATGCCGAATCTTATATACCGTTTACAATGTGTAGTCATGCAATAACAATTCATCTCATATGAAATACGTACATACATACATATAAAAAACATCCCATTGTAAAATTATAAATTGAGTTTACGTATGTGTGTTTAAAAAAAAAATAATAAAATAAATAAAAAAATAATAAAAATATAAGTAACATAAAATATAAAAAAAATATAAAAAAATAAATAAAATATTTAAAAAGATTAAAATAAGAAAAATAAAAAAAATTAAAAATAAATAAAACAAGTAAGAGCGCTATATTCGGCCGTGCCGAATCTTATATACCCTTCACAACGTGTAGTCATGCAATAACAGTAGTTTGTGTCACCATTCATCCCATATGAAATACGTACATACATATAAAAAACATACATATGTATATAAAAACATCCCATTGTAAAATTATAAATTCACGTATGTATGTTAAAATAAACAAAAAAAAAAAAAAATTTAAAAAAAATTTAAAAAAAATTAATATATATATAATATATATTAAACAAAAAAAAATTAAAAAAAAATAATAAAAATATAAATAATATATTAAATAAAAAATAAAAAAAAAATTAAAAAAAAATTTTTTAAAAATTGAAAAAAAAATTTTTTTGGCTCAGCTGGGATTTGATGCCACGTTTTCTCTAACCAGTATACATGTCTGTATGTATGTATGTATGTTGTTGTTGTAATGTTGTTGTTGTAATGTTGTTTTTGTGAAAAAAAATCGAGGTGGTCGTGGGTTTTTGGTAATATCTCAGTTGTTTATGTACCAATGTTTTTGATTTTCAATACCGATCTACTCCCGAATATTTCTGATATTTTAGGACCTCACCCGGGTCCAGACGATGTCGGGGGGTTTCAAAAAGTTGATTTCAACATACACACGGACAGACTGACAGAGCTTAATCGACTCCCCTATTCATAAGCTTTCAGAAAATATATACTTTATGGGGTCGAAAATGAAAATTGTAGAAATTTTTCATAGAACCTATATATCGATGCCTTACTTTCTCAACCTCGTATCTTACGGCCTTATTCATAACAAAAAGTTAGCCACAGTTTATACACTGCGTACAACGAGCTGCTAACTAGAATGCCGATTAAGCTTGGCAGCTCGTTGGCACAGACAAAGAAACTTATATCCGTCTTCTATCTTTTCATATATCAACTCTGAAATTGCATAATACTCCTCAAAATTGCAACCATTTTTTGTATATCATTTCTGATTTTGACATTTTGTTGTTTTTCCATACATATTAACAATTTTTAAAATTTAAAAATAAATAAAATAAACGAACAATAAATTTTTTATAAAAATGGAAAAGCAAGGCAAAGGGTCTGTATATTGGCAACAAGATGAATAGGTAGGTAAAAAAATACTGGTAATGTAAAACAACAACACAGAACAGCTGTTTTTCACAAGTTGGCAAACGTTTGGCAACTCGTTAACAAGAGTTTAGCAAATCGTTAGCCAGAGTTTGGTATGTGTGTTATGAACAAACTGTATGCTAACTTTATGCCAACTCTTTTTTATGAATAAGGCCGTTAAAAAATAACATTTTTCAGGAGAGAAAAAAAAACGGTTCATCTTTTTATACTTCGGTGTTTAAAAGTAAAAATGCAATTATTAAAGAATTAATTGTATTTATGTATATTAGTAGTAACAATATACTAATCTTTTTTAGTTGAAGCATAAAACAATCGTTTTATATGAAAAAGTCAAAACCCTATTTTTTAAGTTACGAGGTTTAGGAAGTAACGATGCCTTACTTCCTCTCTAATGCACTGTGTGAAGGTTATAACAACGATCAATTCTTTTTACGCAAATAGCATATCGCCGCTATTTTAGAGTCAGAATTTTGCTCTCTAAAGTAATATACTGATGTCTAAATCAACGTCACCACCAACACGACACCGTAGGAGCGCGTGCAGAGCAAAGTGTTAACAAAATACTAGAAGCATCTTCCAGAAGGTGGACTGCTCAGCTAGGAAGGATTCGTACGTCACTACGGTCTAATTTAAAAAAAATGATACGATGTGCGAGTGATGCAAAGAACCCGTAGATAATCGACAACGTCTAAATTTTTCAGTTGAGTTTCAACTTTATTGAAATTTTTATTATGAGTGATGAAACTAGTTTTCATTTGAATGGTTTTGTTTATAAGCAGAATTGTAGGTTCTGCGGTTCATAAAATCCAAGAGCCATTCACCAACTCCAATTGCACTCCAGTAGATGTAAAGTCTGATGTGGCATTGCACCTGAAATTATCATTGAGGCAGGCATACTTCTTCGAAAACGAAAATGGAAACATACCTAAAATTTGGTTTTATTAGCATCCCAGCAAAAACTAAGTAATGACTTGTTCTTACTAAACAACATACTTTTCAATGACTATTACATATCGTCTGTCTTACTTAGAAGTATTCCAGTAATGACTTGATTTATAATGTGATACGTAAGTGCTTATTTTCAGACATTTGCTTACATACACACACAATACAATTTCTTGTTGCGAAATTTGCTAGAAGCCATTCAAATACATGACTTTTTATAATTCTCATTTAGTTTAACACGCATAGGGTATAAGTAATAATGATTTTGACAACAGCGGCAAAGCATTTCATTAACAAAGTGATGACTTGTAGATTTTCCGTGATTTTTAAATTTCAAATTAACGTATCGCTGAATAATCTAACCCAATTTTAGTCCTTAAAGGAACCGAACGACTTCTATAAGTCTATAATATTAATGGGTTATTAAGGTTATTAAAATCAAGTACTTATGTATTGGTATAAAAGTAAGTACTTATTTAAGTCCCTTATTATAAGCGACCGTAATAAGTACTTATACGAGTCCCTTTTTGTAAGCAAGCGTGGTAAGTACTTGTCTTCAATGACATCGCCGTGTTAAAATAATGGGTTTAGATGCCAAATTGTAAGTAGTGAAGAACTGTTTTCTAGTACTTTCAACTCATTATTCTGTAATGTGTTATTTTGCTGGGATGGAGCAATTGCCCGAGACACATTAGCACTTTTAAGACAAATTTTTGAAGATTGTATAGTTTCCAGAAATTCAGAAATGATACCGCAACGGCGTTCATCAGACTGTCAGCTACCGAATATTTTTTTTGGGGCTAATTGATAGGAGCGAAGAGACAATGAATAAGCATGAGACAATCCTGGTATTAAAAACCAATATTGTTGCAGAAATTCAAGTGCTAAAGCTACAAATTTAGAAAGATGTTATGGAAAATACTCTTAAACAAGCCCATCATTGCGAAGCTGAAATTGGAGGTAATGAAATTAGTTTTCATGCTAAATGAAAAAAAAAACATTTTATTTTGTATATTTTTTAATCGGAAAACAGAATAAAAAGAAATATTTAAACAAATTTGTAAAACCTAAGGTCACTTTTGGCCCACCCTGTATATCTGTATATACGTACTTATGTTTGTTGTTTGTTTAATTGACTGACTGTTGGAGCTATGTTGCGTCTTGCGGAATTGTTAAGCAGCTATACTTTTCAAAAAATTTTATTTAGCCTTTTTTGGTAACCTTTTTTTTATATATGTACGTAAGTATGTACGTATTTATGTATGTGCATGTGTATAACGTATTTAAGATTGTTGTTGTTGATGTTGTGTGCATGTTTGTATGTTTTTCTTAATTCAATTTTTAACAAAATTCCATATCAAAAGCATCTTTGAAATAATAATAAAAAAACACAGAGAGAACAACTCTCTCCCTTTAACTAACGCACAACGCATGTTATGAAATTAAGAAAATCTTACCTTTAACGAAAAACCCAAAATAATGGAAAAAAAAAAGAATTTAATAGCCTCTGAAACATTGAAAATAATCATTCGACAGCAAATAACTACCAAATGTCGGTGCGACTGACTATCCGTATGTTTGTCCAACTGATTTTGAATTTAAAAGATACTCGTACGAAATGTTTGTAAGGAGACGTAAGCTAAATGCAAAATCTTCCATACAGCTACATTGGACAGATGAAATGTATCACAAATACAATTGTCCGTATTTCAAAAATAATCAGCTGAATTACGAACAGGATTGTCAAATGGGGCAATTTTAAAACTAACTTTTCGTCGTAATTTTTAATTTAGCGAAAATGCAATTTATTAAATATTTGGCGAATTATTGGCTGTTTTAACAGAATAAGGTTTTGATGTTTTGTTTTTGTAAATATTTCTAAAAGAAAATGCCGTAGGATATTTATGAAACGCTATGGGGGAATGTTTTGTTTTTAAGTATAATTGGAAAGATTACCTTAATGATGACATTGCATCTGATTTACAAGGATTTTATTGCAAAGGTTTATAATTTAGACGCATGTATGTGACATTTTAAATAACTTGGTTGTACTTTTTATTCAGGTAACTCCACCTAGATCATTGAGTGTAGAACCTAATAAAACTAGGAAACGAAAATCGCATACTATGGCGATCCTCGTTTCTTAGACGAGGTAAAATACCTGGGAGCAATCTTGGGTCAAAAATTAAACTGGAAACATTTCTTGGAGGGTAAGGCTTGCAGGTGCTGATCGCTACATAAGAAAGATGTCGGCCTTAAATGGAGCTTCAATGCAATTTAGTGTAATTGATGCAAAACGAATAAAAGCTTCGCTGTTATGTTGGACGTCAATGGACAAGAGATGTTACATCAATACTTTGCAAAAGGTTTAATGTGAATGTTTTCTCAAAGTTGGTGAGGCAGTCAGAACCCCACCAAAGAGCTGACTGGAAACAATTTAATGTATTCAACTAATTGAAACTTGTTACCATTGTAAGCCGACACTGAATGAAAGGACCCTACACGAATATCTAATGAGGTGTAAATCCCAACATAAACACAATCTGGATGTACTTTAGGAATATACGCTGACAGTGGAATCATCCGACCGTATTCCTAAAGAAAAACCAAGGACTCTAAAACAATCCTAAAGCCATAACTGTGGGAACGTATTGTTATACAGATAACTCTTAAGCAGGTAAAGGATCAGGACTATGACCCTTTTCTTAAGGAATCGGGCCCCAAACTTTACTCCACATCCCAGACCACAACTCAATCTTGCAGGCCAAACGATCATGGAGTGTTAAAATTAGCTCATTGCGAATACTATCCAAAATATTTTTGCGGATAGCCTGCTTAGAGCAACAGTGTCAAGCAGTTTAGTGAATAATCTGACGATTAAAGCTAGAGATCAGGACTATGAGCCTTTTGTAAGGAATCTGGCCCCAAACTTTACTCCACATCCTAGCCCACAACTTAATTTTGCAGGCTAAACGATCATTGAGTGTTAAAATTAGCTCAGTGCGAATACGATCCAAAATATTTTTGCGGATAGCCCGCTTAGAGCAACAGTGTCCAGCAGTATAGTGAATAATATGACTATAAAAGCAACAGATTAGGAGTATGAGCCTTTTGTAAGGAATCAGGCCCCGAACTTTATTCCACATCCTAGACCACAACTCAATCTTGCAGACTAAACGATCATGGAGTGTTAAAATTAGCTCAGTGCGAATACTATCCAAAATATTTTTGCGGATAGCCTGCTGAGAGCAACAGTGTCCAGCAGTTTAGTGAATAATCTGACGATAAAAGGTACAGATCAGGAGTATGAGCCTTTTGTAAGGAACCGAGCCCCGAACTTTACTCCACATCGTAGACCACAACTCAATCTCGCAGGCTTAACGATCATGGAGTCTTGAAATTAGCTCAGTGCGAATACTATCCAAAATATTTTTGTGGATAACCCGCTAAGAGCAACAGTGTCCAGCAGTCTAGTGAATAATCTGGCGATAAAAACTACAGGTTGTAAACCTGTAACATGCAGAAGCCTTTCGAAATAATGAAGGCAGAATAGAAAAGTTGGGCATTATTGACCCATAACACACTTTAATATAATAAAACAGTTGCAATAATGAGTAAAAACTTATAGGATAATCGGAATAAAAGTAAAGCCATGGAAATTCTGAAATTAAGAAAAACTAAATTCAATAAGATTTAGATTTTTAAGTTGGGAGTAATAAAAAACAGCGCCTGCAGTCAAAACAAGGCAGAGTTTTTTCTACTAATTTAAACTAAAGTAAAAAGTAATAAATATATCGTCTAAATTTCTTGATCTTTTTTATTGATTATATATGATTTTTCCAAGCTTGAGATCAACTTTTGGTTTTGAATTTGTTTTTTGTTTTTATAAAATTTGTATACATATTACCCTGAAGAAGCTACCCATTGTTTGGTAGCGAAATATTGGTTAAAATAAATAATTTTTTATAAAAAAAACTAAAAAAGTTGATCTCAAGCTTGGAAAAATCATATATAAGTAAAAAGTAATATTCAAAAACTTTGACACTTCCACTTCAACGTCAACGTTCGATTCAAAAATCGTTCTACTATTTTTATATAAAAAAAACAGAAGAGTCTCATGTCTTGAAGAACTTTCGCAATTAGTTTTAAAATTGTTTTGATTTTTTTTTTCATCTTGTTTTTTTCATTTATTCAAGTTTGTCTTCAACGCAAGTCTTGGGAATGGTATGTCAAAATGAACAGAATACCTCTATAATTTAAGACCATATTTGGTCTACAACAACAACAATGATAACAATAACACAAAAACACTATAAATATACACTCTACTATAAAATATGAAACAAAAAAAGTACAAACACACAAACATACATTTATGTTATTGTTGTTGCTGTTCCTGATCAAATATGTACTCGCACTCGCGTAATTTTGCTCTTGTCCCTTTTCGTTGCCCATATACGCATGCACACGTAAATGCATATATTTTTGTGATTTAAGACTTTTTTCTCTGCATCACAAAAATGGACTTTTTGTCCATATTGAAGAGTTTAACACGAGCAATTATTGCAACATTTTATTGGCGTAAGAACTACTAACTACTGTATTCAGTGGGTACAACCGTGTTCTTACCTACAGAAGATGATCAATGTTGGTTTCTGCCACAGCCTGTAACAAGTACAATACTCCTAGCAGCAGCATATGCAACTGCCAATAAAAATGACGACAAAAGTTGAAGTGTAATGTAGTAAGTAGTTGTAATGTACAGATTTGCCTTTGGAATTTAAGCATCAAAATCAAACGCTTTACAGCAGCAAGAACATAAAAAATAAATAAATAAACTATAGGAAAACACAAGAATAAGAGGCAATTTGTGAAAGGTAAAAATGAAATACCTTAATGAACATTTGGTATTTTGAAAGTCTGCAGAGTAAAGTAACAAGTGTTTCTTCTCTGTAAATTGCTCACGATGCTTGACAATTTCAGAATCGTTAAGGAAAGTTATTTTTTTGTTCATTGTGAAAAGAATTTTTGTTTTAAACATTTGCAGACAATTGCTGAGAGAACACAGATAGGACTGCGTTGTAGAAGCAAGAAAAATTTTGTATCTTACAAATTTGTTTTTGAAACATTTATTCTTTGTTTCTTTAACAGGCATTCTTTATTAAATTAATTTTTTTGTATTTTAAACTCAGTAATTTCAAGACACTAATTTCATATGATATAATATGTGATCTTAAAGCACATTCCAAAATTTTATTTCAAAAAGAAATTTGTGTTAGACCCTGAATTTATTAATTGAAAAAAATTATATGTTCTTTCGAATTTGACTCTTTTTTGTAATGAAAAGTTTAAGGGGAGAAAAGATGGCAGCCCTTGTTTTGGAGACATTGCCAATGCCAAGTTTATTTATGGGACTAACTTTGCGATTCATTTCGCGAAATAGTGACTTTAATCGAAACAATGTAAACCGAACTTAAAATTTTTCATACGCCGAACGCTGCTGCACTCCTACAGTTCTTATTTGCATTTTTATTAGTTTTTACTCTACTAGGTGGAAGATCTAACACACAATAATAAAAGCCTTTTCACCATTGTTATAAAGACGAATAAATTCCAATTTCATTTAGTATTTCACATTTTACTCTGCATTCAAATTAACACCGTCTAACTCTTAACATGAACAATCTTTTGTTAACGTTGACTACTCTGGAAAGTGAACAAACTTAAAAAGCTCTATAACCTAAACAATTTGCATATGTTTTTTAAGCATGTGGACAATACTGAAATATATTAATTTAATATTTTTAAAGTTTAGTATTTTTGTATGGCAACGAAATTTGAAGTATTTTTCTTATGGGAAGAGATTAGATAGGTTGCAAAAAGAAATTTCATGACATTTGTAATGAACTTAAGTTAATAGTTTTAGTTTTATATTTTATAATACAAATAGTAATAAAAGAACTTACTTGTGAGTGTGAAACACAGGATTATATTGAAAAATTTAAGATTCTTTCATGAAATTAATCTATCGCTAATGTAAAAAATTTCGGTTTTAATTAGTTCATGTTACCGCGAGTGCACTGTAAGTCTATATGACTACACACAAATAATATATAAAAAAAAACAGAAGACAGTTGTCCGGGACTGTCCCTGCAGGCTGTGTCAGAGACACGGCCATTAAGTTTAACGTAGAATACGCCATCCGATAAGACAGAAAACATATATAACAATAAATGATAAATAACAGACGCAAATCAATTTGATTATTTGAAAGTTACTTTTGATAATAAATATGATAAATATGTTTTTAAATTAACATTCAAATTTCTCGCAAGAACTAAGTCAATGGTTGTGTTATCAATAGTTGTGGGAGCATCGTTTCGAATATAATCCAACTTAAATGTATCGCTCATATATTTCGCTTTCAATATTTCATCAATCAAAACAACAGCCGAAGGTTTGTATCCACACTGAAACAGCTGCATAGTTTGTGTTCACGCTACAAACTCAAACACTCAACCAAACACCACACATATGTTTAAGTGTATGTGTTTAAAGAATTTTCATTTGAGAAATTTAAATATTAGGAATATATCAACCAATATGAAATGTATATCAAACGAAAGATAACATCTTCATTTACCTACAAAAAAATTTTTAAAAAAAGTTATCTCGCCGTTTTCTCATAATCAATGAAATAAAGATTACAACAATAACAATCTGACATGACTCCCTATATCGTAAGGTAAGACGTATTCTACGCCAATAGAAAAAACATACGAAAATACTAAGTAGGGCTATTGTAGGAGGCAACATAAAACGTATAACAAGGAAAATTCATTTGTATTTAATTTTACGTATCCATATTTTGTATTATATTTTTTTCTTTCTTTTTATACCCTTCACACAGTGAAAAAGGGTATATATAGGTTTGTCATTCCGTGTGAAATTTCTACAATTTTCATTTCCGACCCCATAAAGTATATATTTTCTGAAAGCTTATGAATAGGGGAGTCGATTAAGCTCTGTCAGTCTGTCCGTCTGACCGTCTGTCCGTGTGTATGTTGAAATCAACTTTTTGAAGCCCCCCGACATAGGTTGGACCCGGGTAAGGTATTAAAATATCAGAAATATTCGGGAGTAGATCGGTATTGAAAATCAGAAACATCGGTACATAAACAACTGAGATATGAGCAAAAACCCACGACCACCTCGATTTTTTTTTTTCACAAAAACAACATTACAACAACAACATACATACATACAAACGTGTATACTGGTTAGAGAAAACGTGGCATCGAATCCCAGCTGAGCAAAAAAAATTTTTTTAAAATTTTTTTTTTATTTTTTATTTAATATATTATTTAGATTATTTTTTTAAAAAAATTTTTTTTTTAATTTTTTTTTTTTTGTTTTATATATATTATATACATAATAATTTTTTTTTAAATTTTTTTTTTTACATTTTTTTTTACATTTTTTTAAAAATTTTTTTTTTAAATTTTTTTTTAAATTTTTTTTTTTTTGCTTTTTTAACATACATACGTGAATTTATAATTTCACAATGGGACGTTTTTATATATGTATGTTTTTTATATGTATGTACGTATTTCATATGAGATGAATGGTGATACAAACTACTGTTATTGCATGACTACACGTTGTGAAGGGTATATAAGATTCGGCATGGCCGAATACAGCGCTCTTACTTGTTATAAATAGTTTTACTCAGACTTATTATCTTGTAATATTGTTATTTTGTCCCTTAGGGCTTTATATTATTATATTAAATAAATTGAAATTGAAAATTCAAGTTGAGAGAACTTAAGTTTTAACAACATAAATCAAAACAATGCTATCCGAGACGACGTTAATCGAGGGATCACCGTATTGAATTATTTTCCTTAAGCTACGTTTTAAGTACTTTTGGCATGCTGTCAATATTCTGTACAGTTTTCAATTAATGACACAATCTAAAGTAAGATATCAAAAAGAAAAAAAAATTAAATTTGAAAACAAACAAAAAAAATATATTTTAAAAAATCAATCAAATCATAGTAGAACAAGTTATATTCGGCAGTGCCAAGTTTGAGAATAGCCTTCACTATCATGTGCATAAGTTTAATGACAATATCGTAGCTTATCCTAGATTTCAGATTTCATCTTTGATACTAGTCAAGCCCTTCATTAAATACCCTATTACATTAAATACCCTATACTATATTCTACTGGTCAAGACCTTTCATTTTATATCAATAATGTGGGGGTTAAGGGCGACAAATCTTTTAACCATATATCCGCCATTTAATGTGGGACGCCATCTTTGATTTTTATTTTTTCTCATCTGACTGATTTTACTGATCAGGGCTTTTCATTTTATATCAATATGTGGATTATCAAGGTAGTATATTTTGAAGGACTAGATTTGGCTCATATATAAATTTATGATGGCCGCCATTTTGTAGTGGCGGCCATCATAAATTTTAATTGACTTTGTAGAGTTTAATCAACTCATTTTGTTTGATACCTCTATTGGCTCTCTTGATTGTAAAGAAACTAAAAAAAATCTATTTTCCTTTGTAAATTTTAGGGAAAACACCAAATCAGTTGTATTTTGGTTCTTACCTCAGTTAGTTTCGAACCGATTTGAATTTTTCTTAGAAATAATTTTTAAAACCACGGCTTATAGTTTGGTGTCTAAAGCGTGGAGCTTGAAATATTAAATATATTTAAAAAATATATATATATATATATTACAAAATAATTTTTGCATATAACTTTGCCGATTAGTGACCAATTTGTCCAAAATTTTTCACGAATATATCTACAATCATATCATATCTATAAATAGTCACATATGTGACTGAAAAGTTTTTATTTTTATTGTAAAAGTATGGGAAAAACAAAGGCAGTCGTGTTTATTTGCTTATATCTCGCAAAGTAATGCTGTCGGGACTTTAAAAAACTTATTGCAACATACACGCGGACAGACGGACAATGCTTATTCGACAGCCTTATAAGCTTTTGAAAAATTATATACTTTATGGGATCGAAAATTAATATTGTAGATATTTCATACGGAATGATAAACATATACATTTATACGCCTTACACTCTCTGTAAAGGGTATAAAAATAAAACATAAGGTTTGTTCGACGTACGTTACCGCGGGAACCCGCGGGCTCCCAATTTTACCGAAAAGCGTTTCTTGTGTTGAAAATTGGGTAAACTGGGAAAATGAGAACGTTCATAAGAGAGTAATTTGTGTTTCTCTTTTTACCAGACTTTACCCGAACTTTTTTTGCGTGTAAAATTGTAAAACTGTCAGATCACTAAAACAGCTGTTTTTAATTTGTACAAATAAAAAAGATTAAAAAGATTTTTTTTATTTTTGTAAACAATCGATTATACTATGTCTGAGAATATAAATAGAATCTTTGTAATTTAATACAAGTATTTAAGTTTTTGACTCCAAATTAGTTCTTTTCATACCAAATTCAGTATTTAAAAGATTAAAATCAGACTTCAAACAGCGCCCAGAGTTTCAATTCTGGTTCTATAAAAATTCAAAGTAAGTAGTTTTTGCGTTCATCATATTGTGCAATCATATCTTTACGATTGCAAAAACTTAGCATTCCACTATTTTATATAACAAGAATATTCACCCAAGATTTATTTTAGTAAAAAATCAATATAATTTCTTATATCAAACCTAATAATGATTAAACTATTCTAACGTTGCCATACAGAAACTTTTGCTGTTTTATAATAGTAAATTAAATTTATTTCGTATTATAATTTAAGCATGCACTTAAAACTTAGTGCTTAGTCCCCTTTAACAATAGAGAAACTGAAAAGCAGACTGTCAAAATTCGGTATCAACGGGTTGAAGTGCGTAGTACACATTTATTTCTTTTTAACTTTTTTTATATATTTTTTCGTATTTCATATCATTTTTCTCATCTCATCATCTCTTTAGTAGTTATTACATATACGATTTTAACACCATAAGGCATTGCTTAATTGTAAAAAGTTCAGAAAGTTTTAAAAAAGAATGTAAAGAATATATGCCTCTCAATTCATATTTTGTAAAAGGGGACTTTGCTACGCATTTAACGTCATCAGTCGAGATAGCTTGCTGCGATTCTTTCTGAACAAAATTATTCGGCGACGGCGGTAAGTGAGCTGGGAGCATATCAACCTGGACCTCTGAACAACAGCTATACAATTTTGACTTTTTTTTGGTCTTGAAATGTGGTTTTTTGCGTTCCAGCCATTTTGGGCAAATTGCTCGTTTTCTGAGAGAATTTTTTGTTTACTCTCATTTAACCAGACTTTACCGGATTTACGTCGAACAAACCTATAATTTCATTCTCTCTTATTTTCTCTTGACGTTCACGATCTGACACATATAGGGATATTATTCACCTTTGTTAGAATAATTTCAAAATAAATATAAAATGTTTACTAATTTTTAAATGAAAAAACGAAAAAATTTAAATAAAATATTCCAGTGTAAAAAAGAGGTAAGAAATAAAAATAGTTTTTTTAAATAAAATATTTAATAAATAAAACAAAGACATTTACTTAATAGTTTTGCATGAATTCAAGTTGTCGTTTTTTAAAGTGTCACCTTTAAGAAATCCGTGCTAAAGCAGGATTACATAATCATCCCTCGCCATTAAAACTTAATTATCGCTTTCGATCATATCTTTTAGTTATATAAAAAACAATTCAAGTTGTCTCGAAGGTGAATCAAAAAATGTTTGATTCAATAAATCAAATACCAATCGACGATGATGAACAAATTGAGGTAAATATTTTATTAGTTAATAGTGCATTTAAACATTTTTAATTATTTTATTTAAGATCATGGAGCAACAAGAAATAGATAAGCTAGGGAAAGATGTTAAAATTTTAAAAAATATTGAATCATATCAAAAATAGTGCTAACATAATTTGATTTTAGAACGTTCGAAAAAATAGATAATAATTATCTGCCGTATTAATAAACAAATATTTTAGTTTTTTAAAGGCTTTTTTGACAGATGTTGTAAAAAAATTTTTCCAATAAGACCTTAAAAAACCTTAAATATTTTTTTTATGAATACCGGCAGTATATCCTTGTAAATTAATTATATTCATAATATACATATATTTTTTTAACTATCTAAATTTAGTCTTTTTAAAAATAAATGCAAATTCGCTGTCAACAAATAGAAATTATTTTTCGAATTTATTACAAGTAATTGTTTTTATAACATGGAACAGCGAATCAGGAGGCAGATGGACAGCCAGACTGATAACAGACCTCGATAAAGGCGTAAACAGAAAGCACAACAAAGTAAACTACTTCGTAACTCAGATGCTTCATGGAAATGGATACTTCCTTTATTACCTACACAGAATGGGAAAGGTAAACACAGCAGACTGCATATATAGAGACATCTGCAAAGACGATGAAGAGCACATCGTAGATCTCATGATGGAAAATGAGATTATTTTGGAACACATAGCAACATACATATATTGAGATAATATGGTACGGGACTTAGACGTAGGCATAACGACGACTGTTCGATAGGAACAGAAGAGAAGCCCCGCCCTACAGCAATGCGAAAGCGGTCCCAGGGTGGAGAACGGCTCAAAAAAGGGGGAGGGGTTTTTAATGGATGCAAGCTCCACATACAAAAACTGTGACGACAGTATCTGAGATGCGCCAGACATTTTCCTCCCCTACCGAAAAAAAAAATGTTTTGCTAGCGTGATTCAAATTATTTCAATAAAATAAATTGTTTATAATATTTATATAATTTCTTTGATCATTCCTTTTCAAACTTCCTATTTGCATATTTCAAAAAACTTTTTAAACAAATTCTCCCTGAAATGCAATTACTTTATATAATTACACCATGATCAATCCGCCTGTTCAACGATGTCGAAAGAAAACCCTAGCGAAATTTCATTCGTACATCTTTCGACATCGTTGAACAGGCAGAATATGTTACCCTAATATGACAACATACCCAGTGTGATAGCGAAATATTGAATTGTAATTAAATAATTTTTTTATATAAAAAAACTGATCTCAAGCTCACATATTAGGACAACATACTGTTAAATTGTTTATCTGTAGTAATTTTAGACACTTTTATGTAAAACTGAAAGTAAGAAACAACCAAACATTTTTAAATTACGTTTTTGTGAGGCTGCATAATAATTTAATGGTTTTGTAAACCACAATTGCTGTTTTTGTTTCTGTCATTCTAGTGTGAAACATGTTTCAGGTAAATTGTTGCACTCTGACAAAAAAAATATTGTATAAACAATTAAAAACTTGTCCAGAATATACAATCAAACAGTTCAAGAAGCAACGACAACAAAAACCAACCAAAAATAATGTGAGAAAAAGTGCGCCAAACTCAAGTTAATTTTTTTTTTTTTTTAAACAACCGAATGTAGAAAAACAGGCAAATGATGAAATGGCTAGTAAGTAAAACGATCAGCTGGTGGTTTGGTTAGAAATTGTTTTGTTTTGTTTTCATTTTTTCATTTTTTTTTTTGTTATTATTATTGTAAACAAATCTAAAGAGTGTGTATTTATTTATCTAAGTTTTTGATTATTTATAGTTGTGGTAGTTGTTGTTGTTGTTGTAGTTGTTATTAAAATAAAGCTCATTTAAAGGTTAAGGTAGTAATACTTGTTCCTGCTGTTGTCATTATGCATGTGATGGTTGTCGTTGTTGTGGCCCTACATCAGTCAACGTAAGTAACCCGTTTGATGTTTGGTTTAGTTCTGTTCAGTTCAGTTCAGTTGAATATGTTGAGTTTGTTTTTATTTTGGTTTTGCTTAAAGACCTGTTGTACTACGATTGAATGCTTGCCTGTTTGGCTGGCAGTATTCCTGCCTGCCTGCCTGCCTACCAGCTAGCTGCCAATGTTCCGACCAGTCAAACTGCCATGTGCTTCATCTGAATTAAAAGTTTTGAATGCACAGTAATCATCAGCTGGTGTTGTTTTGTTATTATTGCTTTCTGTTAAAGCTTGTATTTGCTGTTTGCAGCTTCTGCTGATGCTGCTGCTGCTGATGTTGTTGGCGCTGCTCTCTAAGTAAAGCAACACAAACAACTAAACTTAATCAGCGTGCCAAACCACCATGTGCTACATTTAACCGCTTCTCTACTAGTTTCCATAATCAACATCCACAATAACCAAACACAATACCAACAATAACAATAGCAAAAACAACCTGAAAACAGATGACGTAGATTATGAGGATAAAGCAGAGATGATGATGATGAGTTAATATTTTGTTGATTTAAAAAGTTTCTTAATGAATGTCTGTATGCAAGAAAGAACGAATTACGAACAAAAGATATTAAATAATATTTAACTCTCACATACGCACACAAAAGCATGCAAATAATTACTAAGAAAAATTATATAAAAATATGTCAAAGTTATAAAGCAAGCAACACACATGTTTACACACATGTGTTTACAAGTATCGCATAAACGTTTATTTTGTGGTAGTTGGTATCTGCTAAATAAACACATGCAAGTCCTGTTTGCGAATAATGTTTGTGCTTGTGGACAAGTACTAATTTGATGAGTTCACAAGGTGTGATATCTGTCGTATTGTCATAAAGTTTCAAAGTTTTTAAATGATATTAAAATTGTACAATAGGCAATTACAAGGCAACCGATAACAGCACTGATGCAAATTAATATCAAAAATAGAAAGTATTAACAAAATCTGTCAAAATAAAATTTTTCCATTAAATGTTTTGTGGTGAAAATGTATGTAAATGGGATGTGCATTATAACCACAGCCTAAATAAACGTACTATTCGTTGCTTATAGGATAAACTAAAGAAATGCAGAGACTACAAAAAATTTGTACAAATTCGTTTAGCGTATGCTGATATGTAAAGGGCTTCATAACATCCAACAAAATTTTTTTTTTCAAATAAAGGGTGATTTTTTAGCTAATATCTTTTTGGCAACACTGGTTTAAACAGCTGACGCACGTTTCGTGTTGTGTTTCACTGTCAAACATCTTCAGTTTGGTCTATAATTTAACCATGAATCGTCTTACAAACGAACAACGCTTGAAAATTATTGAATTTTATTATCAAAGTGCGTGCTCTGTTAAGAAAGTTCATCGCGCGCTTCTTATCGAAAAATTGTGTTCAGCGACGAAGCTCATTTTTGGCTCAATGGGTACGTTCATAAGCAGAATTGTCGATTTTGAAGTGAAGATCAGCCAGAAGCATTGCAAGAGCTACCAATGCATTCAAAAAAAGGTCATCATTGGACCGTACTTCTTCAAAGATGATGCGAATCGTAACGTAACTGTGAATGGTAAGCGCTACCGTGGGATGATATCCAACTTTTTTTTGCCCAAAATGCAAGAGCTTGACTTGCATGACATGTGGTTTCAACAAGACGGTGCCACATGCCACACAGCACGCTTAACAATGGACTGATTGAGAGGCGAGTTCGGTAAACATTTTATTTCACGTTCGGGACTGGTCAATTGGCCGCCTAGATCGTGCGCTTTAACGGCTTTAGACTATTTTTTGTGGGGCTATGTTAAAGCTCATGTCTATACACACATGCCCGCTTCAATTGACGCATTGGAAGACAACATTGAAGCATTTATTCATGAGATACCGGCCGAAATGTTGGAAAGAGTATGCCAAAATTGGACTAAGCGGATGGACCATTTGAGGCGCAGTCACGGTCAACATATGCATGAAATAATCTTCAAACATTAAATTATATGGACCGTACTATCGATTTAAATAAGGATTTAATGCAATTTTCTGAATTTTATGTGTTTTTTTTTAAACTTACCTATAGCTCTTAAAAAATCACGCTTTAGTTTAAGCCAGTGTTGCCAACAAAATATTAGCTGAAATAGAATAAAAAGAAAATCTAAAATTTTCTCATATTAAAAAAATATATAAATAAACTAGCTGACCAGTCAAGCGTTGTTTTGCCATATAAATTATTTCTAGAAAATATTTTTTACATAAAAAAACGTAACCCATATGTGTTCTACGGTATGCAGATCAATCTGAGTTTAAAATTTCATCGATCGAAGTCGTTACGTTATTTAGGTGAGGCACAAACTGTCCCTTGGAGTGAGTCACCCTAAATATTTAGGAGTATGAAAAATAGATGTTGAGCGATTCTTAAACGTTTATTTCTGCATTGGCTGGACTATGAATTGTGTACAATTTGAAGAAAAATACTAAAAAAAGTGGGCGTTAAAGTAGGCGTGGTAAAAAAAGTCTACTATTTATGATATCAGAGTCTTAGTTATGCCATGTGAAAATTTCAAGAAGATCGGTCCAGCAGTCTGGCCTACCTGAGTGGGCATCAAAAAAAGGCGTGGCGTTGAGGGATATGAAAAATAGATATTGACCGATTCTCAGACCTACCTGATATGCACACAAAATTTCATGAAAATCGGTCAAGCCATTTCGGAGAAGTTTTATCACAAACACCAAGACACGAGAAGTTTATATACTAGAAATATAAAAAACATGCATGTGGCAGAGTTGAATTTAATTCGCAAATTAAATTTTATACATATTTTGCTTCTTTTAAAAGAGTAAAATGAAAATTTAAAACACTCTTAATCTTCTAATTTTTAATTAATTATTCACAATGTTAATATTTTGTGCGCATACCTTTAGACTTTGCGTATTAAAAGTGGTACCTAACGAATGCAAGTATTTGTAGTGATAAATAAAAATATCAAATAAACGGAATTTGAAGTTTAAAAGAAAACCGATCAGAATTGTAAGTACGAAATTAAAATCATTCCGATCAGAATCGGTGACAGGCCTGGGGGCAAATTACGGCATTCGAGCGTGATCGAAATTTGAAAATTCTTATTAAATTTTCTATACCTAAAGCACAGCGAACTCAATCGTTCGAATAAAATTTCCACCGTGATCGAATGCCGTAATTTGGCCCCTGACAACGACATTTACTTCTTCGGTTAAGAATAAAATGAGCACAACTCAAAGAACAATAAATTATTTCCAAAAATAAGTGGTCAAAAAGATTTAAAATTATGTTTTTATAAATAACATTTTAAGTTACATTGCGTCAGTTAAACACCATTTGCATTTCATCTGACGATATACAATTTACCCAGTTACTAAGTATCTATGCTTTCGAAAAACACAGACATAAAACAAATGAAAAATTTAAAAACTGCAACATGAAGGAAAAAAGAGAAACAAACATATTCAACGTCTTAACATGTTAAACATACAAGAAACTTATGAGTTTCAGCTGTTTGTGAGGAAAAAAGATTAAAGATTTTATTTTCAATTTAATTGAATTTCAGATTGCACTAGAATAATTCAACATAAACTAATACGCTGACAAAAAAGTATTAAATAATATGGCAATAGTTTAATGGAACTTTAGCCACATTTTTTTAATATAAATGTGAATAAATATAAATATTTTTGAAATTAAACTAAAGTTAATTCAAAACTAAATTAAAAATAAAAAATTAAATTTAAAATCTTAAACAATTTCTTGGCCAAAAAAAAAATTCAAACTCGTCTTTTTCTTATGTGGCTATTACAAGCGAGAGTCGGTTTGAGTCTGAAGCAAAACAGAACGCCAGCAAATTAATGTCTTCTGAGTGCTGGCACTAATTGGAGATACCAAGTGTTTTCAAAATTTATTGCACATGGTGACTCCAACGAATATTGGGGCGCCCTTTTTTGCGTTGCCCACCGTCTGTTTTTTTCCTGTATACCCTAAGATCAACACAATGGACCATATTGGTCTCCGATCTAGAACATCACTATCCTTTTGCCAAACGTGTTCAATCCAGCGTACTAATTGTATTTTCATGCGCTTGGACTGCATCTATATGTCTTTTTGATTAAAAGTCTCCTATTTCTTTTCTTCTTTGCTGCCACTCCCATAAAGTAGTTCGTCCAATCTTAAATCTTGCTGCCACTGTTTCTCTGCTTTCTCCTTCGTCTAGCGCTTCCATTGCTTTTTTTCTTAAATCAACTATATGCTGCTGGCATTCAACCTCCTTATAATCATCTATCCTTATCTTATCACCGGACTTTTATGGAAAGAGCAACGTAAAAGTCTTACTGAAAGTGCATCTACACATGTTCTGCGTATGCAGAAGGCCTTAATTCAAATAAACATACAACTGCATAAAGTTATAAAAGATATTACTGGAGTAACTGGTATGAAAATTATCAAGACTGTAATCGAAGGCGAAAGGGATTCTGAGAAACTTACGCTCATACATATTATGGTTCATTCTAAAACCCATAATCAAAACACTTAGGATACAGAGAATTTTTCTATCAAACACTAACCTTTTCATTGACCATGTTTCATCACCCTCGAGTAGGACAAGTAAGATGAGAACGTTTTTTTCTTCCGTCGAGAAACGGCTTTACTTCTCAATGGCCTACTAAGCCCAAAGTGACATCTGTTGGCAAGAGTTCCTCTCCGTTGAATATCTAAGCTGGGTTTATTGTTCTTAGTCATTTAGGCATCTAAATAAATGAAATCTTCAACGTCTCGAAATTGGTAGTTTTCAAAAGTTTGGCACTGTTCGATTCGCTGCTATGTTTTACTACCAGCAATAACATAATTTTTTTGTCCTCATTTACTCTTAGATCCATATTATTTAACTGCTTCTCAAGTTCTGCAAAGGTTCCGCTTACTGCTCGCGTGTAAAGATTAATGATGTCAATGAGCAGCATGAAACATTTGTTGTAAATAATGTGATTTTTGGTGATTTTAAATTTAGTTTCTTGCAAAATCTTCTCCATAAGCAAGTTGAAGAAGTTGCACGATAAGGAATTGCCTTGTCTAAAGCAGCTCCTCGTATTAAAAGGAGCGGAGAGATTTGCTCCTATTTTTACGCCTTATTGACATTTTTCAGCGTCATTTTGCAAAGCCGACATATCTTTGCAAGAATACTATGTTTAGCCACGGCGATATAAGATGTTTCTGCTATCCGGCTTTGAACGCAGCGTTATACTCGACGAATAAGTGGGTGGGTGTCGATTTGTTTCTCCTGAGACTTTTTCAGGGTTTGGCGTAATGTAAACAAATGGTACATCATAGACTAACAAGGTCTAAAAACGCACTGATATTTTTCTATCAGTTTGTTGGTGTATGGCTCGAAAGAATTTTGTATGAAATAGAAAGAAGAATTATACGATATTTAGTGCTAATACAAGGGTCCCCTTTCTTGTGAATAGCGCAGAGTACACTGAGATTCCAATCATCGGCCATAGATTCTTTATTTAATTAATTAAATCAACATAAAAATTTTCAGTTAAGCAATATTTTTTCAAAAAAAAAACAATAATTTAGTAGATGAACAAAGAAAGACAAAAACATCATTAGATATAAGCATTTGAATTCAGAAACCTTATCAGCTTTCCTCTAGGTACAGCAACATTATCAGAAAAGTCGATGTGTGCATAGAACTTATTTACCTCAGCACAAAATCTTCTAAATAGATCAAAGTTAATGTAGTTTGATCGGTGATTCCTGTTAGGAACATTGATGCATAGTTTACATTGAAGATATGTAGAATCAATTTTACCTTGAATTAAATTCAGGACAAATGCAATATTGGAAACAATTTTTCGGCTTTGTAACGTGCCCCGGTGGACTAGTCAGTAGTGTGATGGTCTGCTAGTTTGGGGGTTGTGGGTTCGAAACTCTGGACTTGTCTGTTTCTCTTCTTTATTTTCTATTCTATTCTTACTTTTCTATTTAGGTAGCACAAAGGAATCAATATAATGGACCCAAGTGAGCTGCACAACAGTTGTCTGTTCTACCTAACCTAACCTAACGTTGGGAGCGCAATGAGTAATAAATGACTTTGAGCGCACAACATGTCAACTGGGCATAAGTGCATATATGTCATGGGTTTGGGCTTTTATACCCCTCCTTTTCAACCTAACCTAACCTAAATGACTTTGATATGACGGTCAGTTGATATTAGGATTCCAACGCAAGTTACGAAGGCAGAACAGTAAAAATTGTTTTTAAATATTGCGGATCGCAAATTACTGATCCATATTCCAGTAAAGGTCTTACCAATGACGTGAATAAATCTGTTATAACATGAGGATCATTAAATATCTTAGCCAAACGCTTTATAAAACTTAATATCCCATTAGCTTTATTTACTGTCATTATTACATGAGAGTTAAAATTAATTTTGACATCAAAGAGAATTCCGTGATCCTAAAACGAGTCAACAACACTTAATTTAGAGCCATTTAGAGAGTAAACATTTAAAATCGGTGAATGTCTGCAGAAGGTCATAGATAGTCATAGATTTGCATTTTGTTTAATTCACACCAATTAAAGAAATTATTTAAAAACTGTCCTCAACATTTATAATCCCTTTGGAAGATCATTTATAAGCAATAAAAATAGGATGGGGCTGAGATGACTTCCCTGTGGAACTCCGGAAGTTACTTTAATATGTTCTGATATATAGTCATTATAAGAAACACAATAAACACAATTAATCATGGTTAACCTTGTCGAAATCTTTACTAAAGTCAGTATAGACTACATCGGTTTGGTTACCATTACAAAAGCGAGTATTGATGAAAGACGTCAGTTCCATTAGATTTGTGGATGTAGATCTAACTTTACAAAAACCATGTTGCACTGGAGAAGGAATTGTTGATATTTGGATAGTTAGGATGTCAGTTATTATTTTCTCAAACAGTTTAGGAATATAGCTCAGTTTAGCTATTGCTCTATAATTAGTCACATCACTACGGCTACCAGATTTATGAAGCGGTATGATAAATGAATCTGAATGAATCTTCTGATCATATTTTGTATAAGAGTTGTTGCATACGCCTCTCCAACTCTTCGCCGCCGGTTTTAAACAGCTCAGCGGGTAAGTCATCGACGCCAAGGTTTTGTTATTCTTTAACCGGACTATAGCTGTCGGTACCTCTATATATTCAGGCATAAGTGCAGGATGCCCCGGTGGACTAGTCAGTAGTGTGCTGGTCTGCTACTTTGGGGGTTGCGGGCTCGATTCCCGCCAGAGACTCTGGACTAGTCTGCTTCTCTCTATTCTAACTATTTCTATTATTATTCTTTTATTCTTTTTATTTCTATATTAAGGCGTCACAATGTACCGTAATGGTCTCCGGGTGAGGGTGTGAGGATATCTTTGCACCAGCCTTACCTACCTACCGTCTTGATACGGTCGACAATGATCTGTGTTTTTGGATGCCGAATTACCAAAAAAAGCTGGCACTATCTTAAGAGTGTTTTAACACAAAAACTCGATTAAAAAATCTAAAAGTTTAATTTTAAACTAAGAATCATGCGAATACAGTAGATGTTTTTCAAAATTTGTATTCTTTCACACATGTACCCAAATATCATGAAGATAAATTTAATATTTATTTTTGTGTTTTCTTTATGACACATAATTTTTAACAGTATTCCTAATCCTGTACATACATTATTTCGTTTCTTAAGATTTCTCTTACTTGTTCTCAAGTATCCAACAATGACTTTAATGTTTTGGCTGTTCGTTCTAAACAAACATTTAAAACCAAAAGCCAAATATTGTAAGTTTTCAAACTCAAAAATTTTTGTACAACCTAGAGGTGAGGTCTTCTAGATGAAATAGCAAAAAAAAAAAAAACAAAAAAAAAACAAAACCAAAGAAACGAAAAAATAAACATTTATTCGTGTTTAAATAAAGTTTTTTTTTGTTGTCTGTTTTCTTTCTTCTTTAAAACAAGACAAGGCAAAGGCCTTTAAAAAGGTCTGAATTCAATAAAAGATTTCAAAAATAACAACAACTCACTAAAACACATACACACATACATAAAACTATAGACATTTAAAACAAAACCTATAGCTAACAATTCTACTAACTCTAATGTCTGTCTCTCTAGCCGTCGATCTGTCTTAAAATACAGTTGTGGTATAACTAATAGCAGCAACATTGTCTTGTCTAATTACACTGCTCTGCAGCAAAATCCTCCATTTAATAAAACTATGTGGACTATATGGATTTTGACGCGCTGAACTCAAATCCGTTGTCGGTTTTTTTCCATCAGATCGGAATTTTTTTTTATGGGCGTGGCAAATTTTTCCCCCTAAATTAGTCAGGTACGGACACATATTTAATCCTAACTGGAGAACCAGTCATCTGATAAAAAAAAAAACACCAAAAAATGTGTAACAAAATTGTTTTTATTTCAATGGAATAAAATTTTCCCCTATCTCTTATCGTTTTGGAGTTATTTAGAAATTAATGGCGAAAAAAAAATTTTTTCGTGCAAAATTCGTCATATTTTTCAATTTAAAAATGGAATTAAAAAAAATTTAAGGCAAATATTCAAAATTTAAACTTTTTTCTGAGAGCTACTTGTCTTGGAAATAAAAGAAGTCATAAACCATAAAAATCGGTTAAAAAATGTGGATTTTATTGTAAATTTACCGCAGGTACCCAATATTGACGAAATATGTGTAATGCAGCAAACAACGTCAGTGGGCGTCAACGTGAGTGGGCGCACTAAAGCGCCTTGTAGCATCAATGAATGACAACTTTTTACTTCTATCTATTTTCGTACAACTAAAACATATACAAGCAAAAAAATTTGCCAGATTGTAATTTTGTAGCAACGCCTCGCTTAAAGCACCCACCCTGTCGTCACCCGTAGATAACTTCAAATTTCAATAAAAAATTAAAATATTTACAGGCTATTTTACTTAAAATAACACAAAATTTTTGTTAATAATTATTAATTTTTATTAAGAAAACACATAAAAAAGTAGCTTAAGCTGTCCATGCTCTTTCTTCGACATCATTCAATTTCGTTCTGAAGACCTCGTCCTTCATAAACTGTCGTATTTGTGGACCTACAAAAATACCTTATTTTACTTTAGCATCTCTGATTCTAGGAAAGTCGCTCTTAATGTATAGAAAGCCTTCACCATCCTTGTTCATTGCCTTGACAAAATTTTTCATTAGGCCTAGCTTTATATGAAGAGAAAAGTTTGTTCCTTTTGTTTTTAAGGCTCTTCTGCTACATTTTTTTTCCTGGAATAAAATTTACTCTTTTCGGTCAAATTTTAGCATTGTAGTGTTTTTATTTTGCGCGGCTATCCCATTTACATAAGAAGCAATAAAACTTAGTTTATCCACTTTGCAATCCATTTAACATTGCTACGACTTTAAAATCTGCAGATTCCATGAGTAATGTGAATATTTAATTTGTTGTAGTATCATCTTCATGCTACAATAGTTTTCTTTCATATTTCTTGCATACGCGAGTGGGACCAATGGAAATTTGTTGCCATTGTGAAGTAAAACGGCTTTCAAACTTGCCTTGGATGAATTAATAACAAGCCGCCAATCCTAAGATTTATGACTGAAACACAGTTGTCGCAAAAGTCCATCAGCATTATCGCAAAATATCAAACCTATCTCTTTGCTGAAATATATTAAAAAAGGTTGTTCTTTATCTCGAAAGTAATAGACGTTAACGTCCGTTTGCACCAAACTCCATTCTTTTCATTGGGATGCAAGAAGCTCAGACTTGGTTTTTTTAAAGCCTTGATTTACAAACTAAGTTATTCATATCAGTTTAATTCGGAAAATAAGGTGTACTCTTTGGACTTCCAAATGAATGCGAAGAAACACCCATGCTGTCGTAAGTGGATTCAGTTGCTGCAGAAAGCCCATCTCCTTCATCGTCTGTAGGAGGCAATGGAGGTAAAAATTTACTTGTAAACTGGAAAACAGGTCGTTTGACGCATAAAGTATTTGGATATGTAACTTTATTTTTTGTTTTTTTCGTAAACCCAAGTGTTTTAGTATGGCAAAAGTAGCAATCATTTTGATGATTTTGTGGTTCACTCCAAATCGCTGGCTTCATAAACGGCTTCATAAAGACTTATGACTTCCTTTTAACCAACCTTTTAAACACTTACCACAGCTACTACAACATATTTTCGGCAGCCAATTTTTATCTCTATCATCGATAGGAAACCAAAAATAACGGCGATAAGCATCTTTAACCTTGGAAGATATTGTCTCCCGTTAAGAACTTAAAGTTAGATCGCCACATACGTAACAAAATAAATTTGGAGATTTGTTACAAATCCTTGACATTTTGTAATATGAAAGCGTTTGTGGATTCTATAATTGCTTTATTTCATTACACAATAACAAAGTACACTATAAGATCCGATTTTAACCGCACGATATTCAAATTAAAAGTGACTTACTTATTGCCCATTTGCTTCTATATATACAATAAATACCAGAATCTACCCTAATGTTCTTAATTTGAAATCACAGGTAATTGAGAAATACTGTTATAAATATTAATTCCAAGAACTATGTAAAATACCGTTGTACTTTAGTTCCATTACCTGCTCACCTAACGAAATGTTACATATATCATATGCAAGGCTGGTTGCATTACAATATTGGGTACCTGCGGTAAATTGACAATAAAATCCACATTTTTTAACCGATTTTTATGGTTTATGGCTTGTTTTATTTCCAAGACAAGTAGCTCTCAGAAAAAAGTTTAAAATGTTGAATATTTGCCTTAAATTTTTTTAAATTCCATTTTTAAATTGAAAAATATGACGAATTTTGTACGAAAAAATTTTTTTTTCTCCATTAATTTCTAAATAACTCCAAAACGATAAGAGATAGGGGAAAATTTTATTCCATTGAAATAAAAACAATTTTGTTACACATTTTTTGGTTTTTCATTTTTGAAAATCGGATGACTGGTTCTCGAGTTAGGATTAAATATATGTCCGTACCTGACTAATTTAGGGGGAAAAATTTGCCACGCCCATAAAAAAAAATCCCGATCTGATGGAAAAAAACCGACAACGGATTTGAGTTCAGCGCGTCAAAATCCATATAGTCCACATAGTTTTATTAAATGGGAAGACAAAAAATTATTTTTTGCAGAGCAGTGTTATTAAGAGATATTTGTCAAAAAACTTATTACAGTTAAACCGCAATAATGCATATCCTGTTAATTCAATTCACCCCAACAATTAATAAAATGGTTGGTCACTTAAGAAAAACACTTTAATTCGCAAGAATCCTACACATTTTGGTCCACTGGTTAATTCGTATTTTATTTTCTTTTTTTCATTCTGATTCTCTTCTAAATCGTAGTTTGTGGCCGTTAGTTTTCTTTCTGTAATTTTTTATATTTTTTATATTAAAAAATTTCTAGTTTTTTGAAAAACTGTGACGTAAAAATGCCAAGGAAAAGAACTCACAGAAAATATCATTATTGGAAAAAAAAAATTACATAATTTTAGCATCTGATAATGGAGCAAAAAATTCAACGCTTTTATCATTTAAACACGATAATTCATACTAAAGGGTTTTTCAACAGGCACGCTCCAAAAGTAGACCGATAGGGACAGCAAACTACGCCATATTTTTTGCCGCTCTTTTGACATTTCTCTTCACTAAGTTTTGCCATTTCATGATGAAAAGATATACGAGCCAACAACGAGTCGAAATTATTAAAATTTACTACCGAAATCAGTGGCCTTAACGTTAAGAACGCACTACGTACGTTGAGCGTCTAGTGGAAAAATTTGAATCCACAGGCACAGCACAAAATCTTCCCGTGCCTGTGAGACAAAGAAGTGCCCGTTGTGTCGAGAATATTGCTGTCGCTGAGGCTTCAGTTGAAGAAAACCCAAATGTGTCTCTCACACGTCGTTCTCAAACGTTGTGCATCTCTGTAACGTCGTTTTGGCGAATTTTGCGAAAAGATCTTGACCTACATCCTTACAAGATCAAATTGACGCAAGAACTGAAGCCGTTTGACCACCAGAAGCGTCGTTTGTTCGTGAAATGGGCTGAGCAACAACTTGAAAATGATTCGGATTTTCATCGAAAAATCATCTACAGCGATGAGGCCCATTTCTGGCTGAATGGCTTTGTCAATAAGCAAAATATAAGTTATTGATCAGACAGCAATCCACACGTACTCCATGAGTCATCATTGCATACCGAAAAAATTACGGTTTGGTGCGGTTTATGGGCCGGCGGCGTCATTGGGCCGTACTTCTTCCGTGATGATCAAGACCGGCACGTTACTGTGAATGGGAATCGATACCGTTCAATGGTAACAGAATATTTTTGGCCCCAATTGGATGATATGGACTTGGAGGACATGTGGCGCCACAAGCCACACAGCGAATGTCACAATCAATTTATTGGAAACCAAGTTTGGAGAACGTGTTATTTCACGAAATGGTCCAGTCGATAGGCCGCCTCGGTCGTGCGATTTGACGCCGTTAGACTATTTCCTGTGGGGCTACGTCAAGTCTATGGTCTATGCCAACAAGCCAGCGACGCTTGATGAACTTAGTACGAATATTAAACGTCAAATTGCAGCAGTATCGCCCGATTTATGCTTGAAAATAGTCGAAAATTGGGTTCAGCGACTGGACTTCTGCAAGCGTGCCCGTGGTGCCCGTGCAAAAGAAATGGAGTTCCATACATAATGGCATCGAATTTTCCTTTACAAGAATAAAGAATTTCATTGATATCCAAAATCGTTTTTGTTGTATTTAAAGAAAAACTTTTGTAGCGCTCTTATTGAAAACCCCTTTATAAGCTGCTGCAGCTTGTAAATTAAATTAATATATGTTTATTGTAGTCAGTTATTTGCTTAAAATAAATTTTAGTTTATCTAAATGATTTATTTTCTAATTTAAACTTCATTAAATTGTAACCCCTTTAATTCGTTTTTTTTTAACCTCATTTAAATTAAAATCTCTTTATTTCTAAAACTCCTGTAATTCGTAAAACTAAGATGGTCTCTTCGATTATGAATTATCGGTATTTAACTGCATTATATAGAGAAGGACTACTTCAATTTGCAAATCATTTTATTGTAAATTTGTTGCTGGTTATTTTGGTTTTGCAAGTAAAAGAAAATCCTTAATCACATAAGAACACATAGAACATTTTTGTAAAATCAAGACAATAGAACATAACATCGTACCTTTACAATTCATCAGCACTTTAAAGATTGTAGTAGCTCATACAGTTCAAACTAAATGTCTTCCAATGTCATTTGCTTCAACTTAAGAGTCATCAACAATCATGTAAAAATATTAGATTTTAAATGTCTTTAAACAGAATATTGAAAAAATATTTCCGTTATTACTAAAGTAATGAAATTGCTATTACTTTAACCGCAATTGTGTATTGTGTTCGTGCGTATATAAGTTCAGTGCTGTAAAAAGAGGTAGAAATAAATTGAACATGGCAATAAGAAGAAAAAAGATATATAATTTAAAAAAACAATACAAAAAAGTTAACACAACAATAACAAGAAATAATGGCACACAAAAAATTCATGTTCTCTGTTGATGATGAAGCCAAAAGACAAAAATAAGGCATAAACTAATAAAAGTGTAAAGCAAAAGAAAATACAACAACAGACAAATACTATTGCAAGCACAGGCAAGCAAAACTTTATACTGAGATGCTGTGTTGAGCGGATACAATGATCCAACACATACTCTGAAGAAGATAGTAAAAATCTAAGTTTAGTTACTCGAAAGCTAAATTTACAGATACACACATACACACAAATATAAGTAACGATTAGTTAAGTTTATTTAGTCAGAACTGCAAAATATACCTGAGCATACAAACATACATGCATGTATAAATAACGACAAAAATGTGAAGAAAAATGGCAACCAAACAAAATATCTGCTTATTTGTATTTATATGTTTGTAAGCTTTTAAACACAATATATGATAGTCAGCAATAGTGTGGCTACATAAAGTTAAAGTTAAACTTAAAGAAGTAAAAAAAAAGTAATCACGAATGCAAGATCAGATCACCTTTTGAATGCCTTATGCAGACCTCCATGGCACGGCATACCAACAAACCTACTAAAAAAAAGACACGAGCACAAATACCATTTACAAACCCCCATCAACCTCTTTTCCCCACCAAAACAACACGCCAGCCTTATAACATATCAAAATGCAAACACACTCATACAATAACACATTGCATGTAGTTGTTACAAACTAAAAACTAAAGTCTTGTTGTCTTGTCATGAAGAAAAAACAGTCCAACACAGCAGCCCTGTAGAGTTGTTGGAATATAATGGTCTCGTGGACCATTGCAGTCAACAAAAAAAGTGCGCAGAAAATGATTAAAAAAAAGTAAATAAATAAACAAACAAAAAAGAAAAAAAAAAGAACGAATGCATTTTAAATGCACTTAGTAGTCTTGGCACAAACCCACACAAACACACATACACAAGCAAAAACAAAAAACCAACAAGTAGAAGAAAAATTGTGCACCAACTAAATGGAAACTGGGTGTTTAGCTGGCAGCACTAGATAATTGTAAGATGTTTGCCACTAACAAAAAAAAGACTTAAGACGCATGCACACTCCAAACACCCGTTATTTTTTTTATTTATTTGTCTCTTACTGACATAATCAATCTTTCGAAAGTTCACCAGAAGTTTTTTTTTCATTATTTATTTTTGGTTTCTACTCGCAGATTGTTTTCTTATTTATTTTTTTTTTTTTAGCGATGGGGAGTTATTCGTTACAATGTTCAATTAACTTTTATGGAAATGCACAAAGAGTTTCGGTTCATATTTATTTTCTATTATTTTTAATTTTATTATTGTTTAGTACTGTAATTGAACTTTCTCAAGTGTTTTTTTTTTACTCTTAACTGTAAGCAAATTGTTTTGGAAAAAGCAAATAGTTTTGCTGTTAAAAAACAAAAACTTCAACAGGGCAACAGTTCTTTTTTTTTTGGTTTGAGAAATCAACGAAAAAAAGAATAGTTTACTAAATAACTTAAAGCTAATGAAATAAACAAAGAAGATCGCAATCATAAACACTATATGAAAAATAAATTAACCCATTAAATGGTGTGATGTGATTTTATATTTTTTTAAATTAACAATAATTTTGTTAAACTTAAATTCGTGAATTTTATACTCTTCACACGACAGTGGAAAAGGGTATTAATAGTTTTATCATTCCGTTTGTAATTTTCACAATATTCTATTCTCGACCCCATAAAGTATATATTTTCTGAAAGCTTATGAATAGAGGAGTCGATTAAGCCCTGTCCGTCTGTCTGTGTGTTGGTTGAATTTAACTTTTAGAAGCAACTATGTATATGTTCCTCAGATCTGTGTATGGTATCAATCTTTTGGAAATATCCGGGAATAAATCGCTATAGAATTTCAGCGCAATCGCCCCATAACTTTCTGAGATATGAGCAAATTAACACGACAGCCTCTGTTTTTGCCCATATTTTTACCACCAAAATTACAAATTACAATAATTTATAGGTACCTTTTCTACTATTTTAAGATACATATAGTATGTCTTTAGAGATATTGGTGATAAATTTTGGATAAAGCGGGCTCTAATTGGTAAAGTTATAGGCAAAATTATTTTACCAAAAATAGATATTCCAAAAATTTACAAACAAAAATAAATTTTTTTAGCTTCTAGACAACCGAGAGAGTCAATATTGGTATCATCTGAAATTGAAATACAATACACTACAAAATGGCGGAAAATAAATTAAAATACGAGCCAAATCTGGTATTTTAAAACGTAACTTCTGGAACCCCCTCAATACTTGTTTAAAATGAAAGGGCTTGACCAGTAGAATACAGTAAATTATTAACAAATGTAAAATCCAAGATGGCGTCTAAAACAAAATGGCGGAACAAATTTTTTTAACCCCATCAATATGGGTATCAAATAAAAGGGCTTGACTAGTAGAATACAGTAAATTATTAACAAATGTAAAATCCAAGATGGCGTCTAAAACAAAATGACGGATCAAATTTTTTTAACCCCATCAATATGGGTATCAAATAAAAGGGCTTGACTAGTAGAATACAGTAAATTATTAACAAATGTAAAATCCAAGATGGCGTCTATGGGTATCAAATAAAAGGGCTTGACTAGTAGAATACATTTAACTACGTAAAAATTCAAAATCAAGGATGGCGTCGGAAATAAGAAAGAAAAATGGCGTATAACATGAAATCTAGGTTGAGATACGATGTGCATAATGGTGAAGGGTATTATCAGATTCATGGCATGGCAGAATATAGCACTCTTACTTGATTTTATCAGTTTTTACTAAAATAGTTTGAACAGTGTTTTTTCAATGGGCAGCACTATTTGCTGTGGCAGCTGAATTGCTGTTCTCGGCTTCTTTGTTGGCCATTTATCATCAACAGACTTACGCCAGAGCAATGCTTGCAAGTTGTTCAAGCTCAATTTAAATATAAGGGTTCAATTCGACAAACTTATCGCGCTTCGAATGAAGTACACTATGTCAGTAAACATAAAGTCCACATTGGAGCTTATAATAATCCTCAAGTTACACCATTACTTTCACAATATCTCACTGTTTGCTACAACTTATGGAACGGTAGAATCCATATAGTCAGAACGCTGCAGTCAATAGTGACTGATACACAACTAGAATACAGACAATCAAATTCATTGCCAACCGAATGGTTAAAATCTTGCAATAGATTTTTTCTTTTTTCGTTAAAAAATTACTATCGCAAGAATGACAATTGTTTATACCTGAAGAAGCTACCCAATGTGGTAGCAAAATATTGTAAAATAAAATTATTTTTATAAAAAAAAGTGATCTCAAGCTTAATATAAAAAATAAACTATTGATATTAATAAAAAAGATCGAAAACATTTATTTAATAAACGGTCCGCCATCTAACGTGAATAGTAACACTTTGCTCATGTCTGATTTGACAGATAATTAGTTTTATCCTTCCGCTGAACGAATATAGTTGTGTATACGCTTGAACAACGCTTCGCTAAGTGGGCCTGCGATCGACTTGCCGATTTTGCCAAAAAAAATCATCTTTTCAGATGAAGCTCATTTTGTTCTTGGCGGGTATGTAAACAAGCAAACTTGTCGAAATTTGGGCACAGAAAACCCGCACGCAAACATTGACAAGCCGATACACCCAAAACGAGTCACTGTTTGGTGCGGATTTTGATCCAGAGGTATAATTGGGCCGTTTTCTTCGAAAATGAGCAAGGGGCCCTTACAGTCAATGGCGATCGTTATCGGGCCATGTTAAACGAATTTTTGTTCGGCAACATTTGGTTTCAACAGGATGGCGCTACGTGCCACACAGCCGAAACTACACTTTTTTATAGCATTTTCAAACAAAAACAAACTTATTTGGCGGACCCTTTATTTAAAGAATCATAACTTTTTATTGCTGATTAAATATTGTAATTTCATTACGAGATTCTGTAAATGCAACCATAAAATTCTACTACTACAACGATATTATACGATAAGCAACAACTCTGGTACTCACAACTATTACTGTTTTCTCTATGTAGAGACATTCTTAATAACGTGTTTGTGTTATAATTGAAAGGCATCAAAATTGCAGACGAGTGATTTCAACAGGGTGGTCTCACATATCATACACCGTGCATTTGATGAACAACTCATTTATGTGCTTTAATGCCATTAAGATTATAGGCTTGGGTGATTTGTAAAGCTTGGAAGCAAAGATTCTACGTGTTATTGCCAAAATACAACCCGATTTGCTGCGAATGGTGTAGACCTCCAGTACACCCCTTTTTGATGATTGAAACAGTAGACACATGCATGCCTGAGATAATATTTACAACATAAATGCCAGACCACTATCTATTTATTAAGGCCAATTGGGTTGATGTTAAAAATGTTTTTCTCTATTTTATTTCAATTTAGAATACTCCACCAGGCTTTCTACAAGTTTTTACTATTTTTTTCAGGACTTTACTGGATTGCAAGGCGAATTCATACATGTGAAATTATAAGCCCAGCTAATGGGAACGCGTTTTATCAACATTTTTTGAATTCACCTTGATTTTATTTATTAAAGCAGAGGTGGAAAATGAGATTTTGATTTCAGTATTAAGAGATTAACTTAAATGTATTTTTTCGATAATAAATATATCAAATTAATGTATATTTGTTATTTTTGCACCATTTATAATGTGTTTCCTTTTTTAGAAAAATTTTATTAAATTAAACATATCACAGTAAGTTTTCCATCCCTGTTATACGAATTGGCTATGACCAAGGTGGATTGATTCGCATTGGCTATAATAGAAAATAACCTCTAAAAAATTGCTTTGTTGTATCAATTCGCCGTTGCATATACCTGTATGAATATGCCTTGCTGGATTGTTTACATTTCATATTAAAATTTATGCAAACGAACTGTCAGTGGAAGAAAATATAATAATTCAGAGCATAAGACTGCTGACAAGGTAATAATGATTTATTATCATTCTTTTAGAACAAGTGCACGGACGAGAAAATAGATTTGATTCTGTAGTAAATAAAGGCGGTTTCAAATCATACAAAGTTTAACGAGTCGCTAAAAAAAAATGAAAAAAGTTTTGGTTATAAATGTGGTATGACGACACGCACATGATGGCTAACAATTTCCTATCTGTAGCGGATGCTACAAAAAAAGAATCAGATATATATCGTATAAAAACATAAAATCCTTCAAGCCTTTTAAAAAAGCACAAAAAGTACATTTGGCTTAAAAGGGCCCTAACCCTTACGACGAAACTGCAACTAATCCTGACATTTGCTTTGATATTTTGACAAACATCTATAAAGAAAAAAATTAATGTAAACCCTCCGCAAAAAATCCAAACGGCAGTAAAGTATTAGAAGCTGTAGTGAAATTAGAACTAAATAGACAATGGCTACTGAGAAAACTCTGTCGATCGAGATACAGATAAGCTGTGAAAAAGCCTTAGCTGCACGTAGACTTGATAGGTGAAGGGCCATACATCCGGATACCGAACGATAATTGATATCCGGCCTATTCGAATTCCTTAGCTATTTCAAATTCGGCATATTGTCCACGTTATAGTTCTATTGTCTAATACGCTCAAATGCTGGACACTGATATAGGCAGTTGTACAACGTCTAATCCTCTTTTTCGCATACTATATATGCCGTGTTGTCCGACAATCTCATACGATATAAATGAGTTCTCAGCTCCGTGTGATCTGTTGCTACACTAGTTAATCTTCTCAGTGTTGGACTACACAGTTTTAGAATTTCCTACGATTTCTCAAGTTTTGAGTCATTTCATAGTATATTAGTCACCCTACTGACAGCAGCATTTTGTCACTTTCTGACGAGTTCTTTTGTCAACCAAACCTTGAGTTCATTTTTGAGCCTTTACGTAGGTAGGTAGAACAGGCAGCTGTTGTGCAGCTCACTTGGGTCCATTATATTGATCCCTTTGTGATACCTGAATAGAAAAGTAAGAGTAGAATAGAAAAGAGAAAGAGAATCAGACAAGTCCAGAACCTCTGGCCGGCACCGAACCCGTAACCCCCAAACCAGCAGATCAGCACAGTACTGACTAGTCCACCGGGGCACCCTTTGAGCCTCTAAAGGCTTTATTTAGGATTCTTCAAGGTAATGGTATTCGAAAATTATCTCATCGATAATTTGCCAGATTCTTCATTTCCGATAAGAAGCATTAGTACTAAAGATTTTGATTAAAACCTGAAAAAATACTTGAGCCTAGTAGAAAGGAAGTCGATAAGTAATGAAATGCTATAATACCTCGATTAGGTATTGGATAACTTTTATCATTATGGTTTTGAGAACATGACTCAGACCTTTAAGAAATTTTTATTCTATGACGATTAAAAATCATGTTATCGAAATCATGTAAGTCGGTATAAAGATGAATCGCATTAAGATGTTGTTTTTCTGATTCTAAAAATAATTCAAAATTATAAAAAAAATTTATGAAAACAATAATAAAGAAATTCAAAATTAGTCCGCTAGCATCTTCAACATAATTTTTATATTTTTTTAAGATAATATTTCTTGTCCTATCAGGCAGCTATTGCCCGAGTGAAAATGACAAATTATATATATTTCATAAAAAGGAATTGTAGTTTCTTTATATTGAAGATACCAAACAAAGTTTAAAGAATTGATATGTGAAAAATACGTTTTAATTTAAGTGTCAGTGAACCTGACTTGGACAATGGCGATGATACTAAATCAATTTATTTTATAAACATTGAAATGTCCTATTTTCCCTCTTGCATGTATGTCCTTTACAGATTTAATCGATAACTCTTCTTCGAAAATATCATAGAGAAAATATTTTTAAATATTTATTTTAATTTCTTACAAGAGATCATCACATCTTTTTTTTAGTTTTTGAAATTTAAAAAAACTTTTCCAATTTGTATATATTTCTGTGGCAATAAGGAAAAACTACTTAAGTCTGTTTTTATGGTTTCTCAGGAAAGCACATTAAAATTTTTGAGTTGGTATTTATAAATTGATACCCTTTAAAAAAAATGTTAAACTCCGCTCTGTATAATTTAAAGAGCATAAAGGTTTTTCTTTATTTAGCTAAAATAAAACTCAAAGTAAGTTATTATTCCAACTGATATTTTTTTAAAAAAAATATAGGCAATACTTTTTAACGCTATAACTTCCTGTAAAGTTGTCCAAAATGGTTGAAAGTTTGCCTGAGTGTTATTTTGAACTCCCAAAATGAATCGATGTGTTTATATCAATTTTGGCTTAAGGCGACTTAAGTAGTTTTTCCTTTTTGCCACAGATTTATCTTCAATATATAAACAAAAATGTGAATACTGTTCGTCTTAATTTAACTTTCGTACTTAATTTAAAATTTCAGCGTCAGAAAAGTCATAACTCATCCATAAATGTTATAACTACAGTAGACCCGCGGTAACAAAAACACTGCCTTACGTGAACACCGTATAAGATAAACATAATTTGTTTACACTGACTACTTTATAGCGTGAACACAGTGAGAAAGCCTTAACGCTTATCATTTCTTTACAAAAACAAATTTAACACACACACACGCTAATATTTTTTGCGTATTTCTAAAGGCATATGGGAGAGAAGAATATTAAAAATCTTTTAAATTAAAAAACACTGAACCGATTCCAATAACCTGTATACAAGACTAGTAGAACCTGGAACGCTTTTCCTGCCCAAACAAAGTTTTTGCATTTTATTCATACTGATTTTAGTATTATCTTCCACCATTTGTTATCATTTGCAATCATTGTCATATGTAGTATTTCATTTCATTATGAGGATATAATTCCCCTTCTTCGCTCCTTTCCACTTACGATTCCAATTAAGAGATATTTTTTGGTATGGGGAGGCTCGCCAGAAAGCAAACTAATGTCGTAGCCAATTACACAGACTTTAAAGCTTATAACATCAAATATATTTTATTTGTAAGGGAGGTGCCACGCCCTTATTTGATCCTAGCTAATTACTGAAATTAATTGTACAACTTTTACTAAAAAGGCTAATACCAGGCTTGAAAACTCTAACATTTTTTGTTCCTGAAATAAATCACATTGTGAGTGTATTATATTCAAAGTCTTCATTTCCCAACTCCCATCGCAACGATTTTTGGTTGGAATTAGATAAAAGTAAAAAACACAAGGTTTAGAGATTATAGATCTAGATATCTTATTTAATGTAATTTCTTTCAATTGAAGATACCACGCCCATTTTTATGCAGTTGCATCATAATGTCCTACACGAATTTATATACTACAGTACTACAGCAAAATCTATTGATTCTATTGGGTAGATGAGTGCCACATGCACTTTAAATTAAAAAACAAAATTGTCCGTAATAACCATTTTTGAGCTCCGTAGATTATTTAACTAGACAAATCGGTCTAGCCCTTCCCCTATTTTTGGATAAAACAAAAAAAGGTGGGTGTGGTTAAGTTTTCTTTCCGTAAAAACCTAAGATGGGTTATGACAAACAACAACAAAAATAACGAAATCTATGCAGCCGATTACTAACGAATGACATTTATTTTTTTTATTTCTATACGGCACTACTTTAAGAAAATACCTTTAAAATGGTATATTTTTTTTTTAAATCGACTGGCAAATGAAAACTCGTCTTATATGTTTTCCCTTAGCCCATAAAAATATAAAAGACTAGCCGGCCGGTAAGTGCCTCGCTACGTATCAAGTGAAATAATAAAAAAATTAATTGGAACATAAAATTCATTTATTTATTTATATTTATTCATTTATAGAAAAAAATATTTTATTAATTGCTAGCTAATTTCAAACCTAATCTAAAATATTTGGATAAACAATATTTATTGTTTTTACATTGTGGGCATGAATAAACAAATGGCTGGGGGTAACGACTCTGGAACAGGCAACATAAAGTTGGTCATGTGAAAAACATGATTCCTTTAAATTCACACCACAAACGTGAAGTGTTTGGCCTTGAGCCTTGTTGATGGACATCGCAAATGATAAACGCACAGGAATCATATGATAATTTGCTTTAATCGAAGCACGTTCAAAATGAAATGACCGAATGAACTGCAAAAAAATTTCAATTTGACAGCACACTCCCCATCTGAAAAAAGTTTTAATTTGACAGCAAAATCACCATCTACTAAATAGTCCGAACAAAGCCTAAACATTTGATTTGGATAGATGAGCCCATTCTTGAGTTATAAAATGACAACGAAAAGTGGCATTGACTTTTATAGATGACGACTGTTGCGGTTTTTGAAGGGTAAGAATTCAAATGCCGACTATATAACTGAAATTGTAAAAACCATTCTTGCTTTACCCGTTTTTTCTTCCTGAAATACCGAATTTCAAAAAAGTAACCTAGAAAAGTCCATTCTTTTTCATTCGCCTTCTAGAATCCTTTTTAATCTTTGGGGTACATGCATTAGGTCCGAAGATACAATATTACCGATTTTATCTGTTTTTAGCCCTTTTTCCCCTAACAAAATTTCGAAAGAGTACAAAAATTCATTATAGATTGTTTTTAAGGAGAGTAAAACTACCTTTTTACTTTTTTCCTATTGCTATCCCTCTCAAAGATAAATGCTGTTCAAAAAGGTACCCAAATTCAGTTTTCACCCGTTTTATCCCCTTAAAACTCTAAATTTCCAAAAAGGACCAGACACCCATCCAATTATGTTTAACAGGCTCTTTGGTCCTTTCTGATTTTTTTTTTATCTTTATTTAGCACGGAGAACTGAGTTACCGATTTTACTCTTTTTGACCCGAAACCGCTTGACGGATTTTTGCAAAATTCAGATAAACCATCTACTAAATAGTCCGAACAAAGCCTAAACATTAGGTTCGGATAGGTGAACCCGTTCTTGAGTTATAAAATGACTAGTGGCATTGATTTTTATATATGTATATTAGGGTGATCGATTATTCGACATTTTTAAGAAACCGGTTTTCAAATAGTTTGAAATTTAGAAAAAACCGGTTTCTTTTTTGAAAATTTAGAAAAACCCGGTTATCCGGTCGAATACATAAAATATAATTCTTTATTTTACCCATGACAGAGATACATATATAGACATAAACTAGTTTGTTTTATGGTTTAATAGCATTTTAAGTTGACACAAATTCAATGCATTATTATAAAATGCCTTTATTTTAAATAAAAAGAAACTTTGTTACAAGGAGGTTGTAATAATGAAAAATATTAAAAAGTCACTTCACTGCTCACTGTAGTCAAATTCACCTTTTACTAACTACTAACTTTGTCAAGATGTCATAATGACCCATGGTGTGCCAAACTATTTTAGTATATAAGTCATATGTTATCAGAGATATTAGTTAAGCTATGGGTAGTCTTTAGTACAAGTCGCTAGATTTCGTAGAAGCAAAATATTATGAAATTCGAAAATGAGATCAAAAAGTATTGCAAAATACAATAATTTGGTTAAAGAACTTAACTGAACAGCTTATTATCACAGCAAATTATAAGCGCAATAACGTATAAAATACCTGCTCTCCATTTAAAACAAATAATATTTAAGCCTAATTATTTTTCTTATTTTACATTTGCTTTTGAAACAACAAATAAATTTCTTACAACATTATGGAAGAGTATTTAATAAATTTTCTGATTTTTGCAAATTTTTTGAGTAATAAATATGGTACGTTTGGTTACAAAGATAAATGAACATAAAACTAAAAATGAAAAAAACCGGCTTCTGTGAGTAAAAAACCCGGTGTATTCGACATTCGAAAAATTAACATTTCGAAAAAACCGCCAGCTGAAACAGTAAAAAAACCGGGTTTTCCACCGGTTTTAAAACCGAGTCGATCACCCTAATGTATATAGATATGGAATCCTTAATTTATACGTAACTTTAAATCCTCCATGTTAAAAGAACAATAATAAGAAAATTAGATTTTTGATGGCTTTGCATTGGAAATGAGTATTTCTTCCCACCCGAAAGGGTTAATAAAACAAACTGAGGATTTTGTTGCTATTGAGAGTACCCATAGAACACATACACAAGCGCACATTTACAGCAGCAATCGTAATACTTAACAATACTTAACAACAACAGTTCCGGCTTGGCTAAGAGAAGAAAAAGAGGCGAAAACAAAGATAACTAAATAATCGAATAGTTGTTGTAGTAATAATGACCAAAAAAATATACAACTTTTAATAAATCAGAAGACAAAAGGGAGGCAACACAAACAAAATGATAAACACAAGATGCTACTTGAAGCTTTAGCTTTTTCACAAAAATAAAATATTTTTTTTTTCAACCAGAAAAAAGAAATATATGATTTTGGCCGAACTCTACAACTAATACATGTATGTATATGTTAACACATTTGTATATGTTTTTGTATATAGGCGCTTCCATAGAAATGTCACCTTCCATAATACGCATTATTTCGATTGTTTTTTTTATTTTTAACTAAAAACAACTAAGAGTGATATATTCGGCCTGGCTGAATCTACCCTTCACAACGTGTAGTCATGCAATAAAAGTAGTTTGTATCACCATTCATCCCATATGAAATACGTACATACATATAAAAAACATACATATATAAAAACATCCCATTGTAAAATTATAAATTTACGTATGTATGTTAAAAAAAAATATAAAAAAAATAAAAAAAAATATTAAAAAAAAAAATAAGAAAAAAAACAAAAAAAAAAATTTTTAAAAAATAATTAACATATAAATATAAATAATATATATATATATATATATATATATATATATATATATATAAAAGTGAAACTCTGTGTGTGTGTGTGTGTGTGTGTGTGTGTGTGTGTGTGTTAGCTATAGACTCTGAAACTGTAAAACCGATCGGGCTCAAACTTTGCTAAGTTGTTGTACACATACCGGGGAGTGTTTATGGATGAAAAAAAGTGGGCGGGGCCACGCCCATAAAAAATTAGTTATCAGTTTTAGCTACTTGCACTTGACCGATTTTTCTGAAACTTTGCACACATATCGAGCTGTCATGACTAAATAATTTCGTGATAAGAAAAGTGGGCGGGGCCACGCCCCTAAAAAAGTTTTAATTTTGAGGTACTTGCACTGGACTGATTTTTCTGAAACTTTGCACACATATTAAGCTGTCGTGACTTTATAATTTCGTGATTAAAAAGTGGGCGGGGCCACGCCCATAAAAAAAGGCTATAATTATGAGGTACTTGCACCAGACCGATTTTTCTGAAACTTTGCACACATATTGAGCTGTCATGACTAAATAATTTGAAGATTATAAAAGTGGGCAGTGCCACGCCCATAAAAAAAAGGTATCATTTTGAGGTACTTGCACTGGACCGATTATTCTGAAACTTTGCACACATATTGAGCTATTACGACTTTACAATTTCGTGATTAGAAAAGTGGGCAAGGCCACGCCCATAAAAACAATTTTAATTTTTAAATACTTGCACTGGTCCAATTCTTCTATTGAGCTGTCATGACTAAATAATTTTAAGATTAGAAAAGTGGGCAGTGCCACGCCCATAAAAAAAAGGTATCATTTTGAGATACTTGCACTGGACCGATTATTCTGAAACTTTGCACACATATTGAGCTGTTATGACTACAATTTCGTGACAAGAAAAGTGGGAAACGCCCATAAAAAATTATAATTTTTAGGTTTTTGCACTTGATATTCAATTAAAATTCAGAATGCATTTCGATTCATTAAGGGGCGTAGCAACGCGCGCCGGGTTTGGCTAGTAATATATAAAAGTGAAACTCTGTGTGTGTGTGTGTGTGTGTGTGTGTGTTAGCTATAGACTCTGAAACTGTAAAACCGATCGGGCTCAAACTTTGGTAAGTTGTTGTACACATACCAAGGAGTGTTTATGGATGAAAAAAAGTGGGCGGGGCCACTCCCATAAAAAATTAGTTATCAGTTTTAGCTACTTGCACTTGACCGATTTTTCTGAAACTTTGCACACATATCGAGCTGTCATGACTTAATAATTTCGTGATAAGAAAAGTGGGCGGGGCCACGCCCCTAAAAAAAATTTTAATTTTGAGGTACTTGCCCTGGACCGATTTTTCTGAAACTTTGCACACATATTGAGCTGTTATGACTTTATAATTTCGTGATTGAAAAAGTGGGCGGAGCCACGCCCATAAAAAATTAGTTATCAGTTTTAGCTACTTGCACTGGACCGAAATTTCTGATACTTTGCAAACATACTGAGCTGTCATGACTTTACACTTTCGTCATTAGAAAAGTGGGCAGTGCCACGCCCATTAAAAAAAACGTATCATTTTGAGGTACTTGCACTGGACCGATTTTTTTGAAACTTTGCACACATATTGAGTTGTCATGACAATACAGTTTCGTATTTAGAAAAGTGGGCAGTGCCGCGCCCATAAAAAAAGGTATCATTTTGAGGTACTTACACTGGACCGATTTTTCTGAAACTTTGCACACTTATTGAGCTGTCATGACAATACAGTTTCGTAATTAGAAAAGTGGGCAGTGCCACGCTCATAAAGAAAAAGTTATTGTTTTTAGCCTTGCACTTGATATTCGATTAAAATTTACAATGCGATTAAAATTCATGAAGGGACGTAGCAACGCGCGCCGGGATTGGCTAGTAAATAATAAATATAAAACAAAAAAAAATAAAAAATATAAAAAAAATTAAAAAAAAAATAATAAAAATATAAATAATATATTAAAAATAAAAATAAAAAATAAAAAAATTAAAATGAAAAAAATTTTTTTTTGGCTCAGCTGGGATTTGATGCCACGTTTACTCTAACTAGTATACACGTTTGTATGTTGTTGTTGTAATGTTGTTTTTGTGAAAAAAAATCGAGGTGGTCGTGGGTTTTTGCTCATATCTCAGTTGTTTATGTACCAATGTTTCTGATTTTCAATATCGATCTACTCCCGAATATTTCTGATATTTTAATACCTCACCCGGGTCCAGGCGATATCGGGGGGCTTCAAAAAGTTGATTTCAACATACACACGGACGTACAGACAGACTTAATCGACTCCCCTATTCATAAGCTTTCAGAAAATATATACTTTATGGGGTCGGAAATGAAAATTGTAGAAATTTCACACGGAATGACAAACCTATATATAAACTCTTGTTGAATGTGTGAAGGGTATAATAAATCGCATTACGTTCTATACACAACTATTAGAATATAAAGTTCTAGAGAGTGACGTGGCATGATAAAAGTAATCATCTCTATGGAAGTGCCCATATACAAATACTCATATACAAATAATATCTGTTTTGTTTTTGATGAATTCTGTTTTGTTTTATGAACTTTTTGTATATAAATAACAAAAAATTATTTAAGAAAAAAAGCGCGCATTTCACATTTCTCCACCAACCACTAACTGACATTTAAGAAATAAACATACACTCATTTTGTTTTTTTAAAACAACTAAAGCAACGAAGTCTGGTGTAAATAGTTTTATAATCAAAACTATGAACAATCTTAAATACATATGAATAATAACTTTTCTAATATATTACTTAAGCGAGTGAATGTATTGATTGTTATTGCATTTTTTGTTAAAAAAAAATTTATTATAAGAAACTTACGTAAGCTTGATAAAACCATAACAAAGATATTTTTATTGAGTTTCTTTTACAGTTGAAACGCTTTATTTCATGGTAATTTGATTCTTTGCACTATTTCTTCTTCTTATTTATATTATTAACACTTTTATTTTTCTCTGCTCTCTTTCTTTGTTTTATTATTTTTTTTCTTTTCTTTTTGCTTAAAAACAATTTTTGCTAAATATTTGATGCGAATTTTAGATTGAATTATCAAATGGATTTTGTTATTCTTTTTTTAACATTTAATATTTAAGTATCCTTGTTTACATTTCCTTCTCTTCTCTTCTGTTATCTTATCTTTATCTTTTTTGTTATTTTTTTTTTTTGTTTTTTTTTTTTTTTTGTAAAATATATGGCAGACTTATTATATTTAGATTTTGTTAAAATTATTTTATCACATTGTAACTTAAGTAAATAGAGTAGATTTGTGGAAAAACAATTCAGTCGAATTCAATGCAAAAAATAATATAGATTTTTGTGGATTTAACAAAATGTTTCTTTATTTATTTTTGTTTAACGAAATCTGTCTTTTCCCGCACGAAGTCACTGACGCTTAAACGAATTGTATTGAGCCGCGTTAACTCACAAGCCACTGCACCGTTGGAATTTTTTTCTTACGTACGTACGTACTACTCCTCGTTGTGGTCGTAAACTATGACGAGGTTTTTTGTGTTTTTTTTTATTGCCTTTTTTTTTGTTAATTTAATTTTTGCATTAACCATACACAAAATTTGTTTTCCATTTGGTTATTTTTTTTTAAGCCAGATTTTTTAATTAAAACTTTGTTTTCAATATTTTATTTTATTACTCAACTTATAGTTAATTGTGATCACTTTCGAGCTAAACCTTTTATTTTTTATTGTTGCTTTAATTATTTATAAATTATTTAAAGTTGCTGCAGTTGTTTCAATTAAATAAATTGGTTGTAGAACACATTACAAAACAACAACAGCACAGATAACAACAACGCTCTTATATATATTTTTTATAGTGAGTGGAAGACAAAGTTGTATTTCTTTATTTTTTTGTTTAATACATATAGAAAGTATAGATTTAATTTTAAATTCAATTACAGCATCATTTTGTATGAAATCAATACTGATTAATTGTTATTGTATGTTGCAGCGGTTTGTTTTTATTAAATTTTTTATTAATTTCACTTGATAATTGCATTTTATTTAATTTTTTTATACAAAATTCGAGGGTATTTTAACCCAAAACGAGAAATTTCTAATGTTACGAGGGGGAATATAATGTTGTTTGTGCCGAAGGTACGAAAAACTCGTTGTAGATGGTGAACGTTGATGTTAAGAAACGTGTAGAGTCGTCGCAGATACCTACAAATTTACATTACCTTTTTTCTACGCTCTCTTGCTCGCTATTCCTCTCTCTCTCATTTTTCGTGTGATAACTATGAAGCAACTACTACCACAATCCGATTATCAGTGTATGGGTGTTTTCAATAAAACTCAGGTGTCTTCACATACAGGTGTTGTAAGCGTTGGTGTCTTATTCATATGCATAGTGGGAGATTCGAATTTCGATTGTGCATGTGTATGCGTGTCTCCGTTTATTTGTTTTTTTTTTTTTGAGTGGCACACTATGTATTGGTGTAATCTTGCAAAAAGCCAGAGAGAGTAAGTATATTAAAATCGATCAATCGATGGTGGCTGAGAGTATTGAAGAGGGCAGGAGAAGTATTTTTATGGTTTCATCTTGTAGTCAATTCTCTGGTATTGATGTTGGTGTACTGTCTTTTGGATTCTATACCTGTGTGTTGATATTTTTACTCATTTGTAGATACAGGTACAAAACCTCTTAACGACGTTTCGTTTTATGGCCCAGTCAGTTAGTGAGTTTGACAGCCAGACATTCTGTTAATGCGGGCTAGAAGACAAAAAAAAAACAATATACGAAAATTGTATGTAGATACAAGAAAAATTAAAAAAAATTTTTTTTTTTGTTCAACACGCTCCCAAATTCAATTGTTAAGACTTAACAACACCATGAACACGAGACGTGGTAAAACAAATGAAAATAAAAAGGCAAATAGATGCAGATAAGTAAGAAGCGGGAAGAGGTGAGGAAGAGTCTTGTATGCGAATGCATGTCAAAAGTAACATTAGAAAATCAACAAGTCAAAGAGTCACGAAAGCAAGAGCGTTACAAAAAATATTTACAGCACACGATTAGGGGGTTAAATAAACAAAAGACTTAAGAGACATACAGAAGTAATTGTATCTGTTGAAAGATTGTGTAGCATAAGCGCAAACAATTTTTAAAGCATTTTATTTTGAAAGTAATTTCGTTAATAGCTAAGGTTTTGTTGATTTGAGTATTTGCTACAAAGTCCGAGTTTAGACAAGCGAACATGTGGTGGGAAACATAGACTTTGATGGCATATTAAAGGCGGGGAAGAGAGAATCGTTTTTGTGTTTGAAACTGGGTGACATGCTTTGTTGACAAAGAAATAAAAGAAAAGCAAATAATAACAACAATAATGGCATGCTGCCGACAACATATTCGTCTGTGTGAACGCCATTAAAAACTAAAGATAATTTCAGATGTTTTTCTTTCAAATTCGGACACACAGTAAAAATTTGCTTAGACTTAAATATTTTTAGTAAAAACTTTAATGTTAAAAAAATAATGGTTATTGGTCGGTTATCAATAAAAACTTCTTTGAAACAAATATTTTTAATTATATGTTTATACCCTTCACATAGTGAAAAAGGGTCTATATAGGATGGTCATTCCGTGTGAAATTTCTACAATTTTCATTTCCGACCCCATAAAGTATATATTTTCTAAAATCTTATGAATAGGAAAGTTGATTAAGCTCTGTCCGTCTATCCATCTGACCGTTTGTCCGTGTGTATGTTAAAACTTTTTGAAGCCCCCCGACATTGCCTGGACCCGCGCAAAGTATTAAAATATCAGAAATATTCGGGAGTAGATCGGTATTGAAAATCAGAAACATCGGTACATAAACAACTGAGAAATCAGCAAAAAACCACGACCACTTCGTTTTTTTTTTACCACAACAACAAACATACAAACGTGGTATACGGGTTAGAGTATAGAGTAGAATCTCAACTAAGTCAAAAAAATTTTATTTTTTTTTTATTTTTTATTTTATATATTATATATTACTTATGATTTTTTTACAATAAAGCTGTTCAAAAGCTTTTTCACTAACAGGAAATTTTGCGTTGAGTTTCAAAACAATTGCTCAGATTTTGGTTTTGTCAATTGTGGTGTTCCTCAGGGTTCCATTTTATCTCCGCATTTATTTAATATTTTCGTTCATGATTTTCCTCATATTTATTCTGACTCAAAAAGTATTCTTTATGCTGATGACTCTTTATTATATGCTCATGGTGTTTCTCCAATTGACACATTGAGTTCTGTTTCAGCTCATTTAAATGTGGTTAATAATTATCATAAAGACTGGGGTATTTCTATAAACATTCCTAAGAGTAAGGCAATTTGTCTTAGAAACTCATCTGGTAAATGTAAGAGTTTTGTTGTTCCAGAAAGCAAAAACCTTAAACTATTTGTTAATGGTGTTGAAATTCCTTTTGTCGAAAGTCTTCGGTATTTGGGCGTTGTTTTTAACAAATTGGTAAAGTTTAATGAAAATGCAAGATTTTATCTTAATAAAGCTAACCGTATAAGAGGTTCTTTTGGAATGTTATTTAGAAATAACTACTTACCCGTTAAAACCAAATTATTGATTTATAAAACTAGTATTAGACCCATTTTAATTTATGCCTTTCCAATCTGGTTTACCTTATCACCTACTCTAATGAAAAATTTTGAAATCTTAGAACGTAAGGTTATTCGACTCTGTATAAACAAGCATTATGAAGAAGAAAATAAACGCTTTTCAAATAAATTTATTTATGATATGGCTCAAATTGAACCTTTAGCATGTTATGCGTTTAGTTTAATGAAAAAATTTATTAATAAATTGCAATTCAATGACAATCTTTTGATCAAGAATATTATTCATGAACAGTCCAATTTAAATTGGTCAAATACGATTTATTTATCTCCGTTGGGATACTTGGAAAACGAGATTTCAAGCAATAACAATCTTATGCCAAACTTTTTTATTTCCACCTTAAGGGGAACTCATAGGGGATAACTTATAAATTTTTGTTAATATTTTATTTATTTTTTATATATATATTTATTTTTAATTATAACTTTAGATTTAAGTCTACCTTTTAAGTACATTTTTCTTCTTTAATGTTGTGCCGGGAGCAAGTACATTTCTACACATGTTATACATATTTCATTCAATCTTTTGTAAAAGATAAGCCTGATGCTGTATATATACTCTATTCTTGTAATTAAAACCAAACATTATAGTTTTAAGATTTGCTTTTTCATGTTTATTTTTATATTAATTATTTGTAACTTATATTGTTTTATAAAAAATTAAGTCTCCAATAAACTTACTTACTTACTTACTTATATTTTTATTTTAATTTTTCTTTATATTTTTTTATATTTTTTTTTAATTTTTTTTATATTTTTTTAATTTTTTTTTTAATTTTTTTTTTTTTGTATAATTTTTATTTTTTTATTTTATATATTATTTATCATTTTATTGTTTTTTTATTTATTTTTAATTTTTTTTATATTTTTTTATTTTTTTTAAATTATTTTTTTTTTTCTTAAATTCTTTTTTTTTTATTTTTTTATTTTTTTTATAATTTTACAATGGAATGTTTTTATAAGTACATATGTACGTGTTTCATATGAGATGAATGGTGATACAAACAATTGTTATTGCATGACTACACGTTGTGAAGGGTATATACGATTCGGCACGGCCGAATATAGCACTCTCACTTGTTTTGTTTTTATATTTTTATCATAATATTTTATTTAAGCAAATTTTCCATGAATAATTATTAAAAATTATGATTTTTTCATTCCTCTGTCTTAAAAACTATAAGCATTACAAGAGTTTCGCATTTGCCTTCCTGATGACTGTTTGCATCATCAATGAATATTGATACGCCACTGACATAATTGTTATAAAAATATTTTCTTCTTTAACTCTGTTCACAGTAAAAGCCAAGAAAAAAAAGGGTAACATTAAAGCAAAATAACAAAACAGAAAAATAACACAAAACACAAAACAACGAGAAGCTGAGAGGCATTTACTTTGTTTTTCATTTGTATTTGTGCAAGTGTACATAATACAAACCAAAGAAAGATACAAACAATTTACTCAATTATAGGAAATGTGCTTCAAACAAAATGCATATGTATGTGTATACACTACTACAATTAAAATAAGAATTATGAACGCAGCTTTAAGATTATTCTACAGCGCAAGCTATAAGCCAAATACACAAAATGTAACACCAACAATAGATGCAATCAGAAAAATTCAAATACTCAAACAAATGAACATCTCTCATCTTACACAAATAAACAAATACATAGAGATATAAACAGACAGACATACATACATATACAAGCACACCTACATAATGACTAGCTATGATATCAAACAAGAACAACAGCAACGGCAATAAAATAATCAAATAAAAATATAAATCTCATAGCAAAGGCTGTGGTATTGAACAGTATGAAATACTTAAAAAAAATCCATACGTTTGCATGTACATACCAGGGAATGACAACGATTACAACTTCGGATATACATTGAGTATTATTAGCAAAACATGTATAAGTGCGTACGGTTACAGCTAAAAAAATTACTCTATCCGTACATACTTGTTTGATGTTCGGCATAAGTATATACAAGTAACCGAAATCTAAGTATTTTTCGCATAAATACTCTATATTGTACACAGTACAACAAATTGGACTTAAGTACTTAAGTGTTATCGATTATCCGTAAAAAAAAGCGAGTAAAATGAGTAACCGTTTTTACAATTCAAGCGAGAGCATCAAGTAGAAATTTTGCATGCGTTTTGATTTAGTAAAAATGCACTTGCTTGGGTTATGAAAACAGCACAACCATTATGGTACAAACGCACACATACATAAACATTATTGTTATACATTTATTTGTTGTTTTTTTTATGATCGTTTGTGTGTATACGGCTTAGCAGCCGTAGTTGCTAGCAGGGATGCCACAAAAAATATTATTCCTAAAAAATTTGTCAAAAAATGCACTAAAATCTACCAAAAACACATAAAAAGCACACAAAAGCACATAATTTTTCTAAATACTAACATTTATATTTAAAAAATAAAAACAATAATCAAATGGTAGTAAATGAATATAATTTACCAATTAATATATTAATAATTTATATATATTATTTAATTAGTATTTGAAAATATCCAAAATACAGTTTTGTTTACATCAATATTTAAAGAAAAGTGTTACTAAGCAAAAGTATATGCCACTACTTTGGTAATTTATTCGAATCATAATTAATTTCCTATATAAGTATTGATATAATTGGAATATATGTCCTGACTTAACTTTTTTTTAGAATATATGGCTTAAGATATCAAAATTCAAGGCATTTCTACATATTTCCTTACAGCGTTTGTTTTCTTTATTTTGTAAAATATTTTCATTGACATTAAAAGTTATCTACTATAAATTCATGTTTCAAGTTTATATGATAAGCTATTTAACATGTAACTTTTATAAAAAAATAAGACGCTTAAATGGAAATATGATTTTTAGTTAAAATGTTTATTGGCGAATTATTTGAACTTTGTGTTTTACCACTAAAAATATTGTTCTACTAAAAATTAAACATAACAAAGCAAACAAATTCACAAAATTAAAAAAATTTATACCATAAAAATATCCAGTTTAATTAAACTGGCATCCCTGGTTGCTAGATGAATTATGGACAGAGAAATTTTTTTATGATTTTTAATTTAGGGGTTGATGAAACAACGACATGCGTTATTTTTTTAGCAATACCCAGCGAGCATGTGGGATTTATTTTAAATTTATAAAAAAGAAAAAAATCTTATATTAAGATATATTTATTAGTTTTAACAGATATATTTGTTGTTTATTGTTTTTCTTATTAACTTTTTTTAGATATTTTAAGTCCGTCAAGAAAAAATTATATGGTTTTTGTTTGTTTTTCTTTATTAATTTTCCAAAAAACAAAAACAGAATATCGTTTATTTCTGCGGGAGAATAATAATCAGATAATAGCATTATGTTTATTTACTTATAAATAACTAAATATTTAGTGGTTGATTAAAACCTTTTAAAATTGATTTGTCTCGTTATACAGCTTAAAATATTAGCTTAGAATGTATAACACGGCATAATACTTTAATATTTGTGTTCTTGTTTGCTGGGTATCAGGTATTTTACAGAAATAATTACACTCTCTTTGTTGTGTTCCTATCCAGCGTTGTCAACTTTGGCTTTATGCAATATTATTTGTGCTTTTTAAAATTTTTGTTGCGCAAAAAATTTGAGTCAGTGCTCGATGTGATTTCTCAAATTCTTTAGTGCATTCTTTTTCTTATCGAAGTAAAAATACTAAATTCAAATAAAGAACAATTTTTGCAAGGTAAATTTCTTACGAAACAACGCAACAAAAATGAGAAGAAAATTCAAAATTTTAAACTTTACGCATATTCTTAAAAATCAAAAGTTTTTTCCTGTTTTGATGTTTTTTGAATCTTAAAGTTGACAACACTTGTGATGTAATAAAACCTCTCACTTCACGATGAGAAGTAGATTTTTATACATAAAAAGCAGGGATGGAAAGGTTAATATCTGACTTTGAATACAATTTATGGTAATAATTATTCATACTCTCAAATCTCACTTTGTGAACACAAATTCGATTTCAAAATAAAGTTTTAAAAATGTTTCAATGAATGTTCCATTATGTGGTCCAGAACATAAAAACATTTACAGGTTTTTTCTGGCATTAATTTATTTGGGTCAGATAGGCTGTCATCACTACCTGTATAAGAGCACCCTTTTTAATGATGGATTTTCCCTGGAAATTTGTGTTTTTTTTTCAATAATTAAGGTCAAAATTCTTACAGATTTTTTCCTAACAAAAAGCAATGTAAATACATATGTAATTATATAAATAGTAAATCAAAATAAAAAATACATTGTTAAATACATATATATTGCCAGTATCAATTCAACTAAATTTTCACTTTTATTTTCTTTAATTTTTACTTATCTTTTTCTGCTTTTATATCAAAATAATTTTTTTTAAGTTGATAAGCCATACAAATATTAGTTGCGTTTCTTAATACTAAAAATAAATAATAAATATAAGTAGATTTATTTTTATTTAAAGAAAACATTTTATTATTATGTGTTAGCTCGTTGCTTATTTATATTAATAAGCAATATAAATTATGTTATATATATTTACTATACAAATAGTTCCAGCCCTGACCAATTTTCTTTTTGTTTGATAAAAAAAATGAAAGAGCAGAATAAAGCACTTTTACTTGTGTTTTACTTGTTTTTTTGTTCAAAAGTACTTATAAGTATGTCGCAATACTTATAAGTATTTTGCCAATACTTATAAGTAATTTGTTTTCGCACATGTATATCCGAATAATACGTATGTATAGAGAGTATTTTTGAAAATAAGTAATAAATATACTCGTAACCGTAGCAATTCATGCATGTACGAGTAGCTATTTTCTGTGATAAATGCATGGTTATACTTATAACCGAAAAAGATAAGTAATTATTCGAGTTATTTTTTTTTCGGATAACCGAAGTCAGACTCTGGTACATACATGTGTTTGTGTGTATGTAGGTATGTGCAACAAAAATGAAAAAGTAAAAGAAAAACCAAAATAGTAGTCGTAAGTCTTAAACACAATCACCCTGCTGAGTCTTTTGGGAATGTAAGCAGTTAAAACTTAACATTGCCATAAAAATACTTTTAATATTGTAAAAAAAAACGTTCTACATAGTTGGTTGATGGTAAAGAGTTTGTTGCTACACTTGGAAAAACAAATAAGAACAACTATGATATTTCAAAATGTATATTTTAAGTATTTAATAATGTTTCCTTTTTCTATTTCTTGTATTAAATTAAATCTCTTACTTCTGCAAGACAATAATTTCTGTAAGTGTCTAAAAGACTTATTGCATGCTGTGTGTGTATGTGTAAGTCCTCTTCTGCTATTAAAGGCTTGTATATTGTTCGTTTTGTGCCTTTCAGTTTTCAATGTTTTTCTATTTATTATAATGTTGCCATCATTACTACACATTTCTTTGCCAGAATTTTGCTGGTCAACCACAAAAATATCAAAAAATAAAAAAGTTGCAATCGCATTAGACAGTTAAATTAAACTTAACAAATCAAGGCTTTATTTTCAATACATTCACCACTTGTTTAATATTTTTTGTATGTTTCTGTGTCTGTTTTTTTTTTTTTTTCTTCTTTAAATGTGTGCATTCTTTGTGAGTTGTGGGCTTAGAAAATCATCCAAAATCTTATTGTAACTTTTACACACACTGCAGCATGTAATGCGAACCGAGCAAAAAAGAAAGAGTAAAAAAGAAGCCATACGATACAAGGGCCTGTTTCTAAATCCATTAGTGCCCTGCATTTCACCATCAACAATTGATCCGCTTTTTTTCTAAAACTAAAACATTAATAATTCCCGCTTTTTTCCTTTAATGTTTAAAAATTGACTGTTGCTTATTTCGTAGGGTATAAAAGAAGCATCCCACTTTAAAACTACCATAAAAATATGCTTCTAATGGCCCTATATTACAACTTGCCTTTAGTTAGTTAAAGGTAGGATTTTTTGTGCCCTATAAATAGCTTCGTGTTATTACAGATTCCATTTTTTCTTGTTATTACATATTATTAATAAAAATTGTATTTAATAGATGAAAAAATAATAAATGACAGGTTTATAATGCAAACCCATTTATCAGTCCGACAAAATCCTGCCTTTAACTAACGGTAAGCTGTAATAATGGCCCTAAATCGTTTTTCTTTGTCGGATTTAAATCACCAATGGTTTACTTATTATTTGAAGTTTTTTTAGGTAAAAATATTCACAATATTTTTTGATACAGTTTTGATGTACATGAATATATGTACGTATGTTAATAGATCACTCTTTTTATACCCTTCACCTGTGGTGCAAAAGGGTATATATAGGTTTGTCATTCCGTTTGTAATTTCTACAATTTTCATTTCCGACCCCATAAAGTATATATTTTCTGAAAGCTTATGAATAGAGGAGTCGATTAAGCCCTGACCGTCTGTCCGTCTGTCCGTCTGCCCGTCTGTCCGTGTGTTGGTTGAAATCAACTTTTAGAAGCAACTATATGCTCCTCAGATCTGTATATGGTATCAATCTCTTGGAAATATCCAGGAATGAATCGCTATTGAAATTCAGCACAATCGCCCCATAACTTTCTGATATATGAGCAAAAAACCACGACCACCTCGTTTTTTTCACAATTACAACAACAACATACATACATAGATACATGTAAAAAACATACCAAACAAAAAAAATTAAAAAAAAAAAAAAATATTAAAAATAAGAAAAAAATAATAAAAAAAAACTACAAAAAAAAAATTTTAAAAAATTTAAAAAAAAATTTAAAAAAATTTTTTGAAAATTTTTCTAAAAAAATTTTTTAAAAAAATTTAAAAAAAATATAAAAAAAAATAATAAAATATAAATAATATATTAAATAAATTAAAATAAAATTTTTTTGGCTCAGCTGGGATTCGATGCCACATTTATTCTAACGTGTACGTATTTTATATGGGATGAATGGTGATACAAACAATTGTTATTGCATGACTACACGTTGTGAAGGGTATATAAGATTCGGCACGGCCGAATATAGCACTGTTACTTGTTTTAAATACCCTTCACACAGTGAAAAAGGGTCTATAAAGATTTGTCATTCCGTGTGAAATTTCTACAATTTTCATTTCCGACCCCATAAAGTATATATTTTCTGAAAGCTTATGAATAAGCTCTGTCAGTCTGTCCGTCTGACCGTCTGTCCGTGTGTATGTTGAAATCAACTTTTTGAAGCCCCCCGACATCGCTTGGACTCGGTTGAGGTATTAAAATATCAGAAATATTCGGGAGTAGATCGGTATTGCAAATCAGAAACATCGGTACATAAACAACTGAGATATGAGCAAAAACCCACGACCACCTCGATTTTTTTTTCACAAAAAAAAAAAACATTACAACAACAACATACATACATACAAACGTGTATACTGGTTAGAGTAAACGTGGCATCGAATCTCAGCTAAGCCAAAAAAAAAGATTTTTTATATTTTTTTTTTTTAAATTTTTTTTTATTTTTATTTTTTTTTTTTTTTTTATTTTTTATATTATTTATATTTTAATTATTATTTGTTTTAATTTTTTTATATTCTTTTTGTTTCATATATATTATTTATATTTTAATTATTTTTTTCTTACATTTTTTTTTTAATTTTTTTTTTTAGATTTTTTTTTTTAATTTTTTTTTTATTTTTTTTTACATACATACGTAAATTTATAATTTTACAATGGGATGTTGTTATATATGTATGTTTTTTATATGTATGAATGTACGTATTTCATATGGGATGAATGGTGATACAAACTACTGTTATTGCATGACTACACGTTGTGAAGGGTATATAAGATTCGGCACGGCCGAATATAGCACTCTTACTTGTTTAAAGTGTATGTCAGTTTTATGTCAGTGAACATCCATAATAACTTCCGTTAATTCGACGGTTTATTTATTTAAAAGAAAGTGTAGGCGCTTAAAAAAGTCACCCATTTAAATTTAGGACCTGTTGACGGGTGGATCTAATGCTGTGTATCACAATTTTTAAGTTTTCCCTTTATTTCTCGATAAAATACTTCAAAAGGATTTTCTTGAATTTCAACTTCTTTTAATTTGAATTCGAATTCATACACATTTTTATACCCGCCACCAAAAAAATGTTGTGGGTATATTCATTTTGTCATTCCGTTTATACAACATCAAAATATCCAATTTAGACCCCATAAATCTGAATCGGGGTTTTATTTTGTGACTATCTAGCTATGTCCGTCCGTCTTTCCGTCTGTTGAAAGCACGATAGAGGTGGAACAAAAAAAGCTAGGGGGCTCAAAATTTTGCCAGAATATTTCTTAAACACAAGGTTTGTTTGGTATTGAAATGGGCTAAATCGGAATATTAGAAAGAGAGTTATAGCTCGTAGTGCAAGAGTAAATCAAAAAATCAATGTCCTTCCAACATCGAATAAAATGCAATTGTGTCCAAACGCATTAACGTAAGAGTCGTGAAACTTCGAATATATATTTCCTGAGTAAAAGAAGTGTTTTTCCTGAAAATTGCTTAAATCTATGCATTAGGAAAGGAGTTATAGATCAAAACATACGAAAATTTATACCGCACAGTGTATTTTTCGGTATATTCAAAATTTTAAACGTAATAAAACTGACAAAATTTGATGTATTAATCATGAAATTTGCAACCATTGCATTTTGTTTAAGGGCTTTGTACTAACAGAAAAGAAATATGACATGCCCACTTTTATGCCCACCTACCATATAACGCTTTATCTCAAAATCACCTTATTTCTCTATCTAAGAATAAAGATTTTGGAAGAATAAAGGACTCTATTATTAAAATATCTGGGTTGAACTTATTAGCGGAAACTTCTTCGACACGCCTACTATAACGCCCACTTTTCACGTAATCTACTGTTAATGAAATTTAAAAGATCATAAAACCGATAAAATTAAAGGTATGATGATGAAATTGCATACATATAGTCTATGTCATTGTTGTGCTAGAAAATGAAGATGACACGCCCACTTTAACGCCTACCTCCCATATAACGCTTTATCTTAAATTCATATAATTTCTCTATGGACAAAGTTTTTGGAAGAATAAAGGACTTTATTGAAATATCTAAGTTGTATTTATTAGCAGACATTTTATTGACACGCCTAATCTAACGCCCACTTTCATTGAAAGGCTAAATTTACGAAAATATTTTATTAGCGTGTCGAAGATATACAAAGAAAGTGATACATGTTTAAGTTTATTCAACATATCTCTGTTAGTTTTAACAAAGCACGTGCAGTCCTTGGATTCATAAAACGCTGGGCGAAGGAGTTTAAGGACCCATATACATGCAAAGAAACAACTATATACTTCTCTGGTCAGGCCTATTCTTGAGTATGGTTCAATAATTTGGGATCCAACGTATAATGTTTACAACAATGGCATTGAATCTGTTATTTTGTCTTCGTGGCTAACAGTGGATTTCGTTAAACCGGCCGCCTTATACTAGTAGACTTGCTCTTATAAAGCTGCCAACGCTAAAAAGTCAAAGAACGATGCTAAATGTCACGTTTGTTCTCAACGTAACAAAGGGAAATGTAAGCTCTGATTTTTTGATTTCCAATATCTCTTTTAATGTACCATCTCGTTCTACACGTTATTTTTATCCACTATCTGTCAAAGTTTTCAGAAGAAATTATGCCAACTCTGATCCGTTTTTAAGAAATTTAACAGAATTTAATACACTTGTTGACTTTTCTTTAAACGTTAATATTGTAAAATCTAAAATAATTTTTATCTCGAATAACTAAAAGTATGTAACTAATTTGTACTGTCTAAAAGTCTGCAAGGATCTTGAATCCATTGACTTAAATAAATAAATAAAAAAAAATAATAATAAGATTATTCCGTAGCGATTACTGCTAAAGGCAAAATAATAAATTCTGTGTTATAAAAGTACATTAAATTGATGGTGGGTATAAAAAATTCAGAACAGCCGAATATAGTGGTCTTACTTGTTTTAAATATTTCTACTTAGCAAAAGCACCATTAAAGAGTATTGATTTCTATCAATCGGGGTGTTAGCAATTGGGGTGTTCACAAAAAAGTCTAGCATGTTGTATTGTCATAATTCTCCAAAAATTTTAAATAGTTCTAATACGACATGATATCATGATATCAATTACCCATGGTAAGGTAGGTAAGGCTGGTGCAAAGTTACCCTCACACCTTCACTCGGAGACCATTACGGTCCATTGTGATAGTACCCATACTGCATTTAAAAAAAATACAATAAAACATTTTATTATATTCAGTTCCAACTTGAGATCCTACTAAAGCCAACCAGTACAACATTTTTTTTTGTAGATTTGTGTTTTTTATTTAGAAATTATTGCTAGATATATGTACATACATACACATACATGCATGCATATAAATTTGGGCAATACTTGTGCAAGTTGCCAGAAAACATGCAACAGGAGAAAATATTAGCATGTCAAAGTAAAAATAAAGTTGGCCATAATTTGTGTGGAAACTACTAATGCTTGCCACAATAGACAGCGACTTAAACACACAATAGCGAATAAGATGTTTTACTCCTCAAAGCACTTTAGAGATATTTTTTTAATTTCTCACACTCACCCACTCGGTTATTAAACATTAGGGTAGTCCTTAATGTACACAAAGAAAACAATTACAATCAAGTCAATTACATTTAGGCCGCAAATACGTATATGTTTTTGTAACCTCAAATTCACATTGCCATTGGTATCTCACAGTTAAATCGCGAATTAAATCAAATTTATCTCTGGGCTAGTGCAAGTGGCCTCTGTTTGAACCCTAAAAAATCTAAATGTGCAAAAAACGTATAAATCCGTTTATTTCTGGGGATATCGTTTTAAATGGTGAGAAAATTGAAATCGTTAATACAGCGAAAAATCTAGGTACAATTAACTCAAAAGATTAACGATTAACAAGCCACAGAATTATAAACGCAATTTTTTGTGGTTTATATAAATAAATTTTTTTATATTAATTTCTTTTAAGCATTACTTCTTGGTAGTTTTTGGATAAAGTGGTATTTTAAATGCTTTGGTCGCTAGATATTAAACTTCAAAGTTTAATTACACGTCACTATGAATAATACTCTTAAACTGCAGCTTATGTGGAGTTGTTGGTCTTCCATTGGGGAGGCATGTGTTGGAGATTGTGATATATTTGGTAAATGGTTACATAGTTCTAATAGATGCTAAAATAGGCGAGTAGAAGTGTGATACATGAGAAATATGGAAATTGAGTGAATATGATGTAATGCGTTTCACACGTGGTCACTCGGCACAAACTTCACATCTAAAGTTACCATCGGGACTGTTTCTTTATTGATCGTGGATGGGACAGTGGCCTCGATGGTGCCTCCCTCTCGTTTCCAATAGAGTTGTCGAGAAAATGGAGTGTGAGTGGAGTGATACATTGTGCAAATGAACACTCGGTTCATACTTCTATCCTTTGGCAGTTATAATTTAAGCTACGGGTACATCTTGTGAGTAGTAATCGGATAGCGTCGATACAAATTGTCTGCCGTGTATTCTATCAACCCGCATACAAAAACTAATAATCTATCTACCCTTCCCTAGTTTCCCTTTACCCGATTATTAATTGTTTTCCACCCTCTATCTACTTGTTGGGTAAATGTGAGGGGAAGCGAAAACCTGGGCCGAATTACGGCATTCGAACGTGATCGAAATTGTAAAATTCTTATTAGAATCTCTATACCTAAAGCAGAGCGAACTCGATCGTTCGAGTAAAATTGCGATCGTGATCGAATGCCGTAATTCGGCCCCTGAGTGGCTAATCAGTGGTTAAAGAATACGTAAAAGAATATGTAAGCATGTAAAAGAATCCCGCACCCACTGCTGTTTCGTCTGAAGACGTCCACCAAAAACCCAGGGCATTTTCTAGGAACCAAGTCACCATACTCATCATCAATAATTTTGAATCGATATGCTAAGTGTCAAGCAGAAATTATCGCATACCTTACTTAGATTAACCGCTACTTTATAGGAAAGCGCAATCAGTTTCTCTTGTGCCTGCGACTACTGCACACAAACGGCAATATTCTGAAGTTCAGTCAGTCTATTTCTCAATTGTAGTGCAAAAAGTAAAGTCCCATGAAAGGCGAGTCGTTAATAGGCCTTACAATGAGGTTACCTTAACTGGGGGCTGTCATCAACGGCAATACAAGCAGAAATGTGGTTTGATTATTAAAAATAATGATGGGAGTGTATTGGACGATCCTTAGGGTTCTCGGAACCAATTCAGGATAGGTAGTTTAATACTGTTTAGGACAACTTTCCTCGTAACGTTTGATAAACCATTATAATTATTATTATTTTTTCCTCTTTACTACTAACCTTCTTTCTCTCTTTTCTGTAATCTTTTACAGGTATCAAAATAAAATCAAAGAAATGGACTCAGATAAGCTGCCTGTTCGAACTAACCTAAGCTTCAACTACATTATTAGGTTAGGTTGAAAAGGAGGGGCACTAAAAGCCCAAACCCATGACAGGTATACACTTATGCCCTGTTGGCATGTTGTGCGCTCCATGTGGGAAACCGGAATTCCCAATTTAAAACCATAATCATAATTTCCCATAAATGAATATCGGACTAGTTCAAGAGCTCAGTCTTCTCAATGTAATTCCTTATGGATCTCCAGTTTGAGTTCCCCAGGTACTTCAAATTCGGCATAGTATCCACTCGCGTCTAATATGCCCAAACGCAGGACAATGACAGAGATAGTGTATCAACAGGCGACTCTACGGCTGCCAATATAAAGACTGACAAATAAAATGGACAGTTGCGAGTTACCAGTGACCATCTGTGGTACCCTTGTGACAACTATCAATCCTACTGAGGTTCAAACCACAAATTTATACTTCAACTGATTTTGTATTTGCATTTACAATGCAGAAGTGCAATCGTTAACTTGCTATCACTGCACTGTACGAATATATACTTGTACTCTAGAGCATATAGAACAATATTGAAAAGTGTGGGTAATAGAAATGACGACAGTGAATGTTTTTTCTTTATTCACAATATGCTATAACGATGATTAGAACTTCTACGAATAACACGAGTTATTCGAGTTTTATGAGTTTTTTTTATCAACACTATTGCACTTTAGCCGTAGTAAACAAGTAAAATAAAACTTTATACATCAACACATTTGTTTACCAGATAAAAAGTTTTAAAAATAAAAAAGCTAGAGAAACTATTAAGAATTTTTTGATTTAAGACTTTTACTAGCAAAAACTTTGGAAGTATTTATGAAACAAAGTCCAGCCGTTAAAAAACTATTATTCAATTTAAAGGAATTATTTTAAGCATTTTTTTTAAATAAGTGTGTGATTGCGTTTTCCGCAAAATATACATGAACCTTAAAAGGATATAATGAAAAGTTTTATGAAAATAGACAACTCTGCTCTATATGCATATAATTAAAATTCAAATACATATTGTAGATATAAAGATTCTCACGATTTCTAAAGGCAGGACATAAGGTAAATAATATTCATTTAAATAAAAAAAAACAACTTGAATTTCTGGAAAAACTGCTTCTTTTTTTATTTCAATCCATTACGAGCAACTGTTGGACAGGCGTTTACTTCATTTGCAACATAAACACATATCTTTTAAGAAATAAATGAATCCTTGCACAACAATTTAATGCACACAAGCTCTAATATCTGTTGGTCACTATCTGTAAGAAAGAATAAAATAAAAGGCAACCCTTGGGTCGTTTCAATTTAAATGACCAGCATAAAAGTAACCCTCTTCAAGAAATGGTTACTTTTAGGTTTGGGCGCATCAATCATTTAAAGTTCGAAACATCCCCTAAATTATTATATGCGATATTAAGAATATTTTTAAATGACGTACAATATTTGCAAGTACCTACAGAGTGTTTTCTTTTTTTTTTTATTTAAATTCGTTTCTTAAGAGTCTATGTGCTCACAAATAAAATGTGTCTCTTTAATTCAAGTAAATTCTTAAAAAAAAATAATCACAAAATTAAAAAAAAATTTTCAGTAGATTTCCTGTTTCATAAACATAACGGATCTAAAATGTTCAAACATTTTGTGTCCTTTGAAATCATCATAATTTTAGTTGTGACTTTTAATTCTAATTAGAATAAAACTTGTATGCTATAATATAAGTAATACATACAAACTAGGCTATTTATGTGTTAAAACATAAAGTTAAACAATCTTATTATCTACTGCATATTTGCTAAGCGTATTTATCCTGGTCCTCCGTGGACTTCTAAGAATCTAATACAAAGCATTTGGTACTACGCTCGCTTATGGTAAATACTATGTTGCCCGTGCTGAATATAATCTACTGAACTCAAAATTATATTCTTACTAGCCAAGCCCGGCGTCACTTGTTACGCCCCTTAATGAATATAAATGCATTTTGATTTTTTATTGAATATATTAAAAATAATAATTTATTGATTTTAATTGTAATGCAAGTAAGTATACAATATTTTTGATTTTTCCATTTGCTGTAAAAACTAAAAAAATTTTTAGTGTTCCCACTCTGGAGCATGCGACGTACACCCGGCCATGTGAAAAGCATGGATTTTCCAAATTCAATCCTGCAACACGCAGAGATTGTCCTTGTGCTGTGTTGATAGTAATAGCGAAGGCAAGGCGAACTGGAAACTGCAGTCGCTTGAAGTTGAAAGGCATATCTGTGGGAACCATTGGAATGCGTGGAAATAGCTAAAAATAATAATGGGGGTGGCACTGCCCACTTTTCTAATCACGAAACTGAATTGTCATGACAGCTCAATATGTGTTCAAAGTATCAGAAAAATCGGTGAAGTTCAAGTAGCCGAAAATGATCATTTATTTCTTATGGGCGTGGCCATGCCCACTTTTCTAATTGCGAAATTATATAGTCATGACAGCTCAATATGTGTGCAAAGTTTCACAAAAATCGGTCCTTATTTTTTATGGGTGTGGCACTTTCCACTTTTCTAATCACGAAATTGTAAAGTCATGATAGCTCAATATGTGTTTCACAAAAATCGTTAGTTTCACAAAAATCTGTCCTTATTTTTTATGGGCGTGGCACTTTCCACTTTTCTAATCACGAAATTGTAAAGTCATGATAGCTCAATATGTGTGCAAAGTTTCAGAAAAATCGGTCCAGTGCAAGTACCTCAAAATTATAACTTTTTTATGGGCGTGGCCCCGCCCCCTTTTCTTGTCAGGAAATTATTTAGTCATAAAAGCTCGTTATGTGTACAAAGTTTCAGAAAAATCGGTCCAGCGCAAGTAGCTAAAAATTATAACTAATTTTTTATGGGCGTGGCCCCGCCCACTTTTTCCACTCATAAGCACTCCCTGGTATGTGTACAACAACTTGCCACAGTTTGAGTCCGATCGGTTTTACAGTTTCGGAGTCTATAGCTAACACACACACACACAGAGTTTCACTTTTATATATATAGACTAGAAAAGCCTTAATGAATAAAAATGCATTCTAAATTTAAATATAATATCAAGTACAAAAAGCTAAAAAAAAAAAAAATTTTATGGGCGTGGCACTGCCCACTTTTCTAATCAAGAAATTGTATAGTCATGACAACTTAATATGTGTGCAAAGTTTCACAAAAATCGGTCCAGAGCAAGTACCTCAAAATTATAAATTTTTTTATGGGCGTGGCCCCGCCCCCTTTTCTGGTCACGAAATTGTATAATCATGAGAACACAATATGTGTGTCAAAAGTTTCAAGAAAATCGATCTAATGCAAGTAGCTAAAATTGATAACTAATTTTTTATGGGCGTGGCCCCGCCCACTTTTCTAATCACGAAAGTGTAAAGTCATGACAGCTCAATATGTGTGCAAAGTTTCAGAAAAATCGGTCCAGTTCAAGTACCTCAAAATTATAATTTTTTTTTATGGGCGTGGCCCTGCCCACTTTTTTAATCACAAGATTATAGAGTCATAACAGCTTAATATGCATGCAAAGTTTCAGAATAATCAGTCCAGTGCAAGTACCTCAAAATCATAACTTTTTTATGGGCGTGGCCCCGCCCACTTTTCTTATCACGAAATTATAAAGTCATGACAGCTTAATATGTGTGCAAAGTTTTAGAAAAATCAGTCCAGTGCAAGTACCCCAAAAGTAAAACTTTTTATGGGCGTGGCCCCGCCCACTTTTCTAATCACGAAATTATTTAGTCATGAGAGCTCGATATGTGTGCAAAGTTTCAGAAAAATCGGTCAGGTGCAAGTAGCTTAAAATGATAACTATTTTTTTTATGGGCGTGGCCCCGCCCACTTTTTTCCAACCATAAACACTCCCTGGTATGTGTACAACAACTTACCAAAGTTTGAGCCTGATCGGTTTTACAGTTTCGGAGTCTATAGGTAACACACACACACACACAGAGTTTCACTTTTATCTATATAGATATAGATTATCTTACTAAAATGAAGTTAAATTTTAGACGTGATCCAAAATTATTCTATAAGTTCGTAAACTCTAAAAGAAAATCTTCTGGCTGCCCAAATGTGATGAAATACTTGAATAAAGAAACTACTAATGATTCAACTATTAGTAATATGTTTGCTGATTTTTTTGCAATCACATGTTCTGATCAACTTTATGATTCTAAAATTACATATCCGTATCCTATTGCTGAACATCAGTTAATTTTTATTTTTCCTTATAAATACTTCACTACCACATTGTTACCTTGATAAAAGGTATACAGTGGACCTGATTGTGTCCCATCTTGTATTTTAACAAACTGTGCACACTTCTTGGCACACTCCTTGCCTGCTCCCTTATCAATTATCTTTAATGCGTCAATAAAATATGGGTACTTTCCCCAATCTTGGAATTATTAAAATTAGGGGATAAATCAAATATTATGAACTACAGAGGTATTGCAAAATTAAGTGTTATACCTAAGGTAAGTTAGGTTAGGTTGAAAAGGAGGGGCACTTACAAGCCCAAACCCACACTTATGATCAATTGGCATGTTGTGCGCTCCATATAAATAGAATAGTTAGAAAAGAAAGAGAATAGAAGAGAAAGAGAAGCAGACCAGTCCAGAGTCTGTGGCGGGAATCGAACCCGCAACCCCCAAACTAGGAGACCAGCTCACTACTGACTAATCCACCGGGGCACCCGTGCAATACCTAAACTCCTAAATACCTAAATTTTTATCTAATTTCCTTACTTAAGAGGCATCATCATTATTGTCTCCGAATCAGCATGGTTTCAGAAAAGGTTGCTCAGCAATGACAAACATTTTGCAATTAACTTTGATAGGTGAAGAATTTACTAGTGTTTAACGTACTGATGTTATATATACAGACTTTAGCAAAGCATTTAACAAGGTCAACCATGACCTCTTTCTTTTTAAGCTAAAATCAATGGGTTTTACTGAACGTACTTGCAGTTGGATAAAAACGTATCTCTCTGGTAGAACACAAAACGCATGTTTCAAGAATAATATGTCCAAGAAAATTATAATTAATTCTGGAGTTCCTCAAGGGATTCACCTAGGCCCACACTCTTCTTTTCCATGTCAATAAATGATCTACCAGCTGCAATAAGACTCTGTTATATCCTTTTGTATGCTGACGATGTAAAAATTTTTCTCAGCAGTAAGGTCAACAAATTTTGTACGCAATAAATCAATTGTGGCATGAGATGTGTGACAAGTTGCACCATTATGTTGAAACCAAACTTCGTTCATTTCAACACCATAAAGAGCGGGCAGCATGAAATCGGTTATTATGGTCCGATAGATGTCTCCATTGACCGTAATGTTTGCACCTTCCTCCGCTCCACAAGCTGCACCAAACTCGCAGTCACTCGTAATGGATGCATGAGCTTCTGTAAGACCACGTTATAGTTTCCTGAGCTTCAAATACGTACCCACCAAGATGAAGATGAGCTTCATCTGAAAAAATGTTTTTTTTTTCAAATTTCAAACCAATTGTCTTTGTTTTGGAAATATATATCCAATAAATCCCAACTCGGTTTTAGCGTAAATCGATTCATATCGTTTAGCGGAGATAATATATTAAATTTTGTGACATAATAGAATGTCACACTAGTTCAAATTTAAACCGATAGATGGCCCACCATTTTGTATGTATGTAGATAAATATTTTTGCATTAAAATCAATTTTCGAAAAAAAAAACTTGTCCTTGACTGCACGGGGATGTTGTATTTCATATAACAACGGGTGCCCCGGTCGACAAGTCAGTAGTGTGCTGTTCTGCTAATTTTGCGTATTGCGGGTTCAATTCCCGCCAGAGACTCTGGACTTGTCAGCTTCTCTTCTCTTTTCTATTCTATTTTTACTTTTCTATTCAGGTATCTTAAAGGGATCAATGTAATGGATCCAAGTAAGCTGCACAACTAACTGCCTGTTCTATCTACCTACCTACCTACCTTCAAATAACAACACTGATTTTGTTCCAATTCAATAAATATTTGCACATGTGTAGTAACCCTCGTACACACATATAATATGCATATTTATTCTATTTATTAAAAACGTCTTTTAATTTAATCCGAATTGCATTGGTTTTTTCATTGTTGTTTGTTAATGTTTCTCTTACATCTGTCATTGTGTCAATTTAGAATGAAAATGTAAACAGAACAAAATATCCAAACAACTGCCAAATAATTTTATGCATTTACATTTACAGGCACATATTCGTATGAACACATAAAAGCAAACATTAGTATGTGCAAGCAGATAGATACAGATATTCATTTCAACAAAGATATCTAGCCAATGAAGTGGGACAAGCTTTTGTTAAGTGGAAGTTTCTACTGCCAGGCAATTATGTCATTTCTACAACAGTGACAAGCAACAGTCGTTTTGCCATTGCAATTGTATAATATTATTGGCATTGTATTCACAGTTCTGGTCGTTTTATGTCAAATGCATGAAACTTAAAAATAAAACAAAAAACGAATTTGGCCCAAGGATTAACAACAACACAAACTAACAAACAAACAATACACAATAACAAAGAGAAGGAGAAAGATAAGAAACTTTAACTAACTATGTATGTATGTAGAGCAAACATGTTAGGAGAAATCAAAGCGTCGGTGTTGCTTTAAAACAAACAAAAAAAATCTAATAAGCCCGTAACTAGGATTAGAATATTTAGGACAATAAGAACAACATACTTCCTTAAGCAGTCTCTGGATGAAATGTCCAAATGTAACTACAGTCAAAGCTCGGTTTAACGACGGATATATTGTCAGGCCATTTCGTTATATCGAACAATTCGTTATATGGAAAAGATTTATTTTATAGTAATTTTACTGGTTTAACATAAAAAGATCAAATTATGTTAATTAATATTTATTTTTGCAATATTAAATTTTCAAAACTAAAAAAATAAATAAGTTTTGTACGTGTTTACTTTATTTTGTACTCCTTATTTTTTAAAATTAACATAAGAAATACAGAAATAAGTTGAAAATATACATTTGTACATATATGCCCCAGTTTGAATTCAGTTTATTAAATCGTCCATAATGAAAAATATCTTAGTTGAAAAGCATAAAAAGGTTAAAATGATAAAAATGTTAAAAAAGTGTTTAAAAATAGCTTGCGTTTGAAAAAACTGAACTCAAGAGTCTTATTCCGCGTCTCATGTACACAAATTCTTCTTGTTGCATCATCTGTGGCAGTCGTCAAACTCCAAATTACCGGGATACAATATTTTACTCCAGAACTTTGCTAATGTTTCTTGCTTTAAATTATGCCAAACCAAAGCAATCATGGCTGTTGCATCATAAAGAGTAAAAGGTTTAAAAAAACACAATTTTCTGCTTCAGATGTCACCATTTTGGCTAGAAGACTATTCCTAAATTGTAATTTTACTAAAGGAATAGCATTTTGCTCCATTGGTTGGATAAGAGGTGTCACGTTTGTAGGCATATAAATTGTCCATATTTTTCAATCGTTTGTCAATTTAACCAGCTTTTCTGGAGGAGGGTGACCTGGAGCGTTATCAAGAATTAACAGAGCCTTCATTGCAGATTATTCGATCTAAAAAAGTTTTCACCTTAAAACTTTGTTTCGAAATGAGCGCGGCTTTTTAGCCTTTCCAATAAGAAGAGATTTATTTTTTTTTTGTGCATGAAGCATTTGCACAGAGTAGTAAGGTAACTCTTTTTTTTTTTTTTTTTGATATTTTCCTTTCTGGAGCTGAAATTTCCCCAGCATGTTCTAATGCTTTGTTAGGAATCATTTTCCAATAAAGTCCTGTTTCGTCACCATTGAAAATTACACCATGAGTTAAATGGTTCTTTCTTAAAGGAATTTGCAATTCTTGTTTAAATGGTTCTTCTAAATCCTCTGTTGATGATAAGTTTTCATCGGATTCCTTAAGAAGTCTAATGCCGTATCTTTTTTTGAATCGATCTAACTAACCATCACCTGTGTTGAACCCTCCATTACAAAATTCGTTTTGTATGTCAATGGCTTTTCCAATTACTGGTACAAACTTCTTCCTTTGATTCAGAAACCATTCGAACAGCTTTCCCTCCATATTTGGGCACTCACCTTTTTTAAGTGATCGACGGTTCTTTTATCCATATTTGGTAGCTTCTAGATTTCACACAATTTTGTCTTTCATTTTCTTTAATGTGCACATTGAAGATTTTGGAATCCCATATTCCTGTGAAATTGCTCTAAGGTCTTCTTACAGTCATCCAAAATTTTCATTTTTTTACTTAAATAAATTCTTTTTCTGTTTCCCATTCTTATTTTACGCTGAAACTCTTAACAACCTGATAAAAAAAAGCGTACTAAAATGCTTTTGGCATCAGCGCATACGCAATTATCAAATGAGTATTTATTGAAAAACAAACGGTATTTTACCGTTTTAGCTTCTCTTTTCTATTGTTTTTTAATTACATGTAAATATTTACACACATTTTTTATTTGTTTTATTTGTAGCGTTTTACTTTTTGTTTGAGTTTTTGCCCTGCATTCGTTATATCGGGTATAAGTTTTTTGATATGTTCGCAATATAAGGTAGTCAATGTAAACATTTTGATCGTACGTTATATCGCGTTTTCGTTAAGTCGAGTATTCACTATACCGGGCTTTGACTGTAGTTTTTTTTTTGTTTGCCTTTAAACCCTACACTATTAAAAGAAGACACTGTTGTCATTTATCCAAAGCCCGATTATATTCATATGCGTGTACGCCTAATAAACAATCAGCGTCACGCACATTAAACCCGAAAAATCATTTTATATACTACATAAATATGTTCCAACTAGCCAACCAATCAACCAACCAACCAACCAACCATCCATCCAATCAACAAATATTTCACTCATTGAACAATCCATCGAACTATCTATCAATTTTAGTGTAACACACATTTGCATGTACATGTGTATGTATGTATTTATGTACAAGTAGATGTAATGCATTCATCTAGTTGACGTATACGTCCTGTTTGTACATCAATTAAATGCAAATATGGCAAAATAATCGTTCATGATTGCAGCAGCTTCTGTTGTTGAACAACAACAACAACAGCAGCAACCACAACATCTGCATACGCGAAAATCTTTTTAACTCAAATTACCAGCCAGCATCACTTGCACTTAATAGGTAGCCGCTACAAAATGTTGCACTTAAAGCAACAGGAGAGGTGTATAGATGAGAAGCATTTAGTCAAACGGAAAAAGAAAATCCATTAAGTCAATGAGTTGCATTTTATTTTTAAATGAAGTACAAGTTGAAATGAAATTTATTTATTTTTTTTTTATGATTACGATAGATGGGTATGGATACCTTTTCCATATCTTAGCCAAGACAGACAACATACACACATACACTTACATACCACTTATCATCAGCATTTTGAATGTTAAGATTTACCGACTTAAAGCGTCTTCAAATGATTTTTAATTTAATTTGAAAACGACAAAAATAAAAACTAAAACTAAAAAAAACAATAAAAATCAAATTTAATGTACCTGCTAGACATAATTTAATGAGACACAAAAATCATCGATAAAGACGCATTTGAAATAAACAATGTTTAACATTAAAATCTCATGAAAATTCTCAAATTCATAATGCCACAGGCGTCCAGTGTGACAGCCGAATTGAGAAGAAATTTTACACCAAAAATTTATTTCATACTTCTCAAATGAAAAGTTGTGTAAATGTTTGATTTCAAACAAAACTGAAACTGTTGGATTTTTGTCAAATAAGAACAAGATTTTTAAATTATTTTTTCAAAGTCATTGATATAACAGGTGGTGTTGACATTTTATCTGATTATATTATTTGTCTTAATATTTAGAACGTCCAACTCTTTTAATTTAAAAAAAAAAAAACTTTTCATATAAAGAAAGAGGTTTGAAAATTCTCTCCGAGCTGCCACCACCTTATATGATTACACCATCATCATGTTTATTAAATATGCAAATGATATGATATGATATTCAATATAAATATGAATGTGAATATGAATATGAGTTTTATCTATTTGGGGAAATCACACTAACAGTCCTCTTAGAATCGTTCTAATAAAAAGTGTTTTTTTTCTTCAACTTAATGAAGAAATTTATAATAAACTCATGCAAGTTGATAAATGTTTGCCCATTGAATGGCAACACTAACTGTGTTATTATTTACATGAGAGTCTTTAAGAGAGTTTTTCATATTCCTGTACCTCTTCCCTACTAAGTAATTACCATGATTAATTGCCAGCCATTCAGACAAGTGTGTGTGTGTTTGTGTATGATAACAATCATTTTCGTGGACTTTATCGCTGTCATAATTATCGTTGCAAATCTCTCTACATTTTTGGTCATTTTGCTACTCTGTGGAACGTTTTCTTTCGTCAGTGATGTTTTAACTAATGAGTAATTGCAAATTGTTGGTTGCAGAATGTCGATCTCTGGACAGTGAGTATTGTTTTTCAGACGAAAGACCTCAACTAACTAAGATCTGATAAATGATACAAAACAATTGTCTGCTGCAGCAAGTCATATCAGGATTATAATTATGGGTTCACTTGCCATCATAAACATGCAGTTCTGCGCCGAGATTTAGAGAAAAAAAATATATATTCTTGTTAATACGAGGGTTACTTTGGGTTAAAGAATAATGTTTTAGTGTTTTGATATTTAACTTTGTTACGTTTTATCAAGTAAATGATGCAAAACAAAACTTATAGAAATTTATCAAACAGATTAAGCAGTTTGCTTGAATAAAAGTCTTTAATACATTCGGCCAGCATATTCTAAAGTGCAATATCTAAATTAGAATCTTCTAAAGTATATTAGTTTTATATTGCCTCCAAACAAAAGTGTTGAAATAACTATTATTAAAGAAATTTTCTTAAACGGAAACTGAACAGGGACATGTCCTCTTAAGACACAACTGCAGATGTAAAGCAGCAAAACTTATTTAAGATTTTGAGTTTTTATAAAATTATTAAAAAAAAGAAAGAAATAGCGAATTAATTTGATTTTAATATAAAAAATATAGTGATCACATCACATGGCTTAGGCTAAATTTCAGATTTACACGCCATTTTTCTTTATTATTTCTGACGCCATCTTTGATTAACTGCATTCTACTAGTCAAGTTTTTTTTATTTTATACCCATATGTATGGGATATTTCCGCCATTTTGTTTAAGACGCCATCTTAGATTGTACACTTTTTCATAGTTAACGGAATTCTACTGGTCAAACCCTTTCTTTTGACATCAATTTTATGGCGATTGAAGGAGGTACATTTTTGAATACTAGATTCAGCCAATATTTAAATGTATTGTCCGCTATTTTGTAGTGGCGGCCATCATGGATTTTAACTTTTTTAATAGTGAACTAATGAACTTAAAAGTGAACTATTTATTGAATACTCAAGTTATTTTTTTAATTACTGAACTTTTTTATTCGTAAAATTTTTTGAAACTTATTTTTCTGATTAATTTTTTTTTTTTAGAAAAATAAAAAGTACAGTAAGAATATATGAGAGATATATTTTCTATCTCACCCACCCATAACATTTTCAGCTTCAATTCTTATCTTCTTAAAGACACTAATTTTGAAATTCTAGCTTCATAAACTAGAAAATACAAAAAGAACCAAACCAATTTAAAAAAGGATGCTTTTTGGTCGCCCATACCATTTTCAGTCTCACCTCGTATCAATAATCACTAATTTCGAAATTCTAGCTTCGCAAACGTTGAAAATGCAAAAAGTACCCAAAAAATAAAAAAGTACCTTTTTTGGGTTTTCCATATCAATGTATAAATTCCAAGTTTAAAATGTTCAAATATCTTTGTACCAAAATATTTTACTGGCATAATTTAAAGTGAGTAATTCTACTCTTTTTTGTATAAAAGTAATTATGTTCTAAAAAGTACCAAACTGTTTTGCCGATTTTTCCCCTTTCTACCCTGTTATGAATGTGTTTCAATTTTTACCAAATTACATAATTTTTTATTTCTAGTAAATCCCTATACAAATTTTATGCCAACTGGCCCTGTATTTAGGAAGTATACATATTTATTTATTTATTTATTTAATTTATTGTCTATAGATTATAAATCCTTACAGACTAAAGTATGTAAAATAACAAAACGAAATTAAGGTTATATATAAAATAATATTCTATACAATTCAACGATTAAAATGATATTTCTTTTAACAATTTCTTTACTTTCATTAAGGCCAATAAGGTGATAATAATTATTAAAGTTTTCACATATACGACGAAGAGGATCATTATTAGCATAGTTGGATCTATAGTATTTTAAGTCAATAAAACGGAAATTTCGAGTTGGTCTGGTTGGAACATTAAAAGATATTTTACTTAGCTAGACTTCAGAGTCGATATCGCCTTGAATTAGGCCCAGCACAAAAGAAAAACTCAGCATTGAACGACGACTTTTTAAAGTTGGTAATCTTATAAGACAGAGTCTGCTTTCGTATAAAGGTAGTAAAAACGAATTCCATCCAAGGCCACGAAGACAAAATATTAAAAACTTCTTTTGTACAGACTCGATACTATCAATATGAGTATTATAGTAAGGATCCCAAATAATCGATCCGTATTCTAGAATAGGTCGAACTAACGATGAATATAATTGTTTCGTAATATAAGGATCTAGAAATTCCTTGCACCACCTCTTCATAAATCCAAGTACACCATTTGCTTTGTTAACAATTAAAGAAATATGGTCACGAAAATTTAATTGGTGATCAAGCAAAATACCAAGATCAAGAAAATACAGAACTTTATCAACTTTACACTCATTAATGCAATAAAATAAATCCAATTTCTTAATTCTGAAAAAGGACATATGCTTACATTTTTTTTACATTCAGCTCCATTAAGTTGATTTCACACCAATTAACCAATTTGTCAATATCAGATTGAAGGAAAAGTTGATCTTCGGGATTATTAGAAGAACGAAAAATTTTGACATCATCGGCATACATCAAAACTTTAGAGTGCTGAATAACTGAAGGTAGATCGTTTATGAATAAGGTAAATAAAATAGGACCAAGGTGACTACCTTGCGGAACACCAGAAGGAACTTTGATAGCATTGGACGTAGCACTTCCATACTTAACTTGTTGAGTTCTTAAAGACAAGTATGGTCTTAACCATTTTATTGTCATATCCGTAAATCCCATTAATGACAATTTGTTAAGCAAGAGATCATGGTTTACCTTATCAAAAGCTTTACTAAAATCTGTGTAGATAGCATCAGTTTGCATATTATTTTTAAAACCATCATTTATTGTAGTTTTTCTTCCAGTGTTTTTCCCTCTGGTACCTTTTTTGTCCCCCTAAAAGTTTCCAAAAATTTCACCTGCGAATTTGAAAAAAGTGCCAAAATCGTATTAATATTTTTCACGAATTAACTAATACAGTTCAAATTTTTTTTCCTAGCTTTATGTGTTTGCAAGTCACATAGGGTACCTAAAAAGTACCAAATTATAGTTTTTAACCGTTTTTTCCCCCTTAGGGTTTGAAATTTCAAAAAAAGGTCAGACACCTGTCAGCTTAACTTTTTTGTAAATTACAATACCTTTTCAAGTTAATTTGTATCCTTTAGACATAAGATTACTGATTTTACCCGTTTTTACACTTTTTTACCCACTTAAAGTACGAATTTTCAAAAATGTGGTGCTATACATCGAAAGAGGAACCGATTGTACAAATTGCATGTCTCGAGCCCTTTGCGTTTGAGCTGTACGATGATAAATCATTCAGTCCATCATTGGAGATACATAGTGACTCTCTCGATTGTCTGAAAAAGCCCAAAGCAGTTGTATTTTGGTGTTTATATCTCAATTAATTTCAAAAATCATTTAGGAGCTTTAGCAACTTGATATATTTAAAATATAGATATTTTTTTAAGATTATTTTTGCCTATTGGAGACCGTTTTGTCCAAAAATGTTCATAAATAATCCTAAAGGCACATCATATCTACAAAATGCCTCAAAAAAAATTAGACTGATTATGCCGCCAGCCCATATCAAATAAGGGCTTTTGATTTATTAAACGCTGGATTGGTATCGTCCCAAATTCGATAATTTTGTTTATTGACGTACCTATCGCTGAAGATGATTTTTTAATGAAACAATGCTTGGAATGTTGATCAAACAACTTTATCATTCGCGCGTATTGTTGATCGCCATATCCATTCAAAGTGAATAAACGACAGCCAATTTGACAGATGTAGCTTCAAAAACATACCCGCTATTAACCGTTAAAGTCTTTGAGCAACTACATAAGGTGTACCATTCAAAAAATACATTTTCGTCTTTTAATGTTAAATTTAGTGAATCCTTTGTATCCTAGGAAAAACCTTATTGGTGACCCTCGCATAATTACACATATTTATGTATACGTTTTCTGAAATATTTATGCATTTGTATGTATGCATTCATGTGTATTTAAAATAAAAACTATAGGGATTTTGACACTAATCATGTTACTGCCTCCTTTTCACTCATGGCTTATTTTGCTTGCCATGACTTGGTTGCTTAAGTTTAGTTTAACTTGATGGGAATGACTGAGTGTGTGATAAATATGTTTTTCTTTTTTGTTTTTAGCTTCAAGCTTTACATTATCGTAAGGAAGATGGTTTTAAGCAAGATTTCTAATTGATTTCTCTACTGTGATTCACGGAAGTGATGATAATTGTTTTCTCACTGAGCTTGTACTGAAACTGATGCAGTAAATGACACCATATTTATTGTGGTCAAAGTTATTTGTTTTTCTGTTAATAATGATACTTTAACGACTGCAAATTTGGAATGATGCCTTTTTGTTTCTTTATATTTTTTTTTTCATTTCATTCATTTGTTCTCGTATTACCCTCTCAGCAAACGTTGATAATGATCAACACACATTGCACAAATTGTATGTTGGCCAATTGTGGTGGTGCAGTATTGCAACTTGATTTAGACGTTCATTGTACATAATCGTAATTTAGTGTTTTCTTTCATTTACTTTTTCTACATGACTTTGCCAACAATTAAAGATTTAACAAATGACCGTAATCAGCAGTCGTAGCCATCGCTGTATGATGCAGTCGACAATGATTGTGATGATAGTAGTGTAAGTTGGAAGAAAATTACTAACCCGAAAAATGCATTTTTTAAACTTTATTTAAATTAAAAACATTTAAAACTTTAAGAACTTTTTATAAATCCCTAATTTATTTATTTATTTATTTATTCCAATTCCGTAATATAAAGCCACAAAGGCCAAAAAAAAGGAGAAAAGAAATGGTAAAATATGTTTATGTGTGCAAAAAATTGCTATTTTGCTTGAATATAAATTGTTCAAACACTAAAGAAAATTATAATTATAAATTCATATTTTTACGAGCATTTTATTTAAATTTATTGTCAATCATCTTATTCTGGCTTAGGTTATTAATAAAAATTGTCTCTATTTAAAACTTTATATTTGAAAAAAAAACATACAATTGTCGATATTAAAAACGTTTCTTTTAAATTGTTCGCGCAGTATATTTATAAAAAATTTCTTAAATTAAGAAATTTTTCATAAATTTTATATACATACAGTGTTGAAGTTGAATTTTCCCACTGCATCACAATAATACCAGAAGAGGGAGAATGGAATGAAGTAATTAGGGTAACAAATACTTAAGGCATCAATATTTTTACAGACGGATCGAAGATTAATACCCGAACTGGAATGGATTTCTATGACATAAGCCGGCTGGGATAATAACAATTACGGAAATCATAAAATAGATAAAGGAGGCATATACACATGTATTAGTGTAAAAGTTACCAAAAAAATTTTTTAGTAAATAAATTTTATAACCAGCTGGTTGTCAAAGTTTAAGCTAACAGTATTGAATGTTAAAAGCTGTGGTTAGGTTAGTTGGTTCTAACATCTAATATTTTATTAACTTAAACGTAATTAAGTGAACTATTTTTTTGCTGCCTATTAAAGTATAACAGTACAGTACGAGCCCATTAGACTTAACACTACAGACTAGTGCACTGGCGCAGCCAAGGTAAATTTCTTTATGTGTGTGAAGATAAATTTGAAATTTGAAACCCTAGACACAAACCTAATAAGTTAACAGAGCTATGTTAACTACTTAACAGAACTAATGTTATTACTCTAAATTTAGTTGTTTTTTATAATTAAAGATATTTTTATATAGGAATATTAAAAAAAAAAAAAAAAAAAACTGAATTTATAGAACACACCTCTGAAGCAAGCACTGATTAAAAATATTTAATATAACATTTTTTAGGTGAAAATAATAACACCTTTATAAAGAGTGATTTTTGAATAAAATATTTATGTTTTTTCGAATATACGAAGTTGGCACACAATACCACTATATGAAAAGTATAGCCAGAGGCCATTACTACCACACTATGGAAGTGGAATTCCTGAATTGATTTTGTGAAGTTTTTAAAAAATTATTGAAAATTTCTTTTTTTTCATATAAAATTTCTGTGAGGGATTTTGGTCATTGTGGGCAAATATGGAGACGGCACGCAATACCACTATATGGAAAGCATAGCCAAGGGCCATTACTACCACACTATGGATGTGGAATTCCTGAATTGATTTTGTGAAGTTTTTAAAAAATTATTGAAAATTGATATTTTTTCATATGAAATTTCTGTGAGGGATTTGGTCATTGTGGGCAAATATGGAGACGGCACGCAATACCACAATATGGAAAACATAGCCAAGGGCCATTACTACCACACTATGGATGTGGAATTCCTGAATTGATTTTGTGAAGTTTTTAAAAAATTATTGAAAATTGATATTTTTTCATATGAAATTTCTGTGAGGGATTTTGGTCATTGTGGGCAAATATGGAGACGGCACGCAATACCACTATATGGAAAGTATAGCCAAAGGCCATTGCTACCACATTATGGATGTGGAATTCCTGAATTGATTTTGTGAAGTTTTTAAAAAATTATTGAAAATTGATATTTTTTCATATGAAATTTCTGTGAGGGATTTGGTCATTGTGGGCAAATATGGAGACGGCACGCAATACCACAATATGGAAAGCATAGCCAAGGGCCATTACTACCACACTATGGATGTGGAATTCCTGAATTGATTTTGTGAAGTTTTTAAAAAATTATTGAAAATTGATATTTTTTCATATGAAATTTCTGTGAGGGATTTTGGTCATTGTGGGCAAATATGGAGACGGCACGCAATACCACTATATGGAAAGTATAGCCAAAGGCCATTGCTACCACATTATGGATGTGGAATTCCTGAATTGATTTTGTGAAGTTTTAAAAAAATTTTTGAAAATTTTATTTCTCATATGAAATTTCTGTGAGGGATTTTGGTCATTGTGGGCAAATATGGAGACGGCACGCAACACCACTATATGAAAAGTATAGCCAGAGGCCATTACTACCACACTATGGAAGTGGAATTCCTGAATTGATTTTGTGAAGTTTTTAAAAAATTATTGAAAATTGATATTTTTTCATATGAAATTTCTGTGAGGGATTTTGGTCATTGTGGGCAAATATGGAGACGGCACGCAATACCACTATATGGAAAGTATAGCCAAGGGCCATTACTACCACACTATGGATGTGGAATTCCTGAATTGATTTTGTGACGGACAGACTGACAGACTGACAGGGCTTAATCGACTCCCCTATTCATAAGCTTTCAGAAAATATATACTTTATGGGGTCGGAAACGAAAATTGTAGAAATTTCCCACGGAATGACAAACCTATATATACCCTTTTTCACTGTGTGCAGGGTATAATAATAATAATAACATGACTTAAATGTAGCATTTACACAGGAATAAAAATTATGTTCTTAATGCAAGAATTAAATTCTTGATTTAAGCCGAAATCGTGCTTAAAAATTCAAGTACGATTTATTTCTGGTTTTCTTAAAACAAGAACAAAACCGGATTGTTTTACCAAATCAAGTACAAGACTATTTAAATAAGAATTGACTTCTTACATTAAGTCTCATTTCTCTAAAATTAAAAACAAACTTAAATTTTTTAGACATTTGCTTCGATAAACACAATCCTTAAAATTTCAAGTATGTTTTTATACCCTTCACCTGTGGTGCACAAGGGTATATATAGCTTTGTCATTCCGTTTGTAATTTCTACAATTTTCATTTCCGACCCCATAAAGTATATATTTTCTGAAAGCTTATGAATAGAAGAGTCGATTAAGCCCTGACCGTCTGTCCGTCTGTTGGTTGAAATCAACTTTTAGAAACAACTATATGTTCCCCAGATCTGTGTATGGTATCAATCTCTTGGAAATATTCAGGAATGAATCGCTATTACAATTCAGCACAATCGCCCTATAACTTTCTGAGATGTGAGCAAAAAACCACGACCACCTCATTTTTTTCACAATTACAACTACAACATACATATATACTGGTTAGAGTAAACGTGGCATCGAATCCCAGCTAAGCCAAAAAAAAAATTAATTTTATATATTATTTATATTTTTATTTTTTTTTTTAATTTAAAAAAAAAAAATTTTTTTAAATTTTTTTTTAAATTTTTTTTTTTTGTAATTTCTTTTTGTTTTTAATATCTTTTTCTTTTATTTTTTTTTTTAATTTTTTTTTAGAAACATACATACATACGTAAACTCAATTATAATCTTACAATGGTATGTTTTTTACATGTATGTACGTATTTTATATGAGATGAATATTGATACAAACAATTGTTATTGCATGACTACACGATGTGAAGGGTATATAAGATTCGGTACGGCCGAATATAGCACTGTTACTTGTTTAAGTTACGTCAAGTACGGTTTCGGGCTTAAATCAAGCTAGTAATTCTTAAAATCAAATTTTTTTCGTACTTGACTCATTCATTCTAAAATCAAGAATTTTGTACTTATTTCCGTAATTACGACACCGCTACGGATTGATTTATGTACGAATTACTTGATTTGTTTTTTGAGTGTACAACTATTAGATGACGGCTTAGCAAAGCTTATTTGCTTGTATGTATTTGCAAAAACTACATTTTGGGAATATTTCAAATAATATTTAACTTTTTCAATAATAATCACTAAAATGTAAATTTTTTTAATTAATTTTCAAGTATAACTCTTCAACAATTCTTTAAGAGTTAGTGAAGTGATTTGTATAATTGCAAAAATTAAAACTAGAATTGCAATTGGAAATAAAATTTGTATACCCAGAAAACAAAAACTTGAATTTTTTATCAATCGAATGGTTCAGTTGCTGCAATCGAACTTTTCATTTGTGATTACAAAATTTCTATTGCTACAATCATAATTTATTAGGGCTGACTACATACTTATATTCCGAAACGAAATTCTGTAGATACAATCGTAAAATAATAATACCGCAACTAAACTATGCGATTTGCAACAATTTTGGTACTCACGACCGTTACTGTATCCTCTATGTAATGATTTTAAATGCCCCTCTGCGATGGAATCTATAATTAAACTTCATATTTTTGCAAACACTATTCAGAGAGTTTGACTTCTCTTCTACAAATTTTAAATAAATCAAATTAATCTAATTAGTATTTTAGACGTCACAGATACGTTATAATCTTTCTAAAAGGCCCTACTGCGCAAAGCCTAAAATTTGTTCATTTGAACCACTCTAATATAAATGTAAATATATGCGTACATCTGATTACAATTTGGTGTCTTTGTTTCTTTTTTTTTGCACTTCTACATGTTGCTATCTGAGTGAATTAATCAACAACTTCAAGTCGAACATAGATTTTATTTTCGTATGTTGTATATCTTCCAGTCCGTCCTTTGGTGCGATAACATAATAATTTATTTAAATTTGTTAACACCCAAGAGACAACAATATTTTTTTATTTATTAAACCAAACACAGGAATAATCTTACAAGGAAAAACTGTACGCATACTTTTTTTAACACTCATAAATATTTTATTGTATACAACTATAGAAAGTCAAAGATAATTAAAAACATACATTTGTAGCATATACATACGTACGTATTTATGCGAAACTACATATACGATGTAAATACATGTTGAATTTAGTAAATATACAAAATAGTTTGTAATGAAAAAAACAAGGAAAATATTTTAATTATCTGAGAAAAACTCCAAACCCTACATAAAACGAAATTGAAGTAGAGTTTATTTAATGGCAAATATTGCATGTCTAAATGAAATATGTGTGTATATGTTAAAGGTATTATATATTAAGGAATTAAATTAATCAAAATCTAAAAACAATACTTTCAAAATTTGAATTGCCTTTAAATATTGTGAATAGCACACAACCAAAGATTCCAAAGCATAACTTAAGGCGTCTGTACAGGAAGACGAAGTAAATAATGTTTGAAATATATTGGAAAAAAAGAATACACTTATACCCCGGTTTGCATCGCTAATGGGGACCGGTAAACGAGACGCAAACTGAAGCGACGCAAACCAAATCGCAGTTTTCCATACAATTGTATTAATTTTCATTAATTTCGTTCCAACACTCATGATTTTATTTAAAAATTTGTTTTTTCAATAGAAAACATATATTTTTTATTATTATTTTTGTAATAATAGTTTATATTAAAATAAAAAAAAAAATAAAAGTCCATGAAAAACACATAAAAAAACATAACAAAAATATTAAGATTAAAATTAAAAATAAGAAATTCGTAGAACATGAATTAAAAAGTAACATCTAAATCGATTACCATTTCCACGGTTGGATTTGTCAATTTTGCTGATTTTTGTATAAAGTTTGTTGGAGTCTGACAGCTTTTGTATTAAATAAATTTCCTTGTAACAATCGATAGCATCGGTCACATTTCTAGAAACTTTTAAACTACGATCTTCGTCCGGGTCATTATTGATCTTCTATCCAAATGCTAAGAAGTGACTCCATTTTTTCATTTAAGGACTTTATTATTTTTGTAAACTGTTTGTGTTGTGTCGACGTTGCGGTTTCAGACAATTTTTTTAATTTTATCAAATAGAGTTTATTGTAGAAGGGGCTAATCCGAGGTGTTTTCCAATATCGACAGTTTTCTCTCCTGATTTAAAACGCTTCAAAATAATCAGTTTTTGTTCTTAGCTTATTTGCTTTTGTTACTCATTGTTGCAAAATATTTAGGTTAAACTTTACTTCACTGAATGTACTTTGAAAGTATCAACGAATACAACTTTCACATACAAATTTACATTAGACTTAGAGGGGAAATCCCCTTTTTATATTTTTGCTTTGTACAAACATTTCCAAATTAACGGCGCATATCGAAGCACTAACGACGCAACTTCGAAGCCATACGACGCAATTAGAAGCAAAAACGACGCAACATCGAAATTACGGAAATTTAAACAAGTAACAGTGCTATATTCGGCCGTGCCGAATTTTATATACCCTTCACAACGTGTAGTCATGCAATAAAAATCATTCAATCATCTCATATAAAATACGTACATACATGTAAAAAACATACCAAAAATAAAAAAAAAATACAAAAAAAATATATTAAAAATAAAAAAAAAATAATAAAAAAATTTAAAAAAAAATTAAAAATAAATTTAAAAAAAAATTAAAAAATTAAAAAAAAATATAAAAATAATAATAAAATATAAATAATATATTAAATAAAATAAAATAAAATAAAATTTTTTTGGCTCAGCTGGAATTCGATGCCTCGTTTACTTTAACCAGTATGTATGTAGGTTGTTATTGTAATTGTGAAAAAAACGAGGTGGTCGTGGTTTTTTGCGCTTATCTCAGAAAGTTATGGGGCGATTGGGCTGAATTTCAATAGCGATTTATTCCTGGATATTTCCAAGAGATTGATGCCATATACAGATCTAAGGAACATATAGTTGCTTCTAAAAGTTGATTTCAACCAACACACGGACAGACGGTCACGGCTTAATCGACTCCTCTATTCATAAGCTTTCAGAAAATATATAGTTTATGGGGTCGGAAATGAAAATTGTAGAAATTTACTAACACTGTGCTGCACAATACTTAATACATATACGCAAGGTTTTTATTGTAGCAATTCTGTTTGATTAGAGAGAATATAATGGAATTGTTTTATAAAAAAACTTTTTTAGATAATTTTTACGATATTTATTTTCGATCCCATAAAGTATTTATGTATTTTCTGAAACCCTATGAATAGGAATTTCGATTCTGAGATGTCCCTCTGTTCGTTTAAATGTTGAAATTAATTTTTTGAACTCGCATGCTCTAGGATATACATTATATACTTCGATGGATATTCGAAGAAAGTTTTAGACAAATCATCCGATAATCGACAGAGAGATAGGAAACAAAATTAATTTATAAATTTATATACATACACTTTGTTTTAATATATGAAGTTTCTGTAGCTCGTAAATATTTGTTAGACACAGTAGTTGCACTAAATTCATAGATTTTAGTGACACCAAAGTTATTGTTATGGAAATTTTTAATAAATTTAAATAAAAACTTAGCCACAACTCCCCCAATGCGTAAGCAGGTTCCTCGTACGCCATAAAAAAAATTAATTTCCAAAATGACTAGCAAAACAAAATGTTGGATTTTATATTTGTATAAACTCCCAACACAAAACAAGCTCACACAAATTATTTTTCTATTTCACTTTCCTCAACGCCCAGTCCTATTCTATAAGGGGATAAAGTACTTGAAATTTCAAAAAATGTAAAAAAAATAAATAAATAACCAATATAAAAAGGTGAAGAATAAAAAAACGAAAGAGTACCGATTATGAAACTGTTGGTTTTGAAAATTAAAAGGATTAATGTCAAATTCAAAACTTCAACATGTTGGAGCTTCTAAATTTTGACTTCAACCAACACATGGACAGACGGAAATTGTTCAACCGACTATATGAGGGTGGAAAATTAATATTGTAGAAATCACAAACGAAATAAAAAACTGTTTTAAAAGATAGAAGCAAAGTAATGTGAGATAATACAAATCGTTTTTGTAAAGAGCATGGTGTATTTACATAAGGTTATAGCGTAAAGCAGAACGTTTTTTGGCTCTCGTTTTTATATATGGAGTTTGAAAATTCTTGGGACTGAAATCTCTTTTTTATATATGGAATTTGACAAACATTAGAACACAAACAAATAATCAGCTGTGCTGGCACCGCCACCTTTATAAATGTACCCTGGTAAAGTGTGCTTTATGTGTACGGTAAAAAAAACAAAACAGAAAAAGTGTAAAAATTTAATGTTAGGACAACATGCCAAACTCGTCGATAAAAATTCGCTGTGTAAATTCGCTGTATGAATCACAACAACGACGGAAACTTACAGCAGAGATAGTTGATGAAGTTATTTACTGTTTGTGCTAAGAAAAAATAATCAAAGAATTTCAAATACACTGCACCAGCATATTTGCTCAATCTTGTAAATATCAAATGCATTGTGATATTTATACCATCATTAGACTCTTCAAACTAAATGGCATACAAAATCATGCACACGCAAAACAAACACACAACACAAAAATCATCAAAATAAGAAATATTAAGCGTACTCACAAAGGGTAGTGCAAACGATGCAAATGATTGCAAAAATGCACAATTTTTTCAACACAACAAGAAAATGTATGCATTTGCAATTTGCTTTATTTTACTTCATGTGCACTACATTTAAAAAGCTTGAGCAAAATTGGCTGTGTATATTTGCTCAGAAGCAAATAAGCGACAACTGCTGTTTTTGACATTTTGTCATTAATTTAACGTAATAGAATACTAATATCACAAGAAACTTTTGTTAGTAACAATAAAATTAAAAAAATAGGTTTTATGAATAGAGGAGTTGATTGAGCCCTATTTGTCTGTCCGTGTGTGTGTTGAAATCAACTTTTAGAAGTCCCCTAACATCGCCTAGACCCGCGTAAGGTATTTAAATAACAGAAATATTCGGGAGTAGATCGGTATTTGAAATCAGAAAAATCGGTACATAAACATCTGAGATATGAGAAAAAAACCACGACCATCTCGTTTTTTCACAACTACAACATACAACACATACATACAAACATGGTATACTGGTCAGAGTAAACGTGGGTGGCATCAAATCCCAGCTGAGCCAAAAAAATTTTTTTTTTATTTTTTTATATTTTTTTTTTTTTATTTTTTTTTTTTTTTATTTTTTATTTTGTTTTTTTATATTTTTTTTAATTTATAATTTTACAATGGGAAGTTTTTATATATGTATGTTTTTTATATGTATGTACGTATTTCGTATGGGATGAATGGTGATACAAAACTGTTATTGCATGACTACACGTTGTGAAGGGTATATAAGATTCGGCACGGCCGAATATAGTGCTCTTACTTGTTTTTTCTAACAATGCACATTATGTTGCATTATGATTTATAGTTATTGTACTTTTAATTCGCATCCCGTGATTTGTTTATGTGACTGCGGCTAAAAAAAAAAAGCAAAAAGGCCAAAAATTGACACAAAATAAAATAATAATTTAAAACAAGTAAAAGCGCTATATTCGGCCGTGCCGAATCTTATATACCCTTCACAACGTGTAGTCATGCAATAACAGTAAATTCACGTATGTATGTTAAAAAAAACAAAAAAAAAATAAAAAATAAAAAAAAAATTTAAAAAAAAAAAATTTAAAAAAAAAATTATTATATACATATATAATATATATAAAACAAAAAAAAAATAAAAAAAAAATTAAAAAAAAAAAATAAATAAAAAATAATAATAAAAATATATATAATATATTAAATAAAAAATAAAAAAAAAATAAAAAAAAAATTAAAAAAAAAATTTTAAAAAAATTTAAAAAAAAATTTTTTTGCCTCAGCTGGAATTCGATGCCAGACGGTCAGACGGACAGACGGACAGACGGTCAGGGCTTAATCGACTCCTCTATTCATAAGCTTTCAGAAAATATATACTTTATGGGGTCGGAAATGAAAATTGTAGAAATTTCACACGGAATGACAAACCTATATATACCCTTTTTTCACTGTGTGAAGGGTATAAAAAAGACATTCGCAAACTCAAATCTAGTTGAATATTAATTGAGCAAAAGCACGCAATAAATACTTTTACAACATGTTTTTGTATGTATGTAGATCACATGTCGGTGTCCATTAGACAGTAATAAATTAATAATAAAACAAGTAACATTGCTATATTCGGCCGTGCCGAATCTTATATACCCTTCACAACGTGTAGTCATGTAATAACAATTGTTTGTATCACCATTCATCCCATATAAAATACGTGCATAGATACGTACACGTTAGAATAAATGTGGCATCGAATCCCAGCTGAGCCAAAAAAATTTTATTTTATTATACCCTTCACACAGTGAAAAAGGGTATATATAGGTTTGTCATTCCGTGTGAAATTTCTACAATTTTCATTTCCGACCCCATAAAGTATATATTTTCTGAAAGCTTATGAATAGAGGAGTCGATTAAGCCCTGACCGTCTGTCCGTCTGTCCGTCTGACCGTCTGTCCGTGTGTATGTTGAAATCAACTTTTTGAAGCCCCCCGACATAGGTTGGACCCGGGTAAGGTATTAAAATATCAGAAATATTCGGGAGTAGATCGGTATTGAAAATCAGAAACATCGGTACATAAACAACTGAGATATGAGCAAAAACCCACGACCACCTCGATTTTCTTTTCATAAAAACAACATTACAACAACAACATACATACATACAAACGTGTATACTGGTTAGAGAAAACGTGGCATCGAATCCCAGCTGAGGCAAAAAAATTTTTTTTTAAATTTTTTTAAAATTTTTTTTTTTAATTTTTTTTTTATTTTTTTTTTATTTTTTTTTTATTTTTTATTTAATATATTATATATATTTTTATTATTATTTTTTTTTATTTTTTTTTTTTAATTTTTTTTTTATTTTTTTTTTGTTTTATATATATTATATATGTATATAATAATTTTTTTTTTTTAATTTTTTTTTTAAATTTTTTTTTTTTAAATTTTTTTTTTATTTTTTATTTTTTTTTTTGTTTTTTTTAACATACATACGTGAATTTACTGTTATTGCATGACTACACGTTGTGAAGGGTATATAAGATTCGGCACGGCCGAATATAGCGCTTTTACTTGTTTTATTTAATATATTATTTATATTTTATTATTTTTTTTTATATTTTTTTTAAATTTTTTTAAAAAATTTTTTTTAGAAAAATTTTTACAAAATTTTTTAAAATTTTTTTTTTAAATTTTTTTAAAATTTTTTTTTTGTAGTTTTTATACCCTTCACCTGTGGTGCACAAGGGTATATATAGCTTTGTCATTCCGTTTGTAATTTTTCAATTTTCATTTCCGACCCCATAAAGTATATATTTTCTGAAAGCTTATGAATAGAGGAGTCGATTAAGCCCTGACCGTCTGTCCGTCTGTCCGTCTGCCCGTCTGTCCGTGTGTTGGTTGAAATCAACTTTTAGAAGCAACTATATGTTCCTCAGATCTGTATATGGTATCAATCTCTTGGAAATATCCAGGAATGAATCGCTATTGAAATTCAGCACAATCGCCCCATAACTTTCTGAGATATGAGCAAAAAACCACGACCACCTCGTTTTTTTTCACAATTACAACAACAACATACATACATAGATACATGTAAAAAACAAACCAAACAAAAAAAATTACAAAAAAAAAAAAATATTAAAAATAAGAAAAAAATAATAAAAAAAAACTACAAAAAAAAATTTAAAAAAAAATTTTAAAAAAAATTTTAAAAAATTTTTTAAAAATTTTTCTAAAAAAATTTTTTAAAAAAATTTAAAAAAAATATAAAAAAAAAATAAAATATAAAAAATATATATTAAATAAAATAAAATAATGCCACATTTATTCTAACGTGTACGTATGCACGTATTTTATATGGGATGAATGGTGATACAAAGATTCGGCACGGCCGAATATAGCACTGTTACTTGTTTTTTATTATTTTTTTCTTATTTTTAATATTTTTTTTTTTTTTGTAATTTTTTTTGTTTGGTATGTTTTTTACATGTATGTATGTATGTATGTATGTATGTATGTTGTTGTTGTAATTGTGAAAAAAAACGAGGTGGTCGTGGTTTTTTGCTCATATCTCAGAAAGTTATGGGGCGATTGTGCTGAATTTCAATAGCGATTCATTCCTGGATATTTCCAAGAGATTGATACCATATACAGATCTGAGGAACATATAGTTGCTTCTAAAAGTTGATTTCAACCAACACACGGACAGACGGGCAGACGGACAGACGGTCAGGGCTTAATCGACTCCTCTATTCATAAGCTTTCAGAAAATATATACTTTATGGGGTCGGAAATGAAAATTGTAGAAATTACAAACGGAATGACAAAGCTATATATACCCTTGTGCACCACAGGTGAAGGGTATAAACAGAGAAAACTATTTGCACCGCCTGGTTGTACAATAACATGATTGGAGGTGGATGTATACAAACGTGCGTACACACGTATCTATGCATCTTAAGTGCCCAGTTAAAAAAAAGGAACTTTCAAAGGAGCGTACCTTGAGTAATTATTCGCTGCGATGAAAATAAATTATTGAGCAACACAAACCAATCGTAGACGAGGTATTTTTAACGGATTATAATTTGTCAAGTGAAAGTATAATTTGTTGTTTCGAAAACCTTCAAAATAGGTTTTATCTTCATTCAACTATTTATTACTTAAACCATTTTTAATAAGATAAAAAAATATGTTTGCAAATGTAAATCAGGAAACGAACCACTCTTTGCCGGCAAATATTTATTATGTCACCGCTAAAAATATGTAGTCGGCTTATGGCTGCATTTGCTGCCAGGCTGTTGCAACGAAATTACGAGTACGTTGCCATTCTCCACGGCGACAGCTAGAAATTTTATTTTTGTGCGTTGGTTGTGCGTGCCAATTGGCGATATCGTTAATTGTGGTAACGACATTTTACATGTTGATACAACTCATAGATTGTTTTATGCTGTTATGTCTTCAACGTTCCCAACACTGTGTGGTTTATTTTATTCAGTTGCTGTTTGGATATGTGTATGTGTATTTTAATTTTTTTTTTTTTTAAACAATAACAAAATCTATTTGTAGCTTCCGACCTCCACTTTATAACAGTAGCATTTTTATTTTGAATTTTGCTGCACGCTACCTGAGCAGTCGTTTAACATTAATCGGCAATTGCATTATGGGGGGCCATAACATGATCACATTACAACTTTGAATTGTAAGTTTTGTATTGAGTTAAATGATGGCTACAACAGGAACGCTTATGATTTAGCTAGTGCCACAGTTGGTCATTAGGTTGCTGAGGAATATTTTTTGGTTGGAGCTTTAAAGTTTCTTTTAAATTTTATTTCAATTTACTTTGTTGCGTTATCATTGACATGGTTGAAGAAACGGGGCAAAAGAAATCATGTTGCAACAATATCGCGACCATAAAATATTATCAAATAACAACCAGCTACTACTAACGTAGTTCCCAACAATTGATTTGAAGCCTGCACTGACTCCCTGTAGTGTTCTGCTACAAATTGCATAGTACTTACATACATACAGTCGGGAGCAGAAGTGAGTGAAACATGTTTTTTCAATTTGCAAAGTACTTTGTTTTCAGAAAAAAATTACTAAAACTTGTTTTTTAGTTGTTGCTTTGCAATGATATGTAAAAGTGGACTGCATTTACAGATTTAAAATATAAAGTATTATTTTTCTCTTCTGTAAAATTTACTAAATTGGACTTATCTTTCTTACGAATGAAGATAGCGGTATTGCGATATACGGAATGTACAGTTTTAACATTTTCCAACCGATTCAAGTAAGTGAAAACTATTTTACATTAAACTTTTTTTGTTAATGATGTTTATACCCGCCACCACAATATATGTATGTTAGAATTAGTTTAGATGATAAAGTTTACGCAAATTTACTCACTTGTAAAACGAAAGTGGCTCCAGTGAAGAAACCATCGCTGCCACGCTTGGAATTATTTGGAGCAGTACTTTTGGCAAATTTTGTTTAATAGTGTGGTTCCCAAGTTAAATCTAAATTCATATATTTTTTTTGTTAGTTTGGCTTCGAAAACCACCTTGTAATTGGAAAACGTTTGTGGCAAATAGAATCGCTACTATTTTAGAAAAAGTTGATAACAAAAATGTGTTTCATGTACCTACGAATTACAACCCTGCCGATCTAGCAACCCGGGCACTGACTCCTTCTGAGCTACGAGAAAACAAACTTTGGTGGCAAGGACCTGATTCGCTCAGGTAAGATAAATCTTTGTGGCCCCAAGCTTCATTAAAATTTCAAACTTCAGAAGATTCAAAAAAGTTCAAGTTAATGTGGCTCGATCGTCAGAAATAGAAGATGTTCTTGACAGGTTTTCGAGTCTGCCCAGAGCCTTTCATGTGATTTTGTACTTGTTTCGCTTCTATACGCGCACCCGAAAAACCCTTTATAAGGATGCTAAGTATGATACAACGAGAATTACAGCGTCAGAATTAGCCTTTGTGCGTAACCGGTTGCTTTTCTTGTCTCAGCAACAACACTTTCTAAAAGAGTTCAACTGTTTGTCTTCGAAAGAAAAAACTTGATTTTCGTAGGCATTTATTAACCCTTTCTCCATTTCTGGATCAAAGTAAAATTTGTTAAGAAGAGAGTTATAGGTCGTAATGGTAAAAAAAAACCATGTCCTTCCAACATCGATTAAAATGCCATTGTGTCCAAACGCATTAACGTAGAGCCATAAAATTTCAAAGGAAATATTTTTTCCCAAAAATTGCTTAAATCTATGAGTTAGAAAAGAAGTTATAGATCAAAATGTTCGAAAATTTATACCGCACAGTGTATTTTTCGGTATACTCAAAATTGAAAACGTAATAAAACTGACTTAGATGTACAATTCTGGTCAAAGGCTTTGTTCGAACGGAAAATAAATGTGACACGCCCACTTTTACGCCCACCTCCTATATAACGCCTTATCTCAAATTCATATAATTTCTCTATGAATAAAGATTTTGAAAGAATAAAGGACTCTATATTGAAATATCTAAGTTGAATTTATTAGTAAAAATTATATTGGCACGCCTACTTTAACGCCCACATTTCACGTAATCTGGTTGGTTAGTTGGTTTTCGTGGTAGTTCGCTGCACGCCAACAGTCAAGTAGAGTCTATATGACTCCGTTTTGACAGGACCACATCACTCGTCAGCTCTTAATGTATCTCAGAATAAATCCAAGAGTAAGGGTACTAGATCCACCCCGTGGCCGTGAGGTATCTCAGTAGATATTTCAGTCCAACTTCAGATATCGCAGAGAGGCCATCCAGTACATGTCGATGTCATTGTTGTGCCAGAAAATGAAGGTGACGCGCCCACTTTAACGCTTTATCTTAAATTCATATAATGTCTCTATGGACAAAGTTGTGGAAGAATAAAGGACTTTATATTGAAATATCTAAGTTGTGTTTATTAGCAGAAACTACATTGACACGCCTACTTTAACGCCCACTTTCATTGAAAGACTAACTTTGCGAAAATGTTTCAAAAGCATACCGAAGTTATACAAAGAAAGTGATACATATTTTAGTATAAAGAGATTATTCCATAGCGATTACAGTTAATAAAAAAATAATACATTTTGTGCTATAAAAGTACACAAAATTGGTGGTGGGTATCAAAAATTCGGCACAGCCGAATATGGTGCTCTTACTTGTTATTTGTTCAATTCGGAAATTTAATGGAAGAGCTACATAACAATTAAAGTCAGGGTTTATCACGATATCTCGAATTGTGATATTTGACCTTGTATGGTCGTAACCATTGACGTAGATTAGATTAGATCATTCTAAGGGGTGCAATGGGGAGGGAATTTAAAGAAAATTTACTATCATACATATAAAATTAACTCCGTTGAAGGAAAGTGTAATGTTTTTTTCACTCATAACAATTTTGAATTGTGTTGTGTCGTTTTGATGATCACCATTTTAATACATACAAAACTTTAATAATTTAGTCACGTATTCGCTACTGAGGGCACTTAGTTTGTTATGCCACTTTTTTTAGGTATTAATCATGCCGCACAACATACATGCTATTGTGATGGGTATGCGGTTGTAGGAACAAAAATAAATTTGACAAACGAAAAATTTTAGACCATAATCAACAGCATTTAAAGCCAAGATAATCGATAGCTGCAAGTTTTCGCAATCAATAAGCTTAAAATGCAAAAACTGACAGTTTTTCTTCACACTGTCCTCTAGTGCTTTAGACATGTTAGAAATACACCAATGTACTTAATTCTGTAACCCACTGTACTTAGAAGTTGTATTCATTTGCTGTTGTTTGTGTATATGTGTAAATATATATTTAGTTCATATACGAAGTTCTTATTGTCACTCTTCAAGAGAATTCTTAAGTAGGATGTGGTTGTAGCTGTAGCAAATAAGGAAAACATAGATAAGGATGTACAACATGGTTTTAGTTGGAGCAAAAGCATTCTAATAGATCAATGGGCTTTCGTAATGCACGTTCTTGTAGCTTAAAATCAATGCTGCGATATTCTCTCTGTGTAACTGTGCAAACGTATGACTATTTGTCAGTTTGTCTTTTAGTTTAAATATCTGTCACGCACACCTAAATGTATTTTAGTAATGCAACAACAACTTGTCGATTGTATCATCACATCCTGTATGTCAAATTATTTTTAATGCGTCCACCTTTTATCACATACTGCATGTACATATTGATATGATACATACATACAGACGTATATATACAAATAAATATAATGAGTGCATTAACGTCTTGATCGAATGCCAAACCATGGTACATTTGACGACAGTTTGACTGCAATTAACGACGACGCGTTCCAATGTGACGAGTGTGCGTAGAACTCTTTAATTGGTTTTAGATCATCGCTGCAAGCGGAAGAACATCAAACATTTTAACAAGATCAAATGGAACTGTCTGCTAAGCTTTTAATTCAACAGCATTAGCTCTACCCTTTGTACGGCACAACCCGTAGTCGAATGAGAAGCAGCAGCGTTACCAGCTCAATTTTGTATCTAAGCTGATACTAAAAGAGTTCCATACTTACACACATCTCAGGTAAAATAATGGTTAAAAATTTTACACTAAAAAAATACAAATTTTTCGTTAAGTTAAGTATGTATGTAAGCATGTATGTAAGTACATATGTATACATATTTGTACATAAATACAAAAATTTGCCAACCCTGTAGGAAATGTCTTTAGCGAAACAGTGCTGATTCACTATTGACTCTGTCACCAGTACTACTGACCAAAATTATACCCCAGACAATGTTTTTTGCTATAGACATTTAACATGTGCTCGACTGGTGACATTAGAACTATTGACTAGGTAGTTCTTATGGGGCCATATGGCAATATTGGAACTAGGTATTCACTCACTTGTTCATTTTAGTAAATCTGGGGCTCAATTCTCGTTCTGTTAAACTGTGAAACGAAAAAGTTCTTGTATAGCAAAGAGTATGGTGGCACCATATGATACGACACACAAAAACTTTTCATTTCATAGAACGAGAATTGATACCCTGGTCTACAGTTTTGGTACTTTTCACCTTATTGAATTAAAATATTATTTTTAAACGTAAAAGTAAACTACAGTAAATCATTTAAAATATTTTTACTGTAAAATTTTTGCATTCTTTCTGTTTATTATTTTCAAGTGAGTGTAAATAGTATAGACGTAATGTTGACAATATGACCAAAAAGTCATCAAAATAGTCCACAAATTTGGTGACTTGGAGATACTTGACCCCATGATTTCTGCAGGGCATAAACTATAGTACAATGTACTTGCCAGAGCTTTAAGATAATTATTTCAAGTTGATTCATTTTAGAATTGATCAAATAAAAAACATGTTAATTTCGATGTTAATACTGGGTGTCCGTTCTGGTAGAAAAATAAAATTTTTTTTCCAGCAAAAGGTATGGTGGTACCATACGATATAACACAGAAAAACTTCTCATTTCACTTTTTTCAGCAGTGCGTAAGAGAGAGTCATACTAAAGCTGCTCAAGGTAAGAATAAAATAAGCGCTAATTAACTGCGCTTATAAGGGTTTTTCAACAGGCATGCTACAAAAGTAGACTGATAATGACAGTAAACGACGCCACATTTTTTTGCCGCTCTTTTAACCTTTCTCTTCAGTTAGGTTTGCCATTTTATGATGAAAAGATATACGAGCCAACAGCGAGTCGAAATTATTAAAATTTACTGCCGAAATTCGGAGTCAGTGGCCTCAACGTTAAGAGCGCTACGTCCAAATTATGGTCGTCATAATCGTCCTACCAGTTCAACAATTGAGCGTCTAGTGGAAAAATTTGAATCCACAAGCAAAGTACAAAATGTTCCTGTGCCAGTGAGACAAAGAAGTGCCCGTAGTGTTAAGAATATTGCTGCCGCTGAGGCTTCAGTTGAAGAAAGCCCAAATGTGTCTCTCACACGTCGTTCTCAAACGTTGGGCATCTCTGTGACGTCGTTGTGGCGAATTTTGCCAAAAGATCTTGGCCTACATCCTTACAAGATCAAATTGACGCAAGAACTGAAGCCGCTTGACCACCAGAAGCGTCGTATGTTCGTGAATTGGGCTGAGCAACAACTTGAAAATGATTCGGATTTTCATCGAAAAATTATCTTCAGCGATGAGGCTCATTTCTGGCTGAATGGCTTAGTAAATAAGCAAAATATGCGTTATTGGTCAGACAGCAATCCACACGTACTCTATGAGTCATCATTGCATCCTGAAAAAATTACGGTTTGGTGCGGTTTATGGGCCGGAGGCGTCATTGGGCCGTGCTTCTTCCGTGATGATCATGACCGGCACGTTACTGTGAATGGGAATCGCTACTGTTCGATGATATTAGAACATTTTTGGCCCCAAGTGGATGATATGGACTTGGAGGACATGTGGCGCCACAAGCCACACAGCGAATGTCACAATCAATTTACTGGAAACCATGTTTGGAAATTACGTATATAATCGAATTACATAGTCATAAGCTTTCTGAAAAGATATATTTTACGGAATCGCAAGAAAACATTGTAGAAATATCACACGGAATGACAAACATACCCACTTTCTTTATACAACTACATACATTACGGTCGAATGAGTCGAACTTTCTATCACAGACTAATAATGTTCTGTAATATTTTGTGCTTTCTATGTAGATGTTTTGATTGTTTTACAGGGCATGGTGTAATTATAAGGTGATAGCATAGTCTGACAGATTTTTTTGCTCTCGTTTTTATATAAGGAATATTACAACTCTTTGGACTGAAATTTTTTAATATGTACATGGGGTTTGAAATATGTTTGAACACAAACAAAAACAGTCAGCTGGGCTGTACTATCACGCATCTCATATCAGTACATCTCATATCATACAAGTTTTTACTTTAATTATTTTTAAATAATTGCTCTCCAAGAGCAATAATAATACAAGTATTACGGAATTTTTAAACTCCATTTTTTTAATTTTTATTTGCGCAAAAATGTGAAAATAAATATTTTGACAAATGAAAGATGTTGCAAATGTAAACAAGTTTTTTTCATTTTCAACATCTACGCATTCCGCTAAGAAGTGAGCAAGTGTAAAAAGACTATTACCATCAACTGTGAATTGAATTCGTTTTGAATATAAGGAATAGACCAGGATACACTTAACAATATACCCGTAGCTGGGCAAGTGATTGTTATTGATTTCTATTATCAATGTCAAACTGTATGGCATAATAAAGAAAATTAGCACAGTGCTTTCCAAAAAATAGTTAATGACTCATATGTGGAGATTTAGAAAATAAGCATATTAGACTTTTCTTTAACTATTAATACAAATCAATGTATTTTTTTTTTATAAATTTAAGCACAATTACAATACAAATCAATCTTAAAAATTATTATATAATAAATAAAGTTTAATTTAAAAAGAATATATAATTTAAAATTCAATTTATTATATCTACTATTTATTTAAAAACATTTTTTGCTTTAAATCATTAAAATTATACTTTGAAATACTTTATACGTTATGGCATCACCGATTTAAGGTGCACTTAACAAGGTAAACGTGATAGCGCAGCTAATATGAATATAAATTCGTCTTTCAATTTTTTTATTTAGTTATAGTCTGACAGTCACATGAAAACCCCAATTCAATCAATTCGCCACTGATCATACCTTATTAAGTGTATCCTGGCTGCATTGTTCATTCATTCACAATATCATTACAATAGCTTTGTTCATTTACTAAAAATTTTTACAAATTTGCAACAATAGTACAAAGAAAATTTGCAATAAGAGAGCGACAAATTAGAGTAATAAATTAAAACGCAAAAATTTATTTGCAAATTTTGGCTAGTAAAATGTTTAAAGTTATCTAAAAGAAGTAAAAATTACAAAATTTTGATAACTTCAGAAATTGTAAGTTAGTATGAATTTTTAAAAAAATTATTTACCAATGAATTATTTTAGATTTTGATAATGTTTATAGTATATTGCCTTTTTGGCCAGCTTATATTTTTAAAGTTGCAAATATTATGAATACCTAGAAGCCCGGTCATTTTCATAATAAAAATAGATATTTCAACAAATTTAGTAATGCATTTCCAAATAAAAAAAGATTTAATTTCGAAAAGCTTATTAAATAAAGAAAATAAAGTAAAATCAGATTAACTTAACATTTTTAAATGATAATTAACTGACATATTCATGAAAAATAATTTACATATGTGTATTGAAAATTATGTTGACAAATTTTTGTACATCTTAACCTTAAATATTTTTTATGAATTATTATTTTGTATAAATATGAAAAAATTTTAAATATGCGTTTCTTTGAGTATTCATAAGGAATACAATTTATGTATTTTTTTTAATAATTTTGTTAAAAATTAACAATAACAATAATTTCTAACTATTGCCTCTTAAATATGTGTATGTTATATTTTTGGCAACTCTAAAGATAGTAATAAAATGGAGACAAATTTTATTCATCAAAATACAAAGTATAGCAATTATTGCAACTATTCACATCGACGAAATTTTTAAATTGAACTTTCGGTTTCCTAAGTAAAAGAATCAAAAATTTTCATGAAAGTATTTTTCATTGAAGTTTTTTTTTTAATACGTATACAGAAATTCTAAGAAAGTACTTTCATGTGTAAATATAAGGTAGCATGCGCATAGACAATTTTATTGCACTCTAATGAAATTTTCAGCCGAGAACTTCACTTTGCCTGTCAATGTCAGTTAAGACTTTTTAGCGCAAACTTCACATGTATTTAGTTTTGAATTGTAATTGATACTGATGATCAAGGGTATTCTCTCTTAGAAATTTCTCATTTAATAAATGTTGCTTTGTAAATAGGGCGTTCTCGAGAATAATTTTAATGCAAAATTTATTGGTCACATGGCTGCATGTTTAACAAAAAAATTATTAAATAAATACGAATTTTAGAACAATAATATTTTAAATGTATGGGTACCTTTATGCATGTATTCCAAAAAAAGCCAATAGAAATAAATTGTAATTCACATTAGTTTTACCGCTAATTTTTGTTTTTTACATAAGCAGATTTCAAAATCTTTCACAATTTTTGCACTATTTTTCATTTCCTTTAACAATTTTTTTACATTTTTATTTTAATGATTTGACACGTTTGAGAATTGGCCACTTATTTCTAAAATTTAGGAACAGTTATTAAGTACTCATATACACATGTATATAACAACACTACTTTGCTTGCAAGTTTTAGCTGGTGTTTATTTACATTTTAATATCTTTGAGTAATTTTCTTCCCTTTTGCTTTTTACACACTCGCGGCAAGTATTTATTGCGAAAGTAAATGAACACACCTAATATCACATAATTATTTTAAAATTCCTACATAAAGTAAAACTTTTCATTTCACAGCTTCACTGGATGTAAATTGACTTCCTAAATATTTTTTTCATTTACTTTAACTAATTTATCACAATCAATAATAATGTTTCTTCCCAACATTAAATTCAACCGGTAGAAAAAATGTTTAACAACAAGTTGTAATTTGTACTTTCCTAATATTAAATAAGTCACGAAATAACTTTTTTAAAGAATTCACATATTACATATGTTTAAAATAACTTAAAATAATTTTAATCTCATAATAAATTAAATTATTATTTAATAGCGTTGTCGTTTATAATTCTAATACATTTACTTTTTAACAAACCGAACTGCTGAACGTAAACAAAAAACTACCGTTAACTATTTAAGCAGAGAAACAATATTTAGTATTATTACTTAATAACAGAGTTGCCATATTCAAATATAACTACCTTTTCATTTAATGTACTACAGGTCATTGTAGGGTACATATATTATTCAAAAAAAACTTAAACTTTTCCATAAAAACTTTTAAATATATAAAAACACTATAATAATGATATAACCAGTTTAAAAAAAATTATAGTTTGTATATATACATATGTATAAATACGTACTTGCGTTTTAAGTTTAATAATTCTTTGGAATAAAAGGGTATTAAGCCGGAGAAATTTAATTTGGGTTTCTCAATTAGTTTTACTTATTTTATCTATTTTCCTTTTTTATTATTTCTCTTTCTTTTAGAACTGCTTGCAATTGTAATCATTTGCTTCTTTGATTTAATTTGTATTTAAAACGGTTACAGCAAGAAAATTTGTACCAAACTTTAATTGAAAATTATTACATTTTGCAACAACTTTAATACTGTTAATCAAGGCACATTTAAAAATATGCCTTTATTATTAATATTGTATTGTAAGTTCAAATATTTACGTAGGAACTTACCCGGTCAGTTACTCCGAACGAATTTTAATTTGATTTGATTTTTCGAATTTTTATGTTTAACACATTGCAATTTACTTCTTTTAAAGGATTATCATAACAACTTCTACATTACAGTTGCATTCTAAATTTAACTACACTGAAAGCGATTTAAAAGGAAAATCCACCCAATTTTGGTTGTCCATTAAAATGCTTAATATTACAACTTTCATTAGATTTTTTTTTTAATATTTAATAATTAATGTATTAAATATGCATTATGTTCAAATTATTTTTATTTTTAAATGTTTATTAAATAAATATTTAAATACTTTTTTCTTATTTCTAAACAACTTGTAATTGTAACGACTGGTCTTCAATTTGTTTATGTGGAGCATTATCGTAGCGAACAAATTTATTAATTTGGAATGATTCGTCATTGTGATAGTCACTATCTACAACAAATACATCGACTACTTTTTCAATCGTATATTGTTGTTGTATTAAAGTGTTTACAATAATAAGTGGTGTAACTTTGACAAGACCCAATTTGGAAGGACATATTGTTAAGGGAAATTCCTTGTTTTGGCCTGGATCAACAACGCCTATACTAAATTCTGCTGAACCAGTATAAGGACAGTTAAAATCTAAAGGAGTTGGCAATTTTACCACTAAGTCCATGGGTCTATCCGCCGTGTTTGTTATTCTACAAGTGAATGTAAAAGGTTCACCGACTTTAACAATATTCATAGCATCAATTACTTCCAAGCGAACATCCTTGTATTCAAAAGGCTTAATATTGAAATAAATGCAAAATATTAAAATTATTAAAATATAAAAAATTACTATTTTTAATTTTTACTTACTAATCTTTGTAACTGACTCGTTTGTAGTCGCCCTTTCTCTCCTAGATTTGAGCGCCAAACAATGTCTAATTTTCCTACCGTATTGGCTGTTCTTAAAGTTTTAATATCTTTAGAGATTTCTGGCTTCGGCTAATAATTATAGGTGGTTAAAATTTACACATTTTTGTAAAAAACATTTATGAAAAATACCTTGATGCAATATAAAAACTGGCAGCTATTATTGGGTTGCAGCATGTTTTTCGATGTGAACACAGATTCTCCATTTGGCAAAGTATTTAGGGAAGTCACTGTATATTGATCCGCACTATCGAGCTCCACCTTTTCCAAGCAGAAGGGACCTGTAGTAATGTTTTGTATTTGGGCCTCCAAATATATTTCATCCATCTCAGCATTATAGAATTTCGTTTTGACGTCCAAAGGCTTTAGAACTTGAAATTTAAAGAATTTTCTGAAATACTGCGGCAGGCCAGCAGGTGTGGTATAATTGACTTCACAAACGAGACTAAAATCCAAATAGGTTATGAAACATGAAAAAATTAAACGATTTATCCTACATGTGAGTGCCGATTTCTTTAACCTCATAACGAATAACATCATCTAGAGTTTCCTCAGGTCCTAACGTTGCTGGTTTAGCTTTGTTCTCATGCATTGGCAAATTTATTCGTGTATTGTTTGATTGCAAATCAGCTTTTACTGTAACGCCATCCACAGGATGGGCGGTGCAGTTGTGGACGCAAATGTAACTGGAAAATGTTTCTCCCAAATAGATATTTCCAAACGATTGGGGAAGTAGCATAAACTGACCAGCAGCTAAAAATTCTGATCCAGCTATTGCTGTGCCTTCTGTCTCAGACACCTGTTTGAGACTTAACTGTGGTAAATCGCGAGCCTCGCATGAAATAATTTGTGGCGAAACCAAAGTGGGTCGTGTTAAACGCATCACTATAAAATAAAAATCCATATACTAACTCTATTCAGACGGTTACATTATAATCATTTACCTTTTAAAGCCAATAAATGTTCGCTTTGATCTAATGGATTCATTCTTTACTCCTTTTGGAAAAACTAATACCTACAATAAAAATAACTAATGAATAAACCAAAAGTTTGTTTTTGCTTAGTACAGCTTCTTATTAAATGTTTCAATCAGTGTAAAACGACAACACAGAAATATGATGAAAACAAGGCGAATTTAGTAAAATTGCCAATTTAAGCCCAGCAGTTCGTTGTTTGATTGAATTTATAATATGTATAGCAAAATGTGTGCTTATGAAAAAATTAATAATAAATAAAATAAATACCACAACTTGTTATTACCTTACAACTAAAACATAAAAATTTTAGCAAATTGTGTCTGTCAAGTGTTACTAAACTATTGTGTATATATTAACGACACAAACGTATTTGTGTTTTTAATTTTTCTGGCAATATTTTTTAAATTTTTTCTGGCAGCACTATCTTTTTGTATTTCTGACAATTATTCTTGTCTTTTTGTTCTTTATTTACATTTGTCTAAATATGTAAATTCGCCTTATTTAGAATAGAATGAAAGTGCAATTAATATTTTTATTTTACTTAAGTATTTAAATTAAAAAAATAAAATGTGGCCACTTATTATGGCAGTCTTGCGACGTAACGCTGTGTACATCACTCTGCCTATTGCTGGAGTTGTTGGATTTATAGGATACAATTTGGAAAGTTTATTATCCGACAAATACACACCATATAGTAGTAAGTTGATTGGCACATGTACAAATTTATTTAAAAACAAAATAATATTTACAGAGTCAGTCCAAGAAAATCGAGTGGAGCGTTTAACTGAAGATGAGGCTCTAGCAAATGCTGGTCACGTGGAGAAATTGCGCCTCAAAGAAAATGTTTTAGAAAGAAATTTACCTCCATCTTTACAAAAGAAAATCTAATGATATACTACATAAATTTGTGTTTGTAACTGGTAGCATTTAAAAACAAAAATGGACTTGATTACAAGAATGTTAGAGCTGCAAGGAAGGCTCTACTATTAATTTTGTAAAAGTTTTGCATTTAGTTGCATGTCTTTTAGCATTAACATTTTTGTTTTAAACAGTAATTTTGGTTTATGTGTTAAAATTGTATACAAATATAAAAAAACTGTTCCTTTATATGCACCCGCTAGTTTGAGATGTTTAATGAATCATACAAAAAGGGATCATGTGATCCACATTGTGAGATAAAATCGTATAAATGATAATCGGAAATTTAATATTTAAATAAAACGTTAGAATTGTATGTTTTGGTCAACTTTTGGGAAAATCTAGTTGAAAATTCTTTTAGTTGTGGTTTCCTTTTAAATTTAGCACGAGTTCATTTTGTCATTTTATATTGAATCAAGCATATGTAATAAATGCTTATAATCTGCGGCTAATTTTATATAAGTGTTTAGGCAAAAAGTAGACAGAAGCCCCAGTGGCCTAATGGATAAGGCACCGGCCTCCTAAGCCGGGGATTGTGGGTTCGAGTCCCATCTGGGGTAAAGTTGTTATATGTTTTACATATTTAATTTAAATTTTTTGCATTCCTAACAATAATAAAAAACAGAATCTACATCCCTTGCGGGGATCGAACCCGCGACCTTTGGATTAGAAGTCCAACGCGCTATCCTCTGCGCCAAAGGGACAGTTAACAACACTTGCACAAATGCCGTCTTTCACTTTGCTGTATTTAAACAAGGTAACACATATATCTTAAAAATTATTATTCAACAGGGTTAATAGAGTATAATATGATGTGTGAATAACAGAGTGATACATACATTCAAGTATGAAAAAACTAGCCAAACACGAAATTGATATTTAAAAAAAACTAAACAAAAGTAGAATATTTAAAGTAAATTTTTTTGGAAATACATACATATCGAAAGTCTTCATTAAGAAAAAGCTAAAAAATTTCTTATAGGTATGCATGTACTTTTTATGATTAATAGAATTGGACTTTGATGCCATTTTTTCCTTTATCTAAACTAATAGTCCCGAAGATTTACCATCAAATCTTTGAACGTTGAAAGTTACATCATTTGTATGTATTTGCAAACATTAGTATTTTATATAAATACATACATACATACATACATATTTATGTGTATTTAAAAAAAAAAAAACAAATATTTTGTGTTAGTTTGTGTATATGATATCTTATTCCTTGAATTGGACGTTACTCTTTTAATACAATTTTTTCGGTTTTTATGTAATTCAAAGGAATTGTAAATAACCTCGACAAGTTTTTTTTTTATATTATTAATACTTTTATGTTTCTTTATAGATAAGTTTGTCCGTTGTCCGCTTGCAATATTTACAGTGTGCATTTATGACCGCATAAAGTTTACATATTCTGAATCTTAAACTGAGTTAATTTTATATATACAGTCGAACTTCCATAACTCAAACTTCTCTAACTCGAATTTTCTCTAACTCGAACTAATTTAGTTGGCAGTAGCGTTAAAAGAACAAATCACACACAATTTTGCTTCCGTAACTCGAACTTCCATAAGTCGAAGTTCTCCATAACTCGAACAAAAAAGATACACATGAACTCTATAACTCGAAGAATTTTGCTTGTTTAAATGGATTTTTGTTGTAGTTATCGGTTGTTTGTTTTACTATCGTTTGTTTTTTGAGCTGGTTTGTCTATTTTACGTGCTATTTTTATTTTTTTCGGGTAATTACAAATTTGTTTCTTTTTGTTTGCGTAAGTATCAGTTCTATGCATAATTCGGGCTAGATGATAAATGTTGAAATCGATTTTTTTTATTTATTATGGCAACTAAACGTGTTTTAAAATGCTTATCAATTGAAAAAAAGTATAAACTTATAAAATACGTCGGAGAAGGATTAAAGAAAAAGGAAGCGGTGATAAATATGGTATCCCGGCAAGCACGGTCTTAACAATTTTCAAAAATAAGGAATCAATTATCAACTCATTTGAATCTGGATTTCGTTTATGTAGTAAAAGAGTTAGGGCTCCAAAATTCAAAAAAGTCGGCAAAGTAGTCCTCGATTGGTTTTCAGCAACTAGAAGCCAAAACATGCATGAGAAACTACTCAAAAGCCAACAAGAAATGATGTAGAAAGTTCTTTCCCAACATTAAATAATTATTTACAGACAAATACTGAACAAGTGATGAGTGCTACAAAGCTTTAAGCACATTGAAGTTATTTTTTACTGAAAATAACAAAAAAAAAGTAAAATGTCATTTATTTCAGAATATTTTACTTAACTGTAATTTTTTAATTACATATATGAGTTGGTTGGTTATCGTGGTAGTTCGCTGCACGCCAACAGTCAAGTAGAGTCTGTATGACTCCGTTTTGACAACATATATAAGTACAAATGCTTGTTCTTTTATATTCTTAAGTATATAAAAAGCTATTTTAAATAAAAATACATAATAAAAACTTTTTATTCTATTTTAACTAAAAATTCTGTAACTCGAAGTCTCCATAAGTCGAAGTTTTTTTGGGATAATGGTGATTCGAGTTATGGAAGTTCGACTGTACATTAGAATTAAACAGTTTACTTTTTTAAATTCTTGCATTGCACCCCAAGAATGTTCTTGTTACGCCAATGACTGTAATTCAAGGGATAGGTGAATGTTTAAAGTCGTTGTAAAACGGAATTAACAAGTTTGTAGTATTTAAACTTTACATGATAACATTTGTACAAGTTTTATAAAAAAATCCAAATTTATGGATTTGCGGCAAGATAATGGTATCCCATATTTAATGTTATACCTTAAATTAGTCACTCTGACTATATTTCGATATTAGATGGAATAGAACTTCAAACTCGTTCGGCGGCAATAAAACATAGTGTCACTCTAGACAGAATACCAAGCTGGAAGAGAAATACTGAGGAATAACGGTTTATATGCTCTATGCGGGTTCAAAAATTCTTTAGAAAAATGTTGATGACTCATGCCTAGCATCGTCCACTGGCTGTACATGGCTATAGGCCGACCGATCACCAACTATGGATGTTTGCCTTATTTCATAATAAAAAAATAAAATTGTTCTTGATATAAAATGAAACTTCGAACTTAATATTTTATTTATTAACAGAAATTCATAGAGTGGTGGGTAAGAATGCCTTATACTTATGTAAATTTTGCATAGAATCAATATATACATCAAGAGAGCAAATGTATGGACAGCCTCGGTGGCGCAGTAGGCAGCGCGTAAGTCTCATAATCTTAAGGTCGTGAGTTCGAGCCTCACCCGGGGCATATATTTTTTCTTGTTGAAACCATTTTTTATTTTATAAATTTAAAAAAATAAATTTGATTGTTTTTCAGTCGCGTAGATGGTGTTGTATTTACTTAAAAATAAAACATGACTATTTGTTTATTAACTGACAAAATTTCTATATGAATATGTTGTATAATACCAAAACTAATTTTTGTATCTCGTGTCAACAGATAATATTTCGTTATGGCCAAAATTTTATATTTTTCGCTTTAATCCTACTAATATAATAAATGTGAATGTTTGTATGTTTGGATATTTGTTACTCAATCAGGCAAAAACGGCTGAACGGAACCAAATGAAATTCGGCACATAGATAGATAGCAACCTAGATTAACACATAGGCTATTTTTAATCACGATAATAACGCGAAGTCGTTGGCAAACTCATCATCACACATCCTAAAGATTTTTTCTAATTAACTTCAACTTAATTAATATGTATGTAAGTATGTATGTGTGCATATCGTCGCTGCTACGAGCTGATCGGTCCACTAAACCATTTAAGGATATCTTGGACAGAGGTAGGTTATGTAGGTGTAGGTGTAATATTGGAAATTTACAAAACAAATTTAGTTTTTGGCTCTCCTGAAAACTTGGTAAAAGAAAAAAAATCACATAAATGAATTTGTTAGAACAGCGATGATATGTACAAATTGATATAAATTTAAAACAGTTTTGGGAAAATGCATCACATGTATGTACTAGTTGTACCCGGTCCGCATTGTTGTATTCTATTCATTTTAAGATAAATTCTTAAGTTTTGAAGTATTTTATTAATTTAAAGATAAATTCTGATACCCTAGAAAGTGTAAATTAATAGTTTATTGTTATTAGCTTAATTTCTTTTATTTTCCTCTTTCTTTAGTGTCCGTATATGCACTTATTTCTTACCAACATCTGAAATCATTTTATTTTAAATGTCATTTTATTTACTATATTTTTTTCTCTCTTAGAAATGAGACATTATCTCACATTAAATAGTTCCTTATATGTTAACTCAGGTATAAAGGTTCATAACAATCCAAATCCATTCAGCAGTTTTAAGCCAATGGAGTTCAGAAAGACGCTTTGTATCGTTGACTTTATATAACCCCCATCATACCACCATTTACTTGCATAAAGATAATCATTTTACTTAACCTTTCTTAGTAAATTTACTAAATTTTTTCAAGTAACTTTAATATATTTTTCGTTCTTTTTTCTTATTACAGCGGAGCAGGCAAGACTATATGTAATTCAAATTTGAGATAATTTTTATTATTTGCCCATACGTTGTATAGACCATTCCTGTTGACATAGAGGACAACGATTATTTTGTTTTACCCACAGTGACATACAGCAATGATGAAACGAGTGATTACATTCACCCCATACCACCACGCAATCCTGGCGGCCCAAAACGTCACGTTTGTTTTCCGCCTGACATCGAAGACAAGCATCTAGAATTAAAAGAAAAATACAAAAATGAAAATGTAACAATTAGAAAAATTACCATAAAAATTAGAAAAGAAAATCATCATATGTATGTGAAAATATATTTAATTATTATCAATTATTATTATAGATCTAAAATTACTTGAAACAAGCGATTAATAGCATATATGTATGAGTAAAGAAGATAGACATACAGAGAAGTACTAAGGAGAATATACAGTACATATTAAGTTTTAATGGCGTCATATCCATATGCATGTAAATTGTACGAAAATATGACATTGAACTTAAATTAACAGTTCCATACAAACTTTAACAAGTAGGAGCAGTGCCGAATTTTTTATACCCACCACCACATTTGATGTACTTTTTTAACACAAAATTTATTAATTTGTTATTGACAGTAATCGCTATGGAATAATCTCTATATACTAAAATATGTATCACTTTCTTTGTATAACTTCGATATGCTAGTAAAATGTTTTCGTAAATTTAGTCTTTTAATTTAAATTGCCGTTAAAGTAGGCGTGTCAATAAAGTTTTTGCTAATAAATACAACTTAGATATTTCAATATAGTCCTTTATTCTTCCAAAAACTTTTTCCATTATATGAAATTATATGAATTTAAGCTAAAGCGTTATATGGTAGGTGGGCGTTAAAGTGGGCGTGTCACCTTCTGGCATAACAATGAAAGTAACAATGAAACCTGTATGTACGAAATTTAATCATCATACCTCTAGTTTTGTCGGTTCTATGAGCTTTTAAATTTCATTAACAGTAGTTTACGTGAAAAGTGGGCTTTTTGTAGGCGTGTCGAAGTAGTTTCTGCTATAAAATTCAATTCAGATATTTCAATAGAGATCCCTTAATTCTTCCAAAATCTTTTTTCTTTTTTATTCATAGAGAAATTATATGAATTTGATATAAATCGTTTTATGGGAGGTGGGCGTAAAAGTGGGCGTGTCACATTTATTTTCCGTTAGTAAAAAGCCTTTTACCAAAAAACAATGTTTGCAAAATTTTTGAATAATACATCTAATTTTGCCAGTTTAATGACGTTTTCAATTTCGAATATACCGAAAAATAGACTTTGCGGTATAAATTTTCGTACATTTTGATTAATAACTCCTTTCCTAATGCATAGATTTAAGCAATTTTTAGGGAAAAATATTACTCGGGAAATATACATTCGAAATTTCATTACTCTACGTTAATGCGTTTGGACACAATTACATTTTATTCAGTGTTGGAAGGACATGGTTTTTTACCTACTCTTGCATTACGAGCTATAACTCTTTTCGTTATATTTCGATTTAGCCCATTTTCAATACAAAACAAACCTTGTGTATAAGAAATATTCTGGCAAAATTTGAGCCCCCTAGCTTTTTAGCTTTGACCTCTATCGTGCTTTCAACAGACAGGCGGACCGACATTTCAGTTTTCAGTTTCTATAAAAACTTTATATTTTTCTATAAACAACAATTGGTTGTTAAAAAGAACTACACTCTAAAAATTATTTCTTGACAGTGGTGACTGCAGCTTGGGCAGCAATTTCATCTTCTTTAGCGTGCATATTCATAAGTTCTTGCTTTTTGTTGGCAATACGCTCTTCACGTCGCTTACGGGCTTCTCGCACCTTTTGTCTTCTGGCCTCAGCTTAGTCAGCCAACATCTGCTACGTTGTTTCTCTGCCTTCTTTTTATGAATGTATTCCATTAAGACACGCTTGTTTTTGAAAACATTACCTTTGCACTTCATGTACAAGTCGTGGTACAAGTGACGATCGATTTTTTTGCTATCACGGTATTTTTTCAGCAAACGACGGAGAACACGTTGACGTTGCATCCTCAAGAATTTTGTTGGCATACGGGCATTGGCAGTACCCTTACGTTTACCAAAGCCGCAGTGACGACCCTTGCGTCGAGCTTCAGTATTTTTACGGACACGGTAGCGGGAGTGTACGACCACAGGTTTCTTAATTATTAAACCATCCTTAATCAATTTGCGAATGTTTTGGCGGGAGTTGGTATTTGCAATTTCATTGATTTCATTAGGATCCAGCCAAACTTTTTTTTTGCCGCATCGCATTACCGAGGCTGCCAGCCTCTTCTGAAGTTTGAAGGAACTCATGGTGTCGACTTGTTATTGTCGTCTTTCAGCTAGATTGTCATAAAATGAAACCCCGATTTAGAATATATATACTTTATGGGGTCTAAAATGGATATTTCGATGTGTTACAAACGGAATGACAAAATAAATATACCCTTGCCATTGGCGGGTAAAAAAAAGATTTTCTAGTTGACAAAAGAAAACTAACAAATTGACATTTTGTAAGGTAAAACTGCATTAATAATGTTAACAACAGACACATGCATGCATATTTATACTCATAGATACAAATGATGGTCAAGTGCCAAATATATGTATAAGAATGTATGTATGTTTGTACATATATTGTTAAAGTATTTATTTGTTGACTACTACTTCTGGCATATTTGATAAAATGACGCAAATAAATATAAATACATACTTATACATGTAAATATGTGTATTTATATGCGACTTACATACATACTTATATACATATGTAAATTATCACATGATGACTATGATGTATATTTTATACATAGATGCTTGTTTTTGCTTTTGTTTTCAATATACTACAGAAAAGATGGTCATGCCTCTCAATTGTTACTCACAATTTCGAATGTGTATCTTTTTGTCATAGAACACACCTCCCATTTTCAAATACAATGCAGGGAAGACATGTGATAGTTTAACACGATTTAAAAATAACAAAATTGCATGTACTACATCTTTGCATATTGGTTGTAAATAAACAATTCTTTTAAATTGAGATACAAAAATAAAATAAAGTGAATACTTACTTAAGAGTTAAAAATGAAAACAAGGAGTTGACTGTTAAATTAATCAAAGTATTTTTTATTTTTATTTTGTTTTTGTTGGACTTCATATTTTTATTAAGTATTTTATTTCAATTAAAAATACCACGTTTACTTAAACCTTTTCATTCATTCATTATTGTAAATGTAAGCCACGTACACTTGTACTTACTATATACATATGTACGTATGTAAATACCCTGCAGATAATATTGAATTACAATGGAGTAGCTGAAATGGACTGGTAACAACATGGTCATATGTAATGCATTCCCATGAACCATATCATTTTTAAACAAAATTTTGTAATTAAACGACAAGTGTTCGTGTTTTAACGATTATATATAAATTTAATTCACAACCCTAGTTGTATTGTACTATTGGTACTGTTTTGGTACGTGTTTGCAGTATTGTATGCTTGTTGTTCGTAATTATACTCTACACCTGTTGTGTCCAAGGGTATATATAGCTTTGTCATTCCGTGTGAAATTTCTACATTTTTCATTTCTGACCCCATAAGTATATACATTCTAAAAGCTTATGAATAGGGGAGTCAATTAAGCACTGTCCGTCTGTCTATGTATGTTGAAATCAACGTTTTGAAGCCCCCAGACATTTCCAAGACCCGTGTAAGGTATCAAAACATCAGAAATATTCGGGAGCAGATCGGTATTGAAAATTAGAAAAATCCCTCTATAAACAACTGAGATATGATGAAAAAACCTAGACCACCTCGTCTTTTCACAATAATACAAACTGGATGAACGTAGGTTCGAATCCTAGTTAATGCACAAAACATTTGTTTTTTTAATTTTTTAATACATAAGTACATACATAAACTCAATTTATAATTTTACGTTGTGTAGAGTATATAAGGTTCGGCACAGTCGAATATAGCTCTCTTGTGTTCTTTGAAACCTTATGTATAACAATACATATTTCATTTCATGTTTTAAAAGTGGTGTATTGGATTTATACAGGGATGAAAAATTGATATTTTTGCAGAATCAAAAAATAATTTTTGTAGTATTATTTTTGCTTCCAAAATAATAAATTCTTATCTAAATGTTTTGTTGATTTTTTTATCTTTGCTAAACATTTTTTACTAAAAATTATTTTAAAATATTTGTGTTAGCTCTGCATTGATCATGATTTGATCAACTATTCCACTTCTGATTTTTATTTACCTGACCTTTAACAATACAATCGATACAACAGAAATTGTGTTCACAAGTAAATAAACCAAAACTTGATTTCAATAGACGATAAAGAATACAATAAGGGGTTATGAATTAACCAATAGTTCTCGTTCTGTGAAACTGTGAAATGAACAAGTTTTTGTATAGCAAAGGGTATTGTGTCACCATATGATATGACACATGAAAACTTTTCATTTCATATAACGAGAATTGATACCCAGGAGGTGTTTAATGGTCTTGTAGTGACAGTGAGCAGTTTTTAGACTACTACGATATGTTATATGATCCAGCCCTGGGACATCGTAAAGTTAAATCAACATTGTTTCTCCATTAATTTGGGTGACCTAATCTATAACGGAGTTTACATGCTTGTATGGACTAGTCGCATTATCTGCAGGGTATGTTTGATAGAATGTATGTGCATGTGTGTCTATGCACATACAGTATGCAAAATATATATTTATACACAATTCTTTAAAAAAAAAAAGTGATATGCATTCATGCTTTGTTCAGTTATTTATGTTTAAACAGTATCAAAATTACTGGTGAGCCCGACAAGCATTGTCTAAATGCGATTTTTACAGAGCGTTAGGTAGTGAAGTTGGCTGCAAAACAACTTAATTGTTTTTCAATTGCTTAAAAGGAATGCCTTTTAGCTATTTTCAGGTTCTTTTAGTTTCCTGCTTTATCTTCATTTCTTTTCCTATGTAGTGGGATTTTTTTTAACTTACTGACGCTCTTATTTAAGTAAAATCATGGAGTTAAAATTCGATACGCTTGACCAGCGGTTTTAGTTATAACAGTTTCTTTTACACTATATGATTTCCTCTCTTAGTTTAGTTGCTTATTCACGTCCACACATATAATCTTTAACCCTTTCGCTACGACTTTTGCAGGGCCTTCACACACACTTTATTTTCGACTTTTTGGAGACCCAATGGAACTTTACATGGGTAAAAATTAAATGAAGCCTGTAACGTATGTAGATAACGGTATTTTAGGGTGGGACATATATGTCCCAACAGTATTATAGGGTGGGACATATTTAACCCAGGGTTCAAACTACATAAAAAACAAACAAATTTTTAATTATAATATGCATTTTATTTAACTTAAGAATGTGCTGAATCAAAACAATTTATACACAACGGTAATATACAGCCTCGGCAAATAATTTTTGTTAATTTTTCGCTGGGTGCATGTAATACATCGAGGTATTTTTCACTACATCCAAGTATTATATCAATTTCGCCTGATTCTGTTTGCATCAGTTTTTTTCTCTTTGATTCTGATACAGGTACTTTTTTGAGACGTGCACTGAGTGATATACAAAAAAATGCTTCTTGAAAATAATATACAAAAAATTTCATAGGTCGTAGGGTAACGTGAAATATTTTTTGCAATATTTCATTCGCTGTTCCTAGTAATAGGTTTTCTTGGAATGAATAATTCGTCTGATGTCCTTTAAACAAATACGGCTGCAGGTTTCTCATGTACAGATTCATTAGGCGTAGGTTGATCGTCCATGCCATGATTCGTGACACTGCATTACTAAAAGGATCATCACTGTCAGTGGTGTGGTTCGGAGTAGGGCAGTAATTATTATCACTATCTTCACTAAAATCAGTTTGCGATTCACTGATCTCATCTTTATTTTCTTGAAGTAGTGCATTTATTTCTTCTTTATTAAATTTCTACGTTTTTGGAAGCCTAAGACATCGCAAAATAAAAATATAATTGTATGCAATATGGTGCGCAACGTACTTCTGGGACACATGTGTCCTACTATAGGACCCTATTGGGACGCTTACGTCCCAAAATTTATTTTCTTCGAATATCTTTCACAAAACTGCTCAAAGGATATATTTATTTATTTATTTACAACTATTCGCACAGTAATTTATTTTCAAAAAAAAAACGACTTCTTTGAAATGAATGAGGTTTTTATATAAATGATGTGTAAAATTGGCCTAATATCAGCCACTACACAAAATCGCAGCCATATGCGACGTATATAATGGTATATTGCAAAAATTGCTCATAATTGCTGATTAGGACTTTCGGTTTGAGTTTACAATGCAATTTGTAACTTTCAGGGTCATATGAACATGCTTTGGGACACCGGTGTCCTAGCGGTAGCGAAAGGGTTAATTCTTTTAAATAAAAATAGCTTTTCACAAGCCTATTAAAATCAAACCTAATAAATTTTATATTTTTTAATGCTGGAAGAGCTTTAAACTAATGTATAGCTCAACTCAGATAAGAAATCAGATGGTATTTATACAACGAAATGTCTATTTTATTATATCTTGCACTGTACATTAAAGAAGTCTTTAAGAAAATGTTTGTATGTATGTTCATAAGTATGTACGTCAAAAAACTCTTTTATTAGTCCCGGTCAGTGACTCATTAAAGAATCGTTTTAACACTAATCCAATTTCATGCAAAACATTTCTGAGAAATGTACCCCAAGAAATCGCTTAACTTTTAATTCCCATAATAAATGGCATGTTAATTCTTTGTTGTTTTTTTTAATATTCATAAGTGCAGGCGGTAGTAGATTTTTTTTTAAATTTTGTACACACATAGTTGGGTATAAATTGTCACGTCCGTTTTTAAACACCTTTAAAAAGGAAAATGCACTCTAAGCAAAATATTCAATTAATCATAATTTTATGATAAATGCGAATAAAATAACAAAGTCAATAACTGATTAATTTAGTTAGTTAGAAGTTTGTACCCTACATCAACTCTTAAATTATTGTTTAAATATAGTACTCATATAAACATGTAAAAAAACCTCTGCCGCTGGATTGACTATAAAACAACAATTTTGAGAGATGTGCAGAATTACAAATGAGCCACAATTTTGTCAAAAGTCAGATGTACAAAACCAGCCGTGTATAAGCTGCTTTAGTTAGACGGCATTCGCGGTGGACATTTACGACATTTACAATTCAATCAGTTCATCGCTTAAGACGCGATACGCCACAAATGCCATGTACATCTTCTGACGTTCTTTTAAATGAGTATAATACAAAAGTATGTATGTATGGATGTTTGCAGTTTCATTCAATTTTAATATTTTTTTTTAAATATTTACAATTCAATAAAACTCAGCATGCAAACTCGTATATAAATGTATTATTTTCTATGACAATTGATTTTAATTGAGGCTCAATCAACTCTAAATTGAATTTTGCGTCATTGTAACGATTTGTATGACGCTTTTACATCTTTAAGCAAAAATATGTATGTATGTATACATATTGTATGGATGTACATACATACATATGTAGAAATTTATTTTATGTAAAATAAATCAAGTATTTCTTTATTTATTTGCACAGCTTACTAATTTAATTGTATTTACATATACAAATATGTATGTATATAATGTACTACATAATGTACATATTTTTATAATAGACATTTTGCGGTAATTATTTTATTATAAATTTTATCCTAAAAGTTGTTTTAATAATTTTATTTTGTTATAAATAAATGTTAAAAATACAGTGGACGTTCATTGCTATGATTTATATATTGTCAGGCCTATTCGTAATGAGGCCTTTTCGTAATGATAGAAGATTTGTTTTATACGATATCTTTTCTTCTTTTCACATAAACAAAAATTAGATTACTATTATTTTTTATTTATTTATTTAAAACAAAAAACAATATAAAAATTAATGAGTTTAATTCAAATCAACATATTCTATATTAATAGGCAAGACGATTTTTTGTTACGCAGTTTATGCTCACACCGGTTTTATTAAAAAACAAGTAAGAGCGCTATATTCGGCCGTGCCGAATCTTATATACCCTTCACAACGTGTAGTCATGCAATAACAGTAGTTTGTATCACCATTCATCCCATATGAAATACGTACATACATATAAAAACATACATATATAAAAACATCCCATTGTAAAATTATAAATTTACGTATGTATGTTAAAAAAAAATAAAAAATATATAAAAAAAATTAAAAAAAAATTAAAAAAAAAAATTTTAAAAAAATTTAAAAAAATAATTAAAATATATTTATTTGGTTGTTGGGTTTAAGCTGGTTTATATGCATTTCACTGGTGATTATGCCAGATCATCAGTAAACCTTTACCCAAATTCTTGAAAAAGTTTAAAATTTTTATAAGTTATATTTTTAAATTCTCATTAACAAAATGAGAATTCAAAAATAAAACAAAAAAACTATAAAAAACTTTTTCAAAATGCAATAACAATTGTTTGTATCACCATTCATCCCATATAAAATACGTGCATACGTACAAGTTAGAATAAATGTGGCATCGAATCCCAGCTGAGCCAAAAAATTTTATTTTATTTTATTTAATATATTATTTATATTTTATTATTTTTTTTTATATTTTTTTTTAAATTTTTTTAAAAAATTTTTTTAGAATTTTAGATTTTTTTTTTTTTTAGTTTTTATACCCTTCACACAGTGAAAAAGGGTATATATAGGTTTGTCATTCCGTGTGAAATTTCTACAATTTTGATTTCCGACCCCATAAAGTATATATTTTCTGAAAGCTTATGAATAGGGGAGTCGATTAAGCGCTGTCAGTCTGTCCGTCTGACCGTCTGTCCGTGTGTATGTTGAAATCAACTTTTTGAAGCCCCCCGACATCGCTTGGACTCGGGTGAGGTATTAAAATATCAGAAATATTCGGGAGTAGATCGCTATTGAAAATCAGAAACATCGGTACATAAACAACTGAGATATGAGCAAAAACCCACGACCACCTCGATTTTTTTTTCACAAAAGCAACATTACAACAACAACATACATACATACAAACGTGTATACTGGTTAGAGAAAACGTGGCATCGAATCCCAGCTGAGCCAAAAAATTTTTTTTTTAATTTTTTTTAAAATTTTTTTTTAAATTTTTTTTTTATTTTTTTTTATTTTTTTTTTTTATTTTTTATTTAATATATTTATATTTTTATTATTTTTTTTTTAAATTTTTTTTTTATTTTTTTTTGTTTTGTATATATTATATACATAATAATTTTTTAAAAAATTTTTTTTTAAAAAAAATTTTTTTTTTTAAAATTTTTTTTTTAAAATTTTTTTTTTTTTTTTTGTTTTTTTTAACATTCATACGTGAATTTATAATTTTACAATGGGACGTTTTTATATATGTATGTTTTTATATGTATGTACGTATTTCATATGGGATGAATGGTGACACAAACCACTGTTATTGCATGAATTCACGTTGTGAAGGGTATATAAGATTCGGCACGGCCGAATATAGCGCTCTTACTTGTTATTTTTTTTTATTTTTAATATATATTTTTTGTAATTTTTTTTTGGCATGTTTTTTGCATGTATGTTGTTGTTGTAATTGTGTACAAAAACGAGGTGGTCGTGGTTTTTTGCTCATATCTCAGAAAGTTATGGGGCGATTGTGCTGAATTTCAATAGCGATTCATTCCTGGATATTTCCAAGAGATTGATACCATATACAGATCTGAGGAACATATAGTTGCTTCTAAAAGTTGATTTCAACCAACACACGGACAGACGGGCAGACGGGCAGACGGACAGACGGTCAGGGCTTAATCGACTCCTCTATTCATAAGCTTTTCGGAAATGAAAATTGTCGAAATTACAAACGGAATGACAGAGCTATATATACCCTTGTGCACCACGGGTATAAAAATTAAAAAAAAAAATGTTTGGCTCAGCTGCCACGTTTTCCCTAACCAGTATACACGTTTGTATGTATGTATGTTGTTGTTATACCCTTCACCTGTGGTGCACAAGGGTATATATAACTTTGTCATTCCGTTTGTAATTTCTACAATTTTCATTTCCGACCCCATAAAGTACATATTTTCTGAAAGCTTATGAATAGAGGAGTCGATTAAGCCCTGACCGTCTGTCCGTCTGCCCGTCTGTCCGTGTGTTGGTTGAAATCAACTTTTAGAAGCAACTATATGTTCCTCAGATCTGTATATGGTATCAATCTCTTGGAAATATCCAGGAATGAATCGCTATTGAAATTCAGCACAATCGCCCCATAACTTTCTGAGATATGAGCAAAAACCACGACCACCTCGTTTTTTTACACAATTACAACAACAACATACGTATGCAACATGCAAAAAACATGCCAAAAAAAAAATTACAAAAAAAAAATATATTAAAAATAAAAAAAAAAATAATAAAAAATATTACAAAAAAAAATTTAAAAAAAATATAAAAAAAATAATAAAATATAAATAATATCTAAAATAAAATAAGATAAAATTTTTTTGGCTCAGCTGGGATTCGATGCCACATTTAGTCTAACCAGTATATAAACCAGTATATACATATGTACGTATTTTATATGAGATGAATGGTGATACAAACAATTGTTATTGCATGACTACACGTTGTGAAGGGTATATAAGATTCGGCACGGCCGAATATAGCACTGTTACTTGTTTTTTATTATTTTTTTCTTATTTTTAATATTTTTTTTTTTTGTAATTTTTTTTGTTTGGTATGTTTTTTACATGTATCTATGTATGTATGTTGTTGTTGTAATTGTGAAAAAAAACGAGGTGGTCGTGGTTTTTTGCTCATATCTCAGAAAGTTATGGGGCGATTGTGCTGAATTTCAATAGCGATTCATTCCTGGATATTTCCAAGAGATTGATACCATATACAGATCTGAGGAACATATAGTTGCTTCTAAAAGTTGATTTCAACCAACACACGGACAGACGGGCAGACGGACAGACGGTCAGGGCTTAATCGACTCCTCTATTCATAAGCTTTTCGGAAATGAAAATTGTCGAAATTAAGACAGACGGGCAGACGGACAGACGGACAGACGGTCAGGGCTTAATCGACTCCTCTATTCATAAGCTTTCAGAAAATATATACTTTATGGGGTCGGAAATGAAAATTGTAGAAATTACAAACGGAATGACAAAGCTATATATACCCTTGTGCACCACAGGTGAAGGGTATAATTAAGAAACATGTTCGACATACTAACTGGCTCAAATATAGAGAGTATGCAAGGTCTCCCGTACCTCAAAATATTTCACTGAAATTCGAAAATGAAATACAAGATGCTATAAACGTATTCTCGGAAACGTTATTAACTGGAGCTAATGTAGCTACACCTTTTAAATGCTATAACGGTATTAAAAATAAATTTACAACAACCATTCAAAACTTTAAAAAGGAAAAGAGAAATCTAAGAAGACAATGGCAACTACACCGCTAGCCAACCTTGAAAAGACAACTAAACCACTGTCAACGTACCCTTCATAGTGCTCTTTTGGAGAACAAACAATAAGCACTAAAAGTATATGTAGAAGGTTTAGACGCAACGAAATTCCAGAATTATAGTCTTTGGAAGGCCACTTAAAAACCCAATTAGATGCGAATCTGCAATTCGGTTTAGCGATGGTAACTGGGCTAGGTCCCATAAAGACAAAGCTGAAGTTTTTGCTGAACATCTCGAAAGAGTGTTTACGACTAATATTTCCAGCGCATGCACAACTTTACCAGATATTGAAGTCGGCGTTGTTTCCCCAATGAAAATTCATTTCTCGTCCCTAACTTCAGCAGAAACTGAAAACAAATAAATCTCTGGCACGGACAAAATTTCAGGAAAAATGATACGTGAACTACCAGTTCATATTCAATTCAATTCCATCTTAAGAACCGGTTTCTATCCTAAATCATAAAATATATCAGAAATAACTATAATACCTAAGCCAGATAAGGACGCTAGCCAAGTGTATAGCCAAAGTGTAGACACATTTACAACTAGATTACAATGAGTCGAGCGCAGAATTTCTAGTATGTAGATATAGATATTTATGTATATGTATTTACATACGTATGGATGGCTTTAAATAAAACGGACATATCTCGATTTTCTATTACATTATAGGAAAGTGCGAAACTAAATAAAGAACATAAAACAACAATGAAATGAGTTTGGAAATTTTTATGTAGCTTTAAATCCATTATTTCCAATGGTGTACGCAATTTTTCAGGGGGGATTTTTTTGTTAGTGGAATACCGGGAAAACGTTGAGAACGTAATTTTGGTAAAAGGCGAGATACGACAATACAAACAAAATGTTGAGCCTTCCGTATTTCTAATAGTGCAAATCTTTAATTTGAGTAATTTGTATTTTTTCCAATTTTTCATTTTTACAATCTTCTCTCATTTTTAAATGAAATTTGTTTTGCTTGTGCTGCTGTTTTTGACTGTAAACATTTTTAAAATCTTAAAGATAAAAAAAACTTTACAAGGACTGAGCAGTATACTGTTGACTGTAAAAAAAATAAGTTAAACAATACAAAGCAAGGCATATCCATAAGGTACTCGTATCCAATCAGCTGACTGTTTTTTTTTTATGTACATTTTATAAGCGTTACCAAGGCATATTCATACAGGTATATGCAACGGCGAATTGATACAACAAAGCAAATTTTTAGGGGATTTTTTCTTTCAAGGCCAGTTTGTATAACAAGGATGGAAAAGTTGTTTTTATATGTTTAATTCAATAAAATTTTATTAAAAAAGGATATGTGCTTGTGAAGCACATTATAAATGGTGCAAGAACAACAAATATACATAAATTTGGTAAATTTATTATCATAAAAAGCACAATTAAGTTAAATGTTTAATTCGGAATCCAAAATCTAATTTTCCATTCCTTCATTAATAAATAGAATAAAGGAGAATTCAACAAATTTAGACATTGTGTTTCCCCATCATCATGTGCTGATAATTTCACCTGTATGAATTCGCTTTGAACGTTGCCAACTTTTTTTAAAAGTCATGCCTGCAGTTGTCAAACTTAATTTTTTTAATTTAATTATACAACAAATAATTCGCAATTTCATTTGGTTTAAAACATTTTAAAAAATACAAAATCGTGAATAAAAAGTTTTCGCTTTAAAGTTTTTTAAAAGTTAATCAAATTTAAGAAGAAAATAAAAAAAATTGTTTGACAAATGCCGGCATATATACAAAAACAAAATACATGTGTTTTTATTGTTGTGTTTGTTGCCGCGATGCATATACCTTATGGATATGCCTTGATACAAAGTAAAACAAAAAACTTAATTAAACTTATTTTTCTTCGTACAATCGAGAATAGCAAACATGTGTCTTCATTCGTCCAACAAAATAGTTAATGCAAGAATGTTGCTTTTTCTACTATTTACATATTGAAAATAGAATTAAAGTTTTTATACATATATGTATGTATGTATAACCATTTAAAAAAAAAGCTTCCCATACCGGGAATCGAACCCGGGCCTTCTGGGTGAAAGCCAGATATCCTAGCCACTAGACCATATGGGATACTCATCAATGGGGAGATTACTCTAGTATTTTCATTCTCATGTTGACTTAGTTTTCTATTAGAAATATCTAAAAATATTTAAGTTTATTTTTACCAACAACCTAGTTAATTTTTTCCACAAACCGCAATGTAATTTATATGGGGTTTGTAGACAAAAAAAAAAACTAAAATAACGAATCGGGCACAAATCTAAATTGTGTAAATATTAACCGAATGCGAATATTCGGCACACTCCTATTCTACATACAGGTACTCGTTAAGGTACCGATTTTTTATTAAAAAAAATACCGACACATATTTTGTGTCGGTTAACTGATTTTAGGTTCGTTCGAGTACTTTTACTGCACTTTGTAGTAAATGAGTAATTATTTAGTAAATTGAAAATTTTACTCTCAAAAAAAGAATTTGTCCAAAAAAGTACTCGAACAGACATTTTTAAAAATTCGTAAGTTTGAGGCAACAGCTGATGGCAAATAAATATTGCGTTGTTTAATGGGAACATATGTGCAAATATGTATTTAAGTATGTATACCTGCGCCAGATTCAGACAGTTCCATTCTTTCATCTGTAGACATTGTTAACTAACTTTATTTCACAAACAATTTAAATTTAATAATATTTTGCACTTTTGTTTGGATTTTCCTTTTTTTTAATATTTTTTTCACAAATTGTATACGGAGTCATACAGACTCTACTTGACTGTTCGCGTGCAGCGAACTACCACGATAACCATACTTTTTGTTTTCTTACTTTTGTTTGTTTACCTTTTGAATCATATGTTTTTTGGTTTTGCTAAATCTTACTGCAAGAAATTTCTGTAGTAAAAATTTGCAAATACTCAGTCAACAACTGTCACTTTTCGCTCTCTATTTGTGCTCTCATTTACTACAAATTTGTGTAAACGAACGCAATTTCGTAAAATGCAGTAAAAATTTGTACAAATTCGTACAAATTTGTGAGTTTTCGAACGAACCTTTTGTAATGAAAAATGCAAAAATAAAACCATTTAGCTCTAGGTATTTAAAAAGGCTATTTGCTATTTTTAAGTTTTCAATATATCTATGGTATATATGAAAATAAGTTGCATTGTGTTAGTAATTGATGTTCTCTTGAATGCGTGAAACGATTTTGTTTCTGCAAAGTTCATATGAAAGGTGACGTAATGACGTGTTTTTATGTATAAACGGTATCTGTATGTGTAGTTTTATAGCCATTTTAGTTTTAGGCATTAATTTCTAAAATTTTAATTTAAATGAACTCGAATCGATTTTTTTATTTTCTTTTTTGTACTACGAAGTTTGCAGGGGATTCGCTAGTTTTTAATATAAATACATGAATTTTTTAAAGTTCTATAAACATAAATAAAACAAGTAACAGTGCCACGCCGAATCTTATATACCCTTCATAACGTGTAGATGCAATATCAATTGTTTATATCACCATTCATCTTATATGAAATACGTACATACATAAAAACATCCCATTGCAGAATTATAAATTGAGTTTACGTATGCATGTTTCCAAAACAAACAAAAAATAATTTAAAAAAATGTATTAAAAACAAAAAAAAAACATAAAAAAAAAATTTTTTTAAAAAATTAAAAAAAAAATAATAATATAAATAATATATAAAATAAAACATAAAAAAAAATTTTGCCTCAGCTGGGATTCGTTGCTATGCTTACTCTAACCAGTATATATGTATGTATGTTGTTGTTGTAATTGTGAAAAAAACGAGGTGGTCATAGTGTTTTGCTCATATCTCAGAAAGTTATGGGGCGATTATGCTGAATTTCAATAGCGATTCATTCCCGGATATTTCCAAAAGATTAATACCATACTCAGATCTAAGTAACATATAGTTGGTTCTAAAAGTTGATTTCAACCAACACACGGACAGGCGGACAGGGCTTAATCGACTCCTCTATTCATAAGATTTCAGAAAATATATACTTTATGGGGTAGGAAATGAAAATTGTAGAAATTACAAACGGAATGACAAAGCTATATATACCCTTGTGCATCACAGGTGAAGGATATAAAAACTGATAGACTAAACTATAGAAGAACTAGAAATAAATTATATGTAAGACATGAAACAATATAGTCTGTACAACCTAACTTTTTAGTTAAAATTGTTGTGAGATTACAAATTTAAAAGTATGAATAAATATTTATGAAAAAGTTAAGTAGAAATTAAAAAAATCCGTTTTTTAAATCTTTTAGCAGTCGTAATTAAATATGTACATGCATTTTTATGAAAACTCTTCATCATTTATTAATGTGTACAACTTGCACTCATATGTACACATGAGTGTACACAATATTCATATATAAATATATTTATATGTACTACGGTATGTATTTAGTTATATAGTATTTATTTATACATTTAATATGTATGTACATATGTACATATACATACATATGTTCTTGCCAAAAGGTTGGTTGTTGTGGTTTTCCGAAAGTTGAATAAATATAAATGTTGCATTTAAGAGCATTAATGCTGATGTAAGTTGGTTGAAGATTACGTGACGTCATGCACGGGGGCCTGTCTTTTTTATATATTCATATATTTTTTCTTGTTTTACTAAACGTGTACAAAAACTTGTCTCAAATAAATGTTATACAAGTATTATTTTTACCCTACACTTCATACACATACATACATATATATACATAAATACATACATACATACATACATACATACATACATACATACATACATACATACATACATATAATTATGAGCTGATGTCTTGAAATCTTAAAATTATAAAAATCATAGAACTTGTTTATATTTTTTTAACTGTTATCACTTTTAATAGAAAAACAATATGTACATATTTTAAAAGTATTTTCTAAATTCGTTTATATTTCAAAAATTGTCGTAGATGATGTTGTCTTTTGAATTTTTTGAGGATAAATTTCCATATATATATAAAAAACATGTATTTCATCATCACTCGATTTAAACGATCATATAACTTTTGTTGTGTGGACAATTAAGATAGAGAAGAAAGAGTGGTAGACAAGGCATCACGTTTTTTTGTTTTTGAATTTTTTTTTATACCCTTCAGCTGTGTTGCACAAGGGTATATATAGGTTTGTCATTCCGTGTAAAATTTCTACAAATTTCATTTCCGACCCCATAAACTATATATTTTCTGAAAGCTTATGAATAGGGGAGTCGATTAAGCGCTATCAGTCTGTCCGACTGACCGTCTGTATGTTGAAATCAACTTTTTGAAGCCCCCAACATTGCCTGGACCCAGGTGGGGTATAAAAATATCAGAAATATTCTGGAAAAGATCGGTATTGAAAATCAGAAACATAGGTATATAAACAACTCAGATAAGAGCAAAAAACCAAGGCCACCTCGTTTTTTTGAACACAACAACAACATACATACATAAAAACGTGATATACTGATTAGTCCCCGTTTAGACAGGGAAACATTTAGAAGGGAAACATCTGGAATTCTCTTTTGTATTTTTCTTCGCGGTCATACAGGGAAACATTGTTGTCGGAAACAATCCAGTTAATATTTTAATTTTTAATTTAATTTAGTACATTATTTATTTTTTTATTTTTATTCAAACAAAGTCAAATATAATACATAGAAAACAAAGCACACCGAAAAGAAATAAAGCCAATGTCAAAAAGCATAGCAAATGTAAACAATAAGAATAAAAGAACAAAGCGTGCCTCCGAGAACGGGAAACAAATTTCATATTCTCTTCCCCACCCGTCCCTCTCTATCAAACAAAATGTTTCCCTTTCAAATGTTTCTCTGTCTCTTCTCGGGGACTTACGAGTAAACGTGGCTTCAAATACCAGCTGAGCAAAAAAATATTTTTTTTTATTTTATATATTGTTTATATTTTTATTATTTTTTAAAATTTTTTTTTTTATTTATATTTATTTTTTATTTTATATTTATTATTTATATTTTTATTATTTTTTATATTTTTTTTTTTATTTATTTTTTATTTTTATTTATTTTTTATTTTATATTTATTATTTATATTTTTTATTATTTTTTTATATCTTCTTTTATTTTTAAAATTTTTTTTAATTTTTATTTTTTTTTAACATACATACATACATACGTAAATTTATAATTTTCATATGTATATTTTGAAATGTGTGTACGTATTTCATATGAGATGAATGGTGAAACAAACTATTGTTATTGCATGACTACACTTTGTGAAGGGTATATAAGATTCGGCACGGCCGAATATAGCACTCTTACTTGTTCTGTTATGCTTTGTCCTTTTTTATTATTTTTAGTGAGAAGTGTTTTTTGAATGAAAAAAAAAGCGGAAAATCTAGTAAAAAATATTATGTTTGCATACAAAATAAAAATGATGCGCGATTTTGACAGCTGATACGTAGTAAAATGAGTTGCCAAACGATTAGGAACATTGGACATTGTTAGAAAGTTTACATATGCGTTTACGAAGTGTATGCATTGTAAATATGCCTTGCAACTTGCGTTTAGGAAGTCGGCCAAGTTTTCACGAAATCGGCTTAGTGGAGATATGGCATTTAGATTTTCCTATATATTCCCATAAAAATATCAACAAAATGGCCTCCATTTTCCATATTATGAGTTTTTATTGTTACTTGAAAAGTTACCAAACCATGTAAGTATCGTAATGTTTTATCTGTACAATGATCTTCGGTCTTTCTAATTGAAACAGAAAAGTGGGAGAAGGATGTGCACCCTATATGTAATGAATACAATGCAAAAAAATTTGTTAGGGCCAGCAGAGCGGTGTCCGGTGTTTCAAAAAAAATTTTTGTCTTACAAATATTTATATTTGAGTTTAAAATTTATATTTTTTTCTAAACACAAGCGAGTAAGTAAACTGATTAACGTAAAAAAAGATTAACGTAAAAAAATCACGAAAAAAAATTTTTGTATTTTATTAGATTCTTTAAAAGAGAATTAAAAAAACATGATTTTAAATCGTCTGAAATTACATTGAAATCTGTCGCACTTATTTGAGTTTAGAATGTCAAAACACAGTGACACTTGAGTTTTATATGCTCGTATCAAAACGTTTCTTTTTTAATCGTATTTAAAACTCACATTGATGTCACAGAAAGAAGTAGAAAACTCTTCAAACTTAATTTTGTGATTTGAGAATGAATAAAGAATGTTTAAATGTTCGTATATTATTTCAAGATTAAATAAAAAAAAAATTCTTTGGCTCTTTCGTCAGGTTCGCTTGAAAACAGTGTATTAAGTTTATTTGAAATATAAATATTCTCATTCTACTATTGTAGTAATGCGTTTTCAATAAACAAAAACGTTGTTAGGTGTTTACAGTAAATTAAAAGCATTAGTGTGGATTTATTCTATTACATTTAATAACAAAACAAATAAATGAAATAATTAGAAATCAGGCATAGAACGAATGTTCGCAAATGAATGAGCTGTAAAAATTATCTTTGTAATATAAAAATGCCATAAAAATGTTGTCAACAAAATGACAACATTAACGCAATTGCAATGTGTAAATTCTTTGTTATGTTCAGATTATCGTACTGATGTTTAAATAGAAAAAAAAAAGATTTATTTAAGATTTAATTTGACTCCTTTTTTTAGCTCTAATTTCATTTATGCTCAGTTTAAGTTTTAAAACGTTACCGCGCGCATTATTCCGTTTTATGATGAGACAATGAACATGTCAACCTATTAAATTGTCGCATTTTAGGTGAGCAAAGCCACAAAAAAATCTTCAATAGATGGTGCTTTGTGTTTAATACAATATTTAATTCTGTCAAAGATAACCCGAAAAAAATTTAAAAATTCTTCAGTCAAAAATGGACAGTTTATGAAGTAATAGTCACTCTAATAATCAAAAACAGACAGGATAGAGTCAGACAGTTACAGCTTGAAAATTTAAAAAATTATATTTTACATACTCACATCTAAATATAAAAACCAAACTATAAATCACATCGAGGCCAAGCCAAGTTTTAAATTTTCGATCAGAGGTCAAAGGGGCGCTACAAAGAAGTTTTAAAAATTATATACAAATGTAATTGACAGATTTGTCCGACACTCAGGAGACTGACTAGTGTAACAACAAATTATACACAGTTAAGATTTTATTAAGTATTTAGAATGGACGAAGGCTTTCATATCGGTACTATGTCAGTCTTGCAATACCTTAAGGCTTTAAATCAGAAGCCCTTGAGGAATGATATTACGGGTACCTGCTCAAAAATTAGTTCAGGCTTATGGACTAATGAGGCAGCTTCCCTACACACAGAACACATAAAATGCCGAAACGGGCATGCGTAGATGTCTGTATTTCAGTCAAATTTAGCCTAACGAAAAAAAGTAATAATATATTAATATAACGATTTTAATTGATCCCTCTGTGCATAATATTCCTTAATCCACTTAGGAACTACAAATGCAAATGTAACTTCTTAACAAAAATATTTACTTTTTAAAATTCATACCAAATTTACTAGTTATTAAATTATTATAAAATTTTTATTTTGGTTTTTACGAGTTAAGCATCTATTTTGAAGGTTGTTTTAATTGTACCCACCCCCAAAAAAATGGTGGGGGTATATTCACACTGTTATTCCGTTTGCAACACACCGTAATATCCATTTTAGACCCCATAAAGTATATATTTTCTGAGTTGGGGTTTCATTTTATAACGCCCGTATGCCGGTCTGTTAAAAGCACGATAGAGCTCGAACCAAAGAAGCTAGGGGGCTTCAATTTTGCCAGAAAATTTCTTATACACAAGGTTTGTTTGAATCAGAATATTAGAAAGAGAGTTATAGCTCGTAATGCAAGAGTAGGCCAAAAAACCATGTCCTTCCAGTATCGAATAAAATGCAATTGTGTCCAAACGCATTAACGCAGAGCCATGAAATTTCGAATGTATATTTCCTGAGCAAAAAAAATAGTTTTCCCTGAAAATTGCTTAAATATATGCATTAAGAAAGGAGTTATAGATCAAAAAGTATAAAAATTTATACCGTACGGTGTATTTTTCGGTATATTCAAAATTTAAAACTGTATAATTCTGAAATTTTGCAAACATTGTTTTTTGGAGAAAGGCTTTGCACTAACGGAAAATAAATATGACACGCCCACTTTTAAGATTTTGGAAGAATAAAGGACTCTATATTGAAATATCTCAGTTTAATTTATTACTTCGACACGCCTACTATAATGCCCACTTTTCACGTAATCTACAGTTAATGAAATTTAAAAGCTCATAAAACCGACAAAATCAAAGGTATGATGGTGAAAGTATGAATTTTGTATGTAAAGCTTTCTAGTCAATGACATTGCCCACTTTAACGCCTACCATCCATAAAACGCTTTATCTTAAATTTATATAATTTCTTTATGGACAAAGTTTTTGAAAGAATAAAGGACTATACTGAAATATCTAAGTTGTACTTATTACCAGAAACTATATTGACACGCCTACTTTAAAGCCCACATTCAGTGAAAGACTAAATTTACTTAAACATTTTACTAGCATATCGAAGTTATACAAAGAAAGTGATAAATATTTTAGTATAAAGAGATTATTTCATAGCCATTACAGTTAATAACAAAATAATAAATCTTGTGCTATAAAAGTACATCAAATTGGTGGTGGGTATAAAAAATTCGGCACAGCCTAATATAGTGCTCTTACTTGTTTTGGTTTTTACAAGTTAAGCATCTATTTTGCAATATTTGCGCACTTGAAGATTCTTTTTATTTTAACCTTAATTTTGCTTGCTGAAAGAAATTATTTTAAATAATTAAATATAGAATGATAGCTTTTAAAATATCTTAAAATATTTCTCATATCTTTTGCGGGTATTTTAATGAATTATTTTACAATAGCACAAATGTAATAGCAAACAAAACTGAAAACATTTACTAAAAGTACTTATGTTTGTATGAATGTAAAAATAATTGCATTTTTTCCGTCTTTGGATTTGAGTACATACTTGTTTGAACAGAGATTGTTGGAGGCTCGTCTCTTTATTACTGTATGTGCGATAATGACAGACCCCCTATTATATCAATGTAGTGATTGTACTTCTTAGTATGAGTGCATACATCATATAAAGATATACAATGAAAAATAAACAAAAACCCGATTGTTTATGAGAGCTTCGAAAATGCAATCAAAAAAAAAGAGACAAGCAAAACTTAAGCATCAATATGAAATATTTTTTTCTCATGACAACGATAAAGTTAATGCATACATACATAAACATATGAGTGCAGTTATAAATGTATCTAATTAAATAAAACAAAACAATCATATGAATACGACTGACGAGAGGTGGTTAACAACAAAAATTTAAAACACTTGGTTTAACATTTCTAAAACGGGCTAATTAATGAAATGTAACATTAATTGTAACAATAATGTTAATCAACTTAACGATATATTGTTACTGTCACTAATATATGTATGTATGTATATAATTATGTATGTACATATCCTTATTTATCATGTTTGTATGCAAGTGCTATTTATACATACATATATTTATGTGTGTATAACGCAAGTGAAAGGGACAGGCTTTAAAAACACACAAACTTGCACACACATACATATGTATGTATTTACATACATATGTACTTGTTATACCCTTCACCAGTGTTGCACAAGGGTATACATATATAGCTTTGTCATTCCGTTTGTAATTTGTACAATTTTCGTTTCCGATCCCATAAAGTAAAAATAAAATATTTTCTGAAAGCTTATGAATAGAGGAGTCGATTAAGCCCTGACCGTCTGTCCGTCTGCCCGTGTGTTGGTTGAAATCAACTTTTAGAAGCAACTATATGTTCCTCAGATCTGTATATGGTATCAATATCTTAGAAATATCTAGGAATGAATCGCTATAGAAATTCAGGACAATCGCCCCATAACTTTCTGAGATATGAGCAAAAAACCACGACCACCTCGTTTTTTTTCCCACAACAACAACATACATACTAGACTCCTGCACAATTCAACATTTTCTGTAAAAATGTCATTTTCAAAGATTTCATGCTTTGCTATGCCATGCGAATTTAAACAAGGTGTTATAACATGTTATGCCAACTCAAACATACTGTCTTAGCATGTCATTGCAACTTAGGCAAGCTGTTGCACGCTGTTGTGTTTAATACCATGTCTGTCTTTACTGTAACGGTACTTCAGTGCAGCTTTGTTTTTGGTTTCGTTTTTCGTATTTTTTTTAATTCTAGCAATGTTTTTTGTTGAATTGTTAGTTTAGATTCGTTCCTTGGAGTGTCAATTTACAAAAAATTCAAATGAGTCCGCGTACTACTTTAGAGCAAAGAAAATTGGTTTTAAACCATTTAAAAAATGGCCACTCACAGCGAAAAATAGCTAAAATGGTTAACATGAATTATTTTACGGTCCAAAAAATCATTGAGCGTTTCACACATGAAAATCGGGTTCATAACAAAGGCAGGAAGGCACCGAATAAAATATTCAATGAGCAGGACGAGCGTTATATTTTGCGGAAAATAAAGGCAAACCCAAAACCCAAAAAAAAACAGCCAAACCCGACACAAAACAAATTGACTTTATTTAAATATTTTCTAAATAAATCCTTAAAAGAAATTTCCTAAAAGTATGTAACTACAATTATATTAAATAAATTTCTGATTTTATTGCATATAATGTTCTATTGCAATGATTAAAACGCACTATAAAAAACATGTGCTGCATATGTTACACGTGTCGCATGTGTTGACTTTTTCATTTTCTATGCTCATGTATGCAATATCACTGTTAGAACTATGTACAGATTTAATTAAACTAATTATACACTGTCTTTATATGTCTTTGTCAAACATGCATTTTCGGCATTGCATGAATTAGCAGTTGCATTATGTGACACATGTTGCTATGTAGTATAGTGCAACAGTTGCAGGCCTTTAATACATACAAACGGGGTATACTGGTTAGAGTAAACGTGGCATCAAATCCCAGCTGAGCCAAAAAAAATTTTTTTTTTTTATTTTATATATTAATTATATTTTTATAATTTTCTTTTTTTATTTTTTTATTGTTTTTTATTTTTTAATTTTTTTTTTAATTTTTCTTTAAATTTTTTTTAATTTTTTTTTAATTTTTTTTTTTTGGAAACATACATCCATACGTAAACTCAATTTATATTTTTACAATAGGATGTTTTTATATATTTATGTTTTTATATGTATGTATGTTTGTACGTATTTCATATGAGATGTTTGGTGATACAAACTATAGTTATTGCATGACTACACGTTGTAAAGGGTATATAAGATTCGGCACGGCCGAATATAGCACTCTTACTTGTATTAGTATGAATTTGAAAAGTGCGCGTTTAACCATAAACAAATATTGCTAAGGCTGTCGTAATATTAAATTTAAATTTTAAATAATGAAAATTATTTAAAAATTAAATTGCGCATTCTAAAATGTAATGCTTTAATTTATAAACCCGATATATCATCGAAAGAGAGCATTGTACATCCACAATACACCGCCTCATAAACAACTTTTACCAAAAATGTTTAAATGTTTCTTACTGCATACGGAGAATAACACTACGCAATACCGAATTCCCACACTTACTTACATATGTACGTGTACTTGTACATGCAAATAAATATACATATTTTTTTTTAACTCTTAATGTCATATTCCCAGTGGCGAATGTCATGATGATTCATTGTGAAAAATGCTGACAATGTTAAATCATCCATGACAGATGCTGAATTTTCTTTGGCGTCATACATGAATTTTTTAAGCAATTGTCCAAAACATCATAGATGACCCGAATTGATTTTGTCCGGTAAGCGTCCGAGTATTAGCGAGTTCTAACAGACAATATCATCGATTATCAGATATGACTTTTTATGTAATACGTCGCCATTCTAGAGATTCGTAGCGGACAAAATCACTTTGTTTCCTCTGTGAATTTTTCTTTTATATGTCGCTTTAACAGAGACTATTAAGGACTTTCTGACTAACGTTTCATACATGAATTTTTATGCTATGGATTTTAATCCCAGAGAACCGTACAGAGAAACCAATTTTATGCATTGTGAATATTTAAAAATTTTTATATATTTATATTTTATTCGAACTTTTTTCTATATATTAAATTTTAATGTGAACCATTTTTTATTTTGGCTTAAGTTCATTTGTTTCTTTATTTAATTTTATAATTCAAATTAAATTAAATTGTAACCATTTTAGGAATATTTTTTCTAAAAATTATTTCCGATATTAGCCGAGTGGAATGCATTTTCGAAATCAGCTACGATTTCATCATCAGCACTCTTTATCGGTATACTACTATGTAACTTAAAATTCCTATTTATGTTACAATTGAATGAAATTTGAATTAGTGAATCTTAGTATTAATTTTCATATTTTGTTGAATATTTTATTTCACCTATCAAATGACAATTCATAATTCAACATGTTCATATTCTTCTATATTCGTAATACATTTTTGTTATGCTTTCAATATCCATCCTTTGGCTGGAATTATTGAAAACAAGGTTGTATTTACATTTTCATTTATATAAGTCCATCTAGGTTATAAATTAAATTATAATTATAAAATTAAATAAAGAAACAAATGAACTTAAGCCAAAATAAAAAATGGTTCACATTAAAATTTAATTTAAAAATTTTTATTAAAAAAAAGTTAAGGCACTCATTAATTCTGTAAATTTCAATATTGTTCAAAATAATATAAGAAATAAAATAATATAATAAAAAAGTAACTTAAAAAAAAATCAGACATTAATATTGCATTTTTTAATTATAATAATCATAGAGTAATAAGTTTTAAAAGAGTTGTAAAAAAATAATTTATGAATTGCTAAATAATTGTTTAAGTCATTTGAGTTTCTTGGCTGTCCACATATATCTTGGATTCATTTTTCTAGAGTGGCGTTTAGCGTCCCTATTTTTTACTTTTTTAATAGCCGTGCGTAAGTAGCAAAGGAATTTTCCAAAAGACTGGAAGCTTATACATTCTTTTTAAATAAAAATATAAAAGAATTATTTACGCTACGTACAGAACTTGATATCTAATAAAACTTATTTTTAATTTAATATTTAATAGCACTAACCTTTTAAAGCTGTTATTAGATTCGAATACAACTTCAGGGCTTTCTTGCCTTTTGTGCCATCATAATTGTATTGGGAAATTAAATTCGAGTCGAAAATTCTTTCTAAGTTTCTGGCCAAATCGTCACAAAGTAATCGGCGGATAGATATCACCTTTAATAATTAAAATTAACCAACCACTATTCACTGAGAACTTTACTAAACTAACGAAATGAAACATTTAACCTTGAATTGAAATTACAAAAAGCACAAAAAACAATTTAAGAAGAAAAAAGAACAGTTATATTTTTTCAAAGGGTTACGCACAGCAGACAAACTCGCCTTTAAATCCACTCATAACAGACAATGTTGCCTAGTTTCAATATTTTTCAATGCAAAAGCAAAAAAATCTTTAATAATGCGTTATTTATTTTTCTTTAACTATTGACGAATACTTGTAGCAGACAAACTCTAGCAGAGTTCATCTTTGTGTCGAATAATAACAGACAATGTCGATTACTTTCTACTTACTTTTATACTGTGTATCTATAGTGAAGATGTCATAGAAATTACGCCTTGAGATCTAGTTTGTAAAAATGAATCATAAATGAAAATGTCACTATGACAAAGTGGCTCAAAAAACGCCACCGGGTTGATCATATTCATACAAATTAACTGTATGTTAATAGGTTTTTCTCTCACCAGTGATTTAAACTATTAATATAAAGGAAAATAAATTGTTTTTTTTACATTTAACAAAAGTGCATTTGATTTTCAGTATGTACGTATGCATGTATTTGTAATTTTGCCCTTGAGATAATAATGATAAAAATGAAAAATATATCTATTTATTACATACATATGTAAACACTGTTCTCCCAAAACAAAACAAGTGTAATACAGTCGAATAAGAATAAATTGAACTTTAATATTAACTTAAAGTGAAAACACTGTTTCGAATTTCTGGTTTTATTATTATTATTTTTAATATTTTTTAACAAAATTGCATTTCCTATGTCTTTACGAAGCCTATATGTCTTTCTTTAAAATAACGTTTTTTATTTTTCTACATATTTATCATTTTTGAAAGAAGGGCTGATACGGGAGTTTTTATATATTTTATAACCGAATTTCTACTTATTTTTTTTTTTTAATAATATAAATTGATTTTGTTTATGTTTTTAAAAATCACAGAAGTTCCTTAAGGTCGCTCTATTCGAAATTCAATAAATTGGAAATACATTTTGTATTCCTTGTCAATTAATCATTAGCAAATGGTTGCGTAGAAGGGGCTCAATTTGCACAATAGTTTCGAAACTAAAAAATTCAAATAAAAATATGCGCGTTCTGTAACTACTTGAGGAACTAATAAAGTTATAATATTATTATTATCCAAAGATTGTAAGAACTCACTTTTTGATTGTTAATCGCGATTTGCTATGAACGTAGTTATTTTACTTAAGGAAGAACTAGCTGTTTAGTTTATTTTTACTTTTGATAATCAAAACTATAAAATGTGCATTTTAGCCGCATTCTGCTATAAATTCGTTATTATTATTTTTGCTTTCTCTTTACACGTACTCTTTGGTGGTTTGTTTGGTATATTCTATTATTTTTCAACGCGATCTTTTTCAGTAGTGTCAACATTCATCATTAAAACTCGCAAAAAAAATGTTGATAATGTAGTGCAAAAAATTGTCTCTATAATTAAAAAAATATTTAGGTATTTACTTTTAGAGTAAGTTTCTCACCTAAAGATTAATTTCTAAGGTAATAATAGTTTAGTTGTTTTTATGTTTTAAGTTCTATGCCAATCAAAGCCATATACTAAAAAGACAAAAAAATTGGTAAATAAGGCAAATTTTATTTAAAGCAAAAGCTCGCCTTAATACTTTTGATTTGTAATTCAGAAATTTTTTTCATTTTTTTTATTTCTAAAAAAATTGATTAGGAAAATTGGAAATGAAAAGTTTTTGTATAGGAAAGGTATGGAAACTTTTCATTTTTTTTTCTTAATTTTTTTCAGTTTTAGCGAAAGAGAATTGACACCCAGTTCTTAATGTATTTATCATTGAAGGTTAAAAACATACATATTTACATATTTCTATTAATATTATTATTATTTTTTAGAAACTTTTTTGCAAAATCTTTTATTTGAAACTGCTAAATTACCAACACTGATCATCAATAAAATTCTCTTGTGTAATTTTCTCAGCAGGTAAATGCATTTAAGAGTTGCCATTTTTATTTATATCAAAAGAAAAATAGGGCATATGTTAGTATGTGCAGGATGTCAATGTTTCTTTTAGTTATTTTCAGACACTATATGACATTTACTGCCTGTTCAACGATGTCGAAAGAAAACCCAAGCGAAGTTTCATTCGTACAAATATATTGAAAACAACAACAATAACAAAAAATTTGTTTTTGTTTTCAACGTATTTGTACGAATGAAATTTCGCTTGGGTTTTCTTTCGACATCGTTGAACAGGCAGTTATTAAGTGAAGCCATGGACAACAAGACTAACTCTTAAACATGGTTATATTTGAGGAACTTTTAGTTATCGAAAGACATACATAGTTTTGCTTTAACACAAAATAAAAATAAAATGTATTTGATTATGATCGTTTTAAAATTAAAAAAAATAAGGCTTCGAAAGTCTACACTTTAAATATTTGCCCTTGATGATCTAGCAAATTGAATTTTCTGAAATATTTTCGTATTAAGAAATAATAAAAAAAATTAAATATAAAATTTTTCAGAGACAGATAAACGATCATATGGGCATTTCCATGTCATCGTACGTGACATTTGTACTCCTATAAAGTGGAGGAATTTTTAAAAAAGTAAAAGTAACTGAAACAAAATTAGATCTTTATGTTCCATTCAAGGGGTACTTTATTTAAACAAAAAAAAATTATATTCGAATCATTGTTGTCTAAAATATCCAAAAAAAAAAAAGAATATATCGTACGTGATTTTGAGTGATCTGCGAATCTTGGGAGGTACATATTTTTTCTTTTTTTTTAATTTCTTACACTTAACCAAATACTTTTCATTTAAAATCCATCACACTTAATTGAAAACAATCTTTAAATGATTTTATAATAAATTCCATTTAATATCGTTCGAGACATAACGTACGTGACAGATTTTTCTCTAATAGTATTCTTAGGTAATAAAATTTATATTTTGTTAAGAAAAAAGGTGCTCTTGCGACTGTTCAAATACGAATGACGGAGACAAATAATGTTTTTGCACTACGTACGTGACATTAAAATAATATCCAAGGGAAATAAAAAAAAATCCGCTAATTGTTCTCTATATTTTCTTTTTTCTTATGGATCTTTTTAATTGTTGCTGTTACCTTAATTTTAAAGCATATTTACAATTACAATTTATTTTTTACAAGTTAGTCGCTAAAAAAATAGTTGATTGCAATTCTTTAAAATAATTTAATAAGCTCTTAATACCTGCGCATAGTAAAATTTTAGTGTTTTTTTTATCAATAAACTTATATTGAAAAACTTTCAAGAGTTTTTATTTTTACAGTCTTGGTTGACATATTCATGGAAATGTCCATATATGAAAAAATTTTGTTAATGATATTCCATAGGGATTCTTCAAAAAAGACTATGTATGATCTGATTAAGATCATAAACATAAATTAAAATACTATTTTGTATACAATACCTTAAAACTTTTTCTAAATTACATAATACAATTAAAGATAGATTGACAGCTGCTTTTTAATACATATGAACTTATGTGCACCAGAATATCAAATTAATAAAATAATAAAGATTTGGCTGCAAAACACAAAATATTTGTTTTTTTTATAAACGAATAAATTTTGTGAATTCGATTTACAGAGCAGTGCCGTAGAAATACGTATTCGTATTTGAAAAAAAACTTTTTTTTAAATTTTAAAACAGCAACCCTGAAACTAAATGCATATGATGGTATTTTAGCAAAAAAGAAATGAGAGAATTTTTTTTTTAATTTCAGACTGCAAATATGTACAAAACTGCTGAATGCGAAAGAGTGTATGTAATATGTACATAGTTGTGGTAAAATATCATAAAGGGGGACTGCGGTGTCAGCGAACGGCTTACTATATAAACAACTGACATTTTCATCTCATGCTTTAGTTCCACTGTGGATATAATAATCATTAAACTAAAGGTAAAAATTGGAATGGAAAGCAATAAGTTAAAAAAAATTAAAATTAAAATTAATACAAAATATATGAAAATGTACAAACATTAACATGCACTAAACAAAAAACGTTAAAATATAAATTCTGAAGTGATAAAGTGTGGTTTAAATTAATATTACTTTTACGATTTTTTTTTAACAAAAACGTTTGGTACATTCTAATGTGTATTCTATTTTTATTACAACAAAGTTTTACACATTAGCCAGCGAATTGAAACAAATCACATATTTAAGTCAGCAGACAGCAAACGTGAATAACTCAAAATATTTTGTTTTTTTTTTTGCATTCACATACGGGTGAATGGAACTTATTAAAAATAAATAATAAAAAAAAAATACAAATTTTAATATAAAAACAATAATAATTGTTAAACAAAAAAGAAATGTTTTTTTTCTTATTTGAAATGTATTTGATTTGATGTCTGGATAAATTATATTTTATATTATATTTCAAGGCAAGTGAAATAAAAAAAAAACAATTGTAACAACTTGGCTAAATATGATTTCAAATTGAAAATCATTTTGAAATTAATTAAATCTGCTTTGATAGCTTGCTTTGTAAATTAAAAAAAAAAAATACTTTTAATTTATTACAACAAATGATAAAACGTCAAGTGGATCGATTAATAAAAAATGAATGCATATAATTTTATTTACCTTATTTAATTCTTTTTTTATATATTTTACGTAACAAACATTAAATAAAAATTGTTGTAAAAATAAATTTGCTTTAAAATTTTTGCCAAGGGCGTAGTGTCACTCTTTAATGCAAATAAATATTTTCAAAAAATTAAATAATTAAAATAAAATAAAACAATGTGTAGTATGCTTGTATGTATGAACATGTGTATATGAAATTGCAAATGAAAAACTTAAACGTGATTGTGATGAAAATTAAAGATCGTGTACAAATCGTGGGATTAGACCGTGAATTTCTTATTTTGTTTGTAGCAAAAATAGATCTCTAATGTTTTAAAGATTATATACGTATGTTTGTATGTAATTATGTATACAAATATGTAGTATGTAAATGCATATTTACATATGTATGTATGTATACAATGTTCATGTGATTTTTAGTGTGTTTATAAACAGTGCCAACAAAATATATACAAAATTAACAAACAAACAAAAAAAAAGTAGAATTGCTTAAGCAAAAAATATATTGTGATGAACTGTAATAAACAAAATTCATTATTCAGCGTTACAATTAAATTAATTTATCGATAACAACAAACAAATTACAAGACATTTTTCTTTTGTATAAGAAAAATGTATCTTCAATATACATTCTTGCATACATACATACATATATGTATATCGTTGGCTTTATGTAAGAAGAGCGTATCTCGATTTTTAACGTTTTCTTGTAGTCCACATACAAACATTTTACCAATTTAATAAAGCCTATAGTACACGAAATATTAAAAGCCACATGCACATGTGGGTATGACGTCACTAAAATGTTCAGCATTTTGGTTAAATTTTTTTAAAATAGTCGCAATGCACATAGGTCTGGCGAGCCACATTTTTTGGCCAAAACTAAAATATTCAGTTGTATATATGAATTCAAATAAAAAACACTTATAGTAACACAAAAACATAAATTTTATTAAGTTTTTATTAATTCGATTTTATCTTGTTTTTTACTTCTACTTTGCCAAACTCTGAGTAAATCACAATTTTTGAAGCAAAAGTTTTCTGAAACAAAAATTGATTTCCTTAAAATATGCAACAACTAGCAGAAAATGATTGATGATTCGTAAGCACCAAATATCACTGTAATTTTGTGTGTTTTTGGTTCGTTGAAATCGCTTGAAATTTGTAAGTTATATACTACTAGAAAATCCCGGCGCGCGTTGCTACGCCCCTTCATGAATTTTAATCGCATTCTAAATTTTAATCAAATATCAAGTGCAAAGCTAAAAACTATAACTTTTTCTTTATGAGCGTGGCACTGCCCACTTTTCTAATTACGAAACTGTATAGTAATGACAGCTCAATAAGTGTGCAAAGTTTCAGAAAATTCCGTCCAGTGAAAATATCTTAAAATTATAACTTTTTTAATGGGCCTAGCCCTGCCCACTTTTCTAATCACAAAATTATATAGTCATGACAGCTCAATATGTGTGCAAAGTTTCAGAAAAATCGGTCCAGTGCAAGTACCTCAAAGTTAAAACTTTTTTAGGGGCGTGGCCCCGCCCACTTTTCTTATCACGAAATTATTTAGTCATGACAGCTCTATATGTGTGCAAAGTTTCAGAAAAATCGGTCAAGTGCAAGTAGCTAAAACTGATAACTAATTTTTTATGGGCGTGGCCCCGCCCACTTTTTTTCATCCATAAACACTCCCCGGTATGTGTACAACAACTTACCAAAGTTTGAGCCCGATCGGTTTTACAGTTTCAGAGTCTATAGCTAACACACACACACACACACACAGAGAGTTTCACTTTTATATATATAGATATATTTTTTAATAGAAAGTTAAAATCACTGATTTTGAGGTTATGCAAATTTTTGACGTAATTTCTTATTACCATAATTTTTATTAAATATTTTACTACTAGCCAAACCCGGCGCGCGTTGCTACGCCCCTTAATGAATCGAAATGCATTCTGAATTTTAATTGAATATCAAGTGCAAAAACCTAAAAATTATAATTTTTTTATGGGCGTGGCATTTCCCACTTTTCTAGTCACGAAATTGTAAAGTCATAACAGCTCAATATGTGTGAAAGGTTTCAGAAGAATCGGACCAGTGCAAGTATCCCAAAATTAAAATCGTTTTTATGGGCGTGGCCTTGCCCACTTTTCTAATCACGAAATTGTAAAGTCATAATAGCTCAATATGTGTGCAAAGTTTCAGAATAATCGGTGCAGTGCAAGTACCTCAAAATGATACCTTTTTTTTATGGGCGTGGCACTGCCCACTTTTCTAATCTTGAAATTATTTAGTCATGACAGCTCAATATGTGTGCAAAGTTTCAGAAAAATCGGTCTGATGCAAGTACCTCAAAATTATAGCCTTTTTTTATGGGCGTGGCCCCGCCCACTTTTTTAATCACGAAGTTATAAAGTTACGACAGCTTAATATGTGTGCAAAGTTTCAGAAAAATCGGTCCAGTGCAAGTACCTCAAAGTTAAAACTTTTTTGAGGGCGTGGCCCCGCCCACTTTTCTTATCACGAAATTATTTACTCATGACAGCTCGATATGTGTGCAAAGTTTCAGAAAAATCGGTCAAGTGGAAGTAGCTAAAACTGATAAGTAATTTTTTATGGGCGTGGTCCCGCCCACTTTTTTTCATCCATAAACACTCCCCGGTATGTGTACAACAACTTAGCAAAGTTTGAGCCCGATCGGTTTTACAGTTTCAGAGTCTATAGCTAACACACACACACACACACACACACAGAGTTTCACTTTTATATATATAGATTATAAATTGAAATACTTACCATCGTCATTAACATTCATAGCTAATAGATTTAAATAGCTATCTTATTTCCGTGTAACCTGTGACTCAAATTAAACAAAAAACTACACCACGTGTTTCAGTTAACCACTGCAATTAAAGTATTGAACTTTCTCACTTCATAGAGTAACAGTTAAATCAAATTTTCAAAAACAAATTACTTTTTTTTGTTTATCTGAAGTGGTTGCTATAATACTCCAACAACAAATATAGGAAAAAAAGTTTGAGTTTTGGCCAAAAAATGTGGCTCGCCAGGCCTATGTGCAATGGCTGCATGCGGTAATATTTTGATTACACGAAATGTTTTTTAGTTCAAAAAATACAAATGAAACACATGTGGCCGAAGCGGATATATTTATGCTTAATGATGACGTCAAAATTACGTCACAGCCACATGCGTATGTGGCTTTTTACAGGCTTAAGTTATGTTCGGATATAACAAAGCTATGTCTTATTTCATTCTTTTAAATCTTAATCGGCTTATTCATTTTTATGTAAAGTAACAGAAAATCGAGACACGCCTTTTTATATTAAGTCAAAAAAATACATGCATAGATATATTTTTAGATTTAAGAAATAATAGGTAAAGTGTACAGTAAACGCAAACTTTTAACAGCGTATGCGACTTTCTACACGCACATGCTTTAAAATAATGTCTAGTATAAAACATCATTCTGAAAAAATCTAAACTAAAAAAAAGTTATGACATTTTCAAGCATACATAGGCTTATTCATACATACACACATACACACATATATATACCTTATGTGTGTTTAAGTGACAGTGTTAAAATTAAAAAATATTAAACGTTCGTTTTACTTTAAATAGCGCGGCTTTTTGTAAATGTTCTTTAATTTGTTTTTTTTTTTTTTAGCACAGACAACAACCAAACTTTCATGTATTAAATGAAATTTTTTTATTCCCCAGTGGTTGTTTTATAATATTCGTGTGTAAATAAATAAATTAACAACCAAGTGAAATAAATCTCTAATTAAATAACAGCAAATTAATCAAAAATAAATAAAATCTTATCAACTGCCTAGAGATATGAGTGGACGTGACAATCGGGGCAGCGGGCATCATCAGCCCCTAAGCAATGCCATGGGAAAACTTAAGGATAGATTATCAAGAGTAAGTATAATTGTTTAAATTAAATCTTATCGTAAACATTTAACGAATGCTTAAGCACAAGAAATATAAATATTGTTAAGTAATTTTTCAAAGAATGCAATTGACAATTATTTTAAAAATTGTTGTTGCTGTAACAAATTCGTTTGTTTTCATACTATGTCATTTAACGCTTGCATATGGACATTTCCATGAATATGTCAACCACGACTGTAAAAATAAAAACTCTTGAAAGTTTTTCAATATAAGTTTATTGATAAAAAAAACACTTAAATTTTACTATGCGCGGGTATTAAGAGCTTATTCAATTATTTTAAGAGCAATAATAAGAGTTTAATCTGATTATCTCTTTGACTGGTTTTAAAGAATTGCAATCAACTATTTTTATTTGAGCGACTAAATTGTAAAATTAAAATTGTAATTGTAAATATTCCTTCAAAATTAAGGTAACAACAACAATTAACAAGATCCATAAGAAAAAAGAAAATATTGAGTTCAATTAGCGATATTTTTTTTTTTGATTTCCCTTGGATGTTATTTTAATGTCACGTACGTAGTGTAAAAACATTATTTGTCTCCGTCATTCGTATTTGAACAGTCGAAAGAGCACCTTATTTAGAATTTAACTTTTCTTCTTAACATAATATAAATTTGATTACCTAAGAATACTATTAGAGAAAAATCTGTCACGTACGATATGTCACGAACGATATTAAATTGAATTAATTATAAAATCATTTAAAGATTGTCTTCAATTAAGTATGATGGATTTTAAATAAAAAATTTTTGGTTTTCATATTTCATATTTTTTCATATTTCCATATATACCTCAAAATCACTTCTGTTTTATGTCACGTACGATATATTCTTATTTTTCTGGATATTTTAGACAACAATGATTCGAATATAATTAATTTTTTTTTAATAAAGTACCCTTTGAATGGAACACAAAGATCTAATTTTGTTTCAGTTACTCTTACTTTTGCAAAAATTACTTCACTTTATAGGAGTACAAATGTCACGTACGATGTCATGGAAATGCCCATATATGGTCTTTCGACTATTGTTTATTTTTGACCAAATTAAGACATCCTTAAGTGGTTTGATGAATGAATGGATGATCAATAAATGTTCAAAAATTAAGCAATAAAAGAATTTTCAAAACTTGTCACATAACTGATCACGCTGTAGCAGCGGCGAAATACATTTACACAAAAAACAGTATTTTAAAACAGTCTTTTGTTAAATTTTTTTTTTAATTCATTTTTTTTAATGCCTATTTTATGACTTATGTACTAGTACTAGTCAAGTATGTATGAGATAAATTTAAAAAAATGTAAGCCCCGTTTTGTGTTTCAAAATAAATTACAATTGCAATTCTGAGCAACTTTTTATTCGGTATATAGAACAGGGACATAATTGTCCCTATTGCGGTTTACAACTTTTATTAAATTTTTTTTTATGTAAAACTTAATATTTAAAGTGGTAACGCCATAAAAAATTTAGCTAAAAACGGGCTTGCTTCACAAGACTGAAAAAGAATTTGTTTGTGCAGAAAGTTGGTTTGATTCTCGGATGACCAAAGAAGAAAAACAATTTAATATCAGCGTATGGGTACTTCTAACTTTAAAAATATTACTTATACGTTACCATATAGATTTTAAATCTACTTTTGACCTACAAAAACGGTTAGGGACAGTGATGTCAACTATCTTTATATGTATGCATATAAAAATGGTGTAAAAAATGTAAAGTAATTCATAAAATAAGAACGGCTGGGCCGATTTCTGTAAAATTGTTTGTCAGTTGTTCGTATTTTCGGGGAGAAGGTTTTAAAGAACATTTTGGAAAATCCCTCCGGAAAATTCGGAAAATTTAAGAAATCGAAAATCGAGTTTTTGTATGAAATTTTGTGTGAAATTATTGCTTAATGGCTTTTTAAATGAAAAAATATAAAGTTCTCAGCCAAAATCCGATAGCTGGCGTTATACGTTGACTTAGACTTTGCGCAATCTGACAGGTGTCACATTGAAAATTTAAATATTTGTGTAAAGGCCTAAAATTGGGGCGAGGCGAAGTTCGCCGGATCGGCTAGGTTATAACTAAAGCTGAAAGTCCATAACATGCTTTTTCGCGTCAGCGCATTCTACACATTTTATACCTCATACGCTTTCTGATTTTTAAGTTACATACCATGCTTTTTGTACATCAAATAACACAGGTTGAGAGATGGCATCGATAAACAAAATGCAAATTTTGTTAATGAACAATTTTTCTAAATTATTATATTTTATTATTGTCAATAATTTTAAACTTTATTACGAAATCATTTTTTTTATTTTTAAAATTTTTTTTCTATAAAAATATAAGAAAAAAAAATACACATTACAAACATATGTATGTAACTATCGATGAAATTAAAAATAAAATAAGTCATCTCTGACATTTAACTCAATTGAGTTGTTCTCTCGCCGCTCATGACGCTTAAAAAAGTAGAAAGTAAACCTACTTTTTGCGTTGTAAGAGCGCTTACATTGATTCAACTTTTTTTCGAGAGGCATACGACGCGAAACAGCGTAGAAAGCGTGGTGTGAACTTAAAGCTTAAAGGACGCTAGGCATTTTCTTAAAAACGCGCTATGATTTTCGTAAACAACTTTGGGAATTTAGCACGGGTTAAGGGGATTTTTGTTTATTCTTTTAGTAGTATAAATAAAAGTACTTGTATGCCTTTAGGCATGCCCAGCAAAAAAATTAGAAGTAGTGCAAAGTGAATTACATTTTTAAGACTTTTTGTGTAAAAGCATTCATTCTAAATGACTTCCTAAATGTGAAATAACTTGTCATAAATGATGTGCTTAAAAATTAATGAATCATGCAAAATCTCTTATGAAACATCCGATGCTTTTCGTCAAATATGCACTTATTAGAATGCAGTGCAGTTCATTAATATATTCATGTAAACGCGTGATTTCAATGACACTCTTATGTTAAAATCATTAGTGTTTCCAACTAAATTTAATTACTTCGACACCATTTGAACCCGTGCAAATTCACTTTTTTGTCATATATTTTTTTGCTGAGTATCTATAATAATTATGTAAAATAAATAAAGGGTGTCCAAATGTGAGGTATCATTTAGTCTTTAAAAAAATAAAGTTCTTTTTGAGATCTCAAAAATATTTTTATTTCAGTTTATCACAAATAGATTCCGGTTAAAAATTAAATTATATTGTTCAAGTGATCTCCCCTAAAGGGTCTGCAGCCCTCCAATCATTTACCAAAATTCTCAATCACGTTTTTTAATAAACCGTTGTCAGTGGTCGATATCTGCCCGATAATGTTGTTTTAAAGCTCTTTAACGGCTATTGTGGAATTATTTCTGTACTTTCGGTTAAAAAAAAATCCACAAAAAATAGTCAAAAGTTGTTAAATCGCACGATTTTGGTAGCCAATTCAATTAAATTGTCCTGTACGAGAAATAATGCGATTTTCGAACTTTTCTTTCAAAAGATCCATTGTTTCTCTTGATATATGGCAAGTGGCGCTATCCTGTTGAAACCACATATTCTCTACGTCTAAATCATTACAAAAAAAAAAATTCGGATTTTCTGTAGCGATTTCCATTGAAAATTAAAACTTCATATTTGGACACCCTTTATTATAATGTTTAATGTTGTATTAAAATCCATGAATATAATGAGGTAAAATTTTACTGTCGTATTCATACAGAATATTTTTGATTTATTAAAGGTTTATTTGACAAATTTTGTTCAGAAATTTGTCAAATAAGCTTTCAATTAACCTTAAATATTTTTTATGAATACGAATTATGAATGAGTTAAGGCTAAAAGAACCATCCCAAATTTGTAACTTTACGAATCCAGCATTTTTAAATAATGGACTACTGAGTCAAGTTGAGACTAAAAATAATGGCGACCCAAAAAGTACATTTTTCCATTTGTATGCAATAGTAGTTTTTGTATTTTATAAATTTAGGAATCTAAGTTTTTTTAATTAGAGACTATTGACGCAAGTTAAGATTGAAAATGCTGTGAGTGACTCAGAAAGATTTCTCTAATTTTAATGGTAACATTTTTTATGTTTTAGAGTGTAGATTTTTTGAAATTAGCAACTGTTTGTCAAAGTCTAGATTGATAATAATATGGAGGAAGAATAAAATTCTTTTTTAAATATCTATGGTACTTTTTGTATATTATATGTTCATGAGTATAGAGTTCTAAAAATAGGGAATATTATTTCAAGTTGAGTGTGATAATGATAGAGAACGACAAAAAAGTAAAGTATTTGCAATAAAAGTGTTTGCAATATCTAACACTATGCCATAATTAATTTAAACAAAAAAGAGTGGTATATAAGGCCGTGCTGAATCCCCTTCACTATCATGTACATAACCCTCATTGAAGCTTGGTTGGTTGGTTGGTTATCGTGGTAGTTCGCTGCACGCCAACAGTCAAGTAGAGTCTGTATGACTCCGTTTTGACAGGACCACATCACTCGTCAGCTTCTAGTGTATCTCAGAATAAAATCCAAGAGTAAGGGTACTAGATCCACCCCGTGGCCCTGAGATATCTCAGTAGATAATTCAGTCCAACTTCAGATATCGCAGAGAGGCCATCTAGTATATGTTCGCCCAGAAATCTGTGTCTCTTAGCCGCCAGTGCAGGACATTCGCAGAGAAAGTGGAAAACCGATTCCTCCTTCTCTCTATCCAGACAACTGAAACAATGGTCGTTCGATGGGAGTCCGAGCCGACTTTCATGTTTGCCTAACATCCAGTGACCCGTCAATACCGCCAGCAACCTCGATATGTCCCTCCGACTTCGACTGGTAAGTTGCAATGTACGTCGTGCATCAAAAGAGGGCCACGTAAGCCGTGCCACCTTACACGTGCTCAGCCCACGCCACCTGTTATCAGCCTTCCGGAGAAAGTGTCTGGAGATTCTGCTCTTAATAGTCCCCAACGGGATTGCAACTGCAATTGCATTAGAGATATCCAGAGCAGATCCTCCCCTGGCTAGCTCATCAGCACGCTCGTTACCATAGTGGCCCTTATGCGCAGGAATCCAAACTAGAGTAACGTCAGCCCGCTGACCAAGCCTTGACAGTTCCTTTCTACATTGGCCAACTAATTTAGACGTAATAATGTATGACCTGAGTAACAAGAGTGCCGCCTGACTGTCGACAAATATACCAATGCTCCCGTGGATATTCCCGTCATTCAGTATCCTACATGCTTCCCTGATAGCGAGTACTTCCGCCTGAAAAACGCTGCAATCATCCGGAAGACGGAAGGAGAGTTCAATCTCCGGTCCATCAGAGAAGACACCAGATCTAACACCTCATTCCATCCTCGAACCGTCAGTATAGATCCTGGTGTCAAAGCTCCCCAAAAGGCGACCCCCATTCCACTCTCTCCTGAAGGGAATAAGAACCCTGAACGCCCCATCAAAATCCATGTAGGGCGTAATGTAGTCAGAGGGTTGATTCACGCTCGAAGGCAGCGTGGCCAATATACTCGCATGCATACGTCCTCGACCTCCTACATCCAGTCGCATTAAGCCTCACCGCACTACTTGCGGATGTGGCCAATATATGAATATCTATGGGAACGAGATGCAACATAGTGTTCAGCGCCTCCGAAGGACTAGTTCGCATCGCTCCCGTTATCCCAATGCATGCCGATGAAGCTTAACCGACGCCATCCTTGATTTTGAATTTTTAAGTAGTTAACTGTATTCTACTAGTCAAGCTCTTTAATTTGATACCCATATGGATGGGGTTAAAAAAATTCGTTTCGCCATTTTGTTTAGACGCCATCTTGAATTTTACATTTTTCAATAATTCACTGTAGTCTATTGGTCAAGCCCTTTAATTTGATACCCATATTGATGGGGGTTAAAGAAGTTACATTTTTAAATACCAGATTTAACCCATAAATAAATTTATTGTCCCCCATTTTGTAGTCGCAGCAATCATGAATTTTTTTTTATAGTGCCTTATAAGCCCTTTCAGATATTGACTCTCTTGGTTGTCTAGAAGCTGAAAAAATTTGGTTGCCGTTTGTAAATTTTTGGAATATATATTTTTCAAAAAAATTTTTTTTGCCTATAACTTTACCGATTAGAGCTTGATTTAGCCAAAATTTTTCACGAATATCTTTAGAGGCATATTATATCTACAAATAGTAGCGAAGGTACCTATAAATTATTCTATGACTGAAAAATTTTAATTTTGGTGGTAAAAATATGGGAAAAAACTGAGTCAGTCGCGTTCATTTGCTCATATCTCAGAAAGTTATGAGGCGATTGATACCATACACAGATCTGAGGAACATGAGGTGACTTTTAAAAGTTGACTTAAACCAACACACGGACAGACGGACATTGCTTAATATATACTTTATGGGATCGTAAGTGAATATTGCAGAAATTACAAACAGAATGACAATGCTATATATACCCTTTTACACTGTCGTGTAAAGGGTATAAAAATTGAGGTAGATAAGAAACTAAAAAGGATTAACCAGCTTTCTGGTGTATCCTCCTAGTACTTTAAAGTATTTTACTTTAAAAATATTGTTAGATTGATTGATTCATAAATTTAACAAAATAAAATTTTTTACATTTGACAAAAGTACTTGAGAATAAAAAAATTAACAGTTTTTTCTTTTACGAGTAATTTGGTTAATTTGCAAAAAAAATTACATTTTTTAGTGTGCAATGTTCACATAACATTTTAAAACTAAAGTTTAATATAATTTTGAAGAATTGTAATTTTACTGCTAATAAATTACACGGTACTGTATGTATGTATACACAATGGAAATGATACAAACGCATTTAAAAAGAGATTAAATTTTTGTTTTTAAGAAATGAATTATTTAACAATTCAAAAGGCAATTGATCTATTATCAGTTCGTCATAATAATCCCTTGTTTGCAATTATAAAGTAACTGTACGACGAGGAAATTGTAATATTTATAGATTAATGGTGAAGCTTGAAGCATTTGTTAAAAATCCTTAAGTTATAAATAAAAAAAATTAAATAAAACAAGCTAATTTTGTATGGAAACTTTTTGTAGGAGGAACAACCATATCAAAGGGTGAATTTGGATGAAGGAACTACATTGTCAACATCAAATACGGCTACCAGTCTTGATACAATATTACCGGAAGATCCATTTTTATTTTCTTCACACAACAGACCAGTATCTCCACAACAACCTATACAGCAACAACTGAAACAACAACGACGTTTTGAAACTGAAATACCATTGCAATTTGGACCCATCATTGATGCGGATGACATTAATGAGCCTCCACTACCGGTGAGCACTAAAATAAAAAATACACAAGAACCTGCCCCCCTACCATTACCTCCACCACCATCATCGCAACACTCGCACAGGGATCAACACACACGCAGTGTTGTTTCCATACCCAACGAGGACTTGAAACGCAGTAAACAGTCGCTCAAGGGATCGCGCGTATCTTTTGAGAAACGACGTGGCAACGACAGCAGCGACGATGAAGATAGCTTTGAGGAGAAGCGCTCTGGTTTCCAACAGCAAAAGGCTGTGAGTGTAGATCACAAGGGTATACTTAAGGATCTAAGAACTATTTTGGCCAATGATAATCGACGTCAATTTCAAGCCAAAAAGCACGTTTCACTAGATCTTAAAGGGACACGCTATTTGCAAGATCTGTTAAAAGACTCATCATCTGAGGAAGAATTCCGTAAAACTCGTCGTGATTTTCAGGGTCGTAAGCACCAAAGCTTAGATCCACGTGTTAGTTTTAAATTAGAAAAAGTGTTGCAGGGATCTAGTGAGGATAGTGACGAAGAAAATGAGGATGTTGAACATAAACGTTTAATACACCGTCCCAAAGACATAACAAAACCCGTAGTTATAGACCTGAAGGATTTAGAAAGTGAAAGCGAAGACGATTACGTCTCATCCAGACAGCACTTTCAGCAACAGCGCTCCATCAGTACTGATTCAAAAAAAAGGTTTGTAGTACAATTTGCTTTAAATATTTATAATTAAGTATTAATGTCTGTATGTACATACACACATATGTACTCGCATTTACTTTTTAGCATACGCTTTTACGAGATGGATGAAATGGGCCGCAAGAAAGGTGATAATTTACGTAACGCCGTGCCCTTTGTTAGACAAATTACAGAAGATGGTAAACCGAAATTGGAAGTTTATCGACCCACCACAAATCCCATTTACATTTGGACTCAGGTAGGCCTTAAATAATAATTATACGATATAGGTATCTGTATATAAATACATATTATGTATGTGCATATGTACATATAGGCATTTCCATGAATATGTCAACCACGACTGTAAAAATAAAAACTCTTGAAAGTTTTTCAATATAAGTTCATTGATCAAAAAAACACTCAAATTTTACTATGCGCAGGTATTAAGAGCTTATTCAATTATTTTAAGAGCAATAATAAGAGTTTAATCTGATTATCTCTTCAAATTATTTAAAAGAATTGCAATCAACTATTTTTTAGCGACTCAATTGTAAAAATAAATTGTAGTTGTAAATATTCCTTAAAAATTAGGTAACAACAACAATTAACAAGACCCATAAGAAAAAAGAAAATATAGAGTCCAATTAGCGGTATTTTTTTCCCCTTTGATGTTATTTTATTGTCACGTACGTAGTGCAAAAACATTATTTGTCTTCGTCATTCGTATTTGAACAGTCGCAAGAGCACCTAATTTAGAATTTAACTATTTTTCTTAACATAATATAAATTTGATTACCTAAGAATACTATTAGAGAAAAATCTGTCACGTACGATATGTCACGAACGATATTAAATTGAATTTATTATAAAATCATTTAAAGATTGTCTTCAATTAAGTATGATGGAAATAAAAATGAAAAATATTTGGTTTAGTGTAAGAAATTAAAAAAAGAAAAATTACCTCCCAAGATTAGCAGATTTGTTCATATTTCCATATGTCCATATGTCACGTACGGTATATTCTTATTTTTCTGGATATTTTAGACAACAATGATTCGAATATAATTATTTTTTTAAAATAAAGTACCCTTTGAAAGGAACATAAAGATCTAATTTTGTTTTAGTTACTCTTACTTTTGCAAAAATTACTGCACTTTATAGGACTACAAATGTCACAAACGATGACATGGAAATGCCCATATATATGTACATATTTATGTTAATCTCAATGAACAATGTGCAGCTATCTATCATTGTTATTCTACGCTGGTGTTTGAATATTTTAAAATGAAAAGATATCGTCAATCGTCATCTACATATCCACGTAGTAATACACACCTAATTCTATTTGATATAATAAAATCCTAAAACAAATTCAATTAAAGAAATGAATTCCTCAACAATTTATAGTCTATGTCATGCGAAACTATTAAGTGTGATGTATTACTACTACTTATTCATTGCATTTCAATACGATTCAAATGTTTGAAAAGGTACAAAATTATATTACAACAATGCCATTTCCACGAGAGAATTCAGTGGCTACTTGAACTTTGAACTTATACTATCGTCTTGCAGGCAACAACAACAGCAAAAAAAAAACAAATACATATGTACATATATATTTTTATATGTGTGTGTGTGTATGTATGAATAAAGGTTTACCATTCGCATCGAAATTCGTAACGTGTGTTTTGTGCATACAAACATAATCAATTCGCAAGTGAGAGGCCTGTAACAGATCAACAATAAATTAAATATTTTACACATCATCCGCAGCAATCACAACGATCACTGCAATTAAAAAAGATTTACAAAAACAAAAACAAACAAAAATGTTATCATTTTTCTATAATATTTTTATTTTTATTTATTTTTTAAACGCCATATGAAAGCAGCGTGATTTTAGATGAAAAACAAAGAAAATTTTACAAATTATCTTAATAATTAGGAATAATAATAATTTATTTCGTTGGAATTATGTATATTTAAAAATTACTTTTAAATTCTAATCTTAATCGATACCACACACACACACACATACACATGCATATGTACAATCAAACGCATATGTATAGATTTGTATGTAAATAAACAGTTTTTGTAAATTTAAAAAAAAAACAAATCTCTCTCCTAGAATTGAGCTGAAGTAGTTGTTCACCTTTGATAGATTACTTTCGTTGCTAAAACGAATTTAATTTGATATTCTGAATTGCATATGTTTCCATCAAAATCGATTTTCAAAATATTGTTACATTTTAGTTCCTGCCTAACTTTCAAACGTACTTATTTGTAACGGAACGAAAAGAGTTAAAAAAATAATAACATAAACACGTTGCTGTTGTTGTTTTTAAAGTGACTTAAATGTTATTTCCAGCGATTTTATAAATGACCTCAAATTTGTTTTTTAACTGCAAAACACACTTGCATATACGTACTTAAGCAATAATTTACTTATTATAAATAAAAAACATACGAGTACATTTTCTTTGTCGAGTGAAGAAATTTCAAAACAAGACCAACATGAAAATCCTCATGAGAGCAGATACGCATGTGTCTTTTCATTTGCCTGACGATGTCCCAGCAGCAAAGTGTACCTACACGCAGGTTATACATGAATAAAAAAAAATATCTTTATATGACATTCAAATCACAATTGAATCTAAAGTCCTCTACAGCATTTGTTACTTGTACATAATTGAATATATTCTTTTCCTATCATTTTAGGTATTAGCTGCATTCAGTGTATCTTTGGGATCACTAGTTGTGGGATTTTCATCAGCGTATACATCGCCCGCCCTAGTTTCAATGACGGATCGTAATATAACGTCTTTTGAAGTAACAACACAAGATGTAAGATATTCATACGATTTTTTTTAAACAGATTAATAGATTAGTTTTTGTTTTATAATTGGCATGATGGTGTCCAATTAACTTGTACTCATACATATAAAAAAGACAATTTTATTTTGAAAAAAAAAAAAAAAACAAAGCTGACCCTGACATAAATTTGCCTCGGGTTTATTAAATGATAACAAGTGTCTGTCCTACCATAAGCTAAACTAAAATTTTAAGCTAAAGACACATTTTTTTACTCTAATATAATAAAAAGAAATTTGAACCGGAGATCATGACTGATTGCCTAGCAAACTCCACTATGGAAATTAAAAATCGTTAGCATTAGTTTCAAGCACATAACCAAGGCAAATTTATTGATCAGGTATATGAAATTATGAAATTTGACAATTGAAATAATTTATCTATGGACTCGACTAGTGTCGGTAAAAATATAATTTTTCAAATTCAATTTCTTTCATTTATCACAATTAAAAAAAATTCTTTGTAACAATAAGAATGTTAATATGAACTCAAGCCTGACTAAAATTTAAAATATTAGTTTAAATAGAAAAGTTCGATAAACAAAAATTCAATTTGACAACTGAAGTTAAAAACAAGTAAGAGCGCTATATTCGGCCGTGCCGAATCTTATATACCCTTCACAACGTGTAGTCATGCAATAACAGTAGTTTGTGTCACCATTCATCCCATATGAAATACGTACATACATATAAAAACATACATATATAAAAACATCCCATTGTAAAATTATAAATTCACGTATGTATGTTAAAAAAACAAAAAAAAAATAAAAAAAAAATTTTAAAAAAAATTTAAAAACAAATTAAGAAAAAAAATTTAATAATAATAATATATATAAAACAAAAAAATAAAAAAAAAAAATTAAAAAAAATGTAAAAAAAAATAATAAAAATATAAATAATATATTAAATGAAAAATAAAAAAAAAATTTTAAAAAATTGAAAAAAAAAATTTTTTTTGCTCAGCTGGGATTCGGTGCCACGTTTTCTCTAACCAGTATACACGTTTGTATGTATGTATGTATGTTGTTGCTGTAATGTTGTTTTTGTGAAAAAAAAAATCGAGGTGGTCGTGGGTTTTTGCTCATATCTCAGTTGTTTATGTACCGATGTTTCTGATTTTCAATACCGATCTACTCCCGAATATTTCTGATATTTTAATACCTCACCCGGATCCAAGCGATGTCGGGGGGCTTCAAAAAGTTGATTTCAACATACACACGGACAGACTGACAGAGCTTAATCGACTCCCCTATTCATAAGCTTTCAGAAAATATACACTTAATGGGGTCGGAAATGAAAATTGTAGAAATTTCACACGGAATGACAAACCTATATACACCCTTTTTCACTGTGTGAAGGGTATAATAAGTGAAGAAAAAATAACCAGCTGACGAATAAAAACTACCTGAATCTATCAAAAAAAAAATTTTAATTAATATTAAACTTTTTCAAATTTTTAAAAAATTTTGTTCGTGTGTATGTATGTATGTATAGCTTTGTCATTCCGTTTGTAATTTCTACAATTTTCATTTCCGACTTCATAAAGTATATATTTTCTGAAAGCGGAGTCGATTAAGCCCTGACTGTCTGTTCGTCTGCCCGTGTGTTGGTTGAAATCAACTTTTAAAAGCAACCACATGTTCCTCAAACCTGTTTATGGTATCAATCTTTTGGAAATATCCGGGAATGAATCGCTATTGAAATTCAGCACAATCGCCCCATAAATTTCTGATAAATGAGCAAATAAACGCAACTGCCGCTGTTTTTGTCATATTTTTACCACCAAAATTAACATTTTTCAGCCATAGAATAATTTATAGTTACCTTTGTTACTATTTGTAGATATAATATGCCTCTAGGGATATTCGTGAAATATTTTGGATAAAGCGTGCTCTAATCGGTAAAGTTATAGGCAAAAATTTTTTTTGAAAAATATACATACATATATTCCAAAAATTTACAAACTAAAATTAATTTTTTTTAGCTTCTAGAAAACCGAGAAAGTCAATATTGGTATCATCTGAAAGAATGATACCAATCTGTATTCTACTAGTCAAGCCCTTTAATTTGATACCCATATTGATGGGGTTAAAATTTATCCGCCATTTTGTTTTAGACGCCATCTTGGATTTTAAATTTTTTAATAATTTACTGTATTCTTCAGGTCAAGCCATTTCATTTGATACCAATATTGAGGGGGTTCAAGAAGTTAAATTTTAAAATACCAGATTTAACCCATTTACAAATTTATTGTCCGCCATTTTGTAGTGGCGGCCAACATGAATTTTAATTTTTTATAGTGCTTATATTGCGCTAGTCAAGTCCTTTCAAATGATGCCAATATTGACTCTATTGAAGTGGAAAAAATTGATTTTCGTTTGTAAATTTTTGGAATATATATCTTAAGGCAAAAATAAATATTATTTGTTTTAAGCGAGCCGAAAAATGGATCAAAAGTGGAAGACATCGTGACCGTTTATTAAAATCAAATTCAGTTTGGCTTGATAAACCGAGTATGTTGCCTGAAAGTTGTTAAAAATAGACACAAATACACATCTTTTCAATCGACTCTTAATTTCTAAGGATCCTTTTATCGCAAGTTTGCGTCACATTCCCTTTCGAGTTCGAGGTTTGATAACAAAAGCAGTTATTTCATTATTATCTGCTGATGCTTTTGAGGAGGAAGAATCCTTTAACGATGCATTTAAAGTCAATAAATTAAAAGCTCTATGTGTATTTATGTGTATTATTAATGTAATAAAGCAAAAACTAGTAAAGAAAACAATTATTTATTAAAAATGTTTTAATATTAAAATAATTATCTCCGACTACCTTACGGAAAAAACTCACATAATAATTTTATTAACCATGAATCTTAGTTATATTCAACCTTAATCTATATATATATAAATTAATTCCTTTTTCCCTTGGTCACGGCATCACGCGTGAATGGCTGGACCTATTTCACTAATTCTTTTTTTATTGTATTTGTTATTATTAGGAGAAGGTTCTTATGTAAGAAAATAATAATAAATGTGTCACTGGCGGTATTATTCACGTAGTTGACATTAAAACAAAGAAACGTAGTTTACATGCTCTTTGCAAATACATATATCGGTCAGAGTTGGTCTGTGGTCGGAGTTATAATAACAAAATACCTTCATAATTCATTTACCATTTCTTAGTGTACTTTTCACATTGGTTTCTACAGGATGATATATACTGTGTGTTTTTTTCTGAAGTGTTTGTTCAACAAGGTTAGTCAAATTAGTATAGTGTTGGAAACTTTTGATAGACCATTTTGATACTTTCACAAAAGAATACTAACAACACTATTTATATACGCGCCAGAAAATAAAACTAAGAATATTGTGTATCATAAAGCATTAGAACAATAAACACTTTGTTTTTGGAGTAATTTTAATTTTTAATATACCATAGTAATACTTAATAAAGAAATTAACTTAATTCAAATAAAAAGGTAACAGATATTTCTTGATTATAGGGCGGTACGAAGTTCGCAGGGTCAGCTAGTGCAAGTATATATATAGCTAAAATTAAGTTTAGAAGATGTATGTATCTAAAAAAACAATTTTTTATTTTAGAAATTTATTTTTTCTTGACAGTGAGAACTGTTTATTTTTGCCGCATTTTATTAAAAAAAATAATCTTTTTTTAGAAAAGTAAATTTTTTATACTTATTTTTATATTTTAACTCAATTTTTATTTAATTCATAAGTATTAAGAGAACCCAACGCGATTTATTAATTTTGTCCAGTTAGATTTGCGATCTACCACACTGTATATAGCCAACGATGTAGAATTTAAAACATTTGATTTTTTTTGTCTGTTTTTCTGTCTGTCTTCCCAAACTAAATTGGCTCAAAAGCTACTGGAGCGATTTCGATTTCAATTTCTGTGTTAACATACATGTACCTTTTGTACTTATATCTCATTTCTAATAGAAAATAGAAAAATAGCACAAGAAAATGGCACTTAAAATTGTTGGTCCCAGCAAGCGGACTAGAACTAACTAGTTTAATTAAATAACCAAATAAAATTTTATTTAAAAAAATTAACAAATAAATAAAAAAAAATGCTCGTAACTTCACAGCAAAACATATTTTTGTAGTAAAAACTAGCTGATCAGGCAAACGTTGTTTTGCCATATAAATTATTTCTTGGAAATATTTTTTACATTAAGAAAAACGTAAACCACATGTGTTCTACGGTATGCAGATCTTAGTTTAAAATTTCAACAAAGTCGTTACGTTATTCAGGTGAGGCACAAATTGTCTCTTGGGGTGAGTCGCCATAAAAAAATAGATGTTGAGCGATTCTTAAACGTTTATTTCTGCATTGGCTGAATTATAAATTGTGTATAATTTGAAGAAAAATACTAAAAACTATATCGATGCAAGTACATAATTTAAAAAAGAGGGCGTTAAAGTAGGCGTGGTAAAAAAAAGTATCCTATTAAACATATCAGAGTCTTAGTTATATTATATGAAAATTCCAAGAAGAACGGTCCAGCAGTCTGGCCTACCTGAGGTGGCGTGAAAAAAGGGGTGGCGTTGAAGAGTATGAAAAATATATGTTGACCGATTCTCAGACCTTCCCGATATACACAAAAAATTTCATGAAAATCGGTCGAGCCATTTCGGAGGAGTTTAATCACAAACACCACGACACGAGAATTTTATATATTAGAAAATTATTTTAAAAATTAACTTTTTTATAAAAATATTTACGTTGTTTTTTCATATATATTCCCTTCTATGCAGGCTTCTTGGGTTGGTGGTCTTATGCCATTGGCTGGTTTAGCTGGCGGTATATCTGGCGGTCCATTCATTGAATATCTGGGCCGTAGGAATACTATTCTCGCTACGGCAGTACCATTTATTGTGTCCTGGCTACTTATTGCTTGCGCTGTAAATGTTGGCATGGTTTTGGCTGGTCGTGCTCTGGCTGGTTTTTGCGTTGGTGTAGCGTCTTTGTCATTGCCAGTTTATCTTGGCGAAACTATACAGCCGGAGGTACGTGGCACATTGGGTCTGTTACCAACTGCTTTCGGCAACATTGGAATTTTGGTGTGTTTCGTAGCTGGTACTTATTTAGATTGGTCAATGTTGGCGTTTTTAGGCGGTGCATTACCAGTGCCATTTTTGATATTAATGTTCCTCATTCCGGAAACGCCGCGGTGGTATGTATCGCGAAATAGAGAAGAAAGAGCTCGCAAAGCATTGGTGTGGTTACGCGGCAAGGAAGCTGATGTTGAGCCGGAACTGAAAGGTTTAATGCGTTCTCAGGCCGACGCAGATCGCCAAGGGACAAAGAATCATTTCATGGAGCTCCTTAAACGCAACAATCTAAAGCCGCTATCTATATCGCTCGGTTTAATGTTCTTCCAACAATTTAGTGGTATTAACGCCGTAATCTTCTACACAGTACAAATATTCAAAGATGCCGGCTCTACAATTGATGGCAACATTTGCACCATCATAGTGGGTGTAGTAAACTTTATAGCCACTTTTATTGCTACCGTTTTAATAGATCGCTTAGGCAGGAAGGTAATTGTTTTTGTTTTAATGAAAACTGATGATTTGTTGTGTGCTTAATAAATAGTTACAATTGTTTGTTACAGATACTTTTATATATCTCGGATGCAGCTATGATTATTACACTTTTCGTATTGGGTGGCTTTTTCTATTGCAAGTCCACAGGCATGGATGTTTCAAATGTTGGATGGTTGCCCTTGGCAAGTTTCGTAGTTTATATATTGGGCTTCTCTCTCGGATTCGGCCCCATACCTTGGCTTATGATGGGTGAAATTTTACCAGCTAAAATAAGAGGTTCAGCAGCCTCCGTAGCAACTGCATTTAATTGGTCATGTACATTTATTGTTACTAAGACCTTCCAAGATATGATAGGTACGTATAAGAAATAATCATGTTTTCCTCTAAGTACAATTTAATAACCATTTTTCCTTAAGAATCTATTGGTGGTCACGGAGCTTTCTGGTTGTTTGGCGTTATATGCTTTATTGGCATGTTCTTTGTTGTTCTATATGTACCGGAAACTCAGGGCAAATCATTAGAAGACATTGAACGTAAAATGATGGGCCGCGTGAGACGTATGTCATCAGTTGCTAATATTAAGCCATTATCATTCAATATGTAAAAGAAACACTAAAAAAAAAACTTTCATATTGTAGAATGCTCCTCTCATAAACTATTGAAATAATTCACAGTAGCATACATATACAAACATAAATTGAATTAAAAAACCAAATATTAACGTATAAGTAGTTAAGTCATTTTGTGAAATTCTAAACATTATACATATTTTTTTAAACTCTTTAAACATATTTTTATACGTAACAATGTATACGTACGAACGTATTGAAAGCCAAACTTTCCTCAAATTAAGGACGAATAATTTATACACTTTCGATCTGTTGTTATAAATTATAGCCCATGTTTTGACTGACAATTGCGCGATTTCAAATCACATGTGATTTGTAAATCACCGCAACATGCTTCGCAGTCCACGTGTTTTTTTATATTTAAAATTTTTTTAATAAAATTGTTTAAAAACATTATTTAATTATGTCCAATATAGGTTAGGTTAGGTTGGAATTACAGAACACCGTTTTGTGATTTCAAATATCAATAAGTAGTTAAAATTATGCGTAATTCGATTGTCAGAACATGGGCGTATAATTACATAGAATTATATACATATATTTATATGTATGTAAGTATGCATGTACACACATGTAAATGATTCTACATCGATACCAACTATTTTGATGATTTAAATTTAAGCTGTTGTTATTTTAGAAATTTTATATATAAAGTCTTATTTTCTTTTTCTTTTGTTTTAACTAAAAGATGTTTTGATTTAAGAAAATGTTATAGTGCTAATATAAATAAATAAATATAAAATATAAATAAATAAGTCCTTCCTACTCATATAATAAATGTGAATGTTTGTATGTTTGGATATTTGCTACTCAGTCACGCAAAAACGACTGAACGGAACTAAATGAATTTCGGCACATAGATAAATAACAACCTAGATTAACACAAAGGCTACTTTTTATCACGATAACCAGGCGAAGTCGTTGGCAAACTCATCATCACACAGCCTAAACGGATTGTTTGTGTTGTAATTTTGTTTTTGTTGTTGTAATTTTTGACTTTTCTTTTATATTTTCAAATAATAAATCCTACTAATAGTTTTATTAAATGTGATTGTTTGGATAAATTTGACAAACATATAAATAACAATTTAGGTTAATACTAAGTCTACCTTTTATCCCAAAAACTACGCAAACGAAGTCGCGGGCACAAGCTAGTATAAAATAAAAATATAAATAAAATAAGTTTAAACTAATATTTAAATTTTAAACAGGCTTGAGTTCATATTAGCATTCTTTATTTTTACAAAGAATTTTTAATTGTGATAAATGAAAGAACAAATCAGATTTATTTTGTAAAAATAAAAAGAATGTTAATATGAACTCAAGCCTGATTAAAAGTTAAATATTTGTGTAACAGAAAAGTTCGACAAAATAAAAATTTAATTTAAAATAAGTTTAACTATAAAAAAACTTACATTATGAATGTGATTTTAACGAAAATCTAAACATTAGGTAATTTTTGATTGAAAAACTAGAAATCGGTTACAACTGTTCTGAGAGTTTAGATCAGAGGTCGGCATCCATATTGCACATATTACGAAGTTAATCGTTACTTTTAGGAGCATAAAACTTTGTGGGGACCAGCAAAGCGGTTCGAGATCACTTAGTTTAAACTCATCAAAGCCATTACAAGAACCAACGTGTGAAAAACAAAAATTAAATTTATTAGCTTGACAACTTTTAAAGGATAGCGCTTTCTTTATGTATTCATTATTTGCATTTACATTTTCATTGCGATTTTTAAAACCTTCACCTGTGGTGCACAAGGGTATATATAGCTTTGTCATTCCGTTTGTTATTTCTACAATTTTCATTTCCGACCTCATAAAGTATGTATTTTCTGAAAGCTTATGAAAAGAGGAGTCGATTAAGCCATTAACTTTTTTCAGTGTGTTGGTTGAAATCAACTTCTAGAAGCAACTATATGTTCCTCAGATCTGTGTACGGTATCAATCTTTTGGAAATATTCGGGAATGAATCGCTATTGAAATTCAGCACAATCGCCCCATAACTCTCTGAGATATGAGCAAATAAACACGACTGCCTCTGTTTTTGCCTATATTTTTACCATCAAAATTAAAATTTTTTAGCCATAGAATAATTTATAGGTATTCTTTGCTACTATTTGTAGATATAATATGCCACAAGAGATGTTCGTGAAAAATTTTGCAGAAAGCGTGCTCTAATCGGTAAAGTTATATGCAAAAAATTTGTTTGAAAAATATATTCCAAAAGTTTACAAACGAAAATCAATTTTTTCAGCTGCTAGACAACCGAGAAAGTCAATATTGGTATCATCTGAAAGGACTTGACTAGCGCAATATAAGCACTATAAACAAATTAAAATTCATGTTGGCCGCCACTACAAAATGGCGGACAATACATTTATATGTGGATCAAATCTGGTATTTTAAAATTTAACTTCTTGAACCCCCTCAATATTGGTATCAAATGAAATGGCTTGACCAGTAGCATATAGTAAATTATTAAAAAATTTAAAATCCAAGATGGCGTCTAAAACAAAATGGCGGATTAAATTTTTTAACCTCATCAAAATGGGTATCAAATAAAAGGGCTTGACTAGTAGAATACAAATAACTACGTAAAAAATCAAAATCGAGGATGGCGTCGAAAATAATTTTTAGGACTTTTAAGTCAATAGAGCAAAAGAATTCATTATAAATGACTCCCAGAATGCGAAATAGTTTGTCATAAATGATGTGATTCAAAATTAATACAAAATCATTCTAAATTAGGAAGTAGTGCGAGACTTCTAAACCAATAGTGTAAAAGCAGTCATTCTAAATGCGAAACAATTTGTCATAAATGATGTGCAAAATATATTCAACAATTCATGATAACAAATAAAATCAACTCATGAAACCTCGGAGTCTTTTAATTAAATATTCATAAATTATATGCACTTATTAGAATGGAGTACAATTCATTATTACATTCATGTAAACACATGATCTCCAATGACACGCTTATTTTCAGTCATTAGTGTTTTCACCTAAATTAAAGCACTTTGTCACCAGTTGGACCCTGGCAAAATCACTTTTTTGTCTTAGTTTTTTTGCTCGTATCGCAAACAATTTATCTAAGCAAACAACATTAATTCAAAATATCGAATTCTTTTCAAATAATTTGCACGATTTTTAAGCACTTTTTAGAATAGAGTGCAGTTCATTAACATGTTCATATAAACATATGATCTAGAATGAAACACTAATGTTTAAATCATTAGTGTTTTTATATATTATTACTTTGTCATCAGTTAAATCCCTTATACACCCTTCACCTGCCCAAGGTTCATTAATTTCGTATATATTTTCTTAAAGCTTATGACTAGAAGAGTCAACTGAGCCATGCACGCCTGTCCGTATGTTGGTTGGAAGCCCCTAAAAGTTATTTAGATCTGTAAATGGTAACAATCTTTTGCAAATATCCGGAAATGAATCGGTATTGAAATTTAGCACGATTGATGATATGAGCAAATTAACACGACATCCTCTGTTTTTTCCCCATATTTTTACCACCAAAATTAAAATTTTTCAGCCATAGAATAATTTATAGGTACTAACCGGGAAAATTATAGGAAAAAATCATTTTTAAAAACCATTTTTTTTTAATATTTCATGTTATTAAAGGTCTCATTTTTATTTTAGGACATGTTAGATACACCAGAAAGCAGTTCGTAGGCTCTAAAATTTTTGCTGAGAAAAACTGATAAATCGGTTTAAAAGTAACTGAGATATAAGCATAAAAATACAAAATCTTCGATGATTTCCTAAAATTTATAAGCGAAAATCCATTTTTTAAGCTTTTGGACAACAGATGGAAACGATATGGGTATCAAAAGAAAGGGCTTGACTAGCCAAATATAAAAAAAAAATTAAATTCAGGATGGCCGCCGATTCAAAATGGCTTACAAATTATTTATATATTATATATATGGAGGTATATAGTAATTAGAAATTTACCCATTTCAATCACCATTGTTATCAAATGAAAGGACTTAGCCAGCCAATACATTAAATAACGACAAAGTTAAAATCCAAAATTGCGTCCGAAATAAAATGGTGGATATATGGTTTAAATAACTAAATATGGCTATGCCCCTTTAACTTCCAAAACTTGGGTATCAAATGAAAGGGCTTTGTCAATAGAATGCAATAAAGTATGAAAAAGTTAAAATCCAAGATGGTGTCTAAAGCAAAATGGTGGATGGTATTTTTTTCAACCGCATTAATATGCGTATTAAATTAGAGGGCTTGACTAGTAGAATATAACTAATTAAATAGAAATTCAAAATCCAATTTCGCATCGAAAATAATAAAGCAAAATGAAATCTAGGCTAAGCTACGATGTGGTCACTGTACCTCCGTACAATATGGTAAAGCGTATTATTAGATTCGGCACGGTCGAATATAGCATTCTTACTTGTTTTTATACCCGCCACCAAAAAAATGGTGGGGGTATATTCATTTTGTCATTCCGTTTGTAACACATCGAAATATCCATTATAGACAAGGTTTGTTTGGTATTGAAAATGGGCTAAATCGGAATATTAGGAAGAGAGTTATAGCTCGAAAAGCAAGAGTAGGTCGAAAAAACCGTGTCCTTCGAACATCGAATAAAATGGAATTGTGGCCAAACGCATTAACGTAGACTCATGAAACTTCGAATATATATTTCCTGAGTAAAAACAATATTTTTCCCCAAAAATTATCTAAATCTATGCATTAGGAGAGGAGTTATCGATCAAAATGTACGAAAATTTATACCGCACAGTGTATTTTTCGGTATATTTAAAAACAAAAACGTCATAAAAGCAACAAAATTGGATGTACGACTCTGAAATTTTGCACACTTTGCTTTTTGGGGAAGGGCTTTTTTGTAACGGAAAATCAATGTGCCACGCCCACTTTTACGCCCACCTCTCATATAACGTTTTATCTAAAATTCATATAATTTCTCTATTAATAAAGATTTTGGAATAACAAAGGGCTATATTGAAACACCTAAGTCGTACTCATTCGCAAAAATAACTTTGACACGCCTACTATAACGCCCACTTTTCACGTTATCTACCGTTAATGAAATTTAAAAGCTCATAAAACCGTCAAAATTAAAGGTATGATGATCAAATTTGCTACGTATATCCCCCTAGGCAATGTCATTACTGTGCCAGAAAATAAAGGTGCCACGCCCACTTTTACGCCCACCTCCCATATAACGTTTTACTTAAAATTCATATAATTTCTCTATTAATAAAGATTTTGGAATAATAAAGGGCTATATTGAAACGCCTAAGTTGCATTCATTCGTAAAAACAACTGTGACACGCCTACTATAACGCCCATTTTTCACGATATTTACCGTTAATGAAATTAAAAAGCTCATAAAACCGCCAAAATTAGAGGTATGATGATCAAATTTGCTACGTATATCCTTCAGGTTAATATTCATTACTAGAGAATTCAGGTTCCACGCCCACTTCTACGCCCACCTCCCATACAATGTTTTACCTAAAATTCATATAATTTCTCTATTAATAAAGATTTTAGAATAATAAAGGGCTATATCGAAACACCTAAGTTGTACTCATTCGCAAAAACAACTGTGACACGCCTACTATAACGCCCATTTTTCACGATATTTACCGTTAATGAAATTAAAAAGCTCATAAAACCGCCAAAATTGGAGGTATAATAATCAAATTTGCTACGTATATCCTTCTAATCAATGTAAAAAAGTTTAGGTGACACGCCCACTTTAACGCCTACCTCCCATATAACGGTTTATCTTAAATTCATGTAATTTCTCTATTGACAAAGTTTTTGGGAAAATAAAGGACTATATTGAAATATCTAAGTTGTATTTATTAGCAGAAACTTTATTGACATGCCTACTTTCAACGCCCACTTTCACTAAAAGACTAAATTTACGTAAACATTTTACTATCATATCGAAGTTATTAAGGGTGGTTAAATTTTAAAGGCCAATGTTGATTTTAAATAAAACATAAATTATTTAAGAAATTATTATCATGTCTTTTTTTAATTATAATATTTGTATGGTTCAATTATGTATTTAACAAAATATCGGACAAATGGCCCCCCATCCTTGGCGCCACTCCTCTATCTGATGGTCCAAATTTTCAATGACAATGTTGATGCTTAATTGTTGGGCATGATGATGAGTCGAGGTTGACTGCTCTTTTGCCCCACTACCGCAAAAGAACAGCAATGGTTCCCATTCAACGAACTAAGAAGGCATTCACAGATTTTCTAACATGTTTTGCAGAAATTTAAATATTTTTTACAATTCTCCCGATTGTGGACGAATTTGAACGATTATGTTGATCAAAAGAATTACGAAGTGCACAAAATGCATTTTGATTTGAACGCCCATTTTTATAAAAAACCTGAATAACTTTAAAGCGTTGCTCATTTGCGTATCTTTCTACGGAACAAATTGAGTAAGTTTGAGATTGAGAAATGTCAATTGAAGTGCAGAAAACAAGTTTAAAGACTAGGTGTAGTTCACCTTCAACATGGGCCCTTAAAATTTAACCACCCTCTACAAAGAAAGTGATACATATTTTATTATAAAGAGATTATTCCATAGCGATTAACAAAATAATAAATATTGTGCTTTAAATGTACACAAAATTGGTGGTGGGTATAAAAGATTCGGCACAGCCGAATATAGTGCTTTTACTTGTTTTATTAAATATATTGCAATTGTACAAAACTTAAAATGTGAACTTTTTAATTATTGTTTTAAAAGGAGTTTATGTTATACACTGAAGTTATTGAGATTATTACTACTTATTTTTCACTTTATTTTTAAGTACCTACATTAACATAAAATATTTTGACTATATTTTCGTCTTTTTTATCTTACTTACCATTCTCCTTTATGATGTAGAGCCAAATATTTTACGATTGTACGAATGTTTTAATAACAATGACGCTATTTTTTATGTTTGTAATTTTTGTTTAAGAGATAATATAAAATAACTTATTATAACGCTTCATAGCCTTTTTCTTGTTTATAATTCAGTAAAAGCTTCGGTTGGTTTCAAGGCATATTTATTCATCAGGTAGTCTTGTTTCGTCAGCTGATTATTTTTTTCTTCACTTATTTTAAATTTCAGTTGTCAAAGTCTATAGATAAAAAACAATTTTCTCTTCTCTCTCATTTATTTCAAATGTCAAACTTTATATGTATTTAAAAAATATTAACAAAAAAAATTCTCTCCGAACTGCAATTACCTGATGAATTAATATGCCTTGGGTTGGTTTATTAAACTAATGCATAATAGTTTTGAGTTTAAGAATTCATTTTATTAAATATAATTTTTTTTTTAATTCAATATCTCGCTATCTAATTGGTATTGATAAAGATCGTAAAAATTATATATTGTACATACATTTGTTGAAGATGACTTATTTCAACCAATTCCGTTTGCATTTTTGATAAATTACTATTAAATTCTTGTTAAAAAATTTTAATTTTTTTATGAGAGTATTGAGAATTTGCAAAAAGTATTACAACAATTAACATTTGAATAATTAAGTTAACAAACTACTAATATCACAGTGTAAAACATAAACTCTAAATTTATATACCTAACTTTTTGTTAAAAATATCTTATATATAAAATTCTCGTGTCGTGGTGTTTGTAATTAAATTCATCCGTAATGGCTCGACTGATTTTCATGAAATTTTTTGTGCATATCGGGTAGGTCTAAGAATCGGTCAACATCTACTTTTCATAACTCTCAACCCCAGGCCCCAGGTAAACCAGACTGCATGACCGATCTTTTTGAAATTTTCAAATAATATAACTAAGACTCTGGTATGATTAATAGGATACTTCTTTTACCACTTTAACGCCTACTTTCTTTAAATTATGTACTTGCATCGTTATAGTTTTTAGTATTTTTCTTAAAATTGTACAGAAGTTATAGTCCAGTCAATGTAGAAATAAATGTTTGAGAATCGGTTAACATCTATTTTTCATACTCCTAAATATTAAGGGTGACTCACCCCAAGGAACAATTTATTTATTTATTTTTTAATTTCAATACCTCAGCTAAATAACGTAATGACTTCGATGAAATTTTAAACTAAGATAGACAGCGCACCATAGAACACATATGGTTTACGTTTTTTTTTAATGTACTCAGAGTTAGTTACTTTTATTGAACTAAAAAAATATTTGCTAAAAATAATTTATATGGCAAAACAACGTTTGAGGGGTTAGCTAGTTATTTAATAAATATGTATACAAATTCGATTTCAAAAACCAATTGTTATCTTTTTGGTTTAAAATTCAATTTTAGTCACAAAGCATTCGGAAGTAGTACATACATAAGTAGAAATATTTAAGAACCCACACTATGCACCGAAAACGCATTTACCTGAAGACCATTGAAAGAAACATATTGCAACGTATAGTTCACTATTTGGACGACGACTTAGGTGTATGCGGTAGTTTTTAGTTTAAAAAATATTGGTATAGGTACCTAAGTACATACATACTAGTAAATGTGAAAATAACAATATAGAAGAACAGTTATAAGATTTATATGCAATTAAATAATAATGGACAAGTTTGTTCTTAGTAAATAATTTAATTGCATCATAAAGATTGCTGGTTTCGTAAAAAGGTGAACATTTTCTTCTTAGTAGAATTTCACTTTAAATTTGTAACTAAACAAACAAAAGTAGATTTTGGATGAATTACCGCTCTGCAACTTGCTAATCATACAAGTAATATCTAATAGATATCGTCATTAATGCTTTTCAACCATGAATTTTAACTTAATTTATTAACATTCGATAGCTTAATTATGGACACTTACCCATCACTTGTACACGACAAATGGCACAAATATCACACTCGACATCCCAACTCCACATAGCAACTGCATTCCATTTTTTTAGCGTAAACATTTTCTCAGGCTTGCTACTGTCGTTCTCGTCAATTTGCCTGTCCAAGGAATTTTCACTCTGATCATCCATAGTTAATACCACAGTTTATTAAAGTAAACAAAATTAATCACAATATTTGGTAACACAAATTTTCACAACAATAACACAGCTATATGGCAGTGGTGATTATTCAGCGATTTTTTGGCAGGACTAATAAAATAAAAGATAATTTTTATATAATATTGCACAGTTGCACACAGAATTACCCATAACGACTTTCTTGAGTTTGTTAATGATCGGTTGAGAGTCGTAAGCGGGGTAGAAAAAATACATGTTTTGTGTTTTTCACGATTTTTCTTCAAATTCCTTTTTAGGGCACATTTAAGTTTAGCGTAAAATATACAACTAAAAAGTCCAAAAAGTCGCCATTCGAATGTTATTGTACAACTCCAAGGCGAATTCAATTATCAGGTGGTGGTAATTCTACAGCAAATTCAACATTAAAAACACAACAGTGATTTTTATTGCTGCTTAGAGCTAGTTTACACGAAGGGACATGTCCCTGCGACTCTGCTTGCGTTGGCTTGAATTTTCTTTTGGTGTCCCTTCTAAAATCTTCTTGCGTTTACATGAAGGGATTTTGTTGCAGGGACAAAGCGACTTTTTGACGTTAAATTAACTAATTCTTTTTATCCCTTCATTCGTAAGAAGGGCTGCCATACATTTAATAATTTATGATTGGTCAACAGTAGCAGAGGCAATACAAGTATTTAAAAAAGCAAAATTAAATAAATTTCAAGAAACATAATGGCTGATATTTCTAAAGAAGAAATTATTGAAGAAATTTGAAATTATTTTATTTATTATTAATATTAATCTTTTCGTCTTGATAATTTTACACAAACTGACAAACATAGAAAAAATATTGAACATATAAAAAATAACTACTATGAATAAGAATTTATATTGAAACTATAAAAACGTTCAAGTAATTCTAATAAAATTGTTGACCTAACTAAACTGGCTGTTGAAGCGTTAGATCTAGATGATGCTAAAAATATATAAATAATTTTTAATTTGCTAAAATGCTATAAAAACGCAAATAGTTTACCGAATAAAAGAAGACGAAAGGAGGGGGTAAAATCATGGAGGTTAGAGCAAGAGATAAGTGGCTTATGTTATTTCTACTAAATGATCTTTCATTGGATATTTCATATTTTTTTTTGGCAAATTCCATAAAATATCAGTCTGGCAACACCGGTCACACATAACATGACAATAATACAAGAGAACGAAAGATGTAAAAGAGAAATGTCAAATTTGTCCCCTCAAATTCACAAAACGTGCGACAATTGCTACCCCGTACTCAACGCCGCACCCCTCACCCACAAACTCGTGTCGCAGGGGACATGTCCCTGGGACATGTCCCTTCATGTAAACACACTCTTAGTTTGTTGATGTTTTTTTTAAACTTGCGCGGGAAAAAGCAAATTATGTAAATATAAATAACTTTTGACAATCCAGCCAACATTTATGCAAAGAAAAAAGTAGATCAGCTATCTAGTCAACACCACCTGATAATTGAATTCACCTCGAATATGCCTTATTTTTTATACGCACCTAACAGGGATGGAAAGCATGGTACAAATGTACTTTTTATGGTACATTTTTGACCTTGTTGGTAGCGTGGTACTACCGTGAGCTACTTGGTACAATTTAAAAATTTGTTCATGTTCTCTTTAATTTTGTTTGTGTGTGTTTTATTTTATACTGTCAGCTTCTCTGTTTTTGTTGCAATGCTGTTGTCAAAGCGAATTTATGTACCAGATGGTGTCAAGTCTTCTTACAAAAATCACCTGTTAATTTGGCACCACCTGGTACATGAATTCGCCTTTGATGTTGTTATATGTATTTTATTTTACTTGTGATTCGTAAGCACAGTAAAGAGCACTAGCTGATGTAATTGAACTTAGATCACACAAAGATTAAAATATTTCCTATTTTTGGTCTAAAGTATCACAGATGAAAAATGAATTAAATAAGTTCATGTTTTCAGATATTTCAAGAATTGTAAGATTAATTCTGTCTATTCCACATTCCTCGGCCAACGTCGAGTGTTTTCTTTTCAACCTAATTTAAACAAAGGAAAGAAATGACTATACGTTTCTACTGTTTAAAATATGATACAAACAAAAGATTTATTAAAGTAACCAAATTCTTGTTGCTTTAATTTAAAAATAACAGAAAATTTATTATCTAAAAGTATTTAATATATAAAATTTGTTAAATAACCGATCTCTACGTATGTACATATGAATGCAATATTAAATTTTTTTTATTGTATACTGGATCTTTATACACATTTTTGTTAAGTTTTTGTTTTTATTAATAAATATTAAAAAAATGGTACTGTCATGGCCTAAAAAATAATAAATAAAATAAAAAGCCATTTTCCTTCCCTGGCAACTAACATCAGATTAAGTGTGCACTTAACAAGGTACCATTAACTGATCAGCTAACCGTTTTTTTTATCATGAACAAGGCGAATTCACGTAAACTATTAGTATAAAACAAGATGGTTTGAAATAGATTCGCCTTGGTATAAAATTTAAGAAAACATTTTTGAATTACAATGTATTAAGCACACAAATAACCCCCCAGAATTTCGTTTTAAACGTAGGAATGAAGTTTTGTTAGTTCACTTGAGAGTATTTACTAGTTTTTACTGAACTTCACAGCAATGCGTTGTTTTACGCAAGATTCTATATAAAACGTAAACAATTCAATAGCCTAGTAAAAGCTTTATAAACGAGCGACCGACCCATTGTAATACAAAAGACAAATTTTTGTTTTTCAATTATTTTGTTTTTGTTAAAATTCAAAAAAAGAATACAATTTTTTATTATAAAATATTAAAGCATAGTAATTAAACAATTTTAAGAATATATTATAATTGTTGGTCCATAAAGAAAAAAATATTAGGATTTGTTGCAGTTGTGTATTATTAAATTAAATACATGGTATTTTTTTTACCAAATTCATTTGTTTACAAGTCTTAATATTCTTTTGTTTTACAAATTTATATTTCACTAAAATTCAACAAAATACAACAAAATTAATTCTTTAAATGGACAATATAGTTGATTGAAATACTTATATTTAAGCTCGTTTTAACAAAGTTTAAATAAGTGTTTAGAATAAGAAATAAAATCAGATTTTAGAATGTTAACATTCTTGTTCTTATTTTTAACACAAGTGTCAGATCTGTTTACCAATTCTTTGAAGAAATGTGTACTTATGTGTATTTTTTTATGTTAAATACACATATGTATGTACTTCTAATAGTTTGTTTTATTTATTTTTTTTTTTTGTTAAGTTTTATATTCATTTAAAATAATTCACAATAACATATTATTTTTTGTTTAGATAAGAATAATAAAATAAAAACAAATAGTGTTTAAAAAAAAGTTTTAACAAAACAAGAAAAAAATTATTTTACAGTTAAAATCATTGGATAATTAATGATATAATTTTGTTGTTGTAGCAACATTAAGCATGGCAATAAGATATTTTAGATTTTTTTTCGGTAGATACCTATATTAGTTTGATGCCGTTACATTAACAGAAGACGTAGTCGCATTGCTATTTTGATTAGTGGTGGCAGTTATATCATTTGGCACCGGTGTTTGTGTCTTTGACAAGTTTTTATTGTTGTATGAACGTGAATGACGTTTTCCACGTTGATTTTTTGGAGATTTAGTAGTTGAATCAGGCATATTATTGACTTGTTTCTTATCTCCACCAGCACCTTGTTCATTGCCGACAGAACGAGAAGCATTTCCATCGTTGTTTCGTATATTGTTACGTACTGAAAAAAAGATATCAGTTCATTCAAATATATTATGAAATTAATAATTTTTCAATTTCGATTTAAAATTTTTAATATTTAGTTAAAAAAAGCTCTCTCTGAACGTTAAAAAGAAAATTAATAAAAAATATCATTATTATTCGGATTAATTGTTGTTTATATGACAATTCTGTCAATTTAAATCCATTCCAAACACAAAACAGACTCCCAAAGTTTTAAGTATGAAATTTCAAATTTTTACATTTTTTAAATAACATAATTTGTTGTTAAGATATAAAAAAAACAATATATCTAGATAGATACATACATATATATTTTTCACTTACCACGCCTATTACGACGTCTGTTATTGTTAGTTTTAACAATTGGCCTAATAGTTGTTTTGGCTGGATCAAAATAACTATCAAATAAATCTGCCAATTCGGTTTTCTCTTCGGCTTTTAAGTCATCAATGGCTTGTAAAACCTTTAGAAGACCATCACGTTTTTGCTCTGTCCAAATGGCATTAAGAGTCTCTAAGTCGTATTTGTGTTCAGCTAAAATAATGCGAAATTTAACGGCTCGTACACGATGATAGAGTGTGGTCTTAAAGTAGTTTAAGAAAACAGGACGAAAAGAATTTTGACGTTCTAAATTTTCGTTTTCGGTTTGCAATTCATTTAAATCGCACACAATGGGATGCGCGTAAGGATACAGAGCGTTAAGCATTTTTTCAAAGGGATTTATGGAATCAGATGTATCCTTCGATCCATGATTACTTAAATGCAAAGCGACTTCGTAGGCAAGTTTGGCGCGAATACTTGCATTTCCATCGAATAGTTCACAGTTATTACTGTGGCTATTTGACGACTTTTTCCTTTCTGTCCGCCGTTGCTCTGCTGCTTCCGTTACACTCTCAGACGTTTTGTTGGACGACGCTAATACACAATTTTGTTCAAAAATTCCATTTTTCAGGTTGTCCTTAAAATGTTTCGACAGTTTGCGAAGTGTATAATGTTGTAAAGCTCCTTCAACGTTAGCCTTTGCTAAGTTAAGACCATTAGCAAATGATTTGACTGTAATGAGAAACCTGTCCAGCAGGTTATATTTTTTAAGCGATTCCAAAATCATGTATGGAATAAATTTACGCTCTTCATGGTACACTAAAATAATACCTTGCGAATTAGTATCTTTGGCTCTAAGAGCCTCAAGCCAATTCAAAAAATCTTTTAGCGCTGCAATTTCCGACTTTGATTTTATAATCTGAAAATAGTCACGTATGACAAAAAATTATTTTTGTTAAGTGAAAATAAAGATTATGTTCGCCCATACTTTATATGTTTGCATTGATTTTAGCATACGATAGAAACCAATTGAGATCACACGTACTTGGTGGCGTTGGCGAGCAGCCGGATTTAAATTCATATAAGGCATTATATACTGTTCAAAATGATCATTTGGAGTAAAAGCAGCTAACTGAACAATCTGCAAACAAAATCAATGGATAACAACGATAACAATCGAATAATATATGTTAGATATTACTGTATTAAGCAAAAAAAAATTAAATTAAACATATAAAAAATGACAATTTTAACTGTTTTATTATTACGATTTTTTTTTTTGGTTTTTATAGGAAAAACAAATTATTTAATTAACGTACACTTAAGATTAAAATTAAGCCTGTATTTAATGTTATTATTAGAATTTACTTTTTAAAAATTATTTGAATTGTAGGTTGAATTGTATAAATCTTTTAAGTTAGGTAATAAGGCCTTAAGTTAGAAACTGCAGTTTTCGTTAAATACCAAATAAAATAAAATTATTTTGAATTATTGTCTAAAGAGAATATGATTGCTGCTGGAAGAAGCTTTTCTAGACTTAAGTTTTTGAAACTAAATGAAAAAAAAAAGAAAAAGTTGAGTAAAACAGCAAATTTTTTTACTTAAGCCTTATTGCCTCAATTAAAAAGAATACTTGAGCGAGATTAACATACTACAATTAAAACAATTTTATTATACTTACCTCATCAATTAATCTGCGTCCGGTTGTATCAATATCAATACCGACCAGGGTATATTTACCTTTTGGAATAGCTGTTGAAATTGTTGCTTTACCATTTTTAGTTGCAGTTTCATTCTTTGAAACAACTCCATTCTGGGTTACGGCTGTACCTGAAGGTGAAGTCGCCGATGATGTTGATGCGACCATTTTACTTTTTAACAAAATTAAATAATTTTTTTATAAATCTATTTTATCATTTAAAAAAGAGAGAAAAAAGGAAAAATACATAAAATAAAAACATCTTTGAATTTTTGTTTTTACACTGTTCACATACATATGTACGTTTGTAAATACATAGTGGGCCAATTCAAAGTGGTTGCATATCAGTCATATTTGTACTATTTTATATTATTTTATGCATGCATAAAATTTTTGTTAGTAATTTCCATACAAAAAAAAAATAATATGACTTTACACATTTGTTTCCTATGTATAAGAAATTGTTTATGTTATACTTTTAACCATACTGTCTCTCAGAGAGAATTTCTTCGCTTCTCACCTCTCAAAGAGAATATTTTCTATTTTCTTTTTTCCTGTATACACACAATTTTTAACAGCGTCATCTCTTTGTCTTCTTTCTTGTATTAAATACATAATTTGTTAACAAAAGGTGTTCAAAGTCACTAGTCATATTAATATGAATTATATGACATAGTACAATATGAGAGTCTACTTTGAATTGGCCCAGTATGTGTGTATATTATTGATATTTAAACTTATAACAATAACAAAATATAGATCATTTATTGTTTCATTATTAGGACTAATCAAACATTCTATGAAATTCTGTTGATTTTGCTTATCTAGTGTATTCGCTATTTACTAGTTTATACAATTAATTCTATTATTTTTATTTTTCAACAATTCTTCTTGGGGTTTCCCATAATAAATGATAACAGAAAAATCTTTTTTTGATAACTTTTATTGTAATTCTTTATTGTGTGTCTACTTTTAATTTCATTATGAATATCAAACTCCAAATTTAAAAAAAATAAAACAGACATCAAAACGTGTATTTTAATTTATATAAAATCGATTGTGAGTTTGTCAGTAACACTTGATCTCAGGGAACGTAAAAGCTATTAAGCTAAATATTTTACTATAGATTTGAGCTGATTCATGTTAGGGTTTTTTTTTATATTTTTATTGATGCGATAATATAGGCTGCCGTCGTATCATTTACAAATTCTGCATTAAATTTTCCGTAGATTTTCCTGTTGTCCTTATTTTTTTAACTTTTTATTTTTTTTTTATATTTGCAAGCACTATATTTTAAAATTTGCTTCCTCTTTTATGTTCAAATATTGAATAGCGCTCGAAATAAGGGCAGTTGTCTTTGCGTCAAAATAATATCTTATCGATCATGGCGCCCTATGCTCCAGTGGGAGTTAGAGGAACATATATATATATATATGTTCCAGTAATCGTAAAACCTTGACAAACGCATCTTAACCTTAATTAACAATTCATGTTAAAAATCACGCATATTCTGAAAAGACTCAATGTACATCATTTGTATTAAACTGAAGTGCGATATGTACCGCCAACATGTTTGACATCGAATTCGAGTGTGCCATCTAACATAGTCTTTGCCACGTTAATCATAATGATGGATGAGCTTTTTATAGTGCCTTAATTTTACAGAGCCAATTAAATTTGCACCTAAACTAACGATGTACGTACATACATGTTTTTTTTTAATGTTGAAGTAAAAACAACAACAACAAAACTAGTATGAAAAATCAAAAAAAAAAAACTTACCCCTCTATACAATTGTAAACAAAATATTTATGAATTTGTTTTAATACAGATTTTTGTTTTGTAGTTTGGTGCTAAAAATAAAAATTATTTTTTTTTTATTTAAATAATTTAGTGTTTTTTTTCGTTGGGTTTGACAAGCAAATTTTTTACTTCTTGATTTAACAAAATACTTAAAGAAAATGGAGCATGAATTACTGCTTAATTAGATACAAGCAAAATTGTTAAAAACGGTAAAATTCCAATTTTTTTACATACTGCGGCGGGAATAGATGGAAAATGCAATTTACTCCTGAACAATATTTCTCTTAGAAATTTTTTTAAATAAAATTTAAGAGATTTATGTTTTTTCTTCTTTTCTTTGAATAAATTAATCTTGAATTATTTATATTTACAACTCGGACAAAACTTTTTTTTAAAGTTGTCTTTTAATTTTTCAAATCTTATTTCTTTCGATTTTAATTTTCTACAAAAAACTGAAAAATGATTTTAACGAAAAATGCAAAGCCTTCTTTTAAAAACAAACGTTTGTATATTTTACTTCCAATAACGTGATCATCAATTAATGTTAACACATTTTATTTATTTATTTTATTATAAACACAATGCTGCTGATTTTAAGACTTTCGACTATATCTTTTTTGCTGTTAGCACCATGGTATACTTATACAGGTAGTGGCAAGATGCAATCACATAAGTTGATATCGCAGGACAGAATTTTTCATCTCTCTTTTTATACCCTTCACCTTTGGTGCACATGTGTATAAATGTATGTATACATAGCTTTGTCATTCCCTTTGTGATTTCTACAATTTAAATTTCCGACCCCATAAAGTATATATTTTATGAAAGCTTATGAATAGAAGAGTCGATTAAACCGTGACCGTCTGTCCGTGTGCTGGTTGAAATCAACTTTTAGAAGCAACTATATGTTCCTCAGATCTGTGTATGGTATCAATCTCTTTGAAATATCCGGGAATGAATCGCTATTGAAATTCAGCACAATCGTCCTATATCTTTCTGAGATATGAGCAAAAAACCACGACCACCTCGTTTTTTTCACAATTACAACAACAACTTACATATATATTGGTTAAAGTAAACGTGGCATCGAAACCCAGCTGAGGCAAACAATTTTTTTTATTATATATGTTATTTATATTTTTATTATTTTTTTTATATAAATTTTTTTAATTTTTTTTAAATTGTTTTTTGTAATTTTTTTATTGTTTTTCTTTTCTTTTTTTAGAAACAAACATACGTAAACTCAATTTATAATTTTGCAATGGGATGTTTTTTAATATACATATGTATGTGTTTTATTTCACATGGGATGAATGGTGATACAAACAATTGTAATTGCATGGCTACATGTTGTGAAGGGTATATAAGTTTCGGCACGGCCGAATATAGCACTGTTACTTGTTTATATATGGAGTTTGACAATTTTTGGGACTGTAATCTATTTTTTATATATGGAGTTGGACAAACATTGGGACATAAAAAACATAATAAGCTAGCACCGCTACATGTATAAGTGTACCCTGGGTACTGATTCCAGCTGATTATTTTTCTGTATCCCAAAGTTTGTCCAACTTCATATATAAAAATTGTTTGTCAAAATTTATATAAAAATGGTTTCAGATCAAAAATTTTTCAAACTCCATATTTGAACAGGAAAGAGTGCTATTTATATTCGGACGTGCCAAATCTGATTATACCCTTCACCATCATGTATGTACATAGGTATAATCCCACATCGTACGCCATTTTTCTTTATAATTTTCGACGCCATCCTTGATTTTAAATTTTTACGTAGTTATCTGTATTCTACTAATCAAACCCTTTCATTTGATACCCATATAGATGGGTTTAAAAAATTTGTTCCGTCATTTTGTTTTAGACGCCATTTTGGATTTTAAATTTTTCAAGCCCTTTCATTTGATACCAATATTGTGGGGGTTAAAGGAGTTACATTTAAAAATATCAGATTTGGCCTATATGTATATAAATTTATTGTCCGCCATTTTGTAGTGGCGGCCATCATGAAATTAAAATTTTTTTATAGTACCTTATATTGCGCTATTCAAGTCCTTTCAGATGATACCAATATTGACCCTCTTGGTTGTCTACAAGCTGAAAAATTGGTTTTCGTTTGTAAATTAGAATCCGATTTTTCCAAAAAAAAAATTACGATTATCTCTAGAAGCATATTATATTATTAATTATGTATTCTATGACTGAAAAATTATAATTTTAGTGGTAAAAATATGGGAAAAACAGAGGCAGTCGCGATTATTTGCTCATATCTCAGAAAGTTATGGGGCGATTGATATCATACACAGATCTGAGGAACATATAGTTGCTTCTAAAAGTTGATTTCAACCAACACACGGACAGACGGTCAGGGCTTAATCGACTTCTCTATTCATAAAATTGGAGAAATTACAAACGGAATGACAAAGTTATATACTATACCCTTGTGCACCACTGGTGAAGGGTATAAAAATAATCTCTGGATAGCTTGTACTTTCATGTAGGATAATAACAAGGCATATTTATTCATTAGGTGTTCCAGTTTAAAGAGATTTTTTTTATATATTTTATTTGTCATTTGTATTAAATAAAAGAGAGATTTATATCTTTTATTTATAGACAAGACATATTTATTCATTAGGTAGTCTTGGTTCGAAAGAAAATATAGCTATTTGATACTTGTAGTGCCAAGGGTATATAGCTTTGCAATTGCGTGTGTAATTACTACAGTATTCATTTCCAATCCCATTAAGTATATTTTTTCTGAAAGCTTTAACCCTTAATGCCTGAAGTATCAAATTTGATACCGGACTTTAAATCGAATCGTACACTTGCAGTTATGTCATTTTTTTAAATTTGAATTTATGTGTTATGACATTGCATATTGGTCTTACAGTAAGAAGTTGCTAAAACAGAATTAATTGGCAACATTGCTGGAATGATATAAAATTATGTATTTCCCCCGTACCAAATTCAAAAGGTGTTTTTCGCTAACTTTCAGTGTTATAAAAATTTGTCTCAATTTGTTTTATCAACAAGTAACAGTGTTATATTCGGCCGTGCCGAATCTTATATACCCTTCACAACGTGTAGTCATGCAATAACAATTGTTTGTATCACCATTCATCCCATATAAAATACGTGCATACGTACACGTTAGAATAAATGTGGCATCGAATCCCAGCTGAGCCAAAAAAATTTTATTTTATTTTATTTAATATATTATTTATATTTTATTATTTTTTTTTTTATATTTTTTTTAAATTTTTTTAAAAAATTTTTTTTAGAAAAATTTTTAAAAAAATTTTTAAAATTTTTTTTAAAATTTTTTTTTGTAGTTTTTTTTATTATTTTTTTCTTATTTTTAATATTTTTTTTTTTTGTAATTTTTTTTGTTTGGTATGTTTTTTACATGTATGTATGTATGTATGTATGTTGTTGTTGTAATTGTGAAAAAAAAACGAGGTGGTCGTGGTTTTTTGCTCATATCTCAGAAAGTTATGGGGCGATTGTGCTGAATTTCAATAGCGATTCATTCCTGGATATTTCCAAGAGATTGATACCATATACAGATCTGAGGAACATATAGTTGCTTCTAAAAGTTGATTTCAACCAACACACGGACAGACGGATAGACGGACAGACGGTCAGGGCTTAATCGACTCCTCTATTCATAAGCTTTCAGAAAATAACTTTATGGGGTCGGAAATGAAAATTGTAGAAATTACAAACGGAATGACAAAGCTATATATACCCTTGTGCACCACAGGTGAAGGGTATAAAAAATAAAAATATATTCATATATATATATATTATACTCTGGCTAATTTTTTGTTTTGGATTTCTTTGTATTTATACACTTTTTTGCTTGATTCGACGTTGAAGTTGAATTATCCATAATGAAGCCGCATGAAATCGAAGAATTTTTGAAACAACTAGATAATGGTGAAATTTCAGAGGATGAGACTAGTGATAATGAGGATAACATTGATTACTTTCCTGACCAAAGAGAGGCTGATAATGATGATGTAGAAAATCTTCCAGCTGATTTTGACTTAGATGCAGATGGAAAAGGGCAAATATGAATATTGTCGAAAATGCGTTTAAATTTGAAGGGAACACTATATATCCACAGGAAATTCTTGATTTGGAAACGCCTTTTCAGTTCTTTTCTTATTTTGTGGATGAAGAAATGTTAAAATTCCTTGTATAAAAAATGAATTCTAATTTTTTTTTATTATTTTCCATTTATCTGGCAAATAAAATTTTAAAATATATTTAGAAAATCAGGCTTCTAAGAGTTAAAATAGGGGAGTCGATTGAGCAAAGTACGTATGTCCGTGTTGTTTAAAACTAACCTTTAGAATTCCTAACATGGTTCACAGATCGGTATGTCGTTTTAATCTTTTGGAAATATTTTAGAATAAATCAACTATTGAAATTAGCACAATCGCACTTTCTGAGATATGAACAATTAAACACGACTTTGAACGGCATTAAAAACAAAACAGCAATGCTGACCGGGCTTAACTCGTTACAAAATACAAACATCCATATGTTTGTACATAAAATCGCAAATTACGAAATCTTTATAACGTTGGGAATTTAAAAATTGTGTATTTTGATATTTGAAATGTACATTTTATTTTTAAAATTGTAGTCTTCTAAAATTCAGGCTGTTCAAATTAAGCACTTGTTGACAAATCTATACAAAAAGAAATGTACACTTTGATGTCACCACTAACTGCGGAAACGGGTCGACCGATTTCAATTCAAATTTCAGCGTACGTTGGGGATTCTTTGTGGATGATATATGTGCAGTTTGCACGAAATCGGCTTCCAGATATGTGATTTTCCTATAAATTCCCATATAATTATCGATAAAATGCCCACCGTTTTCCATATTATGAGTTTTTATTGTCACTTAAAAAGTTACCAAACCATGTATCGTAATGTATGTGTACGACATTCAGTCTTTCCAATTGGAACTGGAGAAGGTTGAGTGATACCATCATATGTAATAATACAATTTTTTCCTATAAATTTCCATACAAATATCAACAAAATTTTCCATATTATGAGTTTTTATTGTCACTTGAAAAGTTACCAAACCATGTATCGTAATGTCGTATGTGTACGACATTCAGTCTTTCTAATTGGAACTGGAGAAGGGTGAGTGATACCATCATATGTAATGAATACAATACAAAAAATTTGTTAGGGCAGCAGAGCGGTCCGGGTTCTGCTGTTTTCTTTATAAAATAGTTATCAATAAAGCTTATTTTAGGTTAATATTAAAATTATATTCTACTTTTATTGTAGGTATAAAAAAAACTTTGCATAAAAAATTAATACCAGCCACTACACCCACAATTTTGCTGAAAAAAATTCAGGTTAATTAAATTTAGACATTTAAAATATGCAAAAAAAAAAATTTGTTAGGCTGCGGCTTTAAATTCCTTATGAAGTTATTTATTAATTTTTTTACTAGTTTATTAAAAAAAAAGTGCAGGAAGTAAAGAAAGTGCTAAAAAAAAACTTACTTAAAATGTGATTATTGCACCGCAACAAGTGTTTATATGGGTATCCTCACTCTAATTTCTTAATTCCTATTTATGTTGTATTTGAATTAGGCTATTAATAGTTTAATATGGAAACCTTTCAATATACAAATGTTTTAATTTTAATAAATTTAATAAAATAAACTTCTTTAGATTAGCACCGAAACCAAAGAAAATACCAAAAACGTTCTAGAAGTACGCACAAGCACCACACTCAACGAACAGACTGATAATAACAAAGTGCACTTACAGGGTGATATTATAATTTATTAGTTGCAGCTTATGTCCCTCAAATTTTAATAAAAAACCATTAATATATATATAAGAAAATATTCAAGTTTCTTAATTATAAAAGTAAAATCTTTGTTTACACAAATGGCTTTCTATATATAAGAATACGCATTTAAAAAAAAAAAATATTTTTATGATTTTGAAAGGGAAAAAAATTATTTTCGAGTATTGATTAATTAAAAATAGCCCCAAATTTAAAAAAATTGGAGCCAACTGCAGACATAAAAATATTTAATCTATTTGATTTTCATTTTGTTAAATATATAAATATTTTAAGAGTTCTAGCAATACGCTTTAACCTTACTGGCTTTTTGTATTGTAAATAAATAAATAAATAAAAAAAGCACTGAAAAAAACACTTGCCGAGTACAGGCAAATGTGTACTCAAGTATGAGCAATTTTCTTTCCTTTAACCCGACCTTAACCCTTTTAACAATAAACACGAGACTTGCCTAGTCTAAAGGGGGTGTAATGAAAGTAAAGACAATGAATAAGAAGGCAATTGCAAAAAATTATTTTTTTCAGTAATAAAAAAAAAGTAATTAATTAAAATGGCCTCAACTTTTACATTATTCCCAAAAACTTTCGCTTAAGTAAGCGAAGTTAAATTTGAACATGTCCATGAAGAAAAAAACCACTGAGCCCGTCCGTAAGCCGGTACTGCGACAACGTCATAACGTATGATCAAAAATTCTAAAACTGCAAAGCATTGATTACACATAAATTGTATTGAAGTTTTTTTAAAAAATTCGTCGTACGGAATCTGAAATTACACATTACCTTTATTTTAGCAATGACCCAGTAGTATTTTTAATGTTAATTATTTAATATAATAATAAAATAATAATTTTCAACGCCATACACATTTTAATAGTTTTTCATGTTCAAAATACTTTAATATTTTTCAAACATAGATTGCAACATAAAATTAAACATGACTAAACACTGTGCAAGCATCAACACATAAGAATAAATAAATTTTTTTGTTTATAATTTTTATATATGTATGAATTTTAACATTTGAAAGAATAAAATAAGAAAAGTAAAAAAATAATAACCTGCCAAATTCAGACTACCTGTTGAATAATATGACTTGCGTTTGTTTATCATTTATACAATGAATGCACATTATTCAATGTTTTTTGATAAGTATACTGAAGTTGACAACACTGCGTGGAACGTTGTTTATAAAAAAAACAAACATCAGCTGTTTATTGTTGTCTAATTATTTTATTGCAAAATCTTTTTTACGGTTTTTTGAAATGATAAAAAGTTGATTTGTTATTGGCCAAATAGAAACGCTAAAATGCGTTTAAGGCGCAAATTGAGTTTTCGTACGATAAGTAAACTCAAATGGTTACTAATAGCGGTTTTGTTTTTATATTTAACTATCAATTCACTTTATCGAAAGGTAACGTCTATAGGTATTAGCAGTACAAAATTCGACTAAGTATGTATGTAGTTTTACTTATCGATTTTTTTGTGCAGGTTGCGTATATTCCCGCTCTCAATGCCGCTGTTTGCGAGCCCATCGATGTTGTGTACACATGGGTAAATGGTTCAGATGAAGAATTTATAAACTCTGTAAAGAAATACGATAAAAGTTTTGATCCAGCAAGGTACGACGATAAAAATGAGCTAAAGTATTCCCTTCGATCGGTGGAAAAATTTGCACCTTGGGTCAGACATATTTACATAGTAACAAATGGTCAGATACCAAAATGGTTGGACTTGACAAATAAACGCCTAACAATAGTACCCCATGAAGCAATTACGCCAAATTCGCAATGGCTACCAACATTTTCGAGTGCTGCTATAGAGACATTCATACATCGTATACCAGATCTTTCTAAAAGATTTTTATACTTGAATGATGATATATTTCTTGGTTCGCATTTGTATCCTGAAGATTTGTATACAGATTCGGAAGGAGTAAAAATTTATCAAGCATGGACAGTTCCTGATTGTGCTGAGGACTGTCCATGGACATACATTGGAGATGGGGCCTGTGATCGTCATTGTAATATGGAAGAATGCCAGTACGATGGTGGTGATTGCTCTGATAATATAATCGAAAATATAGAAAACAATAAAATTAGAGAACATAATCAATTTAGTAACGCGAATACACAATTACCAACAAAATTAGAGATTAAAGTATTTCCGAAGAATAATAAATTATTCCAATTTAAATATGGCAATCAAAATATAAGCTTCAAAAATATATTTCTACAACAACATAAAAACTTGACTGCTGCTAAGGATCTTAAAAGGGTTGTTGATGATTTTAACAAAATGCAGAAATCCAAACTTTATACCAGGCAAGCTGAAATTTTAGTACAAACGAAGCCGACCAAAACCACTACTACATCATCCAAAGATGTTTATTCACAATCTCTTATTTACACCAATATGTTTTTGAATAGATGGTATGGCTTTAAAGCTCGCAATGTACCAAGTCATGTGGGGTTTTTTTTAGAAAAATCTATTATAGAATCTATGCAAGAAAAATTCAAGAAGGAAATTTCAGCCACAGCAAAGAATCGCTTTCGGGCCCCGAACGACTTACAATTTGCTTTTGTATACTACTCATACCTAATGGAAGAATTAAACAGAGCTACTGTGGGAGAAATTTTCGATGAATTCGATACCGATCATTCAATGACATGGTCTGATCGTGAAATACGCACATTTTTAGCAAAAACTTTTCAGTTGCCCTTGGACTGGTCCGCTGTAAAATTTTTTGAAAATGTAATACATAATTGTAGTCTCATTTATAAATTCTATAACGTTGATAGCATCAAGTATAGCACAGTAATTTATGAACGTTATGAGGACTCTAATTTAGTAAGTACATATATTTAACTTTAAAATATGTGAGTATATTATAAATAGTAAAAAATACAATTTTTTTTTAGCCGATTGTAACCCGTGATCTGGTGAAAAATTGTCCTGCTTTAGCTGAAGCCTTAGAAGATAACCTTGGCTTAAGGAGAAAGTACAAATACCACATAAATCCCAAACACCATGTGCACAATAACTTTATGATGCTCACATCTAATGTAACAGATGTAGTAAATGCATTAGATAAAATACGCAGAAATACAAGGTATGATGGATTTAAAGACAAATTTACTTATATTTTATAAATTTCAGATATTTAAACTCTAGCGATATTTAACTGTAACTTCCCCTAGATGTATATCGTTGGTCACAAGTAGAAAGGTCCTAACTCAAATAAATTGTAACTTTACTGTAACTTTTTTGTAAAATTGCTTGTAAACTGTTATTTTTGATACAATTGCGTTAAAATTTTGTGTCGAGATGTAAATGGATGAAATGTATTGAAAACACTTAAAAAAATCCATTTTGGTAAAAAAAAATACGAAAATCCACCTGTGACCATCGATACATATTATTAATTTTTTACTTAATTAATGACCTAATGTATTAAGCATCTAAGATGAAATTAATTATTTGCAACAGCTTTAACAGTCTTATAATTCTGTCTGATGCGGGAAGCTACATTTTGCCCCTATCGCAGTTTTTAATTAATTTTTATGTCCATACTAAATAATTACGCAATTAAAGCATTTATTTTATTTTAGAAAATTTAATTGTATAAATGATAATCTAGATCCAAACTTATTAGAAGAAAATGAGCTGATTCGTCACCTTTTAGAAGACTTTTATTTATCGCTATTTCCACATCGTAGTCAATTTGAATTATTGCCGGAATACCGTAATCGTTTTGATAATTGGCGAGATTACCTTAAATGGAGAACCCAACAACGAGCAATTTTAGTTGTAATTTATGGATTAAGTATCATAATTTTAGTATATCTTTTACGATCAATTTGTATTCATAAAGCTAAATTTGTAAGCCGTTGTATACAAAAACTTTAATTCCAATTACATCCATTTTCTGATATCAATAGAACTAAGTTTATTTATTAGTTAGGGTTTAAATTGTAAGATAAAACTTTTTTTTTAATTATTTTTTTTTTTTTTTTTGTTATATTAATTTGTTTTTAAAGGATTTTTAAGTTTACTTGAAGATTAAAAAATAGTTGGGTGTAAAAGTGTGTACTTGTATTTTTTTCTTTACTTTTTACTGTATTTCCTAAAATGTTTTTTATTAATACATCGCTGTTGATATTTTAAAGACATCCACCAAACACAATAATGGTGTTCTTTGGTACACAAATGCGTTTTATATTTGTTGTACTCAGTGAAGCTAATGTATTGTATTGGTACTGAAGTTTAAAGAACCAATAGAGCATAAAGGAAGCAAAAAAATGTTTCTTTTATTTTAAACAAAATAATTGTGCAAATTGTAAAATATGTTAACTGTTTAACATACATATATTCAGATTTGTAATTTGCAAGAAATTACCTGATATATGGTTGAATTTTTTGTATTTCTCTTTTTTTGTACATCATTATATGAATTGTATTTTTTTTCAATTTTTAATTATTTAATTAATACTATAATTTTTATAAAGTACAGTAATTTTTTCTTTTGATAAATCCGTCACATCATCATCATCGTCAGTAAAGTCATCGTTTGCACTTGTCGTTATTAAAACATGGTGAGATTCTTCATTTTGACCAGAACCTATTACCAACAATGCTTGGGTTTCTTTTTTTGCATTACTCAGGACGGATATGGTAGGTATAGGTTGCTCAATCAGATGGGCATTCTGTTTACGTAATTTGCGAGTTTCCTCAAACTCTCTTGGATGTACTTTTTTGCGATGCGAGTGCATATTTGCATTTGAGTTAAATGTTTTGGGACAATGTGGGCACCTGTATAAGACTTCTCCGGTATGCGTAGTCATGTGTTCCCTTAACGATATTGGCTTCTTAAACGTTTTTCTGCACACACCGCATTCGTATGAGCGCTCTGTACCATGGACATAGCGTTTATGACTTAACATAGCACTGCGACTCGGGGAAACCTTGTGACATATGTCACAAACATGCGGTTTTTTAGATTCCATATGACGTTTTTTATGTTTATTTAAAGCGTATTTATCCTTATGCCACGAGCCACACAGATCACACTGCACTTTGGGCATTGTTACACCCTGATGTTCCAATTGATGGCGCTTAAAGGCCGCTGGACCTCGTATTACTTTAGCGCATATATCACACATTGTACCATAACTACAGTGCTGTTTATTGTGCTCATATAACTCCTCTAATGTACTAAATCTAAAATAAAAAAGTTGTCTTAAATGCAAAATGTATGTGGAGTATTCACAAGAAATCCTACGTGTCGTATTGTCATAAAGACCAATGAAAAATATTGTATTGATTATTGTAAACTTTTGAAAAATTATAACAAAACATAGGACACCTTGTGAATTCACAAAAAAGAAATAACTAATAATGTTGGATGTTGTATCTACCTTCTATTACAAGACTTGCATGTTGTAGATCTATCACGATGTGCAAACATTTTATGCTGTTCAAGCAGATATTTTCTAACAAACTTTTTCGAACATATTGAACAATCGTATATTTTATCTTCATCTTTTTGATGTTTAACTAAGAAATGATTACGCATTGACTGTCGATCGGCAAACGTACGATCACATTCTTCACATCTGGAATATGACAATAATTGCTTAATGTATATTTCTTTTATAAAATTTGCAATCAAAATTATGCATATATTGGTCATTTGCCATAAGAACGTCATAACTTAAAAAAAATGTTTGTTTTTAACAAACTATAACATATATTTTTACCTACCAAAATTATCAAGCCCTACAACAGTTAATACAGTTTTTACAACTGCTTTATTTACAATATTAAAAAGGCATTACTTCAAAAGTTAAAAGAATTCGAGTGTTTTTCGACTTTTTTTGAAGCTTTAATCGGAAATAAGCACTACGAATTTTTAAATGATAAAACTTGTACACCATACCTGTAACAGTCCGGATCCAAATGCTGACGTATGTGATCCAAAAGAAGTGCTCTTTTCAAAAACTTCTTGTTACAACATTTTGCATAGCCCTTCTTAATATTATGAACTTCGCGCATATGAGCTCTTAAGCCTGCAAAGTTTTCTGACTCTGTATTACAAACTTCACAATGTAATGTCATGTACTGAGCAATTTGATCATCAATTTCTTTCATTTTTGCCTTGTAGGCATCTTGTTCTTCCTCAGTTTTATTACTTTTTCCTTGAGGTTGATTTTTGCTAAGTTCTGATTTTATTACAATTTCTCCTTTTTTAGGGCGCCCTCGCCGTTTTTTTATACTCGTTGATATACTTTTGACTATATTTGACTCTGCAGGTTTTTGGTCTAATTGTGTTTTGTTAGAATTTCTAGTTGACCTGCGTTTTTCTATTTCAGTTGAAGTTTTGTTTGAATTAATATTCTTCTGGGTCTCCTTACTTTTGCTTGTTAAAAGTTTAGTCATGAAGGCTTCTCCATCAAAAGTATCGTCGTTGTCAATATTTTGATTGAGACTGGAATTTTTGTTCAATTTTTCATTATCATTGTAACTCTCGTAACAACTACTACTGTCAAAATGGCCTTGTCTGAAGTTATGGTGTGATAGCATGTCATGCGAATCGTCTGCACCTAGTGCAATTGCAGCTGCTTTAGCTACAGTTTTACCCGGTTCGTCCATAGTGTCTTCTATTAACATGTTGAAAGGAACTTCCCCAAGCTCGGCAAATTCATCATCTGGTTCTCGTTTACTAGGCAGTGAACTGTAAGTTATAAGATCACTAACATTTATTGGTGAACGACGTTTTCCTTTAGCACTTTCGGTTTTTACTATAAACCTTTCAGTCATATGGCGATGGACGTGTTCCACCATTTCGTAAAATTCATGAAAATCACATACCTTAACCCAGCACATTTTACAAATTGATGTTGAAATTGGATCATCCGTTCGAGGCTAAAATTATTAATGCACTTTAAGAACTTAATTTACAAATCTTGTTATTGTTTACATGTAAAAAGACACTTCATACCTCAAACCAAAAATGTTTACCAACAACTTCAGCAACATTAAGCTCTTGGCCATTGTTATCGAAAATGTTTATGATATCCTCAAAGTCTTTTAAGCACAACCGACAAATCATTATTCCTTTACAATTGAAAATATACAATTTAAATTTACAATACAATTATAATCGATTACAATAACAATTAGGTATTTCATTTAAAAGGTAGTCTCAGCTCAACAGCCTTTATTTTTTATTTTATATTTCGTTTGTCAATTTTCATAGATTACTATTTTCTCGCTGTATGTAAATCAACGTTTTAAAATTTTTAAGAAAACATTCTATCCGAACTGCATATACCCATGGTGTAATTACATAAGGTGATAGCGTAAAGGGGAGCAATTTTTGTCTCTTTTTTTTATATGGAATTTGACAATTCTTGGCACTGGAATCTCTTTTTCTAATATATAGAGTTTAACAAACATTGGCTCACAAAAAAATAATCAGCTGGGCTGGCACCTCCACCTGTATAAGTGTACCCTGCATATACCTTTTAATTATAACTATATGCTTCTTCTTTTTGACTTAAACATTCACTGTATTTAAAAAACAGGCAGGCTTTACACGAGGTGTGCGTAAATGTGAATTTTTATATATTTAATAATCGATTAAATAAACTCTTGAAGAATCTTCCAAAAATCTTTTTTTGAATATTTTCTAATGATTTATTTACGTTTTATTGTTAAATCTTGTTCAATTCTTTATTTATTTAATTTTTTATTGGTGCATTAATAAATTGCCATTCTTCTTCTCTAGTGAAGTCAAACAAAGTTTACATTAGTAGTGGTGGTATTTATGTTAACAGCATATCGAGCCGTAACCGAAAACATAACTTAATTACAATTTTGACAGCACTGTGAAAATTTCAATTTCAATTTATTTATTACGATAATAGTAGTGAATTTGTCTTGCTTTAAAGCAAAATATTATCAGCTGGCGACTTGCAATATCCTCATGTAAATTCGCCTTGGTAAAAGCAAAGTCAAGGTATACAGGTGAAATTATCAGCCCAGTTGATGGGGAAACTTTTTGTAAAAATTTGTTAAATTCGCCTTAACTTCATTTATTAATGCAAGGATGGCAAATGAGATTTTAGTTTCGGTATTAAAGAATTAACTTAAGTATACTTTTTTGAAATGTATGAAATTTATGTATATTAATTTTATTTTGTATTATTTATAATGTGTTTCACAAATATATATAATTTTTTTATACAAATTTTATTAAACATATACGAATTGTCTTGACAAAAATCGCCCTCTAATAAGTTGTTTTTTCCATAGAATATGAGATTGTACGAAAGATTTGTTAAAATTTTTTGTAATTAAATCAAAGTCCTTTTAAATAACGATGGTTGTTAGTATTCTCCGTAGATCTCATAGGAGTTACGATATATCTAAATTAAGAGTAACACGTTTTATTTACTGTATGTGACAGATTTTTCCATCTAATTTGTAACATCACGATACAAGTCTACTAAGTGAACCATGAAAGATTAAATATCCTTTGGTATTCTATTAAAAATTTACCGCAAAAATAACGTAACCTACAGAAAAAAATTTAGAAAAGAAGTTTTTTGTTTCTATTTTTCAAACTTCTTCAGAATTTTTTTTGATGAAGGTAAAAGTTAAAATGATCGTAATTTTTTGCTTCATTCAAGCGATTGTGCATGAGCGTAACGGAAACGGAAATTTAAGTTTGTGTTTTTAAACCAAAAATCATGCGCATTATAGTTAATAATATGCATAAACTTTTAATATCAAAGTTTCACAGAAAAGAATTGATCCCCTATCCTTTACATATTTAAATTTTTTTTTAATTGTTCTTTTGGTCAATTTTATATTCATGTAGTTGTTAAAGTGTTAAGTGAACTTAAAGAAAATTGTTTTAGATATAAAAAAAATAAAAAAAAATTTTTAAAGTAAAAATTAAAAATTCTAAAGTGGCATTCATTTAGATTTCATTCTCTATGCAGCTACATACATACTTATATGTTCGTATGTATGTATTTATGTGTGCAATATGATGATTGATTTATATAATTTAATATATTTTATTTAAATAAATGAAATATAATACTTAAGCGCTATAATGTCAACATTTATTTACAAATACATGCAATTGATTGTTACATCAATGTATGCAAATTATTGTACATACATACATAATTAATATGTACAATTTTTTTTCTTTCTATACAATTAACACATTTGGCTTAGTTTCAATGGTTATTAGAGTGCAAAAATATATTAAGCATACATACATTTATATATGTAAATTGTATACACATACGGATGCAGGTACACAGAGAAAACAGTTTCAGTTGTGATAACTAAAATTATTGCCAATCGCATGCTTTAGTTACTAAGTGAAAGTATATAATTTTTGGTTGTAACTAGAGAATTTCGATTCGGAATATCAATGAATAGTCATCATTGAGTATTTATTTTTTTTGCAATAGAAACTTAATAATCACAAAAGAAGAATTCGATTGCAAATACTGAATAGTTTGATTACAATTATTACGGTTATTACAACGAATCTGTTTTCTCTATAAAATATATTAATGCAATAGCAGATCTCTTATAGTTTAGTATGTTGGTATCTCCTTTTTCTTCCTCTTCTTCTTTTTGCTCCTTCTCTTCCTCCTGTTAGATGTTGTAACATTAAATTAATCCACATTTTCCTCAATAGTGGATTAATAATTTGGTTGGTTGATTATGCGTAGTTTTCTCCTCTTGCTCGTCCAGCTCAACGTTGCGTGCGGAAAACATATACATTCGATAATGTATTAAAGTTTTTGTTGGTATCTTCGCAATTCTTGGTTGTTGTTTGTTTTATCGCTTGTGATCGCGTTCTGTGATGGTTTTAATTAGTGTGTTGATTTTAATTGATTATAATTGTCGTAGTAGAATGTATTATTGACTGATCTAGGTTTCTGAATACATTTAGAGTTATGAACCTTTTGTATATTGTAGAGTGTCGTCAGTTCAGATCAGGTTTTTTGTATTTTATTTGTGATGATGGTAGTGTGAGTAATGTTCCTCTTTTTCGAATACTGGCACTTCGACATGGTATTTTTCTGGAATTGGAATCTCTTTGTGTACAGGAACTTTTACTTCTGAGTAGACGGGATATGGTTTTTCAATTGGAACCTTGACTTCATAAGGGACTGGCTTTTCGACGGTGTAATGAACTTTCTTTTCGACTGTATAAGGTTGAGGAACTGGCACTTTAACATGCACAGGATATGGCTTCTCTACTTCGACCTTGTAGGGCTTATCAACAGGATATTTTACTTCGTAGGGTACCTTTTTCTCGACCACAACTGGATAAGGTTTTTCAACTTCTACTGGATATGGTTTTGGTACTTCAACTGGATATGGTTTCTCCACTGGCACCTTAACTTCGTAGGGTACCTTTTTGATTACCTCGTAAGGCTTGGGTACAGGAACTTCAACTTTGACTTCATAGGGTATTTTCTTGATTACTTCGTAAGGCTGTGGTACTGGGACCTTAACTTCGTAGGGAATTTTCTTAATGACTTCGTAGGGTTGGGGAACGGATACTTTTACTTCGTATGGTTTATCGACAGGTACCTTAACTTCATATGGTACTTTCTTTTCGACAATGTAAGGTTTTGGTACATGAACTGGCACTTTAACGTACTCTTTAACATGAACGGGTACCTTCTTCTCTACAATATATGGTTCTGGTACATGCACCTTGACTTCATAAGGAACCTTCTTTTCAACTGTGTACGGAATGTGTTTCGTCACTGTATACGGAACGGGAATCTTTTTCTCTATGGTAACGGTTTTTATGTGTTCATGATGATGATGATGACTGTGACCATAATCGCCCAAGTGTAATCCACGTTTTTCAACGGTCTTACTTTTGTCTTCTGAGGCAACCTCCTCGGCACAACTGACCATTGCCACGCACAAAGCGAGACAAGGAAAAACAAACTAAATTTTGAAAGGAAAAACAGTTAAAATAAGAAATTTACATACATATATGCGTTGAATATATGTTTTAAGCTTTACCATGCGCATTGTTGAGCTGTTGGCTGGATAAAATTTAAGAGGAAAACTATTACACTATTTTATTGTATCGTTTTTAACGAGATCTGAGTTGATACTAATTCATGGAACCACAAGTCTTTGCCTTATATACCAGTGATATTTTCAACATTCACCAAAAGCAATTTCATTGTTATTTTTTTTTTTTTTTTAATATAATTTTGTATGTATTCATGTACCAATATACATACATACTTACGTACATTCATACTTACATAGTATGTATGTATGTTCATACATTTCTTAATATTTTTTCTTTTAACTTGTCTTCACTGTTAGCAGTTAGTAAAGCCAGACGAACCAGTCAGTAAACCTTCCAATGCACACAAATATCCAACCACAAAAAAATAAAAAAAAAACAAAAAAACTAACAAAAAAAAAAATCATTCAACTAAATATAAAGTAAGCAAATAAAATTAAATAACAAAAGTGTAGCAAGCATATCCATCCATCTTATTACAGCCATATTTACATGCAAACTTATGTATTCATAAATAGGTAGTATGTGTGTACATTAGAGTAATTCAAACTTGTATTATTTGCTACATATATTCATACATATTGATATGCTCGTATGTATGAATCTAAAATAATGGAAGGAGATAAATACATACATATTTGTAGTATGTGATGCAAGCATTTACAAAATTTTAACATCTTATATCTACATAATTGGAGCGCATTTGAAAATACAGAGCCTTGTAAGTTAAAGATCTCAGAAAAAAATCGTAACACTTCCGTACCTATGAACTTTTACTTTTTTTTCAATGAAGTTGTATTAATAGACAAAGAAAATTAAAAAAAATTCAATGGTAATTAGAAAACCTATGTAAAACTACAAATGCACATAGATATAAACGCAATATTTTGATCATACAATTAATTTACACATATTTATATCCAATGTCTGCGTTCACTTAAATAAACAATAGTAAAACAAAACAACAAAATTTTTAGAAGAGAAACATTTTAATATATTGTTGTTATTGTAATTTAATAATTTTATTAGTTCAAGGAAACTCTTTAATGCTCAAACAGAATTGAGTCTGCAAAAAACAGCCGAAAAAATAAGCCCCTAAATAAAATTGACGGAGGTAACGTTAATTTTCTCATTTGTTTGTTATTTTGCTTTTGTTTTCATTTTTTTTTTTGTTTAGGATTACTCCAATGGAGGTTCTAGTGTACTAGCACTAGACAATTATTTGGCTGTCAAAAGACAAAACTGCCATCACCTGCCTCCTCCTGCCAATCTTATAGGAAGCCGGAATTTCCGAATTCGACAACCCTTATTCGACAACGATAATGACAATGAGGCGCGAGCTCTAGACTCGACCAGAGCTGAATTACGACTCCCATTTTTTGTTAAGCCAAAACAACAAAAACATATTGGCTTGTTTGAAAATGTAAAAAACTAATGGTAACATTGTTGAGTCTCTTAAGAAAATACACTCTGAAAGTAAAATAGATCATATGTCGCGACTAAATTATATGACGTTTTTCGGTTGGAAATTTATATAAAAAATACGTGACGTAAAAATTCTGTTTTATCATTTAAATGAATATTTTTATGTGTTTTGTTCTTTAATTAATTTTTTTTTCATTTTGAAGTACACCTTAACTATCAATATTCAGATTAACTGAATTTGAACCATGAAAAAATACTCAATCGAGCAACGCGTTAAAGTAATTTAGGCTTATTATGAAAATGGGCGTTTTTATCAAAATGCATTTCGTGCATTTCATGATTCGTCCACAACCGGGAGAATTGTGAAAAATATTTAAATTTGAGCATAACAGGTCTTTATGAAATGTGAAAACATCTGTGAATGCCTTCTTAGTTCGTTGAATGGCTACCATTGCTGTTTTTCGCGATAGTGTGGCAAAAGAGCGGTCAACCTCGACTCATCATCGTGCTCAACAATTGAGCATCAAAATTGCCATTGAAAATTTGGACCATCGGATTGAGGTATGCCGCTGAGGTCGCGGCGTCCATTTGGCCGATATTTTGTTCCATACATAATTGAACCAAGCCAATATTATCATAATAAAAAAGAAATGACAATAATTTCCTAAATAATTTGGGTTTATTCAAAAATTAAAATTGAACCACCCTTTAGAAAGTATGTATGTATTTAAATTTATTGAATTGAATTTATTTTTTCTGTATAGAAGATACCACAAATTATATTAACAAATATAATAAACAAAAAGCAAATTCAAAACAAAAGATTTAAAAACTATTTTTTTATATCTATAAATTGCATAAGATCATTGTCAGGCTGCATATAAATTTTCATAAAAAAATCCTGAACAAATTTAGACCAAATTTAAAAAACCTCTTGTAAAATTAAGTTTTGGTAAAGCTTTTTTACCAAATTTAAAAATTGTTACTATCACTATTTTTTTCTCGAACAAGGAAATTGCTATCAAAGTAACTCGTACAAAGTTTTAAGGGAATAGCTGCTATAGTTATAAAACGTCACAAAACAAAAAATAGCTTATGTCTGTTCGTAGGATCGACCTAGAGTATTGATGAATTTTTTTTTAGAAATTTAATAAGTAGTTTCGAAGAAAACTCATAACATACAAGCACTCATTTCTTTTTTAATTTATTAAGTATAGATTCTACAAAGTTTTTTAAAAAATAGATACATATGTAAATATGTAGCTATTTTAGTTAAATAATATTCTTCATACCTTAATACAATACGTAAAATCGTTAACATGTTTATAATATAATACTTAAGTGTACACTATCCATTGAATATGTTATTAGGACAGGAAGCAAAAATCAACTTGTTGAATTTACCACAAATACTATTGCAATACATACATACATACATTCAGATGTATTATGTCTGCATCTATTTTCGTAGTAAATATATTTATGTGGATAGATGTACGTACATATATGTATGTGGGTTACACAATTATTTACTACCCTGTCGGAAATGAAGTTAACTTAAAACTAACTGATGGCTGATTAAAATACAGTACAACTGACTCAAAATCTAGCTCATTTTCTTTAAAAAGTTTCATTCGATTTTTCTGCATAATTTTAAGATAATCACAAGTTAACTCATTTTTAGTTATCTAATGGTAAGTTAGAAAAGATTAAACTATTAGTTAGCTTAAGGCAGCCATTAGTTAGTTAGAAATGCCTGGCTTTTACGAGCCAGTTTATAGTAAGTTATGCAGCTTTAATTTAAAAATAATTAGGTACCTATGTGATAACAATCCAAAACGAATCTATTTTTAAAGTGGTTTTTTAATAATATTTTTGTATTAAGATAGTTCTATCGCAAATATTTTATACAATTTTTCTATTAAAAACAAATTTATAAAAGAACTTTAAAAATATTCGTTTTCGATTTCATCACATATTAAATATTATATAACTTCAAATATACGACTTGTATTAATTAACTTGACATACCTACTAAACAAAGAACACAAACAGAAAAACAATAGTTACTTTTTACTGCGATTTGATTTTGTTTCTTCTTTTTTTTTCACGTACATAGCTGCACGTACACATCATTTCCTTAGAACCTTTGAGTCATCTAAAAGCTGCTACAATACTTATCGACAAGAAGTCAGATATGCACAATAATAATAAGTTAACTAAAAGTCAACTAAATTGTAGATTGACTCACAAAATTCCGACAGGGTAATGATTCAACTTACAGCGTAATTATGTTTTTATACGTTCGTGAGTACATACATAAATATGTAAGTATGTATGCATACTTGTAAGTATGAAAGCATGTATGTTTGTATGTATGCAATGTTTATATGTTTTCAAAAAGCCATCAAAGAAACACAATGAACTTTGTTTTGAATTGTAGTAGTTGTTGATGCCAGCTTAAATCGATACAATTTAATTTACTTATGACGCAAGGTTATTGCTACATCATAAACCACTCATGTATCATTATATTCATATAAGGAGATTTAACAGACATCTGTTGAATAAGTGTACATTTACATATCATATAAGAGGAATAGCACTAGTTTTTACAGTTACCACTAATACGAGCTAGTGTTACTGACTTTAGTAGTGAATAAGATTATGTTAAAGAATTTTAACTACAAATAAATTCAAGTTAGTACAATCAAAATTTTTTTATCCTTTTGCAAAAATTTGTTTTTCACCTACATATGTATGTATGTAAGTATGTACATAAGTATGTACCTATATATCAACATGAAAATGTTTTTCTCTAAATTTAAAAATTAACTGGCTTTTTACATAACTACTTATAATATTAAATTACCAAAATATTAAATTTTATTAGGATAATTATATATTAATATTTTTATTCGATTCACAGTTAATTTTATTAGGATATTTTGAATCAGGTCATTCGATAATAAATTCAAACATTTCATTACTACTAATTGTTTTTTTTTTTTAACTACTTGAGTGCAATGCAGATTTCTATACTAATTGCCGTTTTCATTCCAAATTATTTTAAAGACTAATTTAACCGATGTTGTACAGAAATTTGACACAAGAAAAAAGAGCCTTCACTTAACCTAAAGTGACAAAGAAAAAAATAAAAGGTTCGTTCGAGTACTTTTACTGCACTTTGTAGTAAATGAGTAATTATTTAGTAAATTTAAAATTTTACTCTCAAAAAGAGAATTTGTCCAAAAAAGTAATCGAACAGACATTTGTAAAAATTCATAAGATTGAAGCAACAGCTGATGGCAAATAAATATTGTGTTGTTTAATGGGAACATATGTGCAAATATGTATTTAAGTATGTATACCTGCGCCAGATTCAGGCAGTTCCATTCTTTCATCTGTAGACATTGTTAACTTACTTTATTTCACAAACAATTTAAATTTAATAATATTTTGCACTTTTGTTTGGTTTTTTCTTTTTTTTAATATTATTTTCACAAATTGTATACTTTTTGCTTGTTTACCTTTTGAATCATATGTTTTTTGGTTTTGCTAAATCTTACTGCAAGAAGTTTCTGTAGTAAAAATTTGCAAATACTCAGTCAAGAACTGTCACTTTTCGCTCTCTATTTGTGCTCTCATTTACTACAAATTTGTGTAAACGAACGCAATTTCGTAAAATGCAGTAAAAATTTGTACAAATTCGTACAAAATTATGAGTTCTCGAACAAACCTAATATTACCACTAAAAATATAATTTCTGTAATTTTATTTTGTGGCTGTGCAATGTTGATTACATGCAGAATTTAGTGCATTTTATTTTTGTTGTTGTAAATATCAAATTCATTTTATTATACCCTTCACACAAAAGTGAAAAAACATATATATCTGTGACTTGGAGCTAAAAGGGCCAATGTCACTTTTTTGAGTTAATCATTGCATTAGATTTGTTTTCTTGCTCTATTTCATTATGGTAAAACAACTAAAGTCATACTTAACCCAGAACAGCTTCATAAATAAAATGCTGGCCAATGTCAATATGAAAGCATCTATAAAAGATAAAGTTCAATTGCAATTTTCTCAAAAGTAAATATTTTGACATTGGCCCTTTTAGCTCCAAGCCACAGATATAGGTTTGTCATTCCGTGTGAAATTTCTACAATTTTCATTTCCGACCCCATAAAGTGTATATTTTCTGAAAGCTTATGAATAGAGAAGTCGATTAAAATCTGTTAGTCTATCCGTCTGTTCGTGGGTATGTTGAAATAAACTTTATGAAGCCCACCGACATCGCCTGGACCCGGGTGAGGTATTAAAATCAGAAACATCGGTACATAAACAACTGAGATATGAGCAAAAAACCACGACCACTTCGTTTTTTTTTTCACAACAACAACATACAATACGTAAATACATACATACATACATACATACAAGCTTGGTATACTGGATAGAGTGATCGTGGCATCGAATGTTTTTATATACATATGTATGTATGTTTTTTATATGTATGTACGTATTTCATATAAGATGAATGGTGATACAAACAATTGTTATTGCATGACTACACGTTGTGAAGGGTATATAAGATTCGGCACGGCCGAATAAAGCACTCTTACTTGTTATACCCTTCACCTGTGGTGCACAAGGGTATATATAGCTTTGTCATTCCGTTTGTGATTTCTACAATTTCCCAGCTGAGCCAAAAAATTTTTTTTTAAATTTTTTTTTTATATTTTATTTTAAAAAATATTTATATTATTATTTTTTTAATTTCTTTCGATATATTTTTTTTTAAATTTTTGTTGTTTTTTTAATATTTTTTTTTAAATTTTTTTTTTTTAATATTTTTTTTTTAATATTTTTTAAATATTTTTTATTTTTTTTTATTTTTTTTTAAATTTTTTTTTTTTTTTTGGAAACACGTAAACTCAATTTATAATTTTACAATGGGATGTTTTTATATATGTATGTTTTTTATATGTATGTATGTATTTCATATGAGATGAATGATGATACAAACAATTGTTATTGCATGACTATACGTTATGAAGGGTATATAAGATTCGGCACGGCTGAATATAGCACTCTTACTTGTTTTTACTTAAAATTGTTGTGGCACAAATTTTTGTCTTGAAATAGAAAATATACAAACAAATTGTAAATATTATACTTGAATTACACATAAAAGCAATTATCAACACTCTACCCACGACAATAAAATTTTCACAAATTTTGATTATTGTCGACACAGTAACAATAGTTCTAATATATCGTGTTTGAAAATTCAAAATTTTAATGCTGTGTTTACTAAGCATTAGCTGTATGGTTAATTTTTCATGTTAAATAATATGTGAGTTACCCTGTTGCATAATTTAATAGCGAATACAGTGAAAAAAGCAACTTTTAGCTAGAACTGTCAAAGAACCGCAAAAGTGTTTGGTCATTTTGCTTTTCGTCGATTTCAACAAATTTTTACCGATTTTAGAAGTAAAAAAGGAAATGTAAGTGTATAATACATACTATTTGAGAAATTTTAATGCAAATAATAATAAAAACTAGATGTTTCTAACACGTTCTGAATATGATCGCGGAGTTAATACATTTTCACCAGAGGGACGACTTTTTCAAGTGGAATATGCCATAGAAGCTATTAAATTGGGATCAACAGCCATTGGTATTTGCACATCAGAAGGTAAAATATATTTTAAAAGTGCAAGATATTTTAATTTAAATGAAATTGTGTGATCTTTATTAAAGGAGTCGTGTTGGCTGTGGAAAAACGCATAACATCACCCTTGATGGTGCCCAGTACTGTGGAAAAAATCGTGGAAGTTGATAAACACATTGGCTGTGCAACATCTGGTCTAATGGCGGATGCTCGTACATTAATAGAAAGGGCTAGAGTAGAGTGTCAAAATCATTGGTTCGTGTATAACGAAAGGATGTCGATTGAATCATGTGCACAAGCTGTCTCAGCTTTGGCAATTCAATTTGGAGATAGTGGTGATGGTGGCTCTGCTATGAGTCGTCCATTTGGTGTGGCCATACTCTTTGCTGGCATAGAAGATGGTAAGCCCCAACTGTGGCACATGGATCCGTCTGGCACGTATATTCGTTATGGAGCAAAAGCAATCGGCTCAGGAAGTGAAGGTGCTCAACAAAATCTACAGGATAACTATACAATGGAAATGACTCTCAATGATGCAATCAATTTGTCTCTTAATACTCTGAAACAAGTTATGGAAGACAAACTTAATTCAACAAATGTTGAGGTGATGACTATGACTGCCGATAAATTATTCCGCATGTATACTAAGGAAGAGGTTGAGCAAATTATAAATAACTTGGCATAAATACCGGTGATTTATTTTTAAGTTTAGTAATTGCTAATTTTTTAATTTTGCTACAGAATTTGTAAAACAATCTAAATCAATAAATGAAGTTAAAAACGGATGTTTGAAGCCTTTCCTCATAAAAATAATTTGTTTTGAGTGCGTAAAATCGTATCGACTGAGATGATTTTTCTTTTCATTATTGACTAAATGAAAAACATCTAGGATTAAAAAAAAAATAAATTTGATTCAAAATCAGTGAGATAGATTTTAAATTTACTAATACCGTTTTGATTTTTCTATATTTGAAGTTTTGCAACTTTGAATACAAATGTTTTTACACATTTTTTTCTGACTAAGTCAATTTTTTTTATTTAACTTTTTCTTGACAATTTAAAATTAATTTGATATACATATATGCAAAAAAAAAAGTAAAAAAATAATTGCTAATTCACCAAGTATAAACTGTAATGAAAATGTGCATCAATTTTGATATTGTTTTTTATACCCTTCACACAGTGAACAAGTAAGAGCGCTATATTCGGCCGTGCCGAATCTTATATACCCTTCACAACGTGTAGTCATGCAATAAAAAAAATAAAAAAAAAATGAAAAAAAAAATTAAAAAAAAATTTTTTTTTTAAATAATTAAAATATATATAATATAAAACAAAAAAAAATAAAAAAAAATTAAAAAAAAAAATTAAAAAATGTTAAAAAAAAAATAATAATAAAAATATAAATAATATATTAAATAAAAATTAAAAAAAAAAATATAAAAAAAAATTAAAAAAAAAATATAAAAAAAAATAAAAAAAAAAATTTTTTGCCTCAGCTGGGATTCGATGCCACGTTTTCTATAACCAGTATACACGTTTGTATGTATGTTGTTGTTGTAATGTTGTTTTTGTGAAAAAAAAATCGAGGTGGTCGTGGGTTCTTGCTCATATCTCAGTTGTTTATGTACCGATGTTTCTGATTTTCAATACCAATCTACTCCCGAATATTTCTGATATTTTAATACCTCACCCGGGTCCAAGCGATGTCGGGGGGCTTCAAAAAGTTGATTTCAACATACACACGGACAGACGGTCAGACGGACAGACGGACAGACGGACAGACTGACAGGGCTTAATCGACTCCCCTATTCATAAGCTTTCAGAAAATATATACTTTATGGGGTCGGAAATGAAAATTGTAGAAATTTCACACGGAATGACAAACCTATATATACCCTTTTTCACTGTGTGAAGGGTATAAAAAGAGTATATATAGGTTTGTCATTCCGTGTGAAATTTCTACAATTTTCATTTCCGACCCCATAAAGTATATATTTTCTGAAAGCTAATGAATAGGGGAGTCGATTAAGCTCTGTCAGTCTGCCCGTGTGTATGTTGAAATCAACTTTTTGAAGCCCCCCGACATCGCTTGGACCCGGGTGAGGTATTAAAATATCAGAAATATTCGGGAGTAGATCGGTATTGAAAATCAGAAACATCGGTTCATAAACAACTGAGATATGAGCAAAAACCCACGACCACCTCGATTTTTTTTTCACAAAAATAATATTACAACAACAAAATACATACATACAAACGTCTATTCTTGTTAGAGAAAACGTGGCATTGAATCTCAGCTGAGCCAAAAAAAATTTTTTTTTATTTTTTTTTATTTTTTATTTAATATATTATTTATATTTTTATTATTTTTTTTTTTTTAATATTTTTTTTTGTTTTATATTTATTATATATATTTTAATTATTTTTTTAAATTTTTTTTTTTAAATTTTTTTTTTAAATTTTTTAAAAAAATTTTTTTTTTTTATTTTTTTTTAACATACATACGTAAATTTATAATTTTACAATGGGATGTTTTTATTTATATATATTTTTTATATGTATGTACGTATTTCATATGGGATGAATGGTGATACAAACTACTGTTATTGCATGACTACACGTTGTGAAGGGTATATAAGATTCGGCACGGCCGAATATAGCGCTCTTACTTGTTTTTTTTAATGAAAACATTTAAAATAATTTTTATTAATTTTTTTATTGGAATAAGCTTTCTAATAATATGTTTATGTATATATTTGTATTTATTAAAAAATATAATTATAATTACTTATGACAAACAAAAAAATCAAATTCGCGCTAAAAATTTATTTAAAAAATGTTTGAAAATAATAACAAAAATTTCACAATTTAATTTGCTGATCCAAGAATATAAAAGGTATTAAAATTTTTTAATTTAAATTTCTATTTTCGCTTGATATACAAAAGTAATATTTATGTCATTATTTGTTATATTCTTATGAGACATAAAAAAAACCAATTGAAAAAAATATATGTACATATGTATGTATGTATGTACGTACATATGTATATCACCAATATTTTTAATACATTTTTAATAAATATTCATTTTATTTTATAAAAAAAAAGATATTAAAATAATGTAATCTAATTTGTAAAATTTAAATAATTTCCTTAATCAATAAACTTTTTGGAAACCGTTATAACAGTTCCGCTTTACATATAAATATTTTCATAAGCACTTTAACTAATTCCAATAGATTCTAGGTCTAGCAGAGAATTTATATTTTTTTCTCCAAAGTTAAATTGATTTTTAAAAATTCGATTCTAACAATATTTTTTACTACAGTGACGTAAGTGAATAATTTTGAATTTATACAACCAATTTGAGCATTGTTAATTTTTTTCAAAGATTTTAAATCATGTACACATGTAAATACATACTTGATTAAATTAGTTTCGCTTTAGAAACTTTAAGCAACTTCTAAATTATGTGTCACTATTATATATTATTCGGGTTTAACTGGCCAACGTTGTTCCGCTAAAACTATGCTTAAACAAAAGTTTATTTGATCGTTTTGTTCTTCGGAACAAAAATTTAAAAACACAATCACATAAATATTTTAATTGATAAACGCAGTTCAAAATGTAAGTTTACATTTTTAGCGGATAGATGTGTATGAAAAAGTACTACGAATATTTACAGATAAATTAGAATTAAAAAAACTTATATATCAGCAAAGAGTTCAATTCATTTCAGTTTCTTCTCCTTGTGACTTATTATTGCTGGTGCTCGGGTTATTATTGTTACGACGGAGTAGAAGACTGGCATTTGGATCAGTAAGAGAATATATGTCAGGTTCAAAAACGGGTGGGCATTCCATATTGGGATATTCGGTGGTAGCCGTTAATGAAGTATTTGATGGTGGTGTTACTGAATATTCTAAAACATTGGCATTTGAAGAAGCTTTAATTGGTGGAGGGGGTGCTGTTGTATCAGGCGCGGAGAGGATAGCATTATTCGATAAAGATGATGTTATCGAGTGTTTACGATGACTTAGTGGGTGGTTAGGAAATATTACTTGAGCAAAGATTTCTTGATCGTAGTCACGTCCCATGTAGGTGGTGCTTGTAGGTGTTGAGGGTATCGAAACAATTTGTTGGGTGTGAGCCTGATTATGATGTCCAAAAACTGTTCGGTGGAACAAAGGGGAACTGGAATGTTTCTTTTCTTTTTTATTTTCACTTTTATTATTAAAATTAATACCCGAAGTTGAGGAGGAGCCAGAAGAAAAGCTGAGCTTTGAAAAAATGGGCATAGGTGCTGAATTCTTGCGTTGAGCATCGTATTTATCTACCTTTTCTTTCAAGTCATTATTGTAGGTTTGACTTTTCTTGATACCGCTGTTGGTGCTGCCCGCAACTCCAGCATCGCTGACATTATGATGGCTAGACTTTTTGTTCAGAGGCAATGTCATTGTAATGCCGACAGCGTTGTTTGTTGAGTGTTTCCCAAATTGGAATATTCTTTCGCTTGACGTTTTAAAGGATTCCAACTTTCCCTTTTTTTTAAAGCTCCCGAGTCGCCTCTCCGAACCGTTTGTAGAATAATCAGCCGCAGAGCAACTACTGCTAGTCGAATGTTTTTTGCTTTTACTTGAGGTCAACAGAAATGGGCGTGACTTCATAGCAGAAGCCCAGTTACTTCCAACGCTGCTGTTAGTTGTTTCCAAATGTTCTGCACTACTTGTTGAATGATTCGAAAATTGACGTGATGTCGACAACCGATTTCTAGAGTTTGACGATGAGGAAGACAAACTGCCTCCACAATTGCCTAAAGGTTCATCCCCAGAAATTAATTCATAACCGAAATCCCTTAATTTGAGACCCTCCTTAGTACGTGTTAGTTGAATGTCTTCATCGTCTGGCTTAAAGCTAATTTCATAATCCGGTGGTTTTGGTAGACTACGGCTTTGAGTCTTTGAAACTTTTGCATCTCCGGGTGTGTTGTTTGTGCGCTCATTAGATTCAACTAATTGTTTGTTTTGTGTTGCTTGTTTAATTGCCGCTTGACGTCTATGTTCCTCTTTTTTCTCCACTCCTAACAGCACTCGATTATTGTACATTTCTTGGGCTTCTTCTTCTTGCTTTTGAAGCATTAAGTCCTTGAGGGTCACAAAGCCTTGAATATTTGGCAGAGCTTCCCATGCATTACTGGAATTTATTTTTGGCAAGTTGTAGTCTAGCGTCCTAGAAGTTTGAAAATCGAACTCAACCAAGTTAGGATTCGATGCATGTATGTAGTTGTAGGGTATTTTCTTAATGCTTTTGCTCGGACTTGTTAAATTTGATTGTTGCTTATTCGTAACCGGAGACTGAGTAACATAATTAAATGTAAAAGTTGTAGCCGAAAGTGGAGGTGTGGAAACGCTTAAGGGATTATCTGGTGTAAGAGCCGGAGCAGGAGCCGGCGAAGATGGCGGTCCCAAAACCATTGCAGTTGAATCAGAATCGCTAATTATTGAGCTTCGGCTGGTGGAGTGCACTAAACGTCGATTGTTATATTGTTGCTGTGGTAATGACTGTAATTGAGATGGCGGAGATATAAATAATTCCGATGGGGCTACAGTATTTGAATTATTAGCTTTATTTTGTTGTGGGCTACACTGAGGTTGATTATCTTCAGTATGGATTTTTAGTGAAGAGTTAAAGGGATGAAAAGAAGAGTCATGGTAGCCAGGTGTATTTGCTCCAATCTGTATGCCAAAGCTTCCCCCTGGAACCTTACGGTATGAGCGAAATTGATCTGTAGGCACAGGTATATCATTTGATTGCTTCTTATCGCCGGCATTAGAACTTTTAAATGGCAGTGTTCCCTTTGTTAATTTTCTTAATGATCCTAAATAACGTCTGTCACTTTTTGCTGTTGTAGGCGTCGTTGACGATGCTTTCGAAGTACTAAACACTTGCTGAACGTCTTTTGAGCCTTGAGGTGAAGGCGTACAAAGGTTTTTCGTTACTGTCGATTCGTTTTCCTCCCCGGAACTTTCGTTCTCTGAAAATAACTCCTTTGCAGTAATATCGTTTAACGAACCCACATTCCCGCCTACTGCGGAAGCACCCAAACTCAGTGTAGATTGTCGAATAAACTCAACCCACTGATTAAGAGCGTCTAGTGATTCTGCTGCAAAATAAAATGTTTTTGCCGCATGATATACTTTAAAAGCATATGGCTTTGAGTGGACTTCCTATGAATCGAGAGTAGAAAGTAATTAATCAGCATTTTTTCTCTTCCGCAAAATTTACAAAATATTTAAACAAAAAATAAATAGTTTCTTTATAGTACTTTAAAAACAATATTCAAAATTATATGTACATATCGTCGATGCTCTAACAAATTTAGTTATCTTAGGAGATCAAGAAAAGCATTTTTTTGAACCAATCAAGATATCCTTAAACGGTTTGGAGGATAGATGTAAGACCAACAAACCTTCAAAATAGAGCAATAAAAAAAAAATTTTAAAACTTGTCACATAACCGATTACGACAGAGCAGCGACGATATGTAAGTCCGATAACTTTAACTTCAAATATAAACCGTGCATGCCCTTTTGGCGCTTCAATTCAATTAGGTAATGTAAAAGCCAACCTAATTGCCGTACAACAATTTTTGAAAGTTAAAAAATAAAAATTTTACTAAAATCATACTTCATACTAATCGTCAGCATACTAAACTTATACATATGTTGATGTAAATGGTAAAATCACAGAAAGCAATAAGCACAAAAAAAAAATCGACAGAGGTGTTACTAAATAATTTGATTCATCACTGTCAATTTTGAGACACTTTAAAACCGAGACAACTGTTTTTAGACGACGTTGACAGTTTATCGATTGGGAATTTAAATTTTTTCATTTTTTATATTTTTATTCCTGCCACCAAAAAAATTGGTGGAGGTATGTATATTCATTTTTGAAAGGAGTTAGAAATCGGAATGTACGAACATTTATACGCACAATGTATTTTTCGGTATATTTAAAATGTAAAACGTAATAAAACTGACAAAATTAAATGTTCAATTCTAAAATTCTGCAAATATTGCTTTTTGGTCAAAGGATTTGTACTAACGAAAAATACATGTGACACGCCCACTTTTACGCTAACCTCCCTTATAACGCTTTATCTTATATTCATATAATTTTTATACGAATAAAGATTTTGAAAGAATAAAGGTCTCTATATTAAAATATCTAAATTGTATATTCATTAACAGAAACAACTTTGACACGCCTACTTTAACGCCCACTTTGCACGTTATCTACTGTTAGTGAAACTTAAAAGCTCATATAACCGACAAAATTAGAGGTAAGATGATGAAATTTGCTACATATATCTTTGTAGTAAATGTCATCGTTATGCCAGAAAATTTAGATGACGCGCCCACTTTAACGCCTACCTCCCATATAATGGTTTATCTTAACTTTATATAATTTTTCTATGGACCACGTTTTTGGAAGAAAAAAGGACTATATTGAAATATCTAAGTTTTATTTATAAGCAGAAACTATATTTACACGCCTACTTTAATGCCCACTTTTATTAAAAGACTAAATTTACTTAAACATTTTACTAGCATATCGAAGTTATACAAAGAAAGTGATAAATATTTTAGTATAAAGAGATTATTGCATAGCGATTACTGTTAAAAACAATATAATAAATTTTGTGCTATAAAAGTACATCAAATTTGTGGTGGGAATAAAAGATTCGGCACAGCCGAATATAGTACTCTTACTTGTTTTTACTCCAATTATTTTTGATTATACACAACACGAAAACGAATTTAAAACAACTGGTGAAAAACGACATTGAAGACGCCAAATAGAAAAGGGATGATTGTAATTCGAAAATGTTTTCTTTCGAATCGAATTACGAAGTAACTAACAACCCCCTCCCCACCAAACAATTTAGTTGAGAATGAAACATCCTTAAGTAAAATAATATTTTGCTTTTCAATGCAAATTTTTCTAGCAAGCATTTTTAAATATTGTAAGAGAAGGTATAATTAAGTTTATTTTCGTTAAAAAAAAGAACAGAATTAAAAAAAAAAACATTTCGAATTAATCGCTATAGTCACGAAAAATGAATAATGCAAGATTTAAAAAAAAAAATATTTTTAACTATATCAGTAATAGGAAATACAAGTTAAACGATTAAAGTTTTTTTAATTACGTTCGACCCTTAGTTAGAGTACTTAACTTACCTTGGCCAGCGATACAGTAAATCCAGGTAAGAATATAACACTGCTAGCTTTGGCTGCATCTTTCGAGCGAAAACCGTAGAGAATTGTATCGAGCATTACGAAGTATAAACGCGCCCAAAATGTAACACCGCGCTTATCCTTTGTTCGACGGTATAAAAATCCTTGAATATCACCAGTTCCAAGTAGCTTTAGATTAACATTTCTTCTTTTACTGATAAGACTGTTTTTCTTTTTTAAAGTTAGCGAGCGCGCTTTAGTTGGTGTATGAAGTTCACCACTACATATTTCGTTAGTAGTATCATGAGCTATTAAAAGAGATAAAGTACTAGTACTGGAAAGGTTAGATTTGTCGTCTTCCTCGATTGTGTTGCTTTTTGGTGGCGTTTGCAGGGGCAAGCTAAAATTTGAAACTTGTGTAGCTTGTGGGTTATTTACGTTAGAGTTTGCCACTGCAGCTGCAGTAATAGCTGCGAGAAGACCTGGTGGTTTAGGAGGCGGAACTGGAACACTTAAAGTTGTATCACCTTGTTTTCTTGGGCGGGGAGGTGGTACTGGTGGTGTTATTAAGAGAAAATCTTTACGTGGTTCAATTGCAGGAGGAGTATCTGACTCTTCGCCTGAATTATCGTAGGCGGGCGTACTGTGGCTCTTGTCCAGTCTACCGCGTCTTACAATAATAGGCATATTAACTGTTTCGATTAATGGGATATTGTTGTTGCTTGATGTCAATACATGATCTTGGTTTTCTGTAGATTGCTCCTTTTTACTTATTGTATTTCGCAAGTCTTCATCGTCCTCTTCATCTGCAAAAGGTATTGGCTCAAACGTTTCGAGTATTGTATTTTGGACATTGCAGGTGTATTTTTCATCAACCGGATAGTCTCCCGCTTTCATATCTGAATCGAAGCGAACAACTTTGCAAACATCCGGCTTAGACGAATCTTCTTGTTCTTCGTTTGGTTGCTCTACAACTTGACGTAGCTTCAGAGAATCAGCAAATTGTGTTACTACTGATTTATCACTTGAAAATTTTCCATTAGCGCTGTTGCCACTAATTCCGATACAAGTCGTAGGTCTAGGCGTGATCTCTAAACCAAAACCAAAAGAAACAGATTTGTCGCGTAAACTGGGTGACGAGGGATCACAGCCAGCACCAGCTTTATGATCTTGCCAAAGAGGAATTCCAACATTTTTGTGACCAAGTAATTCGTCGCCACAGATGGTATTACGTCTTTGAAGCATTGCTCTCGGTTTAGGATAATATAAACGGCTTTCCTTCTCTACCACCTTGGCGTCAGTTGGCGTCAAAATATCACTGCATATTGAGTCCGTATCTCCGTCATCTGTCTTCTCATTTTCTGCATTTAACAAAAGCGGAAGTTTGAATGAATTCTCCGGCACAGATAAAAAGCCAGGCCTTGGACTTGGCACATTTTCACCCCATCGTGAACTGACATTACGCTTTTTACTGGGCAGACGATAGGGTTGCATATAAATTTGTCCGTAAATCTTTGTATGTTTTGGCCGCTTTTTTAACGTCAACAACACGTCTGGTAAAGATTCCCTTAACTGCATAAGGACTGTCTTGTACTGCCAGCCAACTATTGTTTGGTAGTTAATCTGCACAATTTCGTCACCATCTTCAATTTTACCAGAATTGTGGGCTGGGGAGTTGTGTTTGATGTCGGTTACACGATGGATGCCATGATAACTCGTTTCAATATTGAAACCCAATTCAGATTCACGCTTTTTAAGTGTAACCAAATTTAAAGAAGCAGGTTGCAACAACATTGGATCAGTTATATCTTGTATAATATAATTTGCTAAACGCTCCAGTGTCTCAGCAGTTGTGCGTATTTGTTCAACAGGATTTTCTACAAATCGTTCCCTTTGGGCTATAGTCGCCATTTCAAGACCAAGTCTTAACATTTTGCGACATATTTCAGCAAACTGGAATTGTCCTTGAAAAGGTGACCGATCTAACCAACCTATTAGGGGCTTTATTCTGGCTATTGTTCTTGTAATATCATTAAGAATCTGAGTTTCAATTATTGACGAACCGCTTTTCAAAGCCAGCAATCTGTGGAGACTACGGGCAGCTGTCGCTACATGCAAAGCCATAAATTGTAGGTTCTCCTTGTCCAAATTATAGTGCTGCAAATATATCGTCCATTGTCACAAATCCGCTTTTCAGATTAAATAATATGACTGTACTTACAAAATTTCTCAAATTTTCAACAGCTTCTAAAACAATTTCCTGGTGGCCTATAGAGTTCATGCCCAATTGTTCCAGTTCATACGGTCTAATATTAAGCAATTGATGACCGCCCACCCCATTATTAATGAAAGAATACACATAATTATACATGGAATCATCCAGACCTTAAAAGCAAACAAGAAACATTTTATTCTATGACTACCTCCAGTTATGGGTTTGGTTCACTCGCTGTTAAGTGAATGAATCACAACTCTCTAATTGGTACAGAAACAAAGTACAAAAACAAACCCTTAATCCAATCAGTAACCTGATCCGGTGACCATTCAGCTACATTAATGTATGCCATATTTAATTTTATTATCCCATTAGATTAACATATATAGGAATTTACGAAAACAAATTTTAGTTAATTGAAAAATAAAAAATTATTCTTTATCTACTGCTGTCATTTGTGTTTTTCTTTTCTATTGTTATCCTCTAAAATTGATTCAAATAATGAGTAAAAATAATGAAACATCTGGCAGCATTTTTTAGTTGGTAACGTTAGTTTCTGTTTGTTAAAGTTTACCCTGTGTAAATTTCTAGTGTTTTATAAACAGACTTTCGAATAATTGCTTTTTTAAGTCTAATACAAGACATGTATATTTATTCATCAGGTAATCGCAGTTGGGAGACATTTTTTCTTTAATTGTGTTCTTTTTTATATATTGTAACATTTGAAATAAATGAGAGAAGAGAAAGAATTGTTTTTATCTGAAGATTTTGATAGCTGAAGTTTAAAATAAGTAGAGTTGGGCATAAATCGTTACTTTAGTTTATTATTGCAAACAGCCTCGGTCGTTTTTTCATGATCAACTATTAACTTACCTTGTGGTTTGTGCAAAAAAAGACAGAGTTTGTTGGCAAAAACGAACAAAAGTAACCGATTGACCCAACTTCACATTGTCAATTGGTTATAATACCCTTCACACAGTGAAAAGGGGTATATATAGGTTTGTTATTCCATGTGAAATTTATACAATTTTAATTTCCGACCCCACAAAGTATATATTTTCTGAAAGTTTATGAATAGGAGAGTTTATTAAGCTCTGTCCGTCTGACCGTCAGTTCGTGTGTATGTTGAAAACAACTTTTTGAAACCACCCGACATTGCTTGGACCCAGGTGAGGTATTAAAATATCAGAAATATTCGGCAGTATATCGGTATTGCAAATCAGAAACATCGGTACATAAGCAACTGAGATATGAGCAAAAAACCACTGCCACCTCGTTTTTTTTTAAACACAACAACAACATACATATATGCAAACGTAATTCTGCTTTGAGTAAACGTGGCATCGAATCCCCGCTGAGGCAAAAAAATTTTTCTTTTTATTATTTTTTTTAATTTCTTTTTTCATTTTTTATTATTTTATTTGTTTTTTAATTTTTTTTTATACCCTTTTTTATTTTTTTTAAATTTTTTTTTTTTAACATACATACATAAACTTATAATTTTACAAAGGAATGTTTTTATATATGTATGTTGTTGATATAAGATGATACAAACTATTGTTATTGCATGACTACACGTTGTGAAGGGTATATAAGATTCGGCACGGCTGAATAGGCCACTCTTGTTTTAGTTTGTTTTTGCCAACAACATAGATAATTTTTTGCACAAGCCACAATGAATTAGATAACAAAAAAATAATCAGCTGACGAAGCAAGGCTACCTGATGAATCAAGGCGAATTCAACATTAGGTGATGTTAAGAAGCCAGCTGATTGTTTTTTGTTCGTTTTATTTTTACGGCACAATGTCAAAGTTTGTTTACATTTAAATTAATTTTTATGTGCGTTGATTGAAAATTTTTATAAAAGTGTTTAAATTTGTGGAAAAAAATATAAAAAATACTAATATTTGTGCAATAACTTATTGGGAAATAAGTAAAACACATTTTATAAGTTGAATAAACAACATTTGTAATGTTTTTAATTCAAAAAATGCAAAATTTCCGTTGTGTTTGTCCAAGTGATTTAAAGTTCTGAAAATTGTGAAAAATGTGATATAAAACACAAATATGTGATATAAACTGGCACAAATTAAGGAAATAAATTAAAAATACTTATTTATTTTAAAACTTTTCGCGTAAATTTATAAAAATAAAATTTTAATTAAAAGTAAACAAAAAATTTGTTTTTTTGTGTTTTGACATTCTCTTGGCCTTTTTGTGTTTGTTGCAGGGATGATATCACCTGATATTGAATTCGCCTTGTGATGAATAAATATGACCTATCAAATAGAAAAGTTGGAGTTGGGCTAATCCGTTACATTAGTAAACAACCTAGTTTATAGTTCGGTAAGTCGATTACTTTAGTTCATTTTTGCCAAAAATCTTTATATTTATATGGAGTTCGTGGAAATATTAAAAAGTTTGTTGCCAAAAAATTAAATAGCGAATCGGACACAAGTCATTCAATCGCAACACCCGGTTTACCCAATTCAGTTTAAAAGAAAATTCGAAACTGTATTATTACATCGACTTTAATGAAATGTGTCTTGTTTTGTTTAAAATATATTAACCTAAACGCTTAATTAAAAAAGATGTAAGTATTTTCATCGGTTTTAATTTTTTATTAATAAAATGAAATTTTGCACGAAAAGCTCTGTTTTCTTCCTTAAAAAAAAATTAATTAAACCATTTTTAAGCGCGAATAAGCAATTGAAGGCTAAAAAGAGAAATTTTTCCAAACGTTATGCATTTTTTACTAACAGTTAACAAAAAAACAAATACACATTAAAAATTGTTCACAAACTTATTTTAATACATAAATAGAATTTGGTAAAAATATTTGGAATTATTGTTACATTTAAATGTCTTAAACTAGTTAAAAGTAAATAATAAGAAATGGTTTGTTTTTCATAACACTTATAAATACTAGTTTATATTTTTTAAGTACAATCCATTTAATAACAATTTAAATAATAAAAAGTGTAAACAATGAATTAATCGTTCAATGGCACCGTCAATAAAAAAAGGCTAAAAATAGAATTTAACTGATGATATTATTTTTCACAACCGAAAATGATACTCAGTAAGGTTTTCAAAGCTTAAGACAGCTAAGCTGAATGTCGGCCACAGCCGTTTGTCGTGTACATAGGCCCTAATTTAATATTTTAACAAAGGAATAATTATTTATTCTTTAAATTCTCAAAGAATGCAATATTGTTTTTGAGAACTCCCTGTCGAACTGGAATTGGACTTATATTACTAGTATCTGTTGGATGAGATGGGTCATTCGTTGTAGATACTGCTGAACTTGATAGATCTGATGTTTTTAACATTTCAGTGTCGACGGAGGAGGAATCTCTAAAAAATTGTTAAAATTGATTAAAGTAAAATATGTACATATGTATGTATGCATGTGTGTATGTAATATTTCAACTAACGTTTCTAGTGAGGATAAATCGGAGGTTATTGTTAGGTCATCTTCGGGCTTCGATAGTTCTGATCGCATTAGATGATCTAATGATCTTTTAGGTGAATTTGAAGGTTTCTTTTCGCCTTGTGATAACGTTCTTGCCTAAAATAAAATTATCCAAAAAAAATAAAATAAATAAAGATTAATTAAGAACTTATCTACCTTATGGTACATTACCTTTCGAAGCCAAAGCTTTTCGGGCTGTGTAGTATTTGTTGTCATTAGAAAGGCTCTTGCTAAAGCTTTGACAGAAGGTAGAGCTTTGGCGACTTCTGCTTCAATAACTGGTTTCTCCAAAGAACTTGGCACAATTTTCTTAAATATACAGTTAATGCATAGTAATACTTAAAATGGCTTTAAATATACTTCTTACCGGTTCACATTCATCCATTGATAACAGCTGATTGGGTTCTAACAATTTTCGTTTGGGTTGTAAAAATTTGAATGCCATTGGTGTCGCTCCACGTGTAGGAGTTATAACATTTCCAGTACTTTCCGTTCTACTAAAAACCAAACTGGAAGGTGTTTCTTTGGTATTATGGTCTTCAACGATTGCTTGTTGTCCTTGCGTTTCTAGTGGTACTGCAGAGTCCTTTTTTACTGAGCTGGTTTCTTGTTTCTCAAAGTTATAAATTTTGATTGTATCTGAATCATCACTTGTCGTCGTTGCATTGGTTTCACTTTCTGTTAACATAAGCGACACAGAGTCCATAGGCGATGAATTGCTTTCCTCAACTTGTACTGGTATGGCTTTATATAAATCGGATTGAGTTTCAAATTCAGCAGATGATGATGTTCCTCTCAAAGGCTATATACACCATATATAAGTGTAGTTTAAAAATAATATTGATTTTAAAAAGATTTTTTAGAATAACATTTTTAAATTTAAAATTTCTTCTTTTTCTTCTTAAGCCTAATACGTGACTTTTAATGTATGTATACAATAATGTAAGGGATGTGTATGTATGTATTATGTATGTATGTTGTATACAAGCAATTTTTATGATGTAAATATAAGTTTGTATTTATATATGTATATGTATGTATATATAAGAATATGTTAATGATTTACATACTATATATTCGTACCCTTTATTTGAACAAATGTAGTTAAGAATTCCTTAAAACTTTGTATTATCACTTTTTCATGTACACATTATACATGGTGCAAAAGCAACAAATATACACAATTTTGGTACCTATATTTATTTAAAAAAAAGTACACTTAAGTTAATTGTTTAATATGTAACATAAAATTTCATTTTCCCTATCTGCATTAATAAAAGAAAGGTGAATTCAACAAATTTTGAATTTTGATTATGCTGGGCTAATAATTTTATCTATCTGAATTTGCCTTGATAGTGATCGACAAATTTGTATACAAGGCATACATACATATATACATATGTATATTCATCAGTTAACGGCAGTTCGAAGAGCTTTGCTTATTATTTTATATGTATATGTATTAAGTTTAACGTTTAAATTGAGTAAAGCGAGTGAATTATTTTTTTTTTCTATGGAATTTGGTAGCTGAAACTTTAAAACTTTACAAATCAACTGTTCAATTCACAGCCTATTGTAGTTGTACGCCACAGTAGTTGTACACATTTTTATACCCTTCACACAGTGAACAAGTAAGAGCGCTATATTCGGCCTTGCCGAATCTTATATACCCTTCACAACGTGAATTCATGCAATAACAGTGGTTTGTGTCACCATTCATCCCATATGAAATACGTACATACATATAAAAACATACATATATAAAAACGTCCCATTGTAAAATTATAAATTCACGTATGAATGTTAAAAAAAACAAAAAAAAAAAAAAAAAAATTTAAAAAAAAATTTTTTAAAAAAAAAAAATTTAAAAAAAAAAAATTTTTAAAAAAAAAAATTTTTTAAAAAATTATTATTTATATAATATATACAAAACAAAAAAAAATAAAAAAAAAAAATTAAAAAAAAAAAAATTTAAAAAAAAATAATAATAAAAATATAAATAATATATTAAATAACAGTCTTTGTCGGGCAATCGCCGAGTAAACAACACTTTACTCACAAGTCGGTTATTTGGCGTGTTATCGATAAAAAGTTTTTTTGTGTGTGCTTTTGCCTTTTACTGCGGTTACCTACTTATATTTTTTCTTAATTTTTATTTCTTTTTACTTTGGACTAAATACATTTGTGCGGATTAGAAGTATTTGATAATAATGAAAGGGGTTCAACCCCTGAACAACAATCGGTTTAGTGAGCTTGCCTCCGACGCCTTAAAGAACAAACACACTAAAAATAAAAGGCCCCGCTCCGAGGAATTTGTAGTTTTGCCAGAACCATCTCTAAACGGACAATACCGCCCTCGCTACTTAGTTGCGTCAACCAGATCAGTAAACGAAAACACAGAAACATTAGCTCTAGCTTCCTACAATGTATTCCAGGTGGAAAGAGGTCTTAATTTCATCTCACGTGACCGCTTGGAGGTAATTGAAATGAAAAGTGGTGACCTCTTGATCAAGGTCACAGACAACAAAATAGCGGAAAAATTCTTGAAAGCATCCTTTATAGATAGCATTCCTGTGAAAATCACATTGCACAAAACCTTAAACACCATTCAAGGAAGAATTTTCTCCAGAAAAATAATCGACATTTCAGAGGAAGAGTTAGTTGAATCTCTAAAGGATCAAAAAGTTTTAAGTGTACGCAAGATATTGAGGAGGGATGGAAACGAGTTGTATGCAACAGGCGCGGCCATTTTAACCTTCGATCTTTATTATCGCCCTGAAATTAAAAACTTGGTTGGGAACGAATTGCTGTTGAGGAATACATTCCTAACCCCATGCGTTGTGTAAACTGCCAAAAACTTGGTCACACTAAAAACAGATGCAGAAACATTAACTTTGTAAAGAATGTGGTCTCCCAACACCTCATCACGTCTGCTCCCGCAAATTTTGTGTTAATTGTCAAACGGAAGAGCACAGTTCTAACGAATCAACCTGCCCAACATTCTGGAAGCATAAATCGGTAAACTACCTGCGTATAACTAGAAAATGCAGCACGCGAGAAGCTTGGCAAGTGTATAACGATAACCCTGCTTTAAATTCGCTCAAACCAACTCCACGAAAAGTCTCATTTAAGCCATCTTATGCCCAAGTTCTTAACAATAAACCCGCTGACGATTCAACTACAGTAAAAAATTCAATTTCACTCAACCAGACTAAACCAATTATCGCCTTTAATCAAAAAATAATAGAAAAAACACAAGAAAAAACTCAACATGAAGACAAAAGAAAACAAGTCAACATACAGAATGAAAATTTAAAACAACCACCTGAAAATAACTCAGCAAGTCAAATTGACAACAACAAAATTACTTCATTAAACTCCAATTCATCACTAACCTCACTACAAATAACACAGAACACACAACAGTATACACTCGAAAACACATTGCCATCTTCTCCCCCCTCCTTTACAGCACAAATCTCTTCTACCATCAATAAACATTTACCTATTAAAAATTCTGTTAGCGATGACATTTTTGTCGATATCTTGACAGATGGTACTTTTCATAACAGTATGCCCATCGATCATAACATTACAGAGGAAACTATCATTAACGATATAAATGAAGGCTTGGGTCTAAACTCCCCACCTAAATCGACTATAAAGGAACACGAAAATGAAGCTTCTCCCTGTACACAACTTTACAGGAATTTTCCTCAATTAAACACTATAATAACACCAAAAACTTGTAGGAATACAATGCCTTCAAAAGGCAAACGAAAATAACGAAATATGAATTTTGGTCTTAATATAAATATAAGGTTTTATAAATAATAAATATGCGCTGGAAAGACTCACCACCAGATACAAACCTAACATTATAGTTCTTCAAGAGACTCATATAACTAAAAAAAATCTTCATCTACTACATTTGTCTGGCTACAAAATTTATCACCACAATAAGGAATATCAATATGCAAAATCAGGTATCGCCCTGTTCATAAAAAATAATATTAATGTCTTACATCACTCTACATCTAACGGAGATTTATTGTATCAATCTGTAGTAATTCGTTGCGGAACTGATCTTCAGATTACAAATATTTACAAGGAGCATTCTTCTAATCTTTCTACTAGAATTATTAACGACATCCCGCTTCCTCCTAATATGCACCATATTATACTAGGTGATCTAAACTCACAGAATGTTTTATGGGGCTCAAACATAAATTCTCCTGATGGAAGCATCTGGGAAGACTTTGCAGATGACAATAACTTAGTAATTCTTAATGATGGATCTCCAACTTTATTTAATACCAAAAATACTCTTACAGCAGTGGATGTATCAATGTGTAGTGTGGACTTTGCTCCAGGACTGGTCTGGTCCTGTCTACCAACGGCAGAAGCTAGTGATCATTTTCCCATTAGAATTACGAACGACATTGACAACATTAAAAGACAGTTTATTCCACAATTTTTGGACAAAAATGCTGACTGGTACCTTTTTAAAAACAGGGCATCTCAAATTGTAAATCAATTTGAAAAATCGGCGAATATCAATAGAGAAGCATCACAGATCAAGCGTATTTTAAGAAAAACGGCAAATGAGACAATCCCTCTTAGCCGAATGCCCCCAAATAAAAATAACCCAGTCTGGTTTAATTCAAAAATTGCCCAACTAATTCGTTCAAGACAACAAGCCTGGAAATTGTTTAAAAGACATAGAGATAAAAATAACTGCTTAGAGTACAGAAAAGCCTGTGCAAGGGTTAAAAGGGAAAGCAAAATTGCTAAAAGACTTACTTGGGAAAACTTCCTCAACACGCTTAATCCTTCATTGGAGGTTCGTTGTTTGTGGAAGAAAGTCAATAACTTGAGAGCTAATAGGATTAACAATTTCCCAACCATCTGCTCTGGCGATAACTTCATTTCTCATCCAGTATCGATTGCAGAGAAATTTGCCCAGTTTTGGAGCTCAGTAAGTTCCGACCATTCTTTTAGTCCGGAAATTGTGGAAGCGAAAAAGAACCTTGACATTTACAAATTACCTCAGGCTTACCAGCGCTATTCAATGATGAACCTTAAAGTTAATATTTTCGAGCTAAACGAAGTTTTAAAAACTTTAAAAGGCTCAACGCCAGCACGAGACAAGATTACTTACGCCATGGTCAAACATTCACCTGATTGTCTAAAAATTCGACTCTGCGACCTTTACAGTGACATCTTGGCCAGAAGTATTTTTCCACATGACTGGAAAATAGCTTTATTATCACCAATCCCAAAACCGGGAAAAAATCCCAACCAACTGGATGGCTATCGCCCTATTTCTTTATTACCCGTGCTCTCTAAAATCTTGGAAAAAATTCTGGCAAGACGATTTTGGAAATTCACTAGTCACAATTTATCGAAGACTCAGCATGCATTTATACCTAAGCACGGAGTACATAGTTTATGCCACAAATTAGACGACACTCTACGTCGAAATCTGAAAGCAAAAAGACACAGTTTAGTCCTATCTGAGGATGTAGAGAAAGCATTCGACAGGGTAGTATCGACACATGTAATACACGAACTCAATGAATGGGGTATACCAAAGGAAACATTGCAACTCTTAAAGTCATTTCTTGATAACCGCAGAATCACAGTTAAGGTTGATGGTTATTTCTCCGAAACTCACTCGTTGGATAACGGCATACCTCAAGGGTCTCCTCTTTCGGTTGTTCTGTACACCATCTACGCAAACTCCTTGGCAAAAGCCATTGAAAATCTACCTGGAATAGACTATGTCGGCATTTATGCTGACAACATTTTCGCAATTGCTTCTGGCAAGGCCGAGGAAGCTCAAACTAATTTAAACATCCTGAACCAACGGATTCAAACTTGGGCAAAATACAGGGGAGCGGTCATCCCCTTTGAAAAGACTGAAATTCTCCATGTCTGTAAAATGCGAAAATGTGCAACAAGCCCAATTCGTATTGGTGATTTTAACATACCTACAACCGAACAGTTAAAAATATTAGGCGTTATTTTTACGAGAAATATGCTTTGGAATGCTCATACAAACTTCGTAAAATCAAAATTAAGTAAGGTAAATAATTTACTGAAACTGATCTGTTCTCGAAACAAGGGACCACACATGGAAACAGCGCTTAATATTTGTAAATCAATAACGGCTGGTATAATACTACATTGCTTAACTGTTTATGGGTGGACTTCCAGAAAAAATATATCCAAAATTAACACGCTACTTAATAGCTGCTTTAGAACTGCTTCTGGCCTACTAAGATCTACACCTATTCAATCACTACGTTCTGAAGCAAAATTTCTGGAATTTCAAGCTTTGTTAGAAAAAAGCTCTATTAAGATGATGGCAAGAGCTATAACAACACCAACAGACGGTCTCCACGAATTATTTTGGAAGCATATTAACAGCCATGCAAATTCAACACCATCCACAATAGGAAGTATGATTTCATTAATAAGGAAAAACAACATCTCTATTCCACAGAAACCGGCCTTTGAGAACAACACTAACACTGTTATCTCTGTTGATAATAGCTTGAGCAGCTACAACAAGGATAATACAAACCCAGTGTGTTTTAAAAAAATGTTTACAGAGAAGAATTCATCTTACAAACCGAACACTATTCTGTTTACAGATGGTTCATACCATAATAACGGCTTAACATCGTATTCGGTCGTCAAACAAATATCATCTTCACAGTTTGAAGTTGTTCACAAAGCTCGTTTACCAAACTACACTGGAATTTTCACTGCTGAAATATCAGCGATTAAAAGTGCCATAGAATACTCAATCAAACAAGAAGGTAGAATATTGGTATGTACTGACAGCCTCAGTGCCTCCAGATCCCTTTTCAAAAATCGCAACAAGAATTATGATAATATGTTATATCACAACGGTAATGGTCACATTCAAATCTTCTGGATACCCTCTCACATTAGCATAGAAGGAAATGAGGCAGCTGACAATGCCGCCAAAATGGCCCTCAACTTACCTAATGTTACAGAAACTCCATGCTTCCCCAAGGCTTTAATTAATCCGTACAAAATAATTTTGAAACAGCAATATCAACAGCCTGAAAGGCCGAAATATAACAACAAATTTAACAGAAGCCAATGTATTACATTGGCACGTTTAAGAGTAGGAAAGGCTTTATACAACACTAAGCATTATTTTGATAGATCAGACTTTCCAAAATGCACCCATTGTGACGTTACTCTTACTATTCCCCATTTGCTGGTTGAATGTCCACATTCTAAAATAAATGAACGTATAGATAGTATCCTTGATTGCTCATCTGACATTGATTTTTCCCAAATTCAAAGAAGCTTACGAATACATAATATCCGAGAAGTCTAAGTATTATTCACATACGGAAAATATACTTGAATTCAACTTTAACTTTCACATTTAAAAACTAAATTTTGTGTGCGCAAATGGTCTGGTTACCCGGCGCCCTGTGAATATATTTTATAAATTGATTTTGTAAAATATATATTAAATAAATAAATAAATAAATATATTAAATAAAAAATAAAAAAAAAAAATAAAAAAAAAAAAATAAAAAAAAAATAAAAAAAAAATTAAAAAAAAAATTAAAAAAAAATTTTTTTGGCTCAGCTGGGATTCGATGCCACGTCTTCTCTAACCAGTATACACGTTTGTATGTATGTATGTTGTTGTTGTAATGTTGCTTTTGTGAAAAAAAAATCGAGGTGGTCGTGGGTTTTTGCTCATATCTCAGTTGTTTATGTACCGATGTTTCTGATTTTCAATAGCGATCTACTCCCGAATATTTCTGATATTTTAATACCTCACCCAAGTCCAAGCGATGTCGGGGGGCTTCAAAAAGTTGATTTCAACATACACACGGACAGACGGTCAGACGGGCAGACGGATAGACGGACAGACGGTCAGGGCTTAATCGACTCCTCTATTCATAAGCTTTCAGAAAATATATACTTTATGGGGTCGGAAATGAAAATTGTAGAAATTACAAACGGAATGACAAAGCTATATATACCCTTGTACACCACAGGTGAAGGGTATAAAAACTACAAAAAAAAAATTTTTAAAAAATTTAAAAAAAAAATTTTAAAAAATTTTTTTAAAAAAATTTAAAAAAAATATAAAAAAATAATAAAATATAAATAATATATTAAATAAAATAAAATAAAATTTTTTTGGCTCAGCTGGGATTCGATGCCACATTTATTCTAACGTGTACGTATGCACGTATTTTATATGGGATGAATGGTGATACAAACAATTGTTATTGCATGACTACACGTTGTGAAGGGTATATAAGATTCGGCACGGCCGAATATAGCACTGTTACTTGTTTTTTTTTTTTATTTTTGTTTTATATATATTATATATATAATAATTTTTTTTTTAATTTTTTTTTTCGGTTTTTTAACATACATGCGTGAATTTATAATTTTACAATGGGATGTTTTTATATATGTATGTACGTATTTCATATGGGATGAATGGTGACACAAACTACTGTTACTGCATGACTACACGTTGTGAAGGGTATATAAGATTCGGCACGGCCGAATATAGCGCTCTTACTTGTTTTATGTATGAAGTTTGACAATTTCCGGAGTTTAAATCATTTTTTTAATATGTAGTTTGACATACTCCAGAACACAAAAAAATTGTCAGCTGGGCTGGCACCGCCACTTTGTTTAATTACACCATGCATATATGTATGTATGTTTAAACATATTTTTTTATTTCCACAATGATTTTTTGCACACAATATTTTTATACCCTTCACCTGTGGTGCACAAGGGTATATATAGCTTTGTCATTCCGTTTGTAATTTCTACAAATTTCATTTCCGACCCCATAAAGTATATATTTTCTGAAAGCTTATGAATAGAGGAGTCGATTAAGCCCTGACCGTCTGTCCGTCTATCCGTCTGTTCGTCTGTCCGTGTGTTGGTTGAAATCAACTTTTAGAAAATAATAAAATATAAATAATATATTAAATAAAATAAAATAAAATTTTTTTGGCTCAGCTGGGATTCGATGCCACATTTATTCTAACGTGTACGTATGCACGTATTTTATATGGGATGAATGGTGATACAAACAATTGTTATTGCATGACTACACGTTGTGAAGGGTATATAAGATTCGGCACGGCCGAATATAGCACTGTTACTCGTTTAAATTTCCATCAATCACCATTGGTGTTACAAGCATAAACACATTTTTGCAAATACTACCATAATGCTTGATGAGTATTTTGATAGTGTTTAATTCCTTTTATGGATATTTAATTAACTACATTTACTTATATGTACACAAGTATGTATTCAATAGTGGTGTAGGTTCTTTCAATAAGAAACAAATGCTGTTAGTAAAATTTTATGTATATTTGTTGTTAATTTAAAATATGTAATAATGTATTTATGAAATTTTAAATAAATACAAACCGTAATTTGGCAGCAACTAAATAAATTTTAAGTTCATATATGTATGAATGCATGAATATATAAACATGCCTACTTACATACATATGTACGTACGAGTACTTACCGTAATTCTAATTTCCATTCGCAATTTTTATTTGATTGTTTGTGTTTAACTACTTAACCAAAAATTTTACCAAAAACATTTGTTTCTCTTTGTTTATTTTTGTCAAATTCTTTACTTTATTTTAAAATTAATGATCAACAAACATAAAATAATATTTTGTCAAATTAAAAGCAACAAATAAAACAATAATTAGGTGTTAAATAAAAACGAAAGATTATTAATAACATGTTGTGCATTCAATACGAGTAGCATTCTTTAAAAAAGTATGTAAGCAATTCTAATGCTTGATATGTTCTTTGAAAAAACTCAACTCTTATTACAGATTGTTTGTTAATTTCTTTTATGAATTATTTAAAACATTTGATTTTTAAGAGCATGGCACTAATTTCTTTTAAACTACATTGGCAAATAAATATTTTTAATAATTGATTTTATATACATACATATTACATAACGATGGCTTAATACAAAAAGGGCGTATCGTGATTTTTAACAAAAACGAGTTTTCAATGTTTTCTGGTAGTTTACATACACACACATCACCCCTAAAAAATTAGGTGAATTATGGTGGGAAATAACGGATTTATGGCCAAATAAAACAGCTCTAACTTAAAACATTTTTTTTAAATTTTATAGTTTTTTCTTTTACCTGTAAAGTGGTAAAAAATCGAGTTACGCCTTTTTTATATTAAACCGATATTTACTGTAGGTACTGTACTATGTGCATTTGACTAGTAACTAACTATACATTTTTTTATGTTTTTTTTTGGTAAGTTTCAGTACACCCTCTGAGGATGAGGATGCATAATTGATTTTGTAAGCAAAATGTTTCCTAAAATACCTCTATAAATTCAGGATATTTTGAAATTTTAAATGTGTTATTTGTTGAATAACTTTAACAAAAAAGTTATTTTAAAAATCATAAACATATTGACACATACGAGTTTTTTTTACAGGGATCATATCTAACGGTTATCTAGAAAATTTTAACTTAAAAAACTTGCCATGTTGCGAGTCAACAAATACCTATACCAATATATTGGTATTAAAGTGATCTTTCAGAATCTGTGGTCTACAGTTAATAGTTATTTTTCAGCGAAAAATCAAGATCTCGGATGAAACTTTTCAAAAAAAAGTTTTATTTCGCCGTCATAAAACAAAACTCTTTTGAGGAGTTTTATGTTTTTTTCGTCTAAATTAAAATTTATTTTGTTTAGTTTCATTTTCTTTTTACATTCTATTTTTTTCGACTGAATCTATCTGGTATATAATGTGTGTGTGTAATTAATTTGTTTACTTTGGAATAGGGATAATTTTGCTACTTTCGTACATTAAGCTTTAAACGTTAAACGTTACAACACAATACGAGTTAATGACATTTTTGAAGACCTTTATTAAAGGGAGAGGTGTATTTCTTTCAAATAAGTATGACTTAACCTAATGTTAAATCCGAACAGCTCTTTCTGTATGAAATATGTGATCAGTTACGCTTAATAAAATTATATTTAACTGAAATTTGATAAAAACTTTCGTAAGTACATTATATTTTGGCACATAAAATTAACCCAGTCTATGCATATTTTAGATGGGTATCTTTACTCAATAAATTAATTTATAAATTTATAAAAAAGGCTTTTCTTCGCTGCACTTCATTCGGGTTAAAAATATGAATGGCCAATTAGTTTTAGAATACGAGTATGTACTTTTTCGTAAGGACTCTCTCTGAGATATTGTTTCATTAAGCAAATTTGCAACTGAAGCTTAAATGGATGAACAGAATAATCCCAATAGCAATTTATCTGTTGATAGATTAAAAAAGTAAAATATCATCTGGCTTAGATATCAATTCCAGTTTGCAATTATCGACACTTGAGTGCCTAACAGGTTTTTCGTACTGATTTGTTTCTTGAGAGTTTTGTAGAGGTTGACCTATTGATGGTTTTAGAGTTGTATTGGTATTAAAAAATTTATCCTTTTCGTATAATGGATTCAATACAAAATCTTTGGTTGTGGCTGAAACTGCCCTAAAACTATTTCGTTTCAAGTCTTTGTGAAGCAATTGTTTTTCGAATTGTCTCAAAACATTATCATTGTGATGGTTGTGTGATATTTTACTGCACCTGTTGCTATCACAACTAAGCAAACTTAACATACTAACTGTTTTACGTTTGGAATTAAGTGTGGAACTCTTCTTCCACGGGCGTTGTAAATGCAAATCTAAATTATCTTCACAATTTTCATTGTCATCGTCATTTAAATTGTTAAAATTATTATTGTAAAAGGAATTGGTTGTTGAGGGTCTGGTTTGTAAAACGGATGATGTTTTAATATGCTGGTGATAAGTGGGAGCATGTCGATATGGAGAAGGAAGAGAATTTGTATTTTTGTTCAAATATTTAAGGGAACTGCTACGACGTACCCTTGTTGATAAGGCCCAATGACAATCGTTAGGATAATGCTTTGTGTTCTGGTATGAATTGTTTTTATTAATATTTCTGAAGTTGTTGTTTACCTCTGGTATAACCATTGCCTCAGGGGTGCTAGAAAGTTCTCTTTTTGGTGATATTTGTGGCGTTGTTACACTATTGTTAATGTAGTAATCTCGACTGTACCTTGAAAGTGAAATAAAGATTTTATAAATTAAAACAGTAAAGAAATATACATACAAATAATAAGCAGAAGAATTACGAACATGTTATAAAGAATTCATTAACATATACATACATACATACATACGTACACACAAAATTAATAAAGTACATCGAATTTTCATTTCCATATTTTTGAAGTTAATATTCGTAGCAATAACAACTTAATGACAGCTATTTAAAAAAAATATATTAAATTTATAATTGCGGGTTTTTCTTTTATATATAATTCAATTTTGGAAATTTATTTAAAATGACGGACTACTTTTTTCCGATAGCAGCTCGGACAGAACTTTCGACTCTCTTTTTATTATTATTTATTGATTTTGTCATAAATTCAAATTATAGTTTTCCTGTTGACACCTTTTAAGTATAAACTAGAGAGATTTTATTCTTTTATTACTAAAGTTGAGTTAATCAGAAATGCTAAAACAGTATGAATGATGAAAACAAAAACTTAATAAAAACCTCCAAGCTGGTATCCAAAACAAAATGACGAAACAGAGTCTGTTACGTTACGTTTCATCGTTTCATCGTTCGTCGGTGTGGTTTTCAATTGCAAAAACCATTTTGCTCTGGTGGGCCCAAGTGTGATGGTCTTTGGATCGTCAGCCTGTTTAACCCAACTGTATTCATGATATCATTTATGGAATTTTCAATATGATAAAATATGAATATATGATTCGGTACTGCCGAATATTGCACTCTTTTGGTACATATGTGCATACATATGTATGTACTAGGGTGATCGACTCGGTTTTACAACCGGTGGAAAACCCGGGTTTTTCCTCTTTCAGCTGGCGTTTTTTTCTAAATGTTGATTTTTCGAATATCGAATACACCGGTTTTTTTATCCGAAAAAAACCGGTTTTTTTATTTTTTTAAAGTTTTTTTCCATATATCTTTGTAACCAATCGTACCATAGTATATTTAGTACGCGAAAAGTTTCAAAAAATCAGAAAATAAAAACTATTAAATATTCTTCCATAATATTGTAAGAAATTTGTTTGTTGTTTAAATAACAAATTTAAAATAAGAAAAATAATTGAGCTTAAATACGTTAAAAGTTAAAGGTAATTGAAGCATACATAAGTAAACTTAGCTGATCGATAAATTTTAGGTAAAAAGTGTAGTTACAATAAAGAAAAAAAATAATCTCTCCTTCCAGATCCAAATTTCAATTAATAGCATTAAGTGTCTGTCAACTTAAATTTCAATTAAACCATCGAACAAAATAGTTTATGCCTATATTTGTATGTCTGTCAGGGGTATAAGAAAGAATTTTTAAAATGAAATTTTAAAGATTTTCTCCCTAGCCTTTAAAATGTTTGTCAAATTACAGAAATAATTTTAAACAAAACACGTTAGTGCATATTAGTTTAAAAGATCTATTTAACATTTAAAAAATGTACAGAAGGAGATTCAAAACATTATAACAGCCTTATAAAAAGTTTTATTTATTTATGTATTAATTTATTGTATTTATTTGTTTTACTTGTAAGGAGTGCCTTTTGTCCCTAAATTTAACTACTTAAAACCAAATTAGTCAACTGCATTCATGTCAGTTATTGCGTAATTGTGCAGTCAAACGTATATAAACTGTAAAAATTTCATATTTAGATATAAATTTAATTATAATCTTTTTTATTCCCTTCACACAGTGAAAAAGGGTATATATAGGTTTGTCATTCCGTGTGAAATTTCTACAATTTTGATTTCCGACCCCATAAAGTATATATTTTCTGAAAGCTTATGAATAGGGGAGTCGATTAAGCCCTCTCAGTCTGTCCGCCTGACCGTCTGTCCGTGTGTATGTTGAAATCAACCTTTTGAAGCCCCCCGACATCGCTTGGACATCGCTTATGGTATTAAAATATCAGAAATATTCGGGAGTAGATCGGTATTGAAAATCAGAAACATCGGTACATAAACAACTGAGATATGAGCAAAAACCCACGACCACCTCGATTTTTTTTCACAAAAATAATATTACAACAACAAAATACATACATACAAACGTCTATTCTTGTTAGAGAAAACGTGGCATCGAATCTCAGCTGAGCCAAAAAAAATTTTTTTTAATTTTTTTTTATTTTTTATTTAATATATTATTTATATTTTTATTATTTTTTTTGTTTTATATTTATTATATATATTTTAATTATTTTACTAAATTTTTTGGGATATTCTCCCATAATTTTTCAATTATATTTATTTGGTTGTTGGGTTTAAGCTGGTTTATATGCATTTCACTGGTGCTTATGCCAGATCATCAGTAAACCTTTACCCAAATTCTTGAAAAAGTTTAAAATTTTTATAAGTTATATTTTTAAATTCTCATTAACAAAATGAGAATTCAAAAATAAAACAAAAAACCATAAAAAACTTTTTCAAAAACCCAACCAACAATTTGTTTAATTTTGAATTTATTTTATTTTTCTTATCCCTTTAACATTTGGCTAACCGTTGGTTAACACGAAATGTTTATAAGGGCAAACGAAAAATAAAATCTTCTATAAGTTAATTTACTAAATTTTTTGGGATATTCTCCCATAATTTTTCAATTATATTTATTTGGTTGTTGGGTTTAAGCTGGTTTATATGCATTTCACTGGTGCTTATGCCAGATCATCAGTAAACCTTTACCCAAATTCTTGAAAAAGTTTAAAATTTTTATAAGTTATATTTTTAAATTCTCATTAACAAAATGAGAATTCAAAAATAAAACAAAAAACCATAAAAAACTTTTTCAAAAACCCAACCAACAATTTGTTTAATTTTGAATTTATTTTATTTTTCTTATCCCTTTAACATTTGGCTAACCGTTAATGAGAAATTAATGAGAATTTAAAAATATAACTTATAAAAATTTTAAACTTTTTCAAGAATTTGGGTAAAGGTTTACTGATGATCTGGCATAAGCACCAGTGAAATGCATATAAACCAGCTTAAACCCAACAACCAAATAAATATAATTGAAAAATTATGGGAGAATATCCCAAAAAATTTAGTAAATTAACTTATAGAAGATTTTATTTTTCGTTTGCCCTTATAAATATTTCGTGTTAACCAACGGTTAGCCAAATGTTAAAGGGATAAGAAAAATAAAATAAATTCAAAATTAAACAAATTGTTGGTTGGGTTTTTGAAAAAGTTTTTTATGGTTTTTTGTTTTATTTTTGAATTCTCATTTTGTTAATGAGAATTTAAAAATATAACTTATAAAAATTTTAAACTTTTTCAAGAATTTGGGTAAAGGTTTACTGATGATCTGGCATAAGCACCAGTGAAATGCATATAAACCAGCTTAAACCCAACAACCAAATAAATATAATTGAAAAATTATGGGAGAATATCCCAAAAAATTTAGTAAATTAACTTATAGAAGATTTTATTTTTCGTTTGCCCTTATAAACATTTCGTGTTAACCAACGGTTAGCCAAATGTTAAAGGGATAAGAAAAATAAAATAAATTCAAAATTAAACAAATTGTTGGTTGGGTTTTTGAAAAAGTTTTTTATGGTTTTTTGTTTTATTTTTGAATTCTCATTTTGTTAATGAGAATTTAAAAATATAACTTATAAAAATTTTAAACTTTTTCAAGAATTTGGGTAAAGGTTTACTGATGATCTGGCATAAGCACCAGTGAAATGCATATAACCAGCTTAAACCCAACAACCAAATAAATATATTTTAATTATTTTTAAAAATTTTTTTTTTAATTTTTTTTTAAATTTTTTTTTTTTAATTTTTTTTTTTTATTTTTTTTTTAACATACATACGTAAATTTATAATTTTACAATGGGATGTTTTCATATATGTATATTTTTTATATGTATGTACGTATATCATATGGAATGGTGATACAAACTACTGTTATTGCATGACTACACGTTGTGAAGGGTATATAAGATTCGGCACGGCCGAATATAGCGCTCTTACTTGTTTACATTATTTTTTAATTTTTTTCTTTAAATATTATATTTTATATTCGAACCGGTTAACCGGTTTTTTCTCAATTTTCAAAATAGCAACCGTTTTTTAATTTTAAATTTCAAACTATTTGAAAACCGGTTTCTTAAAAAAATCTAATAATCGATCTCCCTAATATGTACACACACATATTTATGCATAAAATTTGTTTTTCCGTGTGAAGTTTCTACAATATTCATTTCCGACCCCATAAAGTATGTATTTTTTAAAAGCTTATGAATAGTCGATTAAGCATTATCCGTCTGTGCGTGTGTATGTTGAAATCAACTTTTTGAAGCCCCCCGTCATCGCCAAGACCCGTGTAAGATACCGAAATATTAGATATATTTGGAACCAGATTGGTATCAGAAATCAGCATATTCGCCCCATAAATATCTGAGATATGAGCAAATAAACACTGCCTCTGTTTTTTCGCTTATTTTTAAGCACGAAAATCAAAATTTTCCAACCCAAGGATAATTTATAGAAATTCGGTATGCCTTTGGAGAAAAATTTTGGACAAATTGGTTACTAATCGGCAAAGATATAGGCACAAGTTATTTAAAAAAATATATGTTTTTAAATATATAAAATTTTGGACAAATTGTTTACTAATCGGCAAAGTTATAGGCAAAAATTATTTAAAAAAATATATATTTTTTTAAATATATCAAATTTGTTCAAACTCTAACAAAACGGTTTGAAACCAACTGAGATATAAACAATAAAGTACAATTGCTTCGGTGTTACAAAAAAATAATGACAGTGAACAGTTCTATCAGAATATATGTTTGTATGTGTATGCATTTATGTATGTATGAATGCTAATACGAATGAAATTGAATAACATCTTATTAAAAAAAAAATATACCTCTTGTAGTCACCTTCACGATTCGAATTTTCATTGGAGTCTAACTTTTGAGTGTTTAACATTGCCAGTGGGTTCAGATCTTTTGTTGGACTTATGTTTGGTAAATCAATAAAACGTTCTTGGCTTCCACTGATACGTTTTTTAAGAGCTTCAGGAGCATATGGGTTATTCGGCATTTCGACAGCGTTATACCATTTTTTGTATTCCCGTTCTGCTATAGAACCTACAAAACGTAGAAAGCAATAGAAAAAGTAAAAATTATTATTTTTTTTTTTTGCATTTTATCCTTAAAAACATTGATAGCGCATTTAAAAGAAAACTGAAAAGTAGCATGTATGCATACATGGAGATTTAAAAACTTATTTTTCCATTTGTCATCAATTTTGCATGTACATATCTTAGGTGGCAAACTAAAGACACGTACATGTGTATGTGTAGCTTTTATTGAAGGTTAGTAGCCGTTTTGAACTTAAAATAAATATATAAGCTTGAATAAAATAAAATGAATAAATCTAAATAATTGACTTTAAAATGAAAATATATACATATGCTGCTTTACATAATTACATACAAACATGCATAGAACATAAACACAAATTGCAAAGTTAAATATTATTTACACATTACACCACACCGAGTTTATGAAAATGGCCATATAGTTTTGAAAATGTGTACCTGGTACAAAATGTCGCAATATAGCCACATCATCTTCATCTCTACTGACACAACCATCACCTTTGTGATTGTCATCGCCATCACCATCTCTATAAACACCAAAAACATCAGTAGCACTTTGTGTATTAGTAGAGATTTCTTTATTTTGAACTGCGCTTGTTAGTAAATCATTAAGATGTGTCTGGTTAGTTGTTGCAATGCAACCACACATGTTAGTAATATATTGCTTATGATTATTATTTCCATTATTATTATTATTATGTTTAGTATTTGATTTGACGGTAATTTCTGTGGATGAATCGTTAATAAAAGTAGTGTTAATAGTGGCATTGTTGTTAAAATTAATGGCTAAAGTATCCTTTTCATCACTGGCATCAAAAATATATTCCTCAAATGTGTTAGTTTTACTATCGCTATATGGTTTGGAATCACAACTTAATTGATCTGAGAAGAGAATAGTATTAATGAAATTATATGAAATATTTTCGAGATCGGTTACTTTTAAAATAAACGAATCACTACAGTCGTCATGATCACTGTCATGATCATGTGAAAGAGTTAAACTCTTACAAACTACTGGATTTTCTTTAACTAGTACCTCAGTATGGATCTTATCTGTTTCCTCCATACTATCAACTTGAGAATTTGATAAATCGAGGGTACTTAAAAATCTATGCATGAGCAGGGTTCTACGTCGTCGGTTTTCAAGCGCAGTCAAAAGGTGCTTGTCGTGAATAAATTTATGGCATAAGCCAGCCAAAGTACTTGTATTTGAATTGCTTGGTGGTGCTTGAAGTGGCATTGTTTGTGGACTTACGTCTTCAAAACTCGGTGTTGTGTCTTCCACTCTACATTGTCGCTGTAGTTTCTTTGGCACATAATAGCTACCTGATGGTTTGTCGGCTCCAGGTACTTTTGAATCTACAACCTTATTTTCTTGTGCATATTTTTCAACTTCCATAACAGTACATTGTCTAGTCATTGTAGAATTATCATCTAATGAAACACAATCCGTTGACATATTTTGCATATCTATTGAAATCATAGAACTATCCGATTCAGCAGATATACCTAAATTTGCTATATTTTCCGATGTTTGAGTGGGTAGTGTGTTAGTTGTACATATTTTAAATAAAATGTTATCATTGACTTCATCCGCGTCATTCGCCAAAGTGGTTTCTGTTGCTTTTAAAGCATCTCCTAAAATATATTGTTCAGTTTTGTGTTGTAAATTAATGTCTGAACATGTAGATAATTCTTTGCTATTCAGAGAATCCGATGAAATTTCAGATGATTGTCTCTTAGAAACGTTATCACTTTCTACCGGCTGTTCTATGGAAATTGAATTGGAGGGATTTTCGGAACTATAATTTTTTTCGTTAGTTTCAGATTCCACCGTAATTTCAAATGGAATTTCAGATGGTTCCTTCTTCGAAGTATATTTGTTTTGTGCTCGCTCAATTTCAGAAGTCTTCTCAATAGAAATTATTTCAGCCTTGTTAATAATATCATCATTTGATGTTGACTTCTCAGTTTGGGATTGTAAATTAGTGGCTAAATATGTAATAGAGATTTCATCGTTTTCAGATTCAACAGTACTTCCTAATGGATTTACAGAAGGTTCCTTATTTGATATATTTCTACTTTCTTCTGACTTTATATTTGCAGACTGCTCAAACCTCACTGGTTCAGATTTATTAATTATATCATCACCTAAATGGGTTTTCTCAGTTTCAGATTTTAAGTTAGTACCTAAACTCGTGGCATATTTATATTTATTTTTAGATTCCACAGTACCCTCTATTGAAATTTCAGATGGTTCCTCATTAGATATATTTTTGTTTTCTTCTGGCTGAATATTTGAAACGTTCTCAATCTTTACTGGTGTAGATTTATTATTTATATAATCACCTGTATTGGTTTCCTCTGTTTGAGGTTTTAAGTTATTAGTTGAACTCGTAGCAGATATTGCGTTACTTTCCGATTCTTCAATACTTTCTAATGGAGTTTCAGACGGGTACCTGTTTGAAATATTTTCAATTTCTTCTGGTTCAATTTCAGAATTCCGCTCAACAGCAACTGGTTTATCGAGATAAAAAATACGATCAGGTAAATTGGTTTCCTCAGCTTGAGATTCTAAAATACTATTTAAACAGGAACCAGCTGTTGTACTATTTTCAGATTCCACAGTACTTTCTAGTGGAATTTCAGAAGACTCCCCTTTTAATACATTTTTATTTTCCTCTGGCGGAATACCTGAAATCTTCTCTATTGTAACTTGTTCAGATTTCTTTATTGTATCTTCACGAGAGTTGGCTTCCTCAGTTTGAGATTCTAAGTTAGTGACAAAAAAGGTAGCATCTGTTGCATTATTTTCATATTCCATATCACATCCTAGTGGAATTTCAGAACGTTCCTCATTTGAGATAATTTTGTTTTCTTCCGTTTGAATATATGATGTCCGCTTAATCTTAATTGGTTCAGTTTTATTAATTTTATCTTCACCTAATTTGGTTTTCTCAATCTGAGATTCCTGATTAATAGTTAAACATTTACAAGACATTTCAATATTTTCTGATATCACCCTACTTTCTGTTGGAATTTCAGAAGAATCCTGATTTTCTTGTGGCGAAATGTGTGGAGTCTTCTCTATTGCAACTGGTTCAGATTTATTTATTATATCATCACCAGAGTTGGTTTCCTCAGTTTTTAATTCTAAATTAGTGCCTAAACTGGCAGCAGCTGTTACATTATTTTCAGATTCCACAGTACCTGCTAGTGAAATTTCAGAAGGTTCCTCATTTAAGATATCTTTATTTTCTTCCGGATGAATATCTGAAATCTTCTCTATTGCAATTGGTTCAGATTTATCTATTATATCATCAGCAGAGTTGCTTTCCTCTGTTTTTAATTCTAAGTTAGTGAATAAACTGGTACCAGCTGTGGCATTATTTTCAGATTCCACAGTACCTGCTAGTGAAATTTCAGAAGGTTCCTCATTTAAGATATCTTTATTTTCTTCCGGATGAATATCTGAAATCTTCTCTATTGCAATTGGTTCAGATTTATTTATTATATCATCAGCAGAGTTGCTTTCCTCAGTTTTTAATTCTAAGTTAGTGAATAAACTGGTACCAGCTGTGGCATTATTTTCAATTTCCACAGTACCTGCTAGTGATATTTCAGAAGGTTCCTCACTTAAGATATTTTTATTTCCTTCCGGATGAATATCTGAAATCTTCTCTATTGCAACTGGTTCAGATTTATTTATTATATCATCACCTGAGTTAGTTTCCTCAGTTTTTAATTCTAAGTAAGTGACTAAACTGGTAGCAGCTGTTGCATTATTTTCAGATTCCACAGTACCTGCTAGTGATATTTCAGAAGGTTCCTCTCTTAAGATATTTTTATTTTCTTCCGGATGAATATCTAAAATCTTCTCTATTGCAACTGGTTCAGATTTATTTATTATATCATCAGAGTTGGTTTCCTCAGTTTTTAATTCTAAGTTAGTGACTAAACTGGTAGCAGCTGTTGCACTATTTTCAGATTCCTCAGTACCTGCTAGTGGAATTTCAGAAGGTTCCTCATTTAAGATATTTTTATTTTCTTCCGGATGAATATCTGAAATCTTCTCTATTGCAACTGGTTCAGATTTATTTATTATATCATCACCAGAGTTGGTTTCCTCAGTTTTTAATTTTAAGTTAGTGACTAAACTGGTAGCCGCTGTTACATTATTTTCAGATTCCACAGTACCTGCTAGTGATATTTCAGAAGGTTCCTCATTTAAGATATTTTTACTTTCTTCCGGATCAATATCTGAAATCTTCTCTGAGTTGGTTTCCTCAGTTTTTAATTCTAAGTTAGTGACTAAACTGGTAGCAGCTGTTGAATTATTTTCAGATTCCACAGTACCTGCTAATGAAATTTCAGAACGTTCCTCATTTAAGATATTTTTATATTCTTCTGGATGAATATCTGAAATCTTCTCTATTACATCTGCTTCAGATTTATTTATTATATCATCACCAGAGTTGGTTTCCTCAGTTTTTAATTCTATGTTAGTGTCTAAACTGGTAGCAGCTGATGCATTATTTTCAGATTCCACAGTGCCTGCTAGTGGAATTTCAGAAGGTTCCTCAGTTAAGATATTTTTATTTTCCTCCGCATGAATATCTGAAATCTTCTCTATTGCAACTGGTTCAGAAGGTTCCTTAGTTAAGATATTTTTATTTTCCTCCGGCTGAATATCTGAAATCTTCTCTATTGCATCTGCTTCAGATTTATTTATTATATCATCACCAGAGTTGGTTTCCTCAGTTTTTAATTCTAAGTTAGTGACTAAACTGGCAGCAGCAGTTGCATTATTTTCAGATTCCACAGTACTTGCTATTGGAATTTCAGAAGGTTCCTCATTTATGATATTTTTAGTTTCTTCCGGATGAAGATCTGAAATCTTTTCTATTGCAACTGGTTCAGAAGGTTCCTTAGTTAAGATATTTTTATTTTCCTCCGGCTGAATATCTGAAATCTTCTCTATTGCATCTGCTTCAGATTTATTTATTATATCATCACCAGAGTTGGTTTCCTCAGTTTTTAATTCTAAGTTAGTGACTAAACTGGCAGCAGCAGTTGCATTATTTTCAGATTCCACAGTACTTGCTATTGGAATTTCAGAAGGTTCCTCATTTAAGATATTTTTATTTTCTTCCGGATGAAGATCTGAAATCTTCTCTATTGCATCTGCTTCAGATTTATTTATTATATCATCACCAGAGTTGGTTTCCTCAGTTTTTAATTCTAAGTTAGTGACTAAACTGGCAGCAGCAGTTGAATAATTTTCAGATTCCACAGTACTTGCTATTGGAATTTCATAAAGTTCCTCGTTTATGATATTTTTATTTTCTTCCGGATGAATATCTGAAGTCCGCTCAATCGTAAATAGTTCAGATTTTTTAATTATATCATCACCTGCTTTGGTTTCCTCAATCTGAGATTCTTGGCTATTAGTTAGACATTTACCAGATATTTCAATATTTTCAGATAGCACCGTACTTTCTGTTGGAATTTCAGAAGGTTCCTCATTTAAGATATTTTTATTTTCTTCCGGATGAATATCTGAAATCTTTTCTATTGCAACTGGTTCAGAAGGTTCCTTAGTTAAGATATTTTTATTTTCCTCCGGATGAATATCTGAAATCTTCTCTATTGCATCTGGTTCAGATTTATTTATTATATCATCACCAGAGTTGGTTTCCTCAGTTTTTAATTCTAAGTTAGTGACTAAACTGGCAGCAGCAGTTGCATTATTTTCAGATTCCACAGTACTTGCTATTGGAATTTCAGAAGGTTCCTCGTTTATGATATTTTTATTTTCTTCCGGATAAATATCTGAAATCTTCTCTATTGCAACCGGTTCAGATTTATTTATTATATCATCACCAGAGTTGGTTTCCTCAGTTTTTAATTCTAAGTTAGTGACTAAACTGGCAGCAGCAGTTGCATTATTTTCAGATTCCACAGTACTTGCTATTAGAATTTCAGAAGGTTCCTCATTTATGATATTTTTATTTTCTTCCGGATGAATATCTGAAATCTTCTCTATTGCATCTGGTTCAGATTTATTTATTATATCATCACCAGAGTTGGTTTCCTCAGTTTTTAATTCTAAGTTAGTGACTAAACTGGCAGCAGCAGTTGCATTATTTTCAGATTCCACAGTACCTGCTAGTGATATTTCAGAAGGTTCCTCATTTAAGATATTTTTATTTTCTTTCGGATGAATATCTGAAATCTTCTCTATTGCAACTGGTTCAGATTTATTTATTATATCATCACCAGAGTTTGTTTCCTCAGTTTTTAATTCTAAGTTAGTGACTAAACTGGCAGCAGCAGTTGCATTATTTTCAGATTCCACAGTACTTGCTATTGGAATTTCAGAAGGTTCCTCATTTATGATATTTTTATTTTGTTCGGGATGAATATCTGAAATCTTCTCTATTGCATCTGCTTCAGATTTATTTATTATATCATCACCAGAGTTGGTTTCCTCAGTTTTTAATTCTATGTTAGTGACTAAACTGGTAGCAGCTGATGCATTATTTTCAGATTCCACAGTACTTGCTATTGGAATTTCAGAAGGTTCCTCGTTTATGATATTTTTATTTTGTTCGGGATGAATATCTGAAATCTTCTCTATTGCATCTGGTTCAGATTTATTTATTATATCATCACCAGAGTTGGTTTCCTCAGTTTTTAATTCTAAGTTAGTGACTAAACTGGCAGCAGCAGTTGCATTATTTTCAGATTCCACAGTACTTGCTATTGGAATTTCAGAAGGTTCCTCATTTATGATATTTTTATTTTGTTCGGGATGAATATCTGAAATCTTCTCTATTGCATCTGCTTCAGATTTATTTATTATATCATCACCAGAGTTGGTTTCCTCAGTTTTTAATTCTATGTTAGTGACTAAACTGGTAGCAGCTGATGCATTATTTTCAGATTCCACAGTACTTGCTATTGGAATTTCAGAAGGTTCCTCGTTTATGATATTTTTATTTTCTTCCGGATGAATATCTGAAATCTTCTCTATTGCAACCGGTTCAGATTTATTTATTATATCATCACCAGAGTTGGTTTCCTCAGTTTTTAATTCTAAGTTAGTGACTAAGCTGGCAGCAGCAGTTGCATTATTTTCAGATTCCACAGTACCTGCTAGTGATATTTCAGAAGGTTCCTCATTTAAGATATCTTTATTTTCTTCCGGATGAATATCTGAAGTCCGCTCAATCGTAAATAGTTCAGATTTTTTAATTATATCTTCACCTGCTTTGGTTTCCTCAATCTGAGATTCTTGGCTATTAGTTAGACATTTACCAGATATTTCAATATTTTCAGATAGCACCGTACTATCTGTTGGAATTTCAGAAGGTTTCCCATTTAAGATATTTTTATTTTCTTCCGGATGAAGATCTGAAATCTTCTCTATTGCATCTGCTTCAGATTTATTTATTATATCATCACCAGAGTTGGTTTCCTCAGTTTTTAATTCTAAGTTAGTGACTAAACTGGCAGCAGCAGTTGCATTATTTTCAGATTCCACAGTACCTGCTAGTGATATTTCAGAAGGTTCCTCATTTAAGATATCTTTATTTTCTTCCGGATGAATATCTAAAGTCCGCTCAATCGTAAATAGTTCAGATTTTTTAATTATATCTTCACCTGCTTTGGTTTTCTCAATCTGAGATTCTTGGCTATTAGTTAGACATTTACCAGATATTTCAATATTTTCAGATAGCACCGTACTTTCTGTTGGAATTTCAGAGGGTTTCTCATTTAAGATATTTTTATTTTCTTCCGGATGAAGATCTGAAATCTTCTCTATTGCATCTGCTTCAGATTTATTTATTATATCATCACCAGAGTTGGTTTCCTCAGTATTTAATTCTAAGTTAGTGACTAAACTGGCAGCAGCAGTTGCATTATTTTCAGATTCCACAGTACTTGCTATTGGAATTTCAGAAGGTTCCTCGTTTATGATATTTTTATTTTCTTCCGGATGAATATCTGAAGTCCGCTCAATCGTAAATAGTTCAGATTTTTTAATTATATTATCACCTGCTTTGGTTTCCTCAATCTGAGATTCTTGGCTATTAGTTAGACATTTACCAGATATTTCAATATTTTCAGATAGCACCGTACTTTCTGTTGGAATTTCAGAAGGTTCCTTATTTAAGATATTTTTATTTTCTTCCGGATGAATATCTGAAATCTTTTCTATTGCAACTGGTTCAGAAGGTTCCTTAGTTAAGATATTTTTATTTTCCTCCGGATGAATATCTGAAATCTTCTCTATTGCATCTGGTTCAGATTTATTTATTATATCATCACCAGAGTTGGTTTCCTCAGTTTTTAATTCTAAGTTAGTGACTAAACTGGCAGCAGCAGTTGCATTATTTTCAGATTCCACAGTACTTGCTATTGGAATTTCAGAAGGTTCCTCGTTTATGATATTTTTATTTTCTTCCGGATGAATATCTGAAATCTTCTCTATTGCAACCGGTTCAGATTTATTTATTATATCATCACCAGAGTTGGTTTCCTCAGTTTTTAATTCTAAGTTAGTGACTAAACTGGCAGCAGCAGTTGCATTATTTTCAGATTCCACAGTACCTGCTAGTGATATTTCAGAAGGTTCCTCATTTAAGATATTTTTATTTTCTTTCGGATGAATATCTGAAATCTTCTCTATTGCAACTGGTTCAGATTTATTTATTATATCATCACCAGAGTTGGTTTCCTCAGTTTTTAATTCTAAGTTAGTGACTAAACTGGTAACAGCTGTTGTATTATTTTCAGATTCCACAGTACCTGCTAGTGATATTTCCGAAGGTTCCTCATTTAAGATATTTTTATTTTCTTCCGGATGAATATCTGAAATCTGCTCTATTGCAACTGGTTCAGATTTATTTATTATATCATCACCAGAGTTGGTTTCCTCAGTTTCTAATTCTAAGTTAGTGACTAAACTGGCAGCAGCAGTTGCATTATTTTCAGATTCCACAGCACCTGCTAGTGGAATTTCAGAAGGTTTCTCATTTAAGATAATTTTATTTTCCTCCGGATGAATATCTGAAATCTTCTCTATTGCAACTGGTTCAGACTTATTTATTATATCATCACCAGAGTTGGTTTCCTCAGTTTTAAATTCTATGTTAGTGACTAAACTGGTAGCAGCTGATGCATTATTTTCAGATTCCACAGTACTTGCTAGTGGAATTTCAGAAGGTTTCTCATTTAAGATAATTTTATTTTCCTCCGGATGAATATCTGAAATCTTCTCTATTGCAACTGGTTCAGATTTATTTATTATATCATCATCAGAGTTGGTTTCTTCAGTTTTTAATTCGAAGATAGTGACTAAACTGGTAGAAGGTGATGCATTATTTTCAGATTCCACAGTACCTGCTAGTGGAATTTCAGAAGGTTCCTCATTTAAGATATTTTTGTTTTCTTCAGGATGAATATCTGAAGTCCGCTCAATCGTAACTAGTTCAGATTTTTTAGTCATATCATCACCTGCTTTGGTGTTCTCAATCTGAGATTCTTGGCTAGTGGTTAAACATTTGCCAGAAATTTCAATATTTTCAGATATCACCGTACTTTCTGTTGGAATTTCAGAAGGTTCCCGATTTGGTATATTTTTATTTTCTTCTGGCGGAATATCTAAAGACTTCTCTATTGCAACTGGTTCAGATTTATTTATTATATCATCACCTGAGTTGGGGTCCTCAGTTTTTAATTCTAAGTTAGTTAATAAACTGCTAGCAGCTGATGCACTATTTTCAGATTCCCCAGTACCTGCTAGTGGAATTTCAGAAGGTTCCTCATTTAAAATATTTTTGTTTTCTTCCGGATGAATATCTGAAATCTTCTCTATTGCAATTGGTTCAGATTTATTTATTATATCATCACCAGAGTTGGTTTCCTCAGTTTTTAATTCTATGTTAGTGACTAAACTGGTAGCAGCTGATGCATTATTTTCAGATTCCACAGTACCTGCTAGTGATATTTCAGAAGGTTCCTCATTTAAGACATTTTTATTTTCTTCCGGATGAATATCTGAAATCTTCTCTATTGCAACTGGTTCAGATTTATTTATTATATCATCACCAGAGTTGGTTTCCTCAGTTTTTAATTCTATGTTAGTGACTAAACTGGTAGCAGCTGATGCATTATTTTCAGATTCCACAGTACTTGCTGGTGGAGTCTCAGAAGGTTCCTGCTTTAAGATATTTTTATTTTCCTCCGGATGAATGTCTGAAATCTTCTCTATTGCAACTGGTTCAGATTTATTTATTATATCATCACCTGAGTTGGTTTCCTCAGTTCTTAATTCTAAGTTAGTGACTAAACTGGTAGCAGCAGTTGCATTATTTTCAGATTCCACAGTACCTGCTAGTGATATTTCAGAAGGTTCCTCATTTAAGATATTTTTATTTTCCTCCGGATGAATGTCTGAAATCTTCTCTATTGCAACTGGTTCAGATTTATTTATTATATCATCACCAGAGTTGGTTTCCTCACTTTTTAATTCTAAGTTAGTGACTAAATTGGCAGCAGCTATTGCACTATTTTCAGATTCCATAGTACCTGCTAGTGATACTTCAGAAGGTTCCTCAATTAAGATATTTTTATTTTCCTCCGGATGAATGTCTGAAATCTTCTCTGTTGCAACTGGTTCAGATTTATTTATTATGTCGTCACCAGAGTTGGTTTCTTCAGTTTTTAATTCTAAGTTAGTGACTAAACTGGCAGCAGCTGATGCATTATTTTCAGATTCCACAGTACTTGCTGGCGGAGTTTCAGAAGGTTCCTCATTTAAGATATTTTTATTTTCCTCCGGATAAATGTCTGAAATCTTCTCTATTGCGACTGGTTCAGATTTATTTATTATATCATCACCAGAGTTGGTTTCCTCAGTTTTAAATTCTAAGTTAGTGACTAAATTGGTAGCAGCAGTTGCATTATTTTCAGATTCCACAGTACATGCTAGTGATATTTCAGAAGGTTCCTCATTTAAGATATTTTTATTTTCCTCCGGATGAATGTCTGAAATCTTCTCTATTGCAACTGGTTCAGATTTATTTATTATATCATCACCAGAGTTGGTTTCCTCAGTTTTTAATTCTAAGTTAGTGATTAAACTGGTAGCAGCAGATGCATTATTTTCAGATTCCACAGTACCTGCTGTCGGAGTTTCAGAAGGTTCCTCATTTAAGATATTTTTATTTTCCTCTGGATAAATATCTGAAATCTTCTCTATTGCAACTGGTTCAGATTTATTTATTATGTCATCACCAGAGTTGGTTTCCTCAGTTTTTAATTCTAAGTTAGTTAATAAACTGCTAGCAGCTGTTGCACTATTTTCAGATTCCGCAGTTCTTGCTGACGGAGTTTCAGAAGCTTCCTCATTTAAGATATTTTTATTTTCTTCCGGATGAATATCTGAAATCTTCTCTATTGCAACTGGTTCACATTTATTTATTATTTCATCACCAGAGTTGGTTTCCTCAGTTTTTAATTCTATGTTAGTGACTAAACTGGTAGCAGCTGATGCATTATTTTCAGATTCCACTGTATCTGCTAGTGAAATTTCAGAAGGTTCCTTATTTAAGATACTTTTATTTTCTTCCGGATGAATATCTGAAGTCCGCTCAATCGTAACTAGTTCAGATTTGTTAATCATATCATCACCTGCTTTGGTGTTCTCAATCTGAGATTCTTGGCTAGTGGTTAAACATTTACCAGAAATTTCAATATTTTCAGATATCACCGTACTTTCTGTTGGAATTTCAGAAGGTTCCCGATTTGGTATATTTTTATTTTCTTCTGGCGGAATATCTAAAGACTTCTCTATTGCAACTGGTTCAGATTTATTTATTATATCATCACCTGAGTTGGGGTCCTCAGTTTTTAATTCTAAGTTAGTTAATAAACTGCTAGCAGCTGATGCACTATTTTCAGATTCCCTAGTACCTGCTAGTGGAATTTCAGAAGGTTCCTCATTTAAGATATTTTTATTTTCTTCCGGATGAATATCTGAAATCTTCTCTATTGCAACTGGTTCAGATTTATTTATTATATCATCATCAGAGTTGGTTTCTTCAGTTTTTAATTCGAAGATAGTGACTAAACTGGTAGAAGGTGATGCATTATTTTCAGATTCCACAGTACCTGCTAGTGGAATTTCAGAAGGTTCCTCATTTAAGATATTTTTGTTTTCTTCAGGATGAATATCTGAAGTCCGCTCAATCGTAACTAGTTCAGATTTTTTAGTCATATCATCACCTGCTTTGGTGTTCTCAATCTGAGATTCTTGGCTAGTGGTTAAACATTTGCCAGAAATTTCAATATTTTCAGATATCACCGTACTTTCTGTTGGAATTTCAGAAGGTTCCCGATTTGGTATATTTTTATTTTCTTCTGGCGGAATATCTAAAGACTTCTCTATTGCAACTGGTTCAGATTTATTTATTATATCATCACCTGAGTTGGGGTCCTCAGTTTTTAATTCTAAGTTAGTTAATAAACTGCTAGCAGCTGATGCACTATTTTCAGATTCCCCAGTACCTGCTAGTGGAATTTCAGAAGGTTCCTCATTTAAAATATTTTTGTTTTCTTCCGGATGAATATCTGAAATCTTCTCTAGTGCAACTAGTTCAGATTTATTTATTATATCATCACCAGTGTTGGTTTCCTCAGTTTTTAATTCCAAGTTAGTGACAAAACTGGTAGCAGCTGTTGCATTATTTTCTGATTCCGCAGTACCTGCTAGTGGAATTTCCGAAGGTTCCTCATCTAAGATATTTTTATTTTCTTCCGGATGAATATCTGAAATCTTCCATATTGCAACTGGTTCAGATTTATTTATTATATCATCACCAGAGTATGTTTCCTCAGTTTTTAATTTTAAGATAGTGACTAAACTGGTAGAAGGTGATGCATTATTTTCAGATTCAACAGTACCTGCTAGTGGAATTTCAGAAGGTTCCTCATTTAAGATATTTTTGTTTTCTTCAGGATGAATATCTGAAATCTTCTCTAGTGCAACTAGTTCGGATTTATTTAGTATATCATCACCAGTGTTGGTTTCCTCAGTTTTTAATTCCAAGTTAGTGACAAAACTGGTAGCAGCTGTTGCATTATTTTCTGATTCCGCAGTACCTGCTAGTGGTATTTCAGAAGGTTCCTCATTTAAGATATTTTTATTTTCTTCCGGATGAATATCTGAAATCTTCTCTATTGCAACTAGTTCAGATTTATTTATTATATCATCACCAAAGTTGGTTTTCTCAGTTTTTAATTCTAAGTTAGTGACTAAATTGGTAGCAGCTGTTGCACTATTTTCAGATTCCTCAGTACCTGCTAGTGGAATTTCAGAAGGTTCCTCATTTAAGATATTTTTATTTTCTTCCGGATGAATATCTGAAATCTTCTCTATTGCAACTGGTTCAGATTTATTTATTATATCATCACCAGAGTATATTTCCTCAGTTTTTAATTCTAAGATAGTGACTAAACTGGTAGAAGGTGATGCATTATTTTCAGATTCCACAGTACCTGCTAGTGGAATTTCAGAAGGTTCCTCATTTAAGATATTTTTGTTTTCTTCAGGATGAATATCTGAAATCTTCTCTAGTGCAACTAGTTCAGATTTATTTAGTATATCATCACCAGTGTTGGTTTCCTCAGTTTTTAATTCCAAGTTAGTGACAAAACTGGTAGCAGCTGTTGCATTATTTTCTAATTCCGCAGTACCTGCTAGTGGAATTTCAGAAGGTTCCTCATTTAAGATATTTTTATTTTCTTCCGGATGAATATCTGAAATCTTCTCTATTGCAACTGGTTCAGATTTATTTATTATATCATCACCAGAGTTGGTTTTCTCAGTTTTTAATTCTAAGTTAGTGACAAAACTGGTAGCAGCTGAAGCATTATTTTCTGATTCCACAGTACCTGCTAGTGGAATTTCAGAAGGTTCCTCATTTAAGATATTTTTATTTTCTTCCGGATGAATATCTGAAATCTTCTCTATTGCAACTGGTTCAGATTTATTTATTATATCATCACCTGAGTTGGTTTCCTCAGTTTTTAATTCTAAATTAGTGACTAAACTGGCAGCAGCTGTTGCATTATTTTCAGTTTCCACAGTACCTACTAGTGAAATTTCAGAAGGTTCCTCATTTAAGATATTTTTATTTTCTTCCGGATGAATAACTGAAGTTTCTGTTGGAATTTCAGAAGGTTCCCCTTTTGATATATTTGTATTTTCTTCTGGTGGAATGTCTGAAGACTTCTCTATTGCAACTGGTTCAGATTTATTTATTATATCATCACCTGAGTTGGTTTCCTCAGTTTGAAATTCTAAGTTAGTGACTAAACAGTTTGTAGCTGTTGCATTATTTTCAGATTCCACAGTACCTGCTGGTGAAATTTCAGAAGGTTCTTCATTTAAGATATTTTTATTTTCTTCCGGATGAATATCTGAAGTCCGCTCAATCGTAACTTGTTCAGATGTTTTAATTATATCATGACCTGAGCTGGTTTCCTCAATCTGAGATTCTTGATTAGTAGTTAAAAATTTACCAGATATTTCAATATTTTCAGATATCACCGTAGTACCTGTTGGAATTTCAGAAGGTTCCACTTTTGATACATTTGTATTTTCTTCTGGCGGAATATCTGAAGACTTCTCTATTGCAACTGGTTCAGACTTATTTATTATATCATCACTTGAGTTGGTTTCCTCAGTTTTTAATTCTAAATTAGTGACTAAACTGGTAGCAACTGTTGCATTATTTTCAGATTTCACTGCAATTGATAGTGGAATTTCAGAAGGTTCCTCATTAAAGATATTTTTATTTTCTTCCGGATGAATATCTGAAATCTTCTCTATTGCAACTGGTTCAGATTTATTTATTATATCATCACCAGAGTTGGTTTTCTCAGTTTTTAGTTCTAAGTTAGTGACAAAACTGGTAGCAGCTGTTGCATTATTTTCTGATTCCACAGTACCTGCTAGTGGAATTTCAAAAGGTTCCTCATTTAAGATATTTTTATTTTCTTCCGGATTAATATCTGAAGTCCACTCAATCGTAACTAGTTCAGATGTTTTAATTATATCATCGCCTGAGTTGGTTTCCTCAATCTGAGCTTCTTGATTAGTAGTTAAACATTTACCAGACATTTCAATATTTTCAGATATCACCTTAATATCTGTTGGAATTTCAGAAGGTTCTCCTTTTGATACATTTTTATTTTCTTCTGGCTGAATATCTGAAATCTTCTCTATTGCAACTGGTTCAGATTTATTTATTATATTATCAATTGAGTTGGTTTTCTCGCTTTTAGATTCTAAGTTAGTGGCTAAACTCGTAGCAGTTGTTGCACTATTTGCAGGTTCCACATAACTTTCTAATAAAATTTCAGAAGATTTCTCATTTAAAATATTTGTCATTTCTTCTGACTCATTTTTAGAAATTCGCTCAACAGCAACATGTTCAGCTTCAGTATTATCAGCTAAAACGTTTCTTTCAGTTTTGAGTTGTAACGTTGTGACTGACCGCGTAGGCAATAATATATTATTTTGAGTTTCCAAATGGCTCTCTTCTGAAATTTTTTCAATATTTTCCGAACTGACATCAGAAATCTGCTGCATTGATATTGTTTCTGCGAAAGTAAGTTGATCAGGGTATTTTAGTTTAGCAGGTGATGCGCTTTCTTCATAGTTAGATTGCATATTGGTCTCTGATTTTTTATTTTTTAACGACTTTATTTCAGACATTTCATCTATAGAAATTAAATTAGCTGCTAAGTTTTCTATGCTGTGTTTGGATTTTATTTCTTTTAAAGTTAGTTCATCGTTCGTTGTATCTTTCAGAGTTGAGCATTCTGACAAATCTTCATTACTTGTATTTTCAGTCTTCTGTTGAGACATTTCTAAATTTATTTCATTACAACTGAAATTGAGTTGCGCACATGATAAGACAACCTCGTTACTTATAAGAATCTGTTCTTCCAAAATGTCTTTCTCAATATTATCTTCTCCGGTCTTTAAATCAACGTCTAAATCCGATTCGTCTGAAATGAGTTTTGTGCTTTTTGGTGTTGATGAAGTTGAGACATTTTCACTTGAACAAGTTGATTCAATGTCTTGATCTTGTATTAGTAAAAAATTACATACACTTATATTATTTTCCTCGTCCATTGATATTTGGGAAATGGGTTGAATAGATTCGGAACTTTCAGTTTTGGAATGCGTTATCTGTTGAGGCGAAGATAGTTGACTTGTTGTCATGTCAGAATCAATATTAGTTGATTGCAGCTGTTGGGAATTTTCAAAATCAGAAACATTTTCTGCTTGACTTGTAGCATCTGCTGTTTCCTCTGGTATCACATTTAAATATCGAGGATTTAGATCAAAAGAACGTGCCCGTATTTCTGCTAATGCCAATTCCTTTAGATCATTAAAAGCATTTAAGTCAGAGACAATTAATGGTGCTGGCTGATCTACTGATGGAACAGCCAGCATGGGACCTAAAGCCATAGCAGCTAAAATTTCAACAACTGATGGTGTACCCGAAGTAGGTTCAATGATTTCTACGGCACTAAAACCTGTACACCCATCAGATTCAGAAATCTCGTCGCTGGCTAAAAAATATAAATGATACAAGTCGTACAAATTGTCATTCAGTACATTATCCCATTTCTCATGCATAGATTTGTTAAGGAGGGAATCATTTTTAATGTTTTACCTTTACAATGGTTCAAATTTTATGAACTTTTTTTTGCTAGCATTACTTTTAATGAGTCAGTTTTCGGCTAATGAATAGTACTAAATTTCAGGGAAATCCTATTTACATAAATAAGCTACAAAAATTTAATTGAATTATCATTTACCTGTTAATGAATTGCTGTTGGGTCTTTCATGTACAACAGAATTTATGGATTCTTTCGAGTGCTCAAGCTTTCGTGCCATTGCGTTTGTTTGTTGATTTACGTTGTCATTAATGGCTTCATTTTCAATTGGAACATCGATAACATGTTCGTTACATGTGTCCGTATAACACGGTTCCAGGTTATCTGTCATCGTATTTGAAATCATACTGCCACATTCAATAAGCTCATCCAAAACTATTTTATTATTTTGTCCACCTATCAAGTGTTTGTTAATCAGACGATCATTGATTGGTTCCAACTTTAAACGTAAGCTATCAAAGGAATCATCGGTATCCGAACCAAGTTCCGACAAGTCACTAACTTCATCAGCTGTTTTATCACCAATTTGGGCACGTACATCCTCTTTTGGATCAGGCACTAACATACCAATGCTATTTGCTGTAACGGAGCCACTTAATGTAGATTTCTTTTTTTTGAACAACCAATTTTTTTCCCAAGTACCATCGCCAACAGCACTTGATGTTACCGATATACAATCTAAAAATATAATGTATATGTGTGTTTATATGTAAATACAAAATGTTCTAATTGTTTCTATTAGATGCAATTAGAGGTAGTGATAATTGAAACAAAATTTACCATCTTCGTCAGATTCGGTACTGATTGCATTCAGATCAGGTAGAGGAATCATGTGAGCAGCCAAATAATCACTCATAACAGAATCACGATCAGAATTTCGAAGTATTTCAGATGATTTGTCGTCATTAGTCTAAGGAATATAGAAATAATAACATTATTCGAGTTTTGCAATACAAGCAATAATGTAGATACTCACATTCAGTATCTGTTCAATTTCTGGAAAACTACAATCGCTTCTAGGCTCTACTGAACTTCCAGATGATGTTGAAGCTTTTTCGATGTTAAGATTTTGATCTGATTCCACATGTATTACATTAGCATTTATCACATCAGTATTGCCATCAACATCACAGCTACCACCACCATCATCACCGCTAACAATATCCCGTTCAGAGACTTGACGATTATTATTTATTTGTTTATCCACAATCTATAAAATAAGAAAATAAAAAATTAATAAAAAGACCATAAAACTGCAGCGACAAATGTGCTCGCACATAGCACCAGAAATTAATTTCAGCAATAAAAAAGAAAATTTTAATATTTTTTAATATTCAATTATTCAAATAAACGTTTTTAAGTTTATGTCAAATTTAAAAAAAATTTATGTTGGAAAGTTTGGCGATTCTTAAATTACATTATCATTCACTTCCATAATTTTCAAATAATTTTTGGCAATTCGTCAAAGTTTGGCAAATCTTAATCCTTTGCGTAGTCCGATTAAGTTTGAATATTTTGTTAATATTCAAAAAATTATATGTTTATCCAATTAGTTAAACTTTATTTCAATATAAAGATTATTCAATATTGAAACTGTACGTCTTAACACTTTGAAAGTTGAAAAGCAACTAAGAAATACGTTCTTAGAAAATTAATTGCAATTCAGGAACACTTGTCCGGAAGGAAACACTTCAAGTGCCTAATGAATAATATTAACAAACGTTTTTCTTTTTGAACGATGATAACATCGAACAACATTTAAATGTCACGATTGTAGGCGCCCAATACGCATCAATATTCTTTATGTAATTCGTTTTTATGTTTTTCGTTTTTGTTTTCTCTACATACACATTATTTCAATTTATATCGAAAACTACACCGCACAAAATGCCAGCAGCAATAACGAAAACAACAATAGAAATGTATTTGTCTAAATCAACAAGTAGTTCTGTTTGGACTGGCAGACTAGCACATCGCCGACCATGGTCGACCATGGCTTCCACTGTGAAATGATATTAGTGAACTAAATCATAAGAAAATCAATTTCTTTTTAATCTAACATAGTTTGCATCCTACTTAATATAATAAATGTGAATGTTTGGTTGTTTGTTACTCAATCGCGCAGAAACGGCTCAACAGAACTACATGAATAAAATTTGACACACAATTAAATCATCAAACCTCGCCTGCATAATTATTTTGTCTTCAATATTTGCACATAAAATTCTATCCCATTTATATTATAATTATGAGTGTATATTTAAATGTTTTAAAATGTTTAACTAATCAAGCAAAAATGACTAAACGGATTTAAATAAAATTGCCGAACAGATAGCAACCTAAATTATTACACAAGGCGGCTACATTTCGTCCCAATTACTACGTAGACGAAGTCGCCGGCACAGTCTAGTTAAAAAGAAATATAATTAGTAAGAGTGCTTTATTCGGCCGTGCCGAATCTGATAACACCCTTTACCTTTATGTATGTACATATGTAGGTATAACCCACATCGTAGCTTAACCTATATTTCATGTTATACGCTATTTTCTTTATTATTTCCGACGCCATCCTCGATTTTGAACTTTTACGTAGTTTTCTGTATTCTACTAGTCAAGCTCTTTCATTTGATACCCATATTGATGGGGTTCAAAAAATTTGATCCGCCATTTTGTTTTAGATGCCATCTTGGATTTTACATTTTTCAATAATTTACTGTATTCTACTGGTCAAGCCCTTTCATTTCATAGCAATATTGAGGGGGTTTAAGAAGTTACATTTTAAGATACCAGATTTGACCCATTTACAAATTTATTGTCCGCCATTTTGTAGTGGCGGCTAACATGAATTTTAATTTTTTTATAGTGCTTATATTGCGGTAGTCAAGTCCTTTCAGATGATACCAATATTTACTTTCGCGGTTGTCTAGAAGCTGAAAAAATTTGATTTTCGTTTGTAAATTTTTGGAATATATTTAAAAAAAAAATGTTTGTCTATAACTTTACCGATTAGAGCCCGCTTTACCCAAATTTTTTCACGAATATCTCTGAGGCATATTATATTTATAAACAGTAGCAAAGGTACCTATAAATTATTCTATGGCTGAAAAATTTTAATTTTGGTGGTAAAAATATGTGGAAAAACAGAGGCAGTCGTGTTTATTTGCTCATATCTTAGAAAGTTATGAAGTGATTGTGCTGAATTTCAATAGCGATTCATTCCCGGATATTTCCAAAAGATTGATACCTTACACAGATCTAAGGAACGTATGGTTGCTTCTAAAAGTTGATTTCAACCACCACACGGACAGACGGTCATCGACTCCTCTATTCATCAGCTTTTAGAAAATTTATACTTTATGGGGTCGGAAATGAAAATTGTAGAAATTACAGACGGAATGACAAAGCTATATATACCTTTGTGCACCACAGGTGAAGGGTATGAAAATTATATGTCTACAGGTAACGTTCAATAGTGACTATTACTTAACAATTGACGTAGCGCTATTAATTTTGAATTTATTTGAAGTACATTTGTTGACGATATTTTAAAAATGAACTTGCACTGTGCTGTGTAGCCACTTAAAAAGTTTTTGTGTTTTTTTTTTTGGCATTTCTCCTGATTTTCGTTAGTAAGTAATACTTACGCATACAGTACTTGCAAGTAAATATATACTTGTTAGTGGCAACGTAGGGTTAACGCATAAAGTTTTTTTAATTTGATTTTTAATTTTACTTCTCATTGAAATGAAAAAAAAAAATGTTGCAAAATTAAATAACATTCTTACAAATTTGTATCGATTTGTTACCTTATTCAAGACTGCTGTCGCTAAAAGGTCCTGATAAATGGCCGGTTCAAAATAATGCTCTGTTCGATGTCGTTCAAAGTTACCGTTATTAAAAGACCTATTATCACCTGCTTTACTGTGTCTATCCAGAGCAATTTCGGATACAGCATGACCATTTGATAAGGGTGGTAAATTTAATGTTTCGGCAATAATTTTCTGTATCATCTGACGCAATCGTGTTTCAGATATATCTGTGAAATGATTTGCGCTTCCTTTGTCACGTACATTTTCACAGTACACTTCATTGTGGCTGTGTTTAGTTTTAGGGTCAGATAAATCTAAAAATAGAAAAAAAAAAGTATGTTTGTAGACAAATTAAATACTATTTCACTGCTTTATTTCATAAGTTAAAAAGCATGCTAGAAAAATATTTTAACAGCTCATGCTATTTGATGTTTTCAACATACATACATACATACATAAATACATACATACATGCATACACACATACAATACATAAATACGTACTTACACACGTACTGTCATATTCATAAAAACGATCAAAGGCTTTAAAAACTGATTTTCTTTTAACATTTTATTTATGAATAAGGCAGATAGTATCTATACAGTTATTAAAAACATTCATACATTATTGTACAATATTAATCTAAAGCTACGTTCACATTTGGCAAATATTTGTCCTCTTTACCGTATACCCACACTATTATTGATTTTACATTGTGTGTCTTTCTAAATATAGTCAAAGTGCATACAAATGGACTAATATTATTTTTTTTTGAACTAAATAACCGCTGAAAACATTTTAACGGTTACGTCTGTTTCGTCAAATATTTGCTTAGTGTGAAAGCACCTTAAATTTAAGTATAGAAAAGGTATTTTATAATAATATTTATTGTATGTATGGATATGAATGTTTGGTTGGCCAGTCGGTTCGGTGAATAAATGAATGCAACGTTATGCATTTATGTATATATCTGTGTATGTATGTATATATGTATGGGCCTGTGTAAATTTTCTTTGTGTTATACTTATGTGTAAGTAATTGATACATACGTTACCTAAATTTATTTTTAGTACATGCACTACAAATATTGCTAGCGTTGTTACGAATGCAAAAATGCCTGTTAGAAGTCCAAACAAAAAGTCCATTTTTTTTTTAAAAACTCTTCACTTAAATGAACATTGACGCTTGCGTTCAATGAACAATTGCAAAAAATACGCTTATATGTAGGTGAAATTATAATTTGTTTCTTCTTTCTTCTTTCTTTTGCTCTTTATGATTGATTTGATTGATTTTATTTGTTTTAGTTTTAGTAGTTTTCCTCATTTGTTATTGTTTTTAATGTTTTGCTGAACATTATTTCATTTATTAAATTATTTTCTTGTGACACTTTTTTTTATTTTTTATCATTAGCCGTTGAAATTGCGAAAATATGTAACAAAATGTTAGTACAAGGATTTTGTGTTATTTTTTTTTGCTTAAAATGTGGTTAAAAATTATTTTAACGCGTAAATGAGATTCACATGATTTCTTTAAAGGATTTTGTTATAATTTGTGAATTTAAATTTTTATTAATTTCATGAAAATTTTTCTAATTTGTAGAATTAAAAATACATACAAACAAATGTTAATGTTTTTCCAAATTGGATATTTAAAATAAATAAATTAAAACTAGATTGTCGAAGTCAAGGTATATTAAACTGGATAGCCTCAATTCATCAGCTGATTATCAGCTGCTACTTTCTGTATACCAAAATTTCATACATTCTCTCTTTTCTCCTGTAATTTACAATTGCTACCAAAGCGAATTCATATCAGTTGAACTCTTTAGCGCAGATGTTCATCAGCTGTGAACGAAGTTTTAGACCACAATGTCAAAATTTATAATTTTATTTGTTTACCCCACGTTGCCACAAGCAAGTATTTACTTGCAAGTAGTGTATACGTAAGTATTACTTACTAACGAAAATCAGGAGAAATGCCAAAAAAAAAAAAAACACAAAAATTTTTTGAGTGGCTACACAGCACAGTGCAAGTTCATTTTTAAAATGTCGTCAACAAATAAACTTCAAACAAATTTAAGACTAATAGCGCTGCTTCAATTGATAATTAAGTGTTGTCAATAGCCACTATTGAACGTTAGATACCTTTAGACATATAACTTTTTAATATAATTTTTTTTTTATTAAAAATTGATATTTATATTAAAACTTACATTTTAAATAAATATTTATAAATTTTCTTAATATTCTTCATATACATATGTATATACATATTTATTCAGTATTAGTTGAATTATTTACCACAATTGTATGATATATTATTGAGTTAACAAAAAACTCAGTATTAGACAACACTGTTTTTCGGCTTGTCACTTCAATTGCCGTAACTGTAAAAATTTTACTTGCTTAAAAATTTCTTCGCAAGCTGAGTCGCAGGTTGCCAAAGTGTGGTTGTGTTAGTAAAAAAGTGTTAGTGTTTTGGTTTTTTTTCACTTGCACTTGCATGTGGCAACGGTGGGTTACATTCATTTGCCGGAAAATTTTTAAAAAAAATTTAAAATGTGAAAAAATTTAATTTCTGTGTCTAAAATCAGATTGAAATAAAAATAAATGTATGTATGCACATTTGCGTTAATTTTACAACAATTTAAAAACGTAAAAATTTTTTTTCGTGAAAAAATGCCTTCCTGCGCGATGTGTAGAAAAAATATTTAAAGGGTAGTGAAACTTTATTTCGTGCACTTAATGATGAGCAAAATATTTTTATATAAAGTTTTGCAAAAAACAAAATAAAAATTCTTTAATTTTAGTGTGACTTGCATAATTTGCTTTAAAATAAAAATGTGAACAAATGTGTGTTTGTGTTCAGTCAGAAAAATTTTTGACAATTAATTAGGTTCAAATATACAAAGACGAAATACATGTAGTTTAGTGTTGTTGTAGGGAAGAGATCACCTGATTGAATTCGCCTTGATTGCTACAATTCGATCGAAAAATTCTTTCCAACTGGCTACAATCAGCGTTGCCACAATCACAAAAATTTTACAACCAAATTTTCTTAAAAATGTAACCAAATGAGAAAAAAAAAATATAACCAAAATTAAAAATTATTTTGATTCTATTAAATTTGTGTTTTTTTTGTTTTATTTCATATTTCAATGCAAAAAACTAAATAGAATTAAGAATATATATAAAGCGATTTTTTAAGAGATCGACAAATTTAAAATTCATACTTTGTTGAGAAAAACAATATTTTTGAAGTATTTAAAACAAAGTTTTGGCAGACCAGACATAATGGGAATCATTTTGATTTTTAAACAATTCTTTTTGATTGCATAACATAGTTAATTGTCTAAAACTCAAGCTTATTTTTAAATTTGCTTTTTATCAAACTAAGCAGTGAAATAATTCTTTCTGCAGCAGCAGAACTATGTGGCATTAAGGCATTAAGTTTTGAACAAAATAAATAAGTTCTTTGAAACACTTTTCATTCATTGCATTTTTATGTTTGGACACTTTATCCCAAAACTCAACAATACTTATATCACTGTCTAAAATAATATTTGAAAATCTTAATAGTTTCCATTGGGATACAATTTTTGCATCATTGCCACCTGTTAAATTTTGGGAATGATAATAAAAAGGGTTCCAAACTTATCTCTGAACTATTTAAAACTTTATTTGGTTTAATTATCTCAAAATATTTAAAATCTTTTCTTGAAAAATCGAAGCATTTTAAAATTTTCTTAATAAGTTCAATGTAAAACTGTTGTATATCTTTTTTGATTTTATTTTATTGCAAGCTTAATAGATTACTTTCTTGCATACTTCCTACTCCATTGGATTGGAAAAATTAGCATATCAAATACATTATGTATATACATATTAAAATTTTGGTGAGAAGTAACCAAAATCAAAAAAGAGTACACATCAGAATAAAAAAATAACCAATTTTGATTAAAAGTAACCAAAACGGCAACGCTGGCTACAATTTAATTTTATACGGTTAACAGAATAGGGAAAATTTTATACGGTTTACAGAATAGGGAAGGGAATTATATTGTGCTCTTCAAACAATTTCGTTGTCAACAATATTTTATTTGTTTAACAAAACATATTTTGATTTCTATTTCTAATAAAATCCAATACGACAAAGAGCGAAGGAAAAAATAGCGTTGCAATCCCGCAGCTTGGCAACTCTAGATTGTAAATAATTTTTTTTTAAATAATTCAGTTGCTTGCCTTATGAATACATACATATTGTTATAATTTTGTTAGTCACTGCCCACATTCCACTAAAAAAGTGGCCTTGACATTTAACACCTTGCTGAAATATCTCCAATACGTTTAAACGTATGTATGTATATAAATGCATATACATGTATTTATCTATGTGTAAGTGAGAAAATCTTTGTGTAAAAAATAAATAAATGCGTGTGTTACGTTATTAAATTAACCGGGTTTTATCGCAACACCAGTAGTGTGTTAATAAATGCAAGTCTACGTATTAAGACTTTGTTTATTAATTGTTAATGTTGAATTAAAATTTAAATTAACTTTAATTTTATTTGCCGCAAAAATTACTTTATGTGATACAAGTGCAAATTTTTTTTTACTCAATTTGTTAATGTTTAATTGTTAAAGTTTAGTTGTGTGTAAATACAAATAATTTTTAAATCAAATAGAAAATATTAGACTTGATTAAAGTTTTTAGAATAATACCCCTTTCTCATTGGGCAAGTCACTTGCTCAAGTTAGTTAGTTAGTTAGTTGCGCAAGTGACTTGCCTAATGAGAAAGGGGTGTAAGGAGTTCAGCTTTCAGGACAGTATCTGCAGAAATATACAGTTTAATCGCTGACGCCGCTAAGGGGATACACAGTTGACCAACTTGTTTAAAAAAAAATTCCATGATTGTAATTTTTGCAAAAATTAATTTATTACCCGTTTTTACAATTTGTATTTTTTAAGGAAATTCAAGTATTTATTTATTTTTTATAAATAACCTAATATGCCCTCTAATTAAATAATTCGTATGATATTTTTACAAATTTTAAAACAAGATTTTTTTGTACTTTATAATTAACATTATAAATAACTTTGACTTAAATAGTAAGCATTTTATTATCTGTGTAAAGGGTGTCTCAGTAAGGATGCATTTTTTGTTAATTATTTAAATTGGACCGCTCGCAAACTTCGTAGAATTTTCATTAGAAAAATTGCACATAATGTGTCAACCATTCGAAAAGTGGTGAGATTGTTGAAAGAAGCTGGGTCAGTTATGGACAGTAAGACTTCTGTACGTCAACGTAACGGTCGGTCTCTTAAAAACATTGCTATTGCAAACAGAAGTGTCACCGATAACGCGAAAACATCGATTTGGCATCGTAGCGACTTTTGACAGAGAACCTCCACATTCACGAGTACAATATTCTGTTTACTCAGGAATTCAAACCAGCAGACTTGTAATTCGTTTAATGGGTAACGGAGCAAAGTGAAATCAATGTCAATTTCTCTTAAAAATTCATCTTCTCTGCATTTACATTTGAAAGGCTGTGTGAATATACAAAATTGTCGAATTTGGAACTCAGAAAATCCTCATGCAATCCGTGAGAATTAAATACACCCGCAACGGGCAATTGTCTAATGCGGATTTTGGTCAGGCGGCGTGATTTGGCTTACCTATTTTAATATGGAGTCGAAATGGTAAAGACTGTGAACAGGAAATGATAACGGAGTCCTTGTAGACTCAAGAGTACAGCATGCAACAGGACAAAATGTGCTTTCAGCAAGACGTTGTCACCTGCCAAACCGTGCATTAAACAATCCATTATTTCAGCAAAGATTTCCAAAACAAATTATCTCAAGAGATATTGACGTCAACTGTCGCCCAAGATCATGCGATTTAACGTCATGCGAATTCTTCTTTGGGATTTTGTGAAATTTCGGGTTTATGCGAATAGACCAAAAACCATTCTTGAGTTCAAATCTCTTCATCGGTGAGATACACCAATTTCTCTTTAAAAAAGGTCGACTTCCTAAACGCAAGTTGCAATGAAACTTTCTGGCAACGTCCAATGTTCCTAATCGTTTGGCAACTCATTTTAATAAGTATCAGCTGTCAAAATCGCGCTTCAATGGCTAAATAAGTATTATATTGTTTATTTTTAATAAATTATTAATAATTGAGAGAGTTTATTTAAATCACAGACTAATAATTTAAATAACTAAACACTTTATATTGTATAAGTTGCATAGCGACGTTCCTAAATGCCGATAAAATGCAAAAAAAGTCTTTGCAACGCAAGGTTGCACTTAAGACATGTTTATCAAAACATACGCGTTTTTAAATTATGCATTGCAAATTGCGTTTAGGAAGTCGGCCATAGTCATGAAAAATTTCGTGAAAAGAGTAATGGCCTGTCATCAGAGCCGGTGCCATTTAACGAATATTTCATTCCACACCTTATTGGAACATGTCTTCTTTACAATCCCATAAAAAATCACAACAATCTCAAAAATACGTGTTTTTATATTAAAATAAAAATGGCATTCTTGCTGATACACCCTTTATTTCCATTAAGTTTTTTTTTCAAATTTTTACACATGATTAGTAATGGAAAAAATAACAATAAAAATAAATAGTTAGTTGGCGCATTCACAATTTGTCCTAAGTAGTATTGTCATTATAAAACCGAACAATTTTTCCATAAGCAGTACAATAGTGTTTTTATACCCTTCACACAGTGAAAAAGGGTATATATAGGTTTGTCATTCCGTGTGAAATTTCTACAATTTTCATTTCCGACCCCATAAAGTATATATTTTCTGAAAGCTTATGAATAGGGGAGTCGATTAAGCTCTGTCAGTCTGTCCGTTTGTCCGTGTGTATGTTGAAATCAACTTTTTGAAGCCCCCCGACATCGCTTTGACCCAGGTGAGGTATTAAAATATCAGAAATATTCGGGAGTAGATCCGTATTGAAAATCAGAAACATCGGTACATAAACAACTCAGATATGAGCAAAAACGCACGACCACCTCGATTTTTTTTCACAAAAACAACATTACAACAACAACATACATACATACAAACGTGTATACTGGTTAGAGAAAACGTGGCATCGAATCCCAGCTGAGCCAAAAAAATTTTTTTTTTATATTTCTTTTTTAATTTTTTTTATTTTTTATTTAATATATTATTTATATTTTTAATTTTTTAAAAAAATTTTTTTTTTTAATTTTTTAAAAAATTTTTTTTTTTATTTTTTTACATTGAATGGTGATACAAACTACTGTTATTGCATGACTACACGCTGTGAAGGGTATATAAGATTCGGCACGGCCGAATATAGCGCTCTTACTTGTTTTTTTTCATTTTAAAATCTATGGAAAATTATGACAATATGACAATACGACACTTAGGTCTGCTTGTGAGTAAAGCTAGTATATGTACGTACTTAGAAATTTACACAATCAGTAAACAATTCATGTGCTACTAAAAAAACTATTTTTTTTTAACAGTTAAAGTTTATATTCATGGAGTAAAGTTCAATATTGTTTAATCATTAATAATTGTACTTGAACTTGGAAAAAAAAAACAAATTAATGTTAAATCTATATATATAAAAGTGAAACCCTGTCTGTGAGTGTGTTAGCTATAGACTCTGAAACCATAAAGCCGATCGGACTCAAACTTTGGCAAGTTGTTGTACACATACCAGGGAGTGTTTAGTGGGCGGGGCCACGCCCATAAAAAATTAGTTATCATTTTTAGCTACTTGCACTTGACCGATTTTTCTGAAACCTTGCACACATATTGAGCTGTCATGACTTTATAATTTCGTGATAAGAAAAGTGGGCGGGGCCACGCCCATAAAAAAGTTATAATTTTGAGCTACTGGCACTGGACTGATTATTCTGAAACTTTGCACACATATTGAGCCGTCATGATTTAATAATTTCGTGATTAAAAAAGTGGGCAGGGCCACGCCCATAAAAAAAGTTATAGTTTTGAGGTACTTGCACTGGACCGATTTTTCTAAAACTTTGCACACATATTGAGCTGTCATGACTTTACAATTTCGTGATAAGAAAAGTGGGCAGTACCACGCCCATAAAGAAAAGTTATCATTTTCAGCTACTTAAACTTCACCAATTTCTCTAAAACTTTTCACACACATATTGAGGTCTCATGATTATACAATTTCGTGATGAGAAAAGTGGGCAGTGCCACGCCCATAAAAAAAGTTATAATTTTTAACTTCTTGCACTTGATCGATTTTTCTGAAACTTTGCACACATTTTGAGCTATAATTACTATACAGTTTCGTGATTAGAAAAGTGGGCAGTGCCACACCCATAAAAAATATAATTTTTAGCTTCTTCCACTTGGTTTTCAATTAAAATTCAGAATGCATTTTTATTCATTAAGGGGCGTAGCAACCCGCGCCGGGCTTGGCTAGTTCTAAATAAAACTGATGATGATGATGCATCTTAAAAGCCAAAGTATTTATTTTGTAGAGCTTGTTGTAATCTTGTAGAAAGTCACTAAGTAGCTTAGCGATTGTGAGGAATTAATTATTAAAAGAATAAAAAAGCAAATAGAAATTTTTGTAAAAGCAACTGAATATTTAATTTTTATAATAAAAAAAAATTGTGTTAAAATGGTGCACAAAGAAAACAACTTTTGTGTGATAGCCGAACGTGTAGCTAAAGGCAACGGTGGTAGCTACAAAATTGTGTCAGCACCAAAAAATTATGATTGCAACAACTGAATTATTCCATTTGAAAGGGATTTAGTCTTCACACCGAATCTCTTTTTTGTGCGCACTCAATTATTCTTTTCGCAAGTAATTAGTGATGTGATAGTTGTGGGCATTTAAGATTTATTTATGACATATTCAATTCTATTTATTTATTTGCTAAATATATGTTCATACATACACACACTAACTACATATTACGGAAGTTTGCTTAAAAAGAGCTTTTTAAATATTTGGCTTTTTGATTTCTTTAAATGATTTTCTTTTTTATTATTTAATGTTTTCTTTGGTTTTTTGTTTTTTTTTTTCAACTATAAAGTTAAAACGTTGAAATTCGCGATAACATCATGCAGCTCAAACATTGAACGAATTTAGGTGAATTTTTCTTTTAATTTTTATTTCTTTTATCTTTATCGCAATAACTTTTTTATTTATATATTTTTAAATAAAGTTTCACTTTGAAAACGTTTCCCACGTGTGTTTGATGCAAGAAATATTAACAAATATTTATGCTTAAACACAACTTTTTATTATTATTTTTAATATTTTGATATTTTCACGTTGATGTGAGTTTAGCAACTGATCTTGTTGCTCATTTTGTACGATTATGTTTTTTTTTTACTTTATTTATTTTTTTATTTATTATTATTATTATTTATATTTTTTTAATAGAGATACCGTCTCTGTGACCCTCCGACCACCTCACACACAACTTAATGTGCTATGTGCTGTGTGAGAGTGTTTGTGTTAAAGTTTGTTGTTAGACAAAATAAAAACAATTATTAATATTGTTTTATATTTATTTATAATCAGTTATTAGACATTGGTATACAAGTATTTATTTCTATAGCGTACATATACATACATGCTTGCTCGTGTGTACATAAAGCGTGATTTTTTAAGAGTAGTTTTTTTTAACTCTAATAAAACACTCAAATTTGCATCATATATTCAAAATTTTTATTGGAATCGATAAATTGGTCTTTGCCATTTACTTTTTAAAAATAACTTCATGTAAATGTTGCCCGTGGCTCCGGTTCAAATGGTTCATTCGTAAGGTCCAATTTTGCACCACTTTTTCGAGCATTTCGGCCTTTATTTCATTAATACGCGTATTATGTTACACTCTAAGGCTTCAATCGTGTTTGGCTTGCCCACATAGACCAACGAATTCACATAACCCCACAAAAAATAGTCAAGAGGCGTCAAATCACATGATCTTGGCGGCCAACTCACCGGGCCATTTCGAGAGATAAACTGCTCAGCAAATTCATCCTTCAAAATGTCCATTGTTTCACGAGCTGTGTGGCATGTGGCACCGTCTTGTTGAAACCACATATCAACCAAGTCTAATTCAGCCAATTAAAGAAAAAAAAAAGCGTATCATGGCTCGATATCGTTCGCCGTTGACGGTAACGTTTCTCCCACGGTCGTGTTTAAAGAAAAATGGACCGATGATGCCACCAGCCCGTAAACCACACCAAACTGTCGTTTTTTTCGGTATGCATCGGTAACTCTTGTACGGCGTGTGACTGTTCTTTACCCCAGATGCGACAGTTTTGCTTGTTTATACCCTTCACACAGTGAAAAAGGGTATATATAGGTTTGTCATTCCGTGTGAAATTTCTACAATTTTCATTTCCGACCCCATAAAGTATATATTTTCTGAAAGCTTATGAATAGGGGAGTCGATTAAGCTCTGTCAGTCTGTCCGTCTGTCCGTGTGTATGTTGAAATCAACTTTTTGAAGCCCCCCGACATAGGTTGGACCCGGGTAAGGTATTAAAATATCAGAAATATTCGGGAGTAGATCGGTATTGAAAATCAGAAACATCGGTACATAAACAACTGAGATATGAGCAAAAACCCACGACCACCTCGATTTTTTTTTTCACAAAAACAACATTACAACAACAACATACATACATACAAACGTGTATACTGGTTAGAGAAAACGTGGCATCGAATCCCAGCTGAGCAAAAAAATTTTTTTTTTTAAATTTTTTTTTTATTTTTTTTTTTTTTATTTTATTTAATATATTATTTATATTATTATTATTTTTTTTTTTAATTTTTTTTTTGTTTTATATATATTATATACATAATAATTTTTTTTTAAATTTATTTTAAATATTTTTTTTATTTTTTTTTTAAATTTTTTTTTTTAATTTTTATTTTAAATTTTTTTTTAAATTTTTTTTTTTTTTTTTTGCTTTTTTAACATACATACGTGAATTTATAATTTTACAATGGGACGTTTTTATATATGTATGTTTTTATATGTATGTACGTATTTCATATGGGATGAATGGTGATACAAACCACTGTTATTGCATGACTACACGTTGTGAAGGGTATATAAGATTCGGCACTGCCGAATATAGCGCTCTTACTTGTTTACGTATCCATTTAGCCGGAAATGAGCCTCATCGCTGAACACAATTTGGAGTTCGTAAAAAAACGATGAACATTTCTCACAGAGCAAGAACTTTGATAATAAATTTCAACGATTTGCAGTCGTTGCTCGTTTGTGAGTTTCTCCATGATGAAAGGCGGAGTATACTGAACACTTTTCACTTTTACAGATGTAGTTTGGACACAATTACCAACCAGTGCTGCCAGCGCGAAAAACTTAATTCATAAAAAATCACCCTTTTTATATGTATGTATATGACTTTAGATGTGTCAAATAATTTTGTATAAAGATTATTATTGTTGTTGTTGTTTTTGTTAAAACAATTTAGCCACTCGTTAAGTTAAAAGGCATTGAGTGTATTCTTTATCAATTTGCAAAGATACGGTATTTAAGGTTCATTTAGTGCATTATTTAGAAAAATCAGTGTTACCGCTATGCAGATATTTTAACATTTTAAATAATTCTATTTGACTAAAGCCTTTACAAAACGTTACCTATAATAAAACAAGTAAGAGCGCTATATTCGGCCGTGCCGAATCTTATATACCCTTCACAACGTGTAGTCATGCAATAACAGTGGTTTGTGTCACCATTCATCCCATATGATATACGTACATACATATAAAAACATACATATATAAAAACGTCCCATTGTAAAATTAAAAATTTACGTATGTATGTTAAAAAAACAAAAAAAAAAAAATTTTTTAAAAATTTAAAAAAAAAAAATTTTTAAAAATTTAAAAAAAAATTTTTTTTAAAAATTTAAAAAAAAATTATTATGTATATCTATATATATTAAAGTGAAACTCTGTGTGTGTGTGTGTGTGTGTGTGTGTGTGTGTGTGTGTTAGCTATAGACTCCGAAACTGTAAAACCGATCGGACTCAAACTTTGGCAAGTTGTTGTACACATACCAGGGAGTGTTTATGGATGGAAAAAAGTGGGCGGGGCCACGCCCATAAAAATTAGTTATCAGTTTTAGCTACTTGCACTTGACCGATTTTTCTGAAATTTTGCACACATATCGAGCTGTCATGACTAAATAATTTCGTGATAAGAAAAGTGGGCGGGGCCACGCCCCTAAAAAAATTTTAATTTTGAGGTACTTGCACTAGACCGATTTTTCTGAAACTTTGCACACATATTGAGCTGTCATGGGTTTATAATTTCGTGATTGAAAAAGTGGGCGGGGCCACGCCCATAAAAAATTAGTTATCAGTTTTAGCTACTTGCACTGGACCGAATTTTCTCAAACTTTGCAAACATACTGAGCTATCATGACTTTACACTTTCGTCTTTAGAAAAGTGGGCAGTGCCACGCCCATTAAAAAATAGGTATTTTGATGTACTTGCACTGGACCGATTTTTCTGAAACTTTGCACACATATTGAGTTGTCATGACTATGCAGTTTCGTATTTAGAAAAGTGGGCAGTGCCACGCCCATAAAAAAAGGTATCATTTTGAGGTACTTACACTGGACCGATTTTTCTGAAACTTTGCACACTTATTGAGCTGTCATGACTATATAGTTTCGTAATTAGAAAAGTGGGCAGTGCCACGCTCATAAAGAAAAAGTTTTAGTTTTTAGCCTTGCACTTGATATTTGATTAAAATTTAGAATGCGATTAAAATTCATGAAGGGGCGTAGCAACGCGCGCCGGGATTGGCTAGTAATATATATAAAACAAAAAAAAAAAAAATAAAAAAAAAATTAAAAAAAAAATAATAAAAAATAATAATAAAAATATAAATAATATATTAAATAAAAAATAAAAAAAAAATAAAAAAAAATTTAAAAAAAATTTAAAAAAAAATTAAAAAAAAAAAATTTTTTGGCTCAGCTGGGATTTTTTCTAACCAGTATACACGTTTGTATGTATGTATGTTGTTGTTGTTATGTTGTTTTTGTGAAAAAAAATCGAGGTGGTCGTGGGTTTTTGCTCATATCTCAGTTGTTTATGTACCGATGTTTCTGATTTTCAATACCGATCTACTCCCGAATATTTCTGATATTTTAATACCTTACCCGGGTCCAACCTATGTCGGGGGGCTTCAAAAAGTTGATTTCAACATACACACGGACAGACGGACAGACGGACAGACTGACAGAGCTTAATTGACTCCCCTATTCATAAGCTTTCAGAAAATATATACTTTATGGGATCGGAAATGAAAATTGTAGAAATTTCACACGGAATGACAAACCTATATATACCCTTTTTCACTGTGTGAAGGGTATAAAAACATCGTATTATCCAGACAATGGGTTAAAGTGAACGAATCACCGAACTGAGCAAAATGATCCGGTTATTTCTTTGATCGCTTTTCGTTTAGTAGTGTTCCGTTCAATGTTTGTTTCTTTAGATGTTTTTTATGTTAAATCTTTGTTCGTTCATATATGTGTGTTTTTATGTTATGGTCTCTCGTTTCAGTTGAGTGTTTGTGTATTAGAGCTGTGCAGCTCTTGAATGAACGGCTTAAATTGAACAAAGTGATCCGGTTATTTTACTGAGCGCTTTCGGTCCAATGGTGTTCCGTTTAATCTTTATTTTTTCAGGTTTTTATACCTTTCACAGTGAGTGTAAGGTTTGTCATTCTGTGTGAAATTTCTGCAATTTTCATTTCCGACCCCATAAAGTATATATTTTCTGAAAGCTTATGAATAGGAGTTGATTGAGTCCTATCCGTCTGTTTTTGTGTATGTTGAAATCAACTTTTTAAAGCCCCCAGACATTTCCAAGACCCGTGTAAGGTACCAAAATATTAGAAATATTCGAGAGCAGTTCGGTATTAAAAATCATAAAAATTAGAAATCGCTTACAAAGAACTGAGATATCATGAAAAAACCTAAACCTCCTCGTCTTTTCACACCAATGCAAACTGGATAAAAGGTGGGCTAAAATTAGGTTTTTAATAATCACAAACCGTATATGTTTCCGAAAAAATCCTAACTTTATAAACGCCAAGTTGTAATAATGGACCAAGTATATTAATCTAAAATAAAATATACAATATTCTACACGCAAAGAAAAAATATGGTTGTGGTAACCATAATCGAAGAGCAACATACTATGATTGAATTGTATGATTATGTTTAAAATAATAATGGTTACCAGTTATCATTATTATGTTTAATTAAAGTATCATTCAATAATCATATATATGACTACAATTGAAATCGTCAATCTTTGCTTTTTTACGGCAAATTATTGTCTTTTGCTGGAACATACACATATTGATTGTACTTACCAATTTAATTGCAATTTTTTACCAATATTTTTTTTACATTTTCTCGTTTATTTTTAAATTTATTTTAATTTTTCAAAATTTTTGTTCCTTTTTTTGACATCTCAAACTTTTAAAATAATAAAAATTTATTCAGCAAGAAGAAGAACAATTGAAATCAAATTATTATTAAAAAATCATAGCTTGATTATTTTGTAATCATACTGTTAACTCACTTATTATTTAATGATTATTTTTAATTTTTAATGATTTTGAATATAATGTTATTTTTGTCGTCATAATTTTTTTAAATCATACTATTTTTAAATGATAACCATTTTTAAATTTTTACGAAAAGTAATCATTAAATGATACAATTCAAACAAATGCTTGACTCTCGTGACAAAATATATGATAAAATGAAACAAAAATAATTATTACTTGTTTTCGACAACCAAATATTGTTTTAGAAAAAATAATATGACCGTCGTGATCATGTCGTAACCATGGTTTTTCTTTGCGTGTAGTCAAAAAAACAATTGTTTATAAATAATTTTAATATTATTTATTTACAAAAAAACGCAATGAAAATGTTAAAGAATCTAATTTAGTACATAATTTCTTTAACTCATTTACATTATTTATAAATTTACAACCAATTTTTTTTGCAAAAAAATAGCATGTTGCCGTACTGTCGTAAAAAAGTGAACGATTCAATTTTTGCAAATCGAACGAAGATGAGCACAGCTCTAGTACATGGTTATATGTGGTAATAAAGTAGGCTGACCACCATAAAAAATAAATGACGAATCTAAAACTACACAGAAACTTTTTGTCACACTGTCAATTGTCCTAGTGGTTGACTGGCACACCTTTTTGCAAACATGGGATACCGGTCCATAATTTGCCTCTTTTTATTTAAATTTTTTTCATAAAAACATAAAAATGTATGGATTACAGTTATTCATAGAAAATTTCGGACAAACCCGTTGCTGAACCGGCAAAGTAATAATCCAAATTTTAATTTTTAAATAAATCAAGTAGCTAGAGTTTATTAACATTTGGAAACAATAGTGACATTAAATAGTCACTGGTCATAGTCTTATAGATTCTTTCATAAGAAAGCAGCAAAATAGATGTAAAACTGCCTGAGTTATAAACACAACTGCCTTGGTTTTTCTTTTTGAATATTGAGAGTAATAATTTTAATGTTTAATATTGTTTATATTTATATACTTAAGAAGAACAAGCAATTTCTTAATTTGTTTGTTATATACAAAATACAACTTTTTTTTTAAATTAATTTACAATTCTGTGGTCTTTTGACAAAAAAACATATGTATTTCGAATTTTTAAATATTTCAGGAGAGCAAAAACACGAAAATAAAAAAAGAATCGAATTTAAGTTGATGGGGGATTAATAAAAACTGGTTAGAATTTTTCGCATTGTCGACTTTTACTAAAAGACTTTCATTTTCTTAAAAGCGCTTTTTGATGAGCTTATTAAGAGCTTTCAAGGACGCTTTTAAAAGGCATGAGTTTTATATGCGATGTTCCACTTCGTAAATCTATATATTTTTACTGTAAGTGTTAATATCACCCCTTTCACTTCGAAAATCTAAATTTTTCACAGAAGGCGTTAATGTCACCTTTTATCAGAAACAGCTTAATCATGCATTCCCTTTACGCACTGCTGAAAAAGGTAGCAGCAAGTAAGGAAGAATTATACAAGGTGTGCGCCGGTAAGGTATACTTCTTTGTTTTGATGCCATTTTGGTAAACACTAGTCTTGACAGTTTATAAGTTTTGGCAGTCGTGAAGTAGAGACGTGGAAAATTTATTATGAAAAAATATTTGGTAAGCCAACGTGTTTTAATCGTTAAAACATTTTGTCAAAATCAATCATCGATTACTGTGATGATGAGAAAGTTACGTGAAATTTGTGGGAGAAACAACGTTTCAAAAAGACGCACTATTTATCGAGCAGTGAATGATTTCGATGAGGGACTGTAGCTGATAGGCCCAAGCATGGACCATAACGTACTTCAAGATCGGCTGAAAACATTACTGCTGTTCAGGAAAGTTTTTAAAACAATCCATCAATCTCAATTCGATGCCATGCTCAGGAGCTTGGTCTTCAAAGAACAATTTTGCGCAAAGATTTGCATTTGTTTCCATTTAAGATTCAAAACTACTTCCAGAAGACCATTTACGCCGCCGTACATATGCCAATAGCATGTTACAGCTTGCCCATGACAACCCCGATTTTCATGAAAAAATCATAATGAGTGACGAGGCACATTTTCATTTGAACGGATCTGTGAATAAACAGAATAGTCGGTTCTGGGCAATGGAAAACCCTCAAATTATTCATCAGTCACCTTTGCATCCATTGAAACTGACAGACTGGTGTGCAATTTAGTCAGGAAGAATCATTGGACCTTACTTCTTTAAAATTGAGAACGGCGTAACGGTAACTGTCAATGGGGAGCGATATCGTGATATGATTGAAAACTTTTCAACGCCGCAACTGCATGCTTTGGGCACATGTCATTTCAACTAGACGGTGTCACATCACATACAGCCAGGATTACAATGGAATTACTGCGAGTAGTATACCTTCCCGGCGGACACCCTGTATAAAAAGGACTGACTAATTTCTCCTTTTCTCTAGTACTAAAATAATACGTTATGCAGAAGACATACTTTTTGCGTGAAAGCCAGTTTAGCATTTAGTATGTATATAGGCCTGGGGGTCAATTCTTGTTCCGTGAAAATGTGAAATGAAAAATTGTTGTACATTAAAAGATATGGTGGCACCATATGACAAGACACACCAAAAGTTTTCAATTAACAGTTTCACAGAACAATAATTGATTCTCTGCTTACAAAATTCTAAAAACTTTGACTTTTTGACATTGAATAGTGCAAAAAAAATTTTTCTCAAAATACTACTTTTATGATAAAGAAAGCTGATAATTTTCTTATCTCAACTTAGTTGTTTTGTCAAAAGTCCACAGATTTTTTTTATACAAATACTTAAAATATTAGAAGCTAGCGGTAAATATTTATTTATTATATACACTCAACACATACACATTCACATGAAAATAAAAATGTTGTCTTATAAAGAAATAACTCACCGTCTTTGCTGTTGGTGTAAAATGTTAAAATATTTTCCAGATTGATAAAAATATTGCTCTATTTTGAGTGATATTTGTGAAACAAGTTAAGATCTATTTTGTGCAACATTATAATAATAATAAAAAACAATTAAATGTCAGTATTTAATAAGAATGTGATTGATAATCATTCCGTGATTTCATAAGGTTCGCTATGATGTTGTATTGCAAAAATTTTTATAAAATTTAAAAAAATGTTTCAAAAATTTAGTATTGTAAAATTTTTGAGGAATTTTAAAATTGTTAAAAAATTATGGCGATATAACAATACGGCATAACATAACACCTTGTGAATCCACTAAATTATAATTGATTAAAGCTTATGTGCATTTTTAAGCAACCCCACAAAGTATGTTAACCAAAATATAAAAAAAGTTGAACTAATGCATGGTACAAGAGAACCAGGTAAACTCGTACCTACAAAATAGCAAAAAAATTCAATTTTTTGGGGTGCAAAGCACCAAATTGTCCTCACATGTTTATATTTTTCTTTTAAGTATGTCAGAGATGGAAATTTAAAGTTTTTTGCGGTATCACAAATTTTTAAGAATATATAATTAAAAGTGGTAAAAAATTATTTTTTAACAATAATTTTTAAAAATTTATATTTGTAAGATTTTGGGTGCTACGTTGCTTAAAAATATAAAATATTAGCAATTAATATCAAATATTAACACTCGAATTTACTGTTCCAGCCCTGTATTATTCTTAGCATTTGCTTTTGCACACACACTCATATAAAATTTTATATTTCTATGCTTTTTTTTTTCAAATTTTGCACAATAATTTTATTGTTTTAATTGCCACCAAAAAAATTGTGGAGGTATATTCATTTTCTCATTCCGTTTGTAACACATCGAACTATCCATTTTAGACCCCATAAAGTATATATTTTCTGTATGCTATGTCCGTCCGTCTGTTGAAAGCAGACAAAGCTAGGGGGCTCAAATTTTGTCAGAATATTTCTTATACACACGAATTGTTTGGTATTGAAATGGGCTAAATCGGAATATTAGGAAGAGAGTTATAGCTCGTAATACAAGAGTAGGTCAAAAAACCCGCTTCCTTCCAACATCGAATAAAATGGAATTGAGCCATGAAATTTCGAATGTTAATTTCCTGAGTAAAAGAATTTTTTTTCCCGAATTTCTTAAATCTATATATTAGGAAGGGAGTTATAGAGCAAAATGTACGAAAACTTATACCGCACAGTGTATTTTTCGGTATATTCAAGATTTAAAACGTAATAAAACTGACAAAATTAGTTGTATGATGATGAAATTTTGCAAACATTGCTTTTTAGTTTAAGACTTTGTACTAGCGGAAATAAAATGTGACATGCCCACTTTTACGCCCACCTACCATATAACGCTTTATCTCAAATTGATATCATTTTTCTATGAATAAAGATTTTGGAGGAATAAAGGACTATATTGAAATATTTAAGTTGAATTTAATGAGTAAAAACTACATTGACACGCGTTTTTTAACTCCCACTTTTCACGTTATCTACTGTAAATTAAATTTAAAAGCTCATAAAACCTACAAAATTAGAGGTATGATGATGAAATTTGCTACAGATATCCTTCTAGTTAATGCCATTGTTATGCCAGAAAACGAATGTGACACGCCCACTTTAACGCCTAACTTCCGCTTTATATTAAATTCATATAATTTTTCTATGGACAAAGTTTTTGGAAGAATAAAGGACTATATTGAAATATCTCAGTTTTATTAATTAGCAGAAACTTTATTGACATGCCTACTTTAACGCCCATTTATATTTAAACACTAAATTTTCGAAAATATTTTAATAGCATATTGCAGTTATACAAAGAAAGTGATACATATTTTAGTATAAAGAGATTATTTTATAGCGATTACTGTTAATGACATAAAAGTGGTGGTGGGAATAAAAAATTCGGCACAGCCGAATATAGGACTCTTACTTGTTATTATAAAAAAAAAAAATTATTTCGTTCTTATGCAATATTAAAAATTACAGTTTAAAAAAAAATAGTTTTTTTAACGTTCTTTTACAATGCTTTTAATTTTAAATTAAATGGCGGCTGCCCGAATGTAAACAAACGAAAAACAAAAAATTTGACAGTTCGGCCCAAAAAGCTGACGGCCCATCTGTGCTAACGAGTCTAGCTGGTTTTATTGTACCATGAACTGGTAAAACTTAAAAATTATTTGAAAAAAGAATAAAGTTTAAAAACATTAAAAATTCACTTTGAGATAGTAAAAGCTCTGTATAGCAAAACTTGGATTATAATAAAAAATTAAATAGCGGAAATCACCCTTCGTTGTAAACATATCATGCAAACGTTGCAGATCTTTAAAAAATTTCCAACTGTTTTTAGTATTGGAAATAAGTGCTTGTGTGGGAAATGTAATTTTAGTGTATACTGTTTTTGTGTTTCTGCAAAGAATATAATAGACTTGTAAGATCTGCAACATTTACTTGATATGTTTACAACGAAGGGTGATTTCCGCTAATGTGATTGTAAATTAATCAATACAGTGCAATTAAAAAAGTTAATTTTATATTCAAAGAAAAAATTTATATTTACTGCTTTATTTATAAATATTATTAAAGGTTTATCAAGGGTTTATAAAACTGATTTTCTGTGGAAATTTAATTAATAAACCTCCTTCAAAGCTGTTTTAAATTTTATGAATCAGATAATTTTTTTATGAATTAATGACTAAAATATTAAAAGGTAAATTTTAATGCAATATTGAATGTATGAATGCATGTATATAATGTTCAAAAAATTCTTTCTATATACGAGGGTTACATTTTATATTTCAGGACTAGAGAAAAAGATTAAAAAAAAAAACAAATCGAAAATGTCTTTATTGATTTTCAAAATATTCTTAATGAAGATCAATAGACGTGAAAACCACTTTTCCAAGCATTTTTTCGATTCCTCCAAAACATGCATTTTAAATGACTTTTTTGCTCGTTGTGCAATACCCATACAGTCGACTGCTGTTTACTATTGGGCTTATACGACCACGATCCACGATTCGTCACCTGTCACGATGTCATACAAATGTTGTAAAGCACCGCGATCGTATTTTTTTTTAACATTTATTGCCACCAATTGACAGGAGCCTTTTTAAGCGATTGTCATTACAAATCTTTTTTACAGCTATTTAAGGATGCCTCAATCTCACCATAAGTTACATAAATGGGATATTGCAGTATTATTTCACGTACAGTATCAATGTTTTTTGGAAGAACAACCGATTTTGTACGACCTTAACGAATCTCGTCGTGAAGCGAGCTACGGGCATGCTTGAATTTGGTAAATTATCGATAAATACTGGTACTTGATGGTACTTGATCGCTAAAAATCGAATTGAGTTTATCGATACACTGTTAATGACTTAATCCATGTTGAAAGTTGTAAAAAATAGTTGCACGAAAATTAATTAAATTTTTCGACCAACATAATTTGTTCAAGGTACTGTAAACAACACAAATAGTGATCCCACTTTAAAACGTTGTGCGTATTAGTAAAAAATGTCAAACTTTAATGTAGAAAAGTCAATAAACAGATTGCAGCTCTGGGGTTGCATTATCCCGAAATACAAAGGGCAGCCCTAGCATGTAACTGAATTCCCAAAAGGTAGACCTTTTGGCAAATGTATAAATACAAGTTTCTTGTGCTTTTTGGGACGACAAATTCAAATCTTTACTTTCTAGTTTTTTATTTTTCGAATTTCGAATGCATTAAGCTATTAAAACTCCTACCTGCATCGCGTTACAAAATTTAAAAATGTATTTTTTTAATATCTTGAAAACTACAATCAAACCTTAAAAAATGGAAATTATGATTATTGTTGCTCCTGTCCACAACCACTTATACTTTTATTATCATTTAATTTTTATAATATAGATTTAATAAAAATCAAATTTCGTTTAAGTGAAATCAAAGCTTTTGCATCGACTTTCTTCTAAATATGCCTCGTTTTATATGGAATTTTATCAGCGTAGATTCAATAGGAGCATATTTTGTCGCTTTCGAATTTTTATGAAGAAAAAAAAATAAAATTTTTAAAAATAAGGCATGAATAACTTAAAGATAATTTAACTGACAACCGTTAAAGCAGCCAACTCGAAAACAAGAATTTATGTTGGCAAACTATCGGATATGAATATATTACCGAAAAACACTGTAACACTCTTTCTTATGTGCTCGTGTCTAACAGTTGACCTAAATTTGCAAGCTTTTGTTAATCACAGAACGAACATAAACATGTAAAAATATGGAAAATATATAAATTCCAACAAATTGATTTCAAAGTTCTTTTTATATTTCCAAAACTGATACTTGCATAAATTAATTATAAATTATGTTGGAAAGATATTTTTGATTAAAAATTTATCGATGTAATAAATTGTAATTTAACTTGTTTCATCTTTAAGCAGTAATGGAAAAGTTTAAATTTTTAATTTAAGTTTAGATTAAAAGAATTTTAACGAAAAAATTGACTTCAAGATTATTTTATAAAACGTATCCAAACACAAAATAATTGTTATTAATTTGTTTAATTTCTCTTGAAGAACAGTGTTATTTAAACCCAATATACACTATTAAGCAAAATCAAGTAATGGCTATGAATTATCCAATAATACATATTTTTACTACGATAGAAATGCATATTTTATCAAATAATGGTACAAGATAAAGACTTAACTCGTAATTACAAAACTAACTGACAGTTCGAAAATGCAAATTTAACTCTTAACAAGTGTTACTTCTGTTTTGTTTTAAATTTATCATTTGTATTGTTGTCGGTGTAAAAGGTGTGCAAACTGCCCAAGTGTATTTTTTGCTAAATTTATTTTAATGCAGTATGATAATGTAACTTAAAATACATAATTCACAAAAATGAATATGTCAAAATGTCGATTCTTAGCTGTTACTTTAACTCTTAACAAGTGTTACTTCTGTTTTGTTTTAAATTTATCATTTGTATTGTTGTCGGTGTAAAAGGTGTGCAAACTGCCCAAGTGTATTTTTTGCTAAATTTATTTTAATGCAGTATGATAATGTAACTTAAAATACATAATTCACAAAAATGAATATGTCAAAATGTCGATTCTTAGCTGTTACTTTGCTATGAAATGCAAATGTGCCAATTCCCTAAAACAAACGAAAACAAAACATGTGCTAAGTCCAGTTCTTAATGACAAGTATATTATTATACCCTTACCTGTGGTGCCCAAGGGTATATATAGCTTTGTCATTCCGTGTGAAATTTCTACAATTTTCATTTCCGATCCCATAAAGTACATATTTTCTGAAAGCTTATGAATAGAGGAGTCGAGCCGTTTGTCCATCTGACCATGTGTTGGTTGAAATCAACTTTTAGAAGCAACCACATGTTCCTCAGACCTGTGTATGGTATCAATCTTTTGGAAATGTCCGGGAATGAATCCCTATTGAAATTCAGCAAAATCGACCCATAACTTTCTGAGATATGAGCAAATAAACGCGACTGCCTCTGTTTTTCCCATATTTTTACCACCAAAATTAAAAATTTTGATAAATAATATTTTTGAGAATATTTGAATAATTCGGGGTGTAATCGGTAAAGTTATAGGCAAAAAAATTTTTTTTTAAATATATATTCCAAATATTGTGTAAATTTCTTCGATCTTTTTATATTGATATATTGTTTTTATTTCTTCGAAATAAATTGTAAAAACTTTCCCTGAAGAAGCTACGCAATGTGGTAGCGAAATATCGGAATAAAATAATAATTTTTATAAAAAAAGTGATCTTTAGCTCGAAGAAATAAAAACAATATATATTCCAAAAATTTACAAACTAAAATCAATTTTGTTCTTCTTCCAGACAACCAAGAGAGTCAATATTGGTATCATCTGAAAGGACTTGACTAGCGCAATATAAGCACAATAAGAAAAAATAAAATTCATTCATTCACGCCAATACAAAATGGCGGACAATAAATTTATATATGGGCCAAATCTGATGTTTTAAAATGTAACTTCTTGAACCCTCTCAATATTGGTATCAAATGAAAGGAATTGACCAGTAGAATACAGGCAATTATTCAAAAATGTAAAATCCAAGATGGCGTCTAAAACAAAATGGCGGAAATTTTTTTCTTAACCATATCAGTATGACTGGACTACTTAAAACTATTTCGATGTAAGTACATAATTAAAAAAGTGGGCGTTAAAGTAGGCGTGATAAAAAAGTATCCTATTAATCATATCAGAGTCTTCGTTATATTGTATGAAAATATCACAATGAAATTATTAATTACAAATATATAATAAATTAAAAAAATATAAAATAAAATACAATATAAATGTGGCTTGGAGCTAAAAGGGCCAATGTCACTTTTTTGCACTTTTGAGTTAATCATTGCATTAGATTTGTTTTCTTGCTCTATTTCATTATGGTAAAACAGCTAAAGTCATACTTAACCCAGAACAGCTTCATAAATAAAATGCTGGCCAATGTTACTATGAAAGCATCTATAAAAGTTTAAGTTCAATTCTTATTTTCTCAAAAGTAAATATTTTGACATTGGCCCTTTTAGCTCCAAGCCACAAATATATACGAGGGAAACTATTTATATTTCGGGAACAGACAACACTAATGTCAAAAGCTAAACTCCGGCAACACCATAATAAAGTTGGACATTTTTTAGTATAAACGTATTCACAACGTTTCGATGTACAAGTGCTATTTGTTTTGTATATAGTGAGTTCAGAAAATCAATTTGACATATACAAATAAAATAAAAAAAAAATAAAATAAAAAATAAAAATCGTTTTTATAAGAAAATGTCTCAAGTCCAGATAAAAGTAACAAAATCATAAACAGCTAATGTGCTAAGTCCAAAAAGAGCTTTTACTCTCTACCGGCATTTTGAAATAGTTCGATTAATGGTATTGAAAAATTACAAAAATTTGAAAAATATTAAAAACAAAAAAGTTACCACTGTTTTATGCTTGCTGTAAAATTTAAAAAATAAGACTTGGGCAGTTTTTACACTAAGCTAACGAAATATTCTTTTGATTGTAGTTAAGTGCCCCAATTGATTAGCTAGTGCTATAGTATATGATTTTATTGTGTGTAAGGACCAATGAATTTTTATTTTTACTTGCTGCTCGAAAAGAATTTCTTTGTTTAAATTTGTATATACGATGTATTTATGCATAAAAATAAATCTGCCTTAGTAAGGACGATTAAAATATCTATTAAAGTATCTATCATAAAATATAATATTTTACTTACAATTTTCACTTTTTGACAGTTGATTTACAGCAATCTTATTCAAATTACCTCCCAATATCTTTTCCACCATCTCCTCGACATATTCTCTTATTTTAAGTTTTTGCTCAGCAGTTATCATAGAAGAATTAGCACCAATTTGACTTACACTTTCAAAATCTGTTAAAATTATTTGAAGAATAGAATATGAATTAATCAATTTAAAAAAATATAATAAATAATAAAAATCTTGATTAATGGCAAGGCATATCCATAAGGTACTCGTATCCAATCAGCTGACTGTTTTTTTTATATACATTTTATATGCGTTACCAAGGCATATTCATACAGGTATATGCAACGGCGAATTGATACAACAAAGCAAATTTTTAAGGGATTTTTTCTTTCAAGGCCAGTTTGTATAACAAGGATGGAAAAGTTGTTTTTATATGTTTAATTCAATAAAATTTTATTAAAAAAAGGATATGTGTTTGTGAAGCATATTATGAATGGTGCAAGAACAACAAATATACATAAATTTGATAAATTTATTATCACAAAAAGCACAATTAAGTTAAATGTTTAATTCGGAATCCAAAATCTAATTTTCCATTCCTGCATTAATAAATTGAATAAAGGAGAATTCAACAAATTTAGACATTGCGTTTCCCCATCATCATTTGCTGATAATTTCACCTGTATGAATTCGCCTTGAGCGTTACCAACTTTTTTTTAAAAGTCATGCCTGCAGTTGGTAAACTTAATTTTTTTAAATCAATTATACAATAAATAATTCGCAGTTTAAGTTGGTTTAAAACATTTAAAAATACAAAACCGTGAAAAAAAAGTTTTCGCTTTAAAGTTTTTTAAGAGTTATTTAAATTTAAGAAGAAAATAAAAAAAAATTGTTTGACATATGCCGGCATATATACAAAAACAAAATACATGTGTTTTTTATTGTTGTGTTTGTTGCCGCGATGCATATACCTTATGGATATGCCTTGATTAATGGTTTTCAAAAAAAAACTATTTTGGATTTTAGTTATAAGGCCTACTTTTCTTCTCATTTATACATACGTACACCCATGGTGTAATAACATAAGGTGATAGCGTAAAGGAGAGCAATTTTTGTCTCTCTTTTTTATGTATGGAGTTTGACAATTTCCGGAGTTGAAATCATTTTTTAAATATGTAGTTTGACATACTCCAGAGCACAAAAAAATAATCAGCTGGGGTGGCACCGCCACCTTGTATAATTACACCATGCGTACACCGCACTTATTATTTAAAGAAATTTAAAATCTAAAGTTAGTTTTAAGAAAATCTGGGCCGACATTACGACATAAGAATGCGATCATTATTTTACTCAAATGTTAATATTTAAAATATTTTTTTTTTCAGAGAACAAACAATTTCAGGTCGAAGTGGGAGATGAAGACTGATTTATTTTTACAATAAAGGTTCATATATTACTTAAGAAATTCCTAGACAAGTTTTTTGATATTTTTCAAATATACATATTTCGTATGCAAACCTGCTAAATCCACTTTTTAAGTAAATTGAGATTTTGATGCCGTGTGGTAGAGGAAGATACGCCTCGTCGACGAGCATGAAGTTTTCTTCAATTTAAGTCTTAAAGTGTGTACAAAGGTGTGATAAGAAAAACAGCTAAATCCTCTCACAGAAAAACTTTTTGTAAGTAAAACTGCTAAATCCAATACATTATTAGTTCAGTGTTTATTACTAACTCTAATTTTTATTTTATATTTTTATTTTTTTTATTTTTGTAGATTGTAGTCATACATGAAGAATACCATCAAATAAACCAACTTTATTTTTGGTTTTCCTCTCAAGCTACAAATATGAAATATAATTCCTGCAAAATTTGCTGAAAGGGAGTTAGCAGGTTTGTATATTAAGCCGACGATTTATTGAATATTTATTTACTAGCCAAACCCGGCGCGCGTTGCTACGCCTCTTAACGAATCGAAATGCATTCTGAATTTTAATTGAATATCAAGTGCAAAAACCTAAAAATTATAATTTTTTTATGGGCGTGGCATTGCCCACTTTTCTAATCACGAAATTGTAAAGTCATAACAGCTCAATATGTGTGCAAAGTTTCAGAAGAATCGGTCCAGTGCAAGTACATCAAAATGTAACCTTTTTTTTATGGGCGTGGCACTGCCCACTTTTCTAATCACGAAATTGCAAAGTCATAACAGCTCAATATGTGTGCAAAGCTTCAGAATAATCGGTCCAGTGCAAGAACCTCAAAATGATACTTTTTTTTATGGGCGTGGCACTGCCCACTTTTCTAATCACGAAATTATTTAGTCATGACAGCTTAGTATGTGTGCAAAGTTTCAGAAAAATCTGTCCAGTGCAAGTACCTCAAAATTAGAACTTTTTTAGGGGCATGGCCCCGCCCACTTTTCTTATCACGAAATTATTTAGTCATGACAGCTCGATATATGTGCAAAGTTTCAGAAAAATCGGTTAAGTGCAAGTAGCTAAAACTGATAACTAATTTTCATGGGCGTGGCCCCGCCCACAATTTTCCACCCATAAACACTCCCTGGTATGTGTACAACAACTTGCCAAAGTTTGAGTCCGATCGGTTTTACAGTTTCGGAGTCTATAGCTAACACACACACACACACACACACACACACACACAAACACACACACACACAGAGTTTCACTTTTATATATATAGATTTTCATTCATTGCTTTGCTGGATTGAGACTTGTCTATATAAATTTCACTGGTGCTTATATCGGATCATCAATAGATCGGCCGACTTCCTAAACGCATGTTGCAATTCATAATTTAAAAAAATGCGTATGCAATGCTAAACATGTCTTAAGTGCAGAGATTTTTTTGCATTTTATCGGCATTTAGGAACGCTCATGGATCCACTTTTTGTCTCTGCAATATAAAGTGTTTAATTATTTAAATTATTAGTCTGTGATTTAAATTAACTCTATCAATTATAAATAATTTATTAAAAATAAACAAAGAAAATACTAAAGCCTCAGTTAGCCGAGCGCATCCGTACTGTAATGTATCAGCTGTTCGTTTTTGGCTTATGAGAAACAATGCAAAAGCTTAGCGAAATTTAACGTACTGTAACCGGAACGTACCATTCTGTATAAAATAGAATTTCCTTACATTCTTACGTGACATTTGTAAGCCAGTGATGGTCTGCTTGTTTGTTTTATGATTTCAGGGTATTTTTGCCTTTTTAATGGTACTTTTTTTATATATTTTAATACGCAAAAGAAAAATAAAACAACTTCTAGTACTTTGCGTGTTAATTTATTTTTCTTCACGATTTTTTTTAATACAGTTTTGCGAACTATTGTGTCTATTTTAAACTTATACTATGTTTTATTCTGATTACTGTTGTTTCTTTTTTCGCTATACTTGCTAGAAACGCAATTACCACTATAATAATTTTTTCCGCCTTAAAATTGCAAAACTGGAGACTTTTAAGCGTCTCGCACATACGCTTTGTATATACATTGTGTATAATAAATGTGAAATATGTAAAGATTAAAATTGTATTCAAATCTATTAATTAAAATTAATTGATTTGTATACATACATAAACACATATATCAAATAAACTATAATTTGTTTATTATATTTTATTTATAAATGCTAGAGAATAAATATAACATATTAATATACATAAATAAATATACAAAATATTTTCTGATATCATTAGGTACTTTTTCTTCGTAATAAAAAACCATTAGTAAAATTGTAATACCCATCACTGTTTTATAATCAGCTGTTTATTTTTATACCAAAATTAAAAAAAAATAAACAAAATAAGTTTTTAAATTTAAGAAATTAAAGTTTCCTTGGTAATTTTTAATAAAATGGATGATGAACATCTAATTTTACTTGTTCAGGCAAAGGTTTAAATCAATAAACAATTCTTCTAAGTATATCCATTGAAAAAAGCACAGGCTTGTTTGAAAAATATTTTTTTTTAATTGCTTTATTTACCTATACTAATGCTGTTTTGTTTATGAATGTCAAAAACATATGTTACGTTTTTAATGTTCTATAACTGCACAAACGTGCTTACAGTACGTTCCATTACAGTACGGTTGCATCAGCGCTCGGCTAACGAAGGCTTAACTCAGCCATTGCAGCTCAAATGTTTGCATACAAAATAAAAATGATGCGCGATTTTGACAGCTGATACGTAGTAAAATGAGTTGCCAAACGATTAGGAACATTGGACATTGCTAGAAAGTTTACATATGCGTTTACGAAGTGTATGCATTGTAAATATGCTTTGCAACTTGCGTTTAGAAAGTCGGCCATCTTTACCCAAATCAACCAAATAAATATTTTAATTGGAAGATTAATTAGGAGCATATTCCAAATAATTAAGTAAATTGTTTAAAATTCAAAATATTGTTTTAAAATATTCAAATAACACATTAAACAATTAGGTTGGACTTAAAAAGAATATAATTTTACGAGACCTATACCAGTAATAGTTATACACGTATGTATACCAATTTCCGCATGAGCTGTGTAAAGAGCAAAAGATTGCTTAATTAATTCATAAGCCTAATTTAACTAAGGACTAGGTTTAAAACTGAATACGCCAATGAAATCCTACAGGGATACCCGGTATGAAATTGTAAGTTATTAAACAATTTAAGCATAGAATCCATATCTAATACTTTTAAATGCATGACATTTCAATGTTTCGTCCTTTTACTTACATGCCCTACATGTTGCTCTTTGTTCTGTTTTGTTCTCTCAAGATTTAGGTTATCGCTAAATATTGGAAAATGCATTCTTCTTGTCTAGTGTCGGACAAAAAATACTTTTTACATGATTATTTTTTTTAATAATCACAGCTAAATTTCTTTATAACAAGTAAGAGTGCTATATTCGACCGTGCCGAATCTTGTCTACCCTTCAAGCAATAACAATTAAAAACATCCCATATAAATTGAGTTTATGAATGTATGTATGTTTAAAAAAAAAAATTAAAAAATAAAAAAAAAGATAATTAAAAAAAATAAATAAGATGAAAAATTTATAAAAAAAAATAATGGAACAACAGTTTGTATTGTTGTGAAAAGACAAGGTGGTCTAGGTTTTTTCATCATATCTAATAGCATGTTTCCACGACACCTTGAATTACTTGATTCGCTCTTTAAATTACTTAAGTGAATTACCCTGTTTCCAGGACATATTGTTAATTTGATTTGACAATTCTTCACGACTTTTTTTTATTTAAATTATCGTTTTGTTTTTTTTTGGTGAACATTAAGAAATATAAAATTTTGTATAGATTAAATTATAATTATTTATTAATGGAAGCAAAAAGTAAGTAATAATAGTAATAATATTGTAAATTTATAAGAAATGTATGGAAATAATATAATTTTTTTTTAATTACTAAACACAATTTCGTCTCATTCAATAATTTTGATGTGGCTAATAGTCTTCTGGATATAACAACTTTCTTTAAAATTTTCTTTTTTGCTTCCACTTTATTTTTTAAATATGAAATTGAACTTTTTTTCTTTTCGCTTTGCTTTGATTTTTTTGACAGCTGGATATTTTATTTATTTATTTAATTCAATAGATAAACTACCGATAAAAGTTAGAGAAGACACTGATTTTTTATAATTCGGATGGTAATTCTAAATGAATTACCCACAAAAATAGTAATTTGCTTTGAAAATTTTGTATGGGAAAATTATGTAATTCGGTTCATAATTGGGCTTTGAATTATAAATAAGACATCGAATTACGAATATCGTTGCCGTGGAAACATGCTATAAGTTGTTTATAAAGTGATTTTTCTGATTTTCAATGCCGATCTGCTCCCAAATATTTCTTATATTTTGGTACCTTACACGTGTCTTGAAAGTGTCTAGGGGCTTCAAAAAGTTGATTTCAACATATACACGGACAAACTAATAGACGGACAGTACTTAATTGACTTCCCTATTAATAAGCTTTCAGAAAATATATACTTTATGGGGCCGGAAATTAAAATTGTAGAAATTTCACACGGAATGACAAACCTATATGTACCTTTACACTCACTGTGAAAGGTATAAGAAAAAGCAAAATTTTAAAAATAAACTCAACTGAATAAAGTTTAAATATTAGTTTATTTGAAGAACTCGGACCGCGTTGCTGACCCCAACAAAGTTTTTACATTGTATTAATTAGGCGATACAGTTTAGTCTTATCTGCCACCGTTTGTTAGATATTGTCATAAATATGCATGAGGGTATCACTGCCCCCTTCATGATCCTTGCCAGTTTTGTTTATTTTAAGGAAATTGTAGCTCGTTCTCGTTATAGCCACCTCATTGATCTGATCTTATCGATTTTGTGGCCGAAAATGTAAACTTATATCGTAGCCAATTACATAAAATTTAAAGCCTACAATTATTATAACTACGCCACACCCCCTAATTTGAATCTAATGAATGAATTGTAGAATTTTTATTAATATGTCTAATACCAGGCTTGATAATTCTAAAATTTATTGTTGCTGCAACAGATCATATAATGAGTTTTGTTGTAGGTGGGTTTAATTTTCACTGCTCCTATCATTTTGATTTTTTATTTGCATAAAACAAATGAGATAAAAGTAAAATACAAAAAGTTTTAAGCTTACAGATGTACTAGTTTTCTAGATATCTCATTGTAATGTATTTTCTTTCTATTGAAGGTTTCACGCCCATTGTTCTTTTCCAGCTCAAATATGCAAGTTGTTATTATAATACCTGACACAAATTTTTTAGACTTTGGGTATTACAGTACTCTGGATAGACGGCTAAAACTGTTGACTTTGTATGGAAGGTGGTGGTATACACACCGACCCAAAATTTCAAGAAAAAAAAATTCGTAAAAATCAATTAATATTTATTGGGTTTAGCCGTTATCTGACTTAAGGTAAATAAAAAAGGGGGTGTGGTCATTTCATAATTTCGTAAAAAACTGAGTTGGGTTATGACAAACATTAAAAAAATAATTAGCGAAAACGGCGGCGGGGTCGTTTTTCAGTGTTGCGGTTGCTAACAAGAGATATTTGTTTTTTATTTATACTAGCAGGATCTGCGGACGTCTTATTCGATCGTAATCTGGTTGTACACTATATAGTTTACTATACTACTGATTTCTCTCTACTCTGTTCTTGTTTTTTATATAATACACGAAAACACTCTTTGCAAAAACAATTTGTATCAACAATGTTGATTCAACATGTTTAATTAGTTTATGTTATGTTACACACAAGGTATATTAGACTTAAGTCCACAGCTGATCATTGTCTTGTTTATGCATTTTTCTTCACAAATGTCAAAATTTGTTTACGTTTTTTTTGTTTGTTTACATACATTGTTTTATACTAGACATTTTTGTATCATCAATATTTTTTATTTACTAACATTTTGCTACTTTTTTTTATCAGCTGTTCCAATGTTTGTTCTGAAGTTTTTTGTAGCAACAAAATACACGGTGCGGTTAATATACCTTGTGTTACATACATACGATATTTTGCGCAACCTTAAGCAGCTAATACATGGCATTTTTTTTACAGCTTTCAAATTTGTCTGAAGTCAAATCGTTTGTCCATTTGTTAAAAAATAATAAACCCCCTGGCTTAGATGGGATTAACAGCATAGTTCTTAAAAATATGCCCGATTAATTTTTTGAAATCTTATTTATTTATTTATTTATTCAACTTCATAGTAATATAAAAAAGCCTATAAGGCCAAATAACTTATATTACAGCTAAAACACATGCCTTAAGTTGTATTACAAACTAAAAAGAAATACAATAATACATAATCCAATAAAAAATTAATAATAACTTAATACTACAAAAAAAAAAAATGAATTAAAGTAACTATTGTTTTCGGCTCCCCAACAAAAGATAATAAAGTATATCTATATATGAATAAAATTCCAAAAGAGAAAAAAAAAATCCCATAAATAGTAGTAAGAAATAAAATTTCTATTATCAATAATAACCGGACTCAACAAACAGAAGTAGTGGTAGTAATAAAAAAACAAGTTAGATAACAATATTAGAAGAGAGAGAAAAAAATAAAAATAAAAAAAAAAATCTTAAGTAAACTTTTTAACTTTTGTTTAAGCAATGGGTACTTCCCACTCGTTTTTTTTAAATGGCTAAGGTAATTCCAATCCACAAACCTGGAAAGGATACTAAATTGCCCTCCAATAAGTATTCTAAGCCTATTGGATAAGGTGTTCGAGAAAATTATTCACTCCAGAATTTTAGATTTTTCAAATTGCAATAATATTATGAATCAAGAACAATTTGGTTTTCGAAAAGAGCACTCCACAGTACATCAACTTAATAGAGTTGTAAACTTTATTGAATGTAATAAAAGTAATCGGAAAAGTACTGGAGTCGTTTTTCTTGATATCGAAAAAGCTTTTGACTCAATCTGGCATGATGGACTAGTGTATAAGTTAAATACGTTGCATTTTCCAAATTATCTACAAAAACTTATCAAAAGCTTTTCAGATAAACGTACGTTTCTTTTATCTGTCAATAACAAACTTTATAGTGAAAGGCAAATACCTGCGGGCTTGCCACAAGGATCAGTATTATCCTCTACACTATACTCTATATATACTTCCGATATTACTCTAAGAAGAGACCATGATGCGGCTTTTTACGCGGATGACAGCGCCTTTATTTGTTGCGGTAAAGTGTCGAAGGCGATAATTAGGAGAATGGAAAATAATCTTAAATTAATTCGTAAATACTATGACAAATGGAAAATAAAAGTCAATGACGATAAAACTTAAGCAATTATATTTCCATTCAACAAATCGCGAAAACGCTTTCCTACTAGATATTTATCGTCTAGGGGAACAATAATTCCATTGAGGGACGAAATTAAATATTTAGGAGTTATCCTTGACAAAAAACTTTTATTTAAACAGCATGTTAATTACATTTGTGAGAAGGCAATTAAGTGTAGCCGTGCCTTATACCCCTTAATTAGCCGAAGATCTAAACTTAATATAAAGAACAAGGTACTTATTTACAAAATGTGTATTCGACCGATTATGACCTATGGTTGTCAAATCTGGTCACAAAAGGCTGCTAAAACGCATACAAAAAAATTGCAAATCATTCAAAATAAAAACTTGAAAATAATACACAATCTACCTTTTAGATATCCAACTTATCTTCTACACAGAAACTTTGACTTCAAAATGTTTAATTCATTGACAAGGGAACTGACGCTGTCATTTAATGAAAAATGCAGAAGGTCAAATTTTGAAATAATAAGAAATTTGCTGAACAACCACTGAGGGTCTTTTGTTTAAAAGACACTTTTCAGTGATTGTTCTAAAATCTCTTATGACTTTTAAGTTGATACGAGGTTTTTTATGAACAACTTTTCCAACCCAACAACCAAATATATATAATTGAACAACTTTTCCTTTAAACTGTGATATTAGTAGTTTCTTTATTTAATTAATCAGATGTTAATTGTTGTAATACTATATGTTTATTCTCATAACTCTGTTAACGATATTGATAAAATTAAAAAGTTTTAATAAAAAAACAAAAATAAAAAAAAAATGTTTTTTACATCTGACCTGACAAATTCCATACTGATAAATACGAACATGTCGTGTGTTGCCTTTAAAGAATTACTTTTTTTTTTTTTTTTTTTTTGACTCTAAAATTGATTGGCTTAGGTTCGTGACCAAATAGCCAGGGTATTCCACGTAGGTTCCGGCTCCGTAACTCGACCTATACCTCTGTATAGGAAGTCGGAAACACTTGAACAATAATTAAAGCTTGAGATTTATGGTTCTCCTCCAGTTAAAAAAAAACGTTAGTTCAGTCACCGCAAGTCGACCTATACCATTGTATAGGAAGTCGGAGACATCTGAACAAATAATTATACTGAGTTTTATGGAACTCCTCCAGTTAGCGTTGAGTTTAATTGGTACTCCTCCAGTTACGAAAATGAGTTTGGTTGGTACTCCTCCAGTTGTAAATTTTGAGTTTAGTTGGTACTCCTCCAGTTAATTCAATTAAAATAAATGCACGTGGTTAATTGTAGAATAGTCTGGAAACTGTATCCAAAGCACAGTTACGCGACGCCACACAATTAACCACGCGAGAGTGAGACGTAAAACTCTCGAAGACGGATGAAAAGGACGGCCTGATTGCCCTTAAGAGATAATGGCAATGACGCGCGAGCTCTTGACCCGACCAGAGCTGTAATACGACTCTAAAGAATTACTTCTGTAAAAAACATGTGTTGAGACATCTGACAAAATTTCAATTAGAGCGCGCTCTATTTTCTTCTGTCAGAACATGTGACAGCAGCCGTTGGCAGAAATCTCTGCTGCTGCAAAGCAGTCAGCGACGGTTGCCTGTAAATTTACATATGTCTCACAAATTTTAAAGTCAGATATAAAAAACATGTCGTGTATTAGCTGCTTAAAAGCTTATAACAAATAAAAAAATTCCTTTCAAATGATAAATTCTTTATTAAAATCGTTTGTATGTATGTATGTGAGCACAATCTGCGTAACAAAAAATCGACTTGCCTATTAGTATACTTAAGTGTGTATAAGATAAGATTTCAAAATAATTATTTTTTACTTACGTATAGAGCTGTCATTACATTCACTAATTGGAATGAATATTTCGCTTATCGCTCTGGGCGGATAAGTTAATTTCTCTTGATGAAATGATAATTGATCCGCTACCCACGATGATGTTTGGGCCAGAGATTCTTTGGATGTTTGACACAGTTCGCATTCCCATTGTGAAATTTTTGGCAACCAATCTGCACATTTATTGCTTCGACAAATGTGTTTTTGACACACACAACATTTTACAAATCTGAGGAAAAAATATTAAACAAAACCACATTTTAGTTTTAGGTAAAATAATAAAAAAAAAAGAAATCAGTTGGCGCTTACGTTTTTTCATCTTCTGGATTGATGTCTGCACAGCAGACATTGCAAAAAATTTCATTTTCATTTGTTTTTTTCTTTTTTCTGTTTGTGATTTTGCTGAAAATATAAACAATAAAAAAATAAAATATAAATAATTTTTTTTTCGAATCAATTTAAAAATTATATATTTATATTTTATTCGAACTTTTTTCTATATATTAAATTTTAATGTGAACCATTTTTTATTTTGGCTTAAGTTCATTTGTTCTTTTTATTTAATTTTATAATTCAAATTAAATTAAATTGTAACCATTCTAGGAATATTCTTTCTAAAAATTATTTCCGATATTAGCCGAGTGGAATGCATTTTCGAAATCAGCTACGATTTCATCATCAGCACTCTTTATCGGTATACTACTATGTAACTTAAAATTCCTATTTATGTTACAATTGAATGAAATTTGAATTAGTGAATCTTAGTATTAATTTTCATATTTTGTTGAATATTTAATTTCACCTATCAAATGACAATTCATAATTCAACATGTTCATATTCTTCTTTATTCGTAATACATTTTCGTTATGCTTTCAATATCCATCCTTTGGCTGGAATTATTGAAAACAAGGTTGTATTTACATTTTTATTTATATAAGTCTATCTAGGTGATAGACACTGAACAATGAATTCTTGAATGTCATAAACACCGTGCCATGTGTGTTATAATTATATATTTATATTTTATTCGAACTTTTTTCTATATATTAAATTTTAATGTGAACCATTTTTTATTTTGGCTTAAGTTCATTTGTTCTTTTTATTTAATTTTATAATTCAAATTAAATTAAATTGTAACCATTCTAGGAATATTCTTTCTAAAAATTATTTCCGATATTAGCCGAGTGGAATGCATTTTCGAAATCAGCTACGATTTCATCATCAGCACTCTTTATCGGTATACTACTATGTAACTTAAAATTCCTATTTATGTTACAATTGAATGAAATTTGAATTAGTGAATCTTAGTATTAATTTTCATATTTTGTTGAATATTTAATTTCACCTATCAAATGACAATTCATAATTCAACATGTTCATATTCTTCTTTATTCGTAATACATTTTCGTTATGCTTTCAATATCCATCCTTTGGCTGGAATTATTGAAAACAAGGTTGTATTTACATTTTTATTTATATAAGTCTATCTAGGTGATAGACACTGAACAATGAATTCTTGAATGTCATAAACACCGTGCCATGTGTGTTATAATTATATATTTATATTTTATTCGAACTTTTTTCTATATATTAAATTTTAATGTGAACCATTTTTTATTTTGGCTTAAGTTCATTTGTTCTTTTTATTTAATTTTATAATTCAAATTAAATTAAATTGTAACCATTCTAGGAATATTCTTTCTAAAAATTATTTCCGATATTAGCCGAGTGGAATGCATTTTCGAAATCAGCTACGATTTCATCATCAGCACTCTTTATCGGTATACTACTATGTAACTTAAAATTCCTATTTATGTTACAATTGAATGAAATTTGAATTAGTGAATCTTAGTATTAATTTTCATATTTTGTTGAATATTTAATTTCACCTATCAAATGACAATTCATAATTCAACATGTTCATATTCTTCTTTATTCGTAATACATTTTCGTTATGCTTTCAATATCCATCCTTTGGCTGGAATTATTGAAAACAAGGTTGTATTTACATTTTTATTTATATAAGTCTATCTAGGTGATAGACACTGAACAATGAATTCTTGAATGTCATAAACACCGTGCCATGTGTGTTATAATTATATATTTATATTTTATTTGAACTTTTTTCTATATATTAAATTTTAATGTGAACCATTTTTTATTTTGGCTTAAGTTCATTTGTTCTTTTTATTTAATTTTATAATTCAAATTAAATTAAATTGTAACCATTCTAGGAATATTCTTTCTAAAAATTATTTCCGATATTAGCCGAGTGGAATGCATTTTCGAAATCAGCTACGATTTCATCATCAGCACTCTTTATCGTTAAATGAAATTTGAATTAGTGAATCTTAGTATTAATTTTCATATTTTGTTGAATATTTAATTTCACCTATCAAATGACAATTCATAATTCAACATGTAACATAAATAGGAATTTTAAGTTACATAGTAGTATACCGATAAAGAGTGCTGATGATGAAATCGTAGCTGATTTCGAAAATGCATTCCACTCGGCTAATATCGGAAATAATTTTTAGAAAGAATATTCCTAGAATGGTTACAATTTAATTTAATTTGAATTATAAAATTAAATAAAAAGAACAAATGAACTTAAGCCAAAATAAAAAATGGTTCACATTAAAATTTAATCAATTTAAAAATGTAAAATTTTTGTGTATGTATGTATGTGTACTTTCTACAATTATTAAAACGAGTTCAGTTAAAAAACCTAAATAATTGATTATATTTAATGGCACAACCAACCGGTGCTAAACAAATTTATTATCGATTTTTATTATCAAAACTGGGACTGTAAAGCAATTTCTAAACAAAATTAAAGGCGCCAACAAATTAGAAGAGATATAGATAGCAACACCATAATTCACTGTTCGATGTAAGTGGCTATGCAAATATACAAATGCAAAAAATAAAGTAGTCTTTATTGCAATCAAATATACTAGATTGTTATTGCTACACCATTACGTACATACGCATTTAAAAAGTCTATCAATTTGTCTTACAATGTATTATGGACTAAATTAATATACAACTTTTTTCCATATTATTTTGCGTTTATTTAAGGCGCCTTTAAATAAAAGCCACCCAGCTGATAAAAAATTATTTTTTTAATTTGTCAAAATATTCCTCTTTTTGTTTAAATAAAACTGTCAAAATCTTCTGTTCATGTTTTATTCATATTTTGTCTTTTTACTTATTAAACGTATTATATTTAAAATTAAATTTTATTCAAAATAAAACTGGCAATGTAAAACGATTATAACAAGTCGTTGTACTAAATATATTGTCATATTAGTTCTACTTTTATAAATATTTAGCTGACAATTTTTTCGTGTTTTAATATCAATCATATACATACATATGTATGTATGTACGTATATACGTCACATCACGACTTTGTTTATGTCTTAATTAATTAGTAAACAAATAGTCAAACATTGTGTTTGTTACATATTACATTTCAGAATTCAGAGTAAACACAACAAAGCGTGTGGATAAGAAAAAAATTTATGATAATTTTAAACATTTTAATTCATTTTAACTAATTTGACTGTTTAAAATTTTAACAGATTTTAAATGTCAATTAAAAAAAATCAAAACTAAATTTAACTTTAGCTTATTTAATGAGTTAAACCAAGGAACATTTATTCATCAGGTAGTCTTGTTTCGTCAGCTGATTATTTTTTTTTCACTTATTTTAAATTTCAGCTGTCAAAGCCTATACATAGATAAAAAACAATTTTCTCTCTTCTCTCATTTATTTCAAATGTCAAACCTCATATAAAATATATAAACAAAACAATTCTCTCCGAACTGCAATTACTTGATGAATTAATATGCTTTAAGTTAAACGTTGGTTAGGTTCGTTTACGAAAAAGTACTCGCACCTATAACTTGGATATTTTTATACCCTTCACACAGTAAAAAAGGGTATATATAGGTTTGTCATTCCGTGTGAAATTTCTACAATTTTCATTTCCGACCCCATAAAGTATATATTTTCTGAAAGCTTATGAATAGGGGAGTCGATTAAGCCCTGTCAGTCTGTCAACTTTTTGAAGCCCCCCGACATAGGTTGGACCCGGGTAAGGTATTAGAATATCAGAAATACTTGGGAGTAGATCGGTATTGAAAATCAGAAACATCGGTACATAAACAACTGAGATATGAGCAAAAACCCACGACCACCTCGATTTTTTTTGACAAAAACAACATTACAACAACAACATACATACATACAAACGTGTATACTGGTTAGAGAAAACGTGGCATCGAATCCCAGCTGAGCCAAAAAAATTTTTTTAAATTTGTTAAAAAATTTTTTTTTTATTTTTTATTTAATATATTATTTATATTTTTATTATTATTTCTTTTTTTAAATTTTTTTATTTTTTTTTTTTAATTTTTTTTTTATTTTTTTTTTTTTTTGTTTTATATATATTATATACATAATACTTTTTTTTAATTTTTTTTTTTCGTTTTTTTAACATAAATACGTGAATTTATAATTTTACAATGGGATGTTTTTATATATGTATGTTTTTATATGTATGTTTTTATATGTATGTACGTATTTCATATGGGATGAATGGTGACACAAACTACTGTTATTGCACGACTACACGTTCTGAAGGGTATATAAGATTCGGCACGGCCGAATATAGCGCTCTTACTTGTTTTAATTAAATTTATATTTTTACAGGCTAGAATATTTAGAATTTCATAATTATATTTTTTAATTCCTGCTACAGCATTTGCACTCTTCTGATGTACAAGTTCTGTATGTAAGTAAATTCGATTTAACTCACTATTTTAATGAAATTTAAAATATAATTTTTTGTTTTAATTGATTTTAGTTTTTTTTTTTTTTTTAATTATGTGTTATAGCCGAGGCATACTTTAGTTTCGGTCATATTATATTCATCATATTCTATAACAATATTTGGTTGTCGAAAACAAGTTATTTTACCCTTCACCTGTGGTGCACGAGGGTATATATAGCTTTGTCATTCCGTTCGTAATTTCTACAATTTTCATTTCCGATCCCATAAAGTATATATTTTCTGAAAGCTTATGAATAGAGGAGTCGATTAAGCCCTGATCGTGTGTTGGTTAAATCAACTTTTAGAAGCAACCATATGTTCCTCGGATCTGTGTATGGTATCGATCGCTGGAAAAGTTCCGGGAATAATTCGCTATTAAAATTCAGCACAATCGCACCATAACTTTCTGAGATATGAGCAAATAAACACGACTGCCTGTGTTTTTCCCCATATTTATACCACCAAAATTAAAAATTTTCAGCCATAGAAGAGATATTCGTGAAAAATGTTGGATAAAGCGGGCTCTAACCGGTAAAGTTATAGGCAAATTATTTTTTTAAATATATACATATATTCCAAAACTTTACAAACTGAAATCAATTTTTGTCAGCTTCTAGACAACCGAGAGAGTCAATATTGTTATCATCTGAAAAGACTTGATTAGCGCAATTCAATTCAATTCAATTACAAAACAATTAAGCTATGATTTTGTTTAATAATAGTTTGTTTACAACAGTTCTCCTTCTTGTTGAATAAAATTTATGATTTTAAAAGTTTGACATGTGAAAACATACACACAAATTTAAAAAAAAAAATATTATAAAAATAACCAAGATAATGTAAACAAGTATTGGTAAAAATATATTGTCCCCCAAAAGTTGGATAGTAGTATATATGCGACCTTCTACGAGAAAAGGGACCTAGTGTGTCGAAAAACGGGTTTGGACGTACCTAAGATGACGTAGAATAAGATGAAATGAGTTAGACTTTTGATAAAAATGTATTTACTCCATAAAAACGTACAAAACATTCTTTAGAATCAAGTATCGAGATCATAACAAACATAGCAGCAACAATAGCAAAGGTTTTGTCGCACTAAAAGCATGACGTCACCAAAGACGGCACCCAATCACAGCAAACCCTACCAAATCGCATCTCCCAACTGAAGATGTGTTCACAGTGATAATGCGTTATGTAACTTTAAAATGCGTTTTTCTCAAAATTCAATTTTCACACACTAGGTCCCTTTTCTCGGAGAAGGTCACATTTATAATGTATAATATGTATAATTTTCTGCCAAAATAATGTAGACGGAAGAGTAACATTTACTCGATGTGCACAGGAGCGATTTTGCACAATCTCAATCCTATTAAAATTGGAATTTTAGGAGTTATAAGCGATCAAAGTTACTACTAACACATGCTCATACCTTACGAGTGCAACAAAACATAAAGTAAAAAAAAATCAAAGTAAACCATGTTCGAGGATGCCACAACGAAAATAATTTTTCTTACAAATTTTCTTAAAAAAGAACCAAAGCCTACCAAAAAGTACTTTTTTTAAATTGCCTTTCTAAATAGAAATTCACTGATATAAATAGCAAAAAAATATTTTGAAGTAAAGAGATTAAAAATAGAATACTAAAAATTAAATTTATTAAAATTAAACTTTATTTGTTAAAAAATAGTTTTTATTATAAATTTGTGTTTAATATTTTAAAAGTTTAAACGTTTCTAAAATACATTTATTTGTTTTAGTATTTTAAGAACGGTTAGACAAAGTCTGGATCAGAAAAAACTAATTTTCTAAATGTTAACATTTGACGTAATATATGTATGTACATACGTGCATATTATTTTTTTTTTAAAGGACTGTTGTAAATGTCATCAATTTACCATATTCTCTAAATCAGTTTTCTTTATTGTGTCAGTTGAAGATTATGTATTGAGTTATCTACAACATTTTATGTGTAAATACAGAGCTCTTGCACATGAAATTTAAATAAAAAAAACCGTTTTAGGAATATTTATATGAAAAAATATTAATAACAAAATTTCATTTGCAAATTATTTTAAATGTTTTTAACTAAAAAAATTCAGTTTCTACCAAACAGTTAAAATAATTTGCAAATAAAATTTTGTTATTAATATTTTTTCATATACATTTCCTAAAACGGTTTTTATACCCTTCACACAGTGAAAAAGGGTATATATAGGTTTGTCATTCCGTGTGAAATTTCTACAATTTTCATTTCCGACCCCATAAAGTATATATTTTCTGAAAGCTTATGAATAGAGGAGTCGATTAAGCCCTGACCGTCTGTCCGTCTGTCCGTCTGACCGTCTGTCCGTGTGTATGTTGAAATCAACTTTTTGAAGCCCCCCGACATAGGTTGGACCCGGGTAAGGTATTAAAATATCAGAAATATTCGGGAGTAGATCGGTATTGAAAATCAGAAACATCGGTACATAAACAACTGAGATATGAGCAAAAACCCACGACCACCTCGATTTTCTTTTCATAAAAACAACATAACAACAACAACATACATACATACAAACGTGTATACTGGTTAGAGAAAACGTGGCATCGAATCCCAGCTGAGGCAAAAAAATTTTTTTTTAAATTTTTTTAATTTTTTTTTTATTTTTTTTTTATTTTTTATTTAATATATTATATATATTTTTATTATTATTTTTTTTTATTTTTTTTTTTTAATTTTTTTTTTATTTTTTTTTTTGTTTTATATATATTATATATGTATATAATAATTTTTTTTTTTTTAATTTTTTTTTAAAATTTTTTTTTTAAAATTTTTTTTTTAAAATTTTTTTTTTTATTTTTTATTTTTTTTTTGTTTTTTTTAACATACATACGTGAATTTACTGTTATTGCATGACTACACGTTGTGAAGGGTATATAAGATTCGGCACGGCCGAATATAGCGCTTTTACTTGTTTTATTTAAATTTCATGTGCAAGAGCTCTGTATTTACACATAAAATGTTGTAGATAACTCAATACATAATCTTCAACTGACACAATCCCCCATTCATAAGCTTTCAGAAAATAAAAATTGTAGAAATCTTACACGGAATGACAAACCTATATATACGCTTACACTTACTGTGAAGGGTATAAAAATACATGAAAAAAATCAAATCTGTTTAATTCTGAATTCCCGATGGAATCAAAACGTTAAAAATTCTCATATCATTGACCAGATATCCAAAAATGCTATAATCGATTAATCCAGTGTTACTATTTTTTTTTATGTCAAATTACCAAAAAAAGATAAAACAAGTAAGAGCGCTATATTCGGCCATGCCGAATCTTATATACCCTTCACAACGTGTAGTCATGCAATAACAGTAGTTTGTATCACCATTCATCTCATATGAAATACGTACATACATATAAAAACATACATATATAAAAACATCCCATTGTAAAATTAAAAATTAACGTATGTACATATGTTAAAAAAAAAATAAAAAATAAAAAAAAAATAAAAAAAAATTTAAAAAAAAAATTTAAAAAAAATTTAAAAAAAAAATAATTAAAATATAAATAATAAATAAAAAACAAAAAAAATTTTTAAAAAAATTAAAAAAAAAATAATAAAAATATAAATAATATATTAAATAAAAAATAAAAAAAAAAATTTAAAAAAATAAAAAAAAAAATTTTTTTTGGCTCAGCTGGGATTCGATCCCACGTTTACTTTAACCAATAAACAAGTTTGTATGTATGTATGTTGTTGTTGTAATGTTGTTTTTGTGAAAAAAAATCGAGGTGGTCGTGGGTTTTTGCTCATATCTCAGTTGTTTCTGTTTCGGGGGGCTTCAAAAAGTTGATTTCAACATACACACGGACACACGATCAAACGGACAGACTGACAGAGCTTAATCGACTCCCCTATTCATAAGCTTTCAGAAAATATATACTTTATGGGGTCGAAAATGAAAATTGTAGAAATTTCACACGGAATGACAAACCTATATATACCCTTTTTCACTGTGTGAAGGGTATAAAAACGAAATTGTGAATGTTGTTCCTCTGGAAATATTTTGTGTTTTCCTAAAATATCATTGGTGAATAAATTCCCTAAATGTTACCGCTTATGTTTCTCATTGACATTCAATGTCCATTGACAGTTTATTTGCTTGAACTTTCCAATGAGGGGAACAAGAATTCCACAGGAAATTCATAATACTAATTTTTACTACGCGGGGAATCAAAATTTCAGGGGAAAATTTCAATTCTTATTTACAAAACGGTGAATGTGTACCATGTAGGAGACAAAAGTTTTGTGGCAAAAAGGGGACAAAAGTCGTGTACCGTTGAACGCAACAAGAAAACTATGGAATAAAATTTAATTTAAGTAAACGAACAAAAGGAAGCAACAAGAAACAGAATTGATAGACAGAAAGAGGTGATTGAACTCAACAAAAGCCATTCGAAAAAAAAGATAAAATAGAAAAAAAACAAGAACTATTAGCAGTTAAGTAAAGAGGTATATTATATATTTTACAAAAAAAAAAAAAAAACAACAACAAAATTTAGTTCTGTTTTTTCCAACTGGCAACAACTTTTTAAAAGTCTATAAATTGATAAAAATTCATTTAAATTTTATGAATCTCCAAAAAATGTAAATATTCTTAGAAATATAGTTTTAAATTCATAAATATAGGTGAAGGTAGATTCGTAATTATCATAAAGTAACTTCTATTGTAAAATTGCTTGTAAAAATTTTATGTTTAATACCATTAAAATACTATTAAATTTTTTGTGTAAAATGTTCTGTAATCACTAAAAAACTAAATTTCGTAAAAATTAAAAATCAAACATGGAAAATACACATGCATATATGTGTAGGTTAGACTTCAGCAGTAGTGACACACGAATGCCAATCTGCTGTCTGTTCTTTGTTGACTACAATTTGGTTCCATTAGGTAGGTAGGTAGGTTTTTTGCTCATATCTAAGAAAGTTATGGGGCGATTGTGCTGAATTTCAATAGCGATTCATTCCTGAATATTTCCAAGAGATTGATACCATATAGAGATCTGAGGAACATATAGTTGTTTCTAAAAGTTGATTTTAACCAACACACGGACAGACGGTCAGGGCTTAATCGACTCTTCTATTCATATTCGGAAATGAAAATTGTAGAAATTACAAACGGAATGACAAAGCTATATATACCCTTGTGCACCACAGGTGAAGGGTATAAAAAGAGAAAGAGAAGCAGACCAGTCCAGAGTCTCTGGCGGGAATCCAACTCGCAACCCTCAGACTGGTAGACCAGCACACTACTGACTAGTCCACCGGGGCACTCTACTAGTCCACTGGGGCACCGGTTCCATTAAGTAAATAGAAAAACAAATCAAATGGTTTGTATATGACTTTTCTTTTTATATAGAATTCTAACGGCACGAATACACAATTCGAACCTTTATTGTAAGACAAGTTGGAAAGAACCCTTACCTTACGGCTTAAAATTACATCGATAATGTTTTCAACTTAAAATATATAAAATATAAATTTTAGTATTTTTCTGTAAATTCTTTTAAACGTGGTTATAAACTTTTCGAGGTTTTCAGTATTAATAGACACACTTATATGCACATACATACATATGTAAATTCTATTTCGTTTTGTAATGATAGTAAACAAATAAATTTTTTGTGTGAGCCACTGTAAGTATCGATATTATAGAATTAAAGTTTAATGACGTCTGCATATATTAAAAGTATAATTTTTGTATGTAAAATATTGACTTCTATTAGTGATGTTGTACCGGTTTCTCCTATTTTTATTTATTTTTTTTTTCGATAGAGTGTAGTGTGTTTGTTATGCGAATTTTTAATAATATAAATACATACGTTTACATTCATAATCATGTACAGCTTATATACACAGTACCGTGCAATTTAATAATGTTATTGACTTGTGTTATGATTCGTAACACATTGGGTGACTTTTTTTGGGCGAAATTATATATTAAAATATTTAATTTGATGTGCGAAATATTAAAAAAAAAATAATACTAAAATAATTTTTATACGAAATAATTTATCTTGAGCTCATTAAAAAGTATAAAATAACTACTTTTTTTGTTTTAAAAATTTTATTTATTTATTTAGCAAAACATCAAATATGAAACCTTATAATAAATAGTCTACATGTTCAGAAAAAATTGTCGTTGCAGGCAAAAACGATAGAAATAAAGGTGGAGTTACATACCATCCGTTCATGCGTTGTTGCGTTTGATACTTTTTCACCTTTTTATACGTTTCTAAACTCAAGTTACATACAATGCGTTTTATGCATCAACTCTTATGTTTTAATCAGCTGTTGTGTTTATATTTTTATTAACTAAAAACAATTTTGCCAAAATGGAAAGTAAAACTGACAATTTAAGGGAATTTATGGAATTCATTTAGTTTATGTACATGATATTTTGTACTACAAAAGTTCAAAAATAACACAATCATCAATAAGCATCTCCTCCATTGCACTTGTTTTCTTTTAATAATAAACAAACAGAGATGACACTCAGCACATAATAGTTATCGATAAGTAAAATAAAAATTTTGGTAATGAAAAAATTGTGTTTAAAATTAGTTTTTATGTATGTTTTTCTCAAAAGTAATTGTAAACTTTATTTCGAATGCTTTTTCTTTTATTAAAAACATTTTTTAATACAAAAAAATAGAAAAAATAAATCCACCACACAATCAAATTTATCGATAACATCGACAAAAAAATATTATTTGTCATCCATGGCTATCAACAACAGCTGATATTTTTTCACCTTTTCTGCGACGGATACAAAAGTAGAAAGTAAACCTACTTTGCTGCGTTGATACGTTTATGCATTCTTTTGCCGTGTAACTTGTCACATACAATTACACTGATTCTACTTTTTGACAGATGCATAAAACGGAACAACGGATAGAACGCATGGTATGTAACTCCAGCTTAAGGATTCTTAGTATTCAAAACGAATTATGTGAAAGTTGGCAACCCTGCTATTAAAATCACTTTGATACTTTAAAATTTAAGCCAAAAGGAACACAGATTGCCTTACGTTATTGGTACTATATGCGCAAAAAGTTATATGCACTGAAAGTCGTTGTAAATTTTTATTTTTTCATTCTAGGTTGGAGGATATCACATCGTGCATCTATTATATCACTGTTTAAGGTTTCATCGTTGGTTTATTATTCTCTTTGCTTGTTTGTGAGTAAATCAACCCTACAATTACGTAACTATTTATATTTTTATGTTTATTTTTTATACCCTTAACACATTAAAAAAGGGTATATATAGGTTTGTCATTCCGTGTGAAATTTCTACAATTTTCATTTCCGACTCTATAAGGTATATATTTTCTTAAAACTTATGAATAGGGGAGTCGATTAAGCTCTGTCCGTGTGTTTGTTGCCTTTTTGAAACCACCTTGGACCCGGGTGAGGTATTAAAATATCAGAAATATTCGGGAGTAGATCGCTATTAAAAATCAGAAACATCGGTTCATAAACAACTGATATATGAGCAAAAAACCACGGCCAACTCGTGTTTTTAACACAACAAAAACATACATTCATACATACATACATACAAACGTGGTAACTGGTTAGAGTAAACGTGTTTTCGAATCCCAGCTGAGCCACAAAAAATTTTTTTTTATTTATTTTTATTTTATATATTTTTATTATTTTTTTATTTATTTTTTTGAATTTTATTTAATTTCTTTTTTAATTTTTTTTATTATTTTTTAAATTTTTTTTTAATTTTTTTTAATTTTTTTTAATTTTTTTTAATTTTATTTCATTTTTATGATTCCAACACATTTCACACAAATACGTGTCGATCCAAAGTTCAATGCAATAGTATTTAAAATAAAATTTTTAAAAGCAATTTCACATAAGAAGTTTAATCTTGATAATACAGTTTTTATTATGTTTTTCCTTCTGTAAGGTTACAAATATTTGAGTTAGTAGGGTATTACTTGTGACCAACGATATGTAGATAGGCATGTTTATATTGAATTAATCACAATATGTTGTTGACAGCTACTACTTAAATATTAAAAATATAGTACAAAAATTATTTGCAACATTGTAGAAAAAAAATACATTCGTCATCTTAAAGACATAATAACCTATCTGCAAAAATTTCAAAATTAAGTTTTTTATAGATTATTATTCCCTATATCATAATGCAAAATCTAATATTACAAATGACCAAGTTATTACCAAGTTAGTACCTAGAAGACCGTTATGCACTAAAAAAAGAGAAACAAATCATCAAAAATCACGATAAAGGTTTGATTTTATTGCATAGTGTAATTTAAACAAACATTAAGTCCTTTTTTGACTAAAGCAGTAAAAGAAACTATAACTGTTATTAATTAATGAATAAAATATTCAAATTGTTATTTATTCATTCTAATTAGTACTGCTGATAGGTTATTTGGTTTTAGATTTCTGCAATTTCAAATAACCTAAATAAGTGACATAACATAAGCTGTGCTTAGAAAAACAAAATTTTCTCAACCGATATATATTTCTGGTTACATTACATTACATTAATCAAAATATGTAACTTTCGTTTCAATATTGCAAATAGTTTCAATTTTATAACGTTTTTTTCCTCTCCTGTAAATTTTTGAAAACTGCAGATAGGTTATTTCGTCTTTAAGGTGACGATATATTTAAAAGGAGTAACTACATTTAAGCTGCTCGGTACTGTATATACATAATAAAACATACCTTCACACAATACACATGCATTTTTGTGTGAAAAACACGTTGCATAGAGAAAAACTTCAAGTTACTACTATTGATGTACGTGTTTAACGTTTTCATTACACCATGCAGTTGAAAAATGCGGAAGTTTTTGAAAAAAAAAAATGAAAGTGAAAATTGTTGGTTTTATATACGTTTATTTCTGATTAAGATATTTTACTTTTTATTTCTCTTAAATTTATAGAAAAAATAACATTTTTAATACATTTAATTTTTTGAATAAAAAAAATATCACATTTTTTATTTAGTTGGATTTTTTTTTTGTGTACATTTTTTTTCATAATTAAGATAATAATTATTTTTAAAAATGGACATACATACATATAATATATATAAAGTATATGAAGTTTGCTTTTTATTTATTTTTAGTTACTCTCCTTTTAATAAAGTTTAATTTTTTTATTAAGATTTCAAAATTATCTGGGTGATGAGAGAACTTAAAGAAAAAAAATCACAAATATAATATCTCGATTGGGAAATGAATGCATGTTATCATGCAACGAAATTCGTATACGAGTATTTTTCTTCTTTATATCTGTGGCTTGGAGCTAAAAGGGACAATGTCAAAATATTTACTTTTGAGAAAATTGGAATTGAACTTTAACTTTTATAGATGCTTTCATAACGACATTGGCCAGCATTTTATTTATTAAGCTGGGTTAAGTAAGACTTTACCTGTTTTACCATAATGAAATAGAGCAGGAAAACAAATCTAATGCAATGATTAACTCAAAAGAGCAAAAAAGTGACATTGGCCCTTTTAGCTCCAAGTAACAGATATAAAGTCGGTATACTTCAATACAATATAACTATGTATTTGTATAGCAATTTTCCTTAAAAATACATTAGATGCAATTAAAGTAATGGCAAATGTTTAACACACATATTAAAGAGCAAAAGAATTAAAGAGAAAATTATTTTTACATCAAATTAAATAAAATATCAGTCAAAAAGTTTGTTGCTACAAAAAAATAAAAAAATAAGAATTTAAAGCTTAAAGTTAATAATAAAATCTTAAATAAATTTACTTAAACATAACTTGCATTTTTAAGTTTTCTCATATGCCTGTATGTATGTATTAGGAGTACTATTTACATTTTTAGAAATATACAATATTTACTAAATTTACAATCATCTAAATTGAAAAAAAAATTTTTTAATAAATTTTAAATAAAAATAGTTTCTTTTTTTTTTAATATGAACTAAGTGTCATGTTGCATTTAAGGAAACGATATGCACGTAAGTGTGTTGTTGAAAAGTTTTCATTTGAACGTTTTTTGCATTTAAATGGATCACAATAACTTACAACAATTTAATTAATTTGTAAACTGTGCACTATAATTTAATAAATTTCAAAACGTTAAACGTTTATCATGCAGCGAAAGTAGTATAAACACATAATATACGTACATATCTACCTACATACATGTATACATACACACATATAGATCTCTATTAAAAGTTGCATGCACATTAGTGAATTTCACACACTGTTTGAATTAATGAATGCCTACAATTAATCAACATACATACATATGTATGTATGTACATGTGAGTGCAGTTTACAGTTAACTTCTGTACATAAACATGTATGTTTAATTACTACGTTTAGTAGACAAAACGAAATACATCCGCAGTGTTTGTGTTTTGCTCATTGAAATAGTCAAAGTTATTGTACTGACTTTGATGTTGCTGCTGCTCCAAGAATTGTTGTTCCTGTTCATGTTGTCGCTGACGGTAACGCATTTGACGCCTGGCCCATTGGTCATAGTTTGTTTGTAAGTCTTCGTAGTAAATATCTTCCTCGTATTCACCGGTGTCATCGTAATCGGGATCGTAATGATGAGGACGAGTAAATAGTCCAGCAGATGTTGTCATTTTGAAAAAAATCACTTCCAAGATGCAAACAAGGACTAGTAGACTCAGTAAGACTAAATGAGTATGGCCATAAATTTCAAGTTTTTCCCAGCCGCCAATTAAGGATGATTGCAGTATCATTATGAGTAAGATTCAGCTTATTCTTCTTCTTCTTTTTTATTTTGTTGAAATTTTAAGGAATTCTTTTTGATGTACACAATTTATTTATTTATTTTTTTTACATTTTCTACAAAAATTTTTTAAAGAAGCGTAAAATTTTATTTTGTTTTTATTTCACACTATTTACTTTTGGTTTTTAACGCGTTACAAAAAGCCTTAAAAACTACGACTTTCTCATACGACTGTTTCTTTTATATTGTTTATCTGTAAACTTTCAAGCCAATGTACAAGCTGTTGTTTGTCTGATTTTTATTATTGGTTGAGTGGATGTTTCAGCTTAGCTGAATCTATAGCTAGTAGTATATTTAATTTATATTTAACAGAGATACACAAATGTTTAATTAAACGGAGCCCTATAATTTATCAGACTTTAATTTTACCTACAGAAATGGGTAACGAAAAAAAAAACCGGCTTGAGAATCACATTTTTTTTTATATTATTATTATGCCCTTTACACGATAGTTTAAAATTTTATATATGTATATAAAGGTTTGTCATTCGCTTTGTAATTTCTACAATATTCATTTTAGACCCTTTCAAATCCGACTTAGTTAGATAAGTTTCCATATGAAGCGCACAACATGCCAATTGCGCATAAGTGTATGCCTGTCGTGGGTTTGGGCTTTTAGTGCCCCTCCTTTTCAACGTAACCTAACTTAGTTAGGTAAGTCCGTTTGTCCGAGTGTCAACTTTTTGAAGACCTCACTCTTATATGGCATTAATTTATTAGACATGCTTAATTAGTAAACGATGCAGGCACCAAGCCTTGGTCATTCGAGTAGGTCAGCACGAAATTACATCGAAGAGAAAACTCAAGTATCTCGGGGTGATGATCGTTGATAGGATAAATTTTGGGGCACATATTAACTACATATCGAACAAGGCATCGAATGTTACTGCTGCTCTGTCTCGCATGGTGTCGAATGTCGGCGGTCCTAAGCAGGGCAAGCGGCATGTTATCGCCAGGGTAGTAATCTCTATCATGCTGTACGCAGCACAGGTATGGTCAAAGGGCTTAAAGTTACAAAATGCGGAAAAAAAATGGCATCGGTATATAGACTGATTGCTAGCGAGTCTGTAGCTCCTACCGAACAGTATCCGCTGACGCAACAAACGTTATAGCTGGTATGGTACCAATAAACATACTTGCTGACGGAGCTCTACGAAGATATGAAAGGGCAAAAGGTGACAATGCTGGAAGAGAAGCTCGAATTGATGAACGGTAAGAGAGCATGCAAAGATGGCAAGCTCGTTGGAATAAAAGTCAAAAGGGACGATGGACATATAAGCTCATTCCAAACATAGTCAGTTGGATTGGTAGAAGGCATAAAGAAGTTAATTATTACTTCTTATACATTTCCTGACGGGCCATGGAGGTTATAGAAGCTACCTGTGAAAATATGGGCATGATGACTCTCCAGCATGCCCACGATGTCCACGTATAATGGAGGATGTGGAACACGTAATGTTTAACTGCCCTAGATTTGTACTTGACAAAGTTCGACTGGAGCGGGAGGTTGGTAGAGAACTATATCCGCATAACATTATAAATGTAATGATGGAAAGCCATGATAACTGGCAGAGAATATGTACCTATATTAACGTAGTGCTACTTAAGCTACGTGAGGAGGAACAAAGAAGAAAAGACTCTGGAAATGTGAACCTCGAAACCAACTGAGTCTTCCCACCCTGCGACGTAATACCAGTTCCGCAGGGAGTGGTGATGAAGAAGGTGATGCAGGTGGTTTTAGTCGGTAAGAATCCGACATAACCCGGAACATCGGGAATCTATGTAAGATTTCCACCTCATCCCAAAAAAAGACATGCTTTCGGGATTTTAGCTATTAAATATTCGTTATGTGGGTATGTAGAACGAGTTGAGATGTGAGAGAAAAAACAAGATTGCCTCGGTTTTTCACCCAAACAAAGTCAGATTTTGCACCTCCTATGGAACTTCTTGCAACGTTTGTTACGTACATACATACAAAGCATATATGTACGTTTGGTAACATTTAGAGAAAATCTTGGCTTAATGACACGAGATATCGGCGAAAGAAAATAAAAATCAAGTAGGCATGTTCAAAACTTTTCTCGAATATCTCTAAAAGCATATTATATCTACAAATAGTAACAAAGATGTCTACAAGTTATTCTAGGGCTGAAAAATATTAACTTTTGTAGTGAAAATATGGGAAAAAACAGAGGCAGTCGTGTTTATTTGCTCATATCTCAGAAAGTTATAGGATGATTGTGCTCGATTTCAATAGCGATTTATGTTCGGATATTTTCAAACGATTGATACTACATTAAGATCTCTGCAACATGTGGTTGCTTCTTAAATTTAATTTCAACCACTACACTACTCAATCAACACTCCCATTAAGAAAATTTATAAATACTTTATGGGGTTGTGAATGAATACAGGAGAAATTATAAACCAAAGGTGAAGGGTATACAAATTCAATTAAAAGTTCACACTATTAGTACTTCTGTTTTTACCTAATTTTTTACACAAACATTTATTCAGTTCAGTCATGTTTCATGCATGCACATATATATTTATATACAACATATTTTAAATACGGCATTTTTGGAAATATTTAGTCCAAAAGTTCACAAAACATATTTTTTTAATAATAAGTTGCATTAAAAAAACATTTTCTTAGCTCTTGTATAGTTTTTGAAGATGCAATAGCACACAAATGTCGGTTATACTCTTGAGAATTTCACTATTAAAAAAGTTTTCATAACTAGCCCATAAATGACTGAGGTATATGCAAAGAAAAAAATACATTTATATACATACAGCTGTTTTTCATCCAACAATAAAATTTTACTCAAACTACAACAACAGAAGCAAATGTCACTGTTACATATTAAATATGTACCTATTATACATATGTACATGTTGGTACAAAGTGTGTGAAGGGTATATAAGATTCAGAGCTGCCGAATATGGCGCTCTTACACGTTTTTTTGTTTGTTTTTTTAATTTATTTTAATAATCAGAATCAAGCATCAGATTCTATCCCAAAATTTCGCTTTTTTACTTTTACTTCGTTTCTTTCACGAAACTGGTTTTAATTCTATATAATAAAACAAAACAAAATCGTGTGTGTAGGTAATTGTTTCTACAAAATAAACACAAAATATGATTTTGCTTAGAATTTGATTTTAATTAACTGTTTTTTTTATCGCTTATATGGCGTCAAATAAAAAATAATTATAATAACGATGATATTTAAAAAAATTTCCTTAGAATATGACTAGCACATCAGAAAAGTATTAATAGCAAACTATTTAACTATTTTTTTTTTTGTTATTTGTTTGGTTTATTATACCTTTAATACAGTGAACAAGTAAGAACGCTATATTCGGCCGTGCCGAATCTTATATACCCTTTACAACGTGTAGTCATGCAATAGCAGTAGTTTGTATCACCATTCATCCCATATGAAATACGGACATATGATTTTTATTAAAAAATTAAATTATGTTAATTATTATTATTATTATAAATTAAATTATATTTAATTATTTTAATTTTTCCGGTATGTTTTTATTTTTTTTAATTTTTAATATTTTAATATTGTTTTTTGTTTGAATTTTGTTGTGCATATGATCAAAATCAATGATAAAAACTTACAACAAATCTATGTTGTGAATATGAATGATTTTAATTAAACATAACATAACTGTGTCATTTATCGGATTACAAAAGTATCGTGTAACAATCTACTAGCCTAAATATAAAAGCCTTTAAAAACTTCTAAGACACACAGATTTCTCTGCTGGCACATACTATCTGATCTGTGTAACACACAATTTTTAGATTAATAGCCTGTTTACCAATGTCGAATGAATTTGTTCTTTCGCAACTGATTTGGGTTCAGCTATCTACACTTTATGCGGACGGTAACTTAAAAGACGACACGAAAGAAAACGTAAGAGTTTTCATATAAAATTTGATTCATCTATGTCAAATGTTCGGTTGGCAATTCGAACGCACATGTCAAAATCAGTTACTTGTTATTATACCCTTCACCTGTGGTGCACAAGAATATATATAGCTTTGTCATTCCGTTTGTAATTTCTACAATTTTTATTTCCGACCCCATAAAGTATATATTTTCTGAAAGCTTATGAATAGAGGAGTCGATTAAGCTCTGACCGTCTGTCCGTGTGTTAGTTGAAATCAAGTTTTAGAAGCAACTATATGTTCCTTAGATCTGTGTATGGTATTAATCTTTTGGAAATATCCGGGAATGAATCGCTATTGAAATTCAGCACAATCGCCCGATAACTTTCTGAGATATGAGCAAAAAACCACGACTACCTCGTTTTTTTCACAATTACAACAACAACCTACATACATACTGGTTAAAGTAAACGTGGCATCGAATTCCAGCTGAGCCAAAAAATTTTATTTTATTTAATATATTATTTAAATTTTATTATTTTTTTTTATATATTTTTTAATTTTATTAAAAAATTTTTTTTTTATTTTTTTTGTATTTTTTTTATTTTTATTTTTAATACATTTTTTTTAGGTATTTTTTTTTTTGTATGTTTTTTACATGTATGTACGTATGAATGGTGATACAAACAATTGTTATTGCATGACTACACGTTGTGAAGGGTATATAAGATTCGGCACGGCCGAATATAGCACTGTTACTTGTTTTCCTTTCGAGTGGTCAAACTATTTTGCAAAAAACAATTACTAAAACATTGTTAGATTCTTTTTTATTAAATCTTTAATTTTGTTAATAGTTTTATAATAAAAGTTGTTTTGCTATATTAATTATTTCTAGGATATTGTTTTTACATTCAGATCTATCTTAGTTTAAAATTTCATCGAAGTCGTTACGTTATTTAGGTAAGGCATAAATTGTCCCTTGGGGTGAGTCACCCAAAAAAAAGTAGATATTGACCGATTTTTAAATGTTTATTTCTGCATTGGCTGGACTATAAATTGTGTACAATTTGAAGAAAAACTTTATCGATGTAAGTACAAAATTAAAAAAAGTGGGCGTTAAAGTAGGCGTGGTCAAAAAGTATCCTATTAATCATACCAGAGTCTTAGTTATATTATATGAAAATTTCAAGAAGATCGGTCTAGCAGTCTGGCCTACCTGAGAGGGCGTGAAAAAAGGCGTGGCGTTAAGAGTGTGAAAAATATATGTTGACCGATTCTCAGACCTACCCAATATGCACACAAAATTTCATGAAAATTGGTCAAGCCATTTCGGAGAAGTCTAATCACAAACCCCACGACATGAGAATTTTATATAAATATTAGAATAATAAATAATATTTGTTTTTACATACATTATTTTTAAACAAACAAGACACATACATTCAAACATTTTTCAAATTTTTTGTTTGTCTTGTTTCTATCTTTCTTAAGACTGTTAGTAAAATACTTTGCAAAACAACTTAATTTAACTTGAAATAACTTTGTTTAATAAAATATTTTTGGGTTGATATTTTTAATTAAAAAAAAAATAAATTTGTATACTTTTTTTAAACTTTTTTTGAAAAATTTTAATTGCTTTTTATAAACAAAACAAAAAATTTGTAAACAATAAACAAACACTCATACACAGAAAATTTACATCCACCCTTTTGTTTGTTTTGTTTCTTTTTCTCTTTTGTGTTTTTTTGCACTCATAAACAACTGATCTCTAAATGATAGGATTGTATTTTTATTTATAAAATTATGTATTTAGGCTATAACTCCAACTAAGTCGTCTAACGGCTACGGGTTGCATTTAGGTCCTTTTTCTACGTTACCCTATGAGTAGTGTGCTCATGTATAAATTTTTTTCATTAAATCAGCCTGACCGTACGTGCGTAGTAAATTACCCAGCTAAACTTAACCTAAGTTTTTATTTTGTACTTAAAGTAAAAAAATATAAATAAATATTGTTAATAAAGTGGTCCCCAGTTTAATAAATTCTAACAAAAAATCATAAATACAAAATAACAGAAAATTATTCTAAACAAAAAATAAATTATCTATTTTTAAAACAAAGAATATTTTTAAAACCCAAAAAGTAAATTTAAAAATAGACACTAAGAGCTCGTGTTTATTTATATGTATATTTACCGGTTGAACCCGGACCGAATACTATTTTTGTATTGTATTAATTGGAAGACAAATTTTAATATTATCTTATTTACGTCATAGCGTTTAATGAATGCAATTTGTCTACCAAAAACCAAAAAGTCATAAATATTTTAATTTTTTTTAATGATTCATTGCTTTGTAATAAATCAAAAATTGTAAAAATGTCATTGACGTAGCTATGTTATTGTTATGTGGGAGTGGGGGTGATTTTGTCGAGCTGAAGTCTGCTTAAAAAAATTTCATTTATAAAATATAAAATAAAATTATTGAGGGGTGCGGTGGTTTTGTTTGTAGAGAGCAGCCTAGACCCCCTTTCACCAAACATTTCTATCTACGCCAATGGTATCAATCCAAATTTAACGATTTGTATGAGTCTAAAATCTAAACAATGTACAGTAAACTCGCGGTAACGTGAACTAATAAAAACCGAGCGTGTTCACGTTGTTGTTGTTGACAAAGGTGTAACTCTTTAAAATTTTAAAATAATTTAGACTTGTATTTTAACTCAAATTCATATATTCATTTGTGTTTTGTATTGTTATGTAAAAAAAGGACGTAAAAATGTGTTACCTTTGGGATTATCTTTTAGTTTTTAAATTTTAATTGCTAAACAAATTCTTTCGCTCAAAATAGCTAACGGGATATCCTCTTTACAAGCTTCTTCATCTCCTAAAGAGCTAAAAATGTTCGTTGATGCCAGGTTGAATTTAAATAGCCAATAGCGTCCATTAATGGTTAAGCCAACTTTTAAAAAATGGCAGCTGTCATCCATTACGATTTGGAGCATTTGTAGTCCACAAAAGATTCAAGATTTCTAAAAGAGTGAGGATTTTTTGCCTTTCCAATTACAATCACAAGTTTAACTTTAGAATTTTGCTAGTTTTTGCGACATTTTTCACGAAAAACTTTAGATAAGATCATGCTAAATCAGCAGCACGCACTAAAGTAAACCTGTGCAATCATTTACGGGGATACACCTTTGTATGAAAACGATTTGGATAACCGACAAATTTGTTCACGCTATAAGGCTTTCTCACTGTGTTCACGCTGCAGAGTAGTAGTCAGTGTAAAAAAAAATTATGTTCATCTTATCCGGTGTTGACGTAAGGCAGTGTTTTTGTTACCGCGAGTCAACTGTATTAAAATCATGTATGATAAGACCTCACATTTTTTGTTGTTGTGTTGTTAGTTGGCACCAATAAATATAAAAAATTCAAGGTTTGCCTGTATTTTTTTTCTGCTGCCTAAAAGTAGACTTTAAAACTGTACTTTTACCTACACACACTCAGCATACGGTACAAATTTATTTGAAAAAGTAATTTGTCGTCGGCTTAATATGCAAACTTGCTAAATCCACTTTTTAAGTAAATTAAGATTTTGATGCCGTGTGGCAGAGAAAAATACACCTCGTCGACCAGCATGTAGTTTTTCTTTAATTTAAGTCTTGAAGTGTGTAAAAATGTTTAATAAGAAAAACTGCTTAATCCAGTACATTATTAGTGTTTTATTTTTTTTTTTGTTTTTTTATTTTTGTAGCTTGTAGTCATACATTAAGCATACCATCAAATAAACCAACTTTATTTTTGATTTTCCTCTCAAGCTACAAATATGAAATATAAGATTTTTATACCCTTCACACAGTGAAAAAGGGTATATATAGGTTTGTCATTCCGTGTGAAATTTCTACAATTTTCATTTCCGACCCCATAAAGTATATATTTTCTGAAAGCTTATGAATAGAGGAGTCGATTAAGCCCTGACCGTCTGTCCGTCTGTCCGTCTGACCGTCTGTCCGTGTGTATGTTGAAATCAACTTTTTGAAGCCCCCCGACATAGGTTGGACCCGGGTAAGGTATTAAAATATCAGAAATATTCGGGAGTAGATCGGTAATGAAAATCAGAAACATCGGTACATAAACAACTGAGATATGAGCAAAAACCCACGACCACCTCGATTTTCTTTTCATAAAAACAACATTACAACAACAACATACATACATACAAACGTGTATACTGGTTAGAGAAAACGTGGCATCGAATCCCAGCTGAGGCAAAAAAATTTTTTTTTAAATTTTTTTAAAATTTTTTTTTTTAATTTTTTTTTTATTTTTTTTTTTATTTTTTATTTAATATATTATATATATTTTTATTATTATTTTTTTTTATTTTTTTTAATTTTTTTTTTAATTTTTTTTTATTTTTTTTTTTTGTTTTATATATATTATATATGTTTATAATAATTTTTTTTTTTTAATTTTTTTTTTAAATTTTTTTTTTATTTTTTATTTTTTTTTGTTTTTTTTAACATACATACGTGAATTTACTGTTATTGCATGACTACACGTTGTGAAGGGTATATAAGATTCGGCACGGCCGAATATAGCGCTTTTACTTGTTTTTCTGTAAAATTTGCTGAAAGGGAGTTAGCAGGTTTGCATATTAAGCCGACGTTATATTAATTATTCAAAAACTTATTGGCATTATTTTCTTAAATAATTAAAAAAATTTTAATTTTGAATAGCTATTCTTGGAACAATGTTAGCTGTCTTTCTTTTTTTGGTAAAAAATGATACAAATATATTTTAAATTGTATTCGATTTTTTTTAACGTTTTTATTAAGTTTAGTTTGTTACACAATACATGCGATTTTTGTTTCAATAAAAAACTTTTATTTATAATTTAATTTGCACACTTTAATTCAAGAATGTTCTTGATCTTTTTCGCAATTAAACATAATTGAAATACAAACACAAAATACACACAAAATTACTAGACGTACCAATGTTTTCGGGATGTTGCAAAAAATTCAATTATTGTAACACTCATTGCATTATCATTCTTGTGTAACTAAAATTAATAATATAGAAAACAGTTTGACTTAAACGCACGCCACGTACATATTTAAAGCATTTCAATCGGACAACTGTTGAAGAGTTTATGTACAAATTGTCGTAAATATTCACAGTCGGCAACAGGTGGGTGGCCACCAACGACTTGGCTCATTGGTGTTTACTACTTTATTTGTGTTTAGGGTGTGCTAGTGCAGTCGAAATGAACTGAGTTCTTTATTTGAGCTCAAACACCAAAGACTTTTTGTGTTTCGACAGGAAATCAAAATGAGCGGTTCTCTTTTTTTCATATTAAAATGCAAGTATGTATATATGCAGAGTTCTATTTACACGTTTGGCTGTTGACCAAAAGCTTAAGGGGAAAGTTTTTTTTATCGCCCTAATAAAGTCTACATACATTTTTGTTCAATATTTACAAATAATGCATCAAGAATATTTTACTAAATTATTAACTATTTTGAAAAGTTTAAATAAAAGTGCCTAAAATATTATTGATAACATTTTTCAATAATATTTATTTGGTTGTTGAGTTTAAGCTGGTTTATATGCATTTCACTGGTGCTTATGCCAGATCATCAGTAAACCTTTACCTAAAGCACAATTATGGGAGCATATCCCAAATAATTTAGTAAATTATTGATAAAATTTATTATAAACTAAATATAAATAAATATGTAAAAGTGTTAAAGTAACTATTGGATAAATGTGTTATAAGTATAATGTGATTCTAGATTATTTAAATTTTGCCAGATTAGCAATATTTGTTAGCAATATTACTTGTGCTGACTTAACACTGAACGGCTGCACCGATTAAGCTATTTTAATACCCGCCACTAAAAAAATCGAAATATCAATTTAAGACCCCATAAATAGTATATTTTCTGAGTCGGGGTTTCATTTTATGACGATCTAGCTATGTCCGTCCGCCTGTTCGGTTGTTGAAAGCACGATAGAGGTCGGACCGAAAAAGCTATGGGGCTAAAATTTTGCCAGAATCTTTCATATACACAAGGTTTGTTTGGCATTGAAAGTGGGCTAAATCTAGGGTTGCCATCCGTCCTCTTTTCCCCGGACACCGTCCTCTTTTTTAGGGCATCCGGGGCAGTCCTACTTCTTTTTTAGCAAATGTGCGGGGTTGTCCGGCTTTTTGCCCCTTCTCTGAAGTTTTTTTCTTACATCTAAACTTTAAGTCACAGATCACAAAATGTATTAAAAAAAGATTTAGGTGCTCGTACAATTAGTTTTGAAAAAGTACAATTTTAAAACTTCTCTTTGTACAAAATTAGTTTTATTATCCGAAATTGTCGCTATTTATCGAAGTGGCCTATTTTAACTTGTCTTTTATTTTAAAAAAGTTCGGCAAAGGGGTCTGCTTGTCAGCTGTGTGTTTTTCATAAAGTTTGTTTTTCAGATATAGAAAAAAGTCTTGAACAAAAAATATAGTAAGGGTATATAATTTCGATATAGATTGCCTAGAGTTTTACAAATATTTGAAGAGATGCGATGGTAATATATTGACTCAAAGTGGAAGTGTTGAAACATATATGTAAAATTTTTAAAGGTGTACATTCCCAATAATGAATGCAATGAATTTTTGTTGTTTTTTTTTTGGTTTTTTTGTTTTTATTTTCAACCATTAAATCAGAATGATATATTCAGTTTGTATTTTTGTAAATAAAGTTTTTTCGTAAAAACAAATTTTGTTTTTTATTTTAAATGGCGTCGCAAATTCTATCAAATTTAATTATACCCTTCACCTGTGGTGCACAAGGGTATATATAGCTTTGTCATTCCGTTTGTAATTTCAACAATTTTCATTTCCGACCCCATAAAGTATATATTTTCTGAAAGCTTATCAATAGAGGAGTCGATAAAGCGCTGACCGTCTGTCCGTGTGTTGGTTGAAATCAACTTTTAGAAGCAACTATATGTTCCTCAGATCTGTATATGGTATCAATCTCTTGGAAATATCCGGGAATGAATCGCTATTGAAATGCAGCACAATCGCCCGATAACTTTCTGATATATGAGCAAAAAACCACGACCACCTCGTTTTTTTTCACAATTACAACAACAACATGCATATATACTGGTTAGAGTAAACGTGGCATCGAATCCCAGCTGAACCAAAAAATTTTTTTTTTATTTTATATATTATTTATATTTTTTTTTATATATTTATTTTTATTTTTTAAAAATTTTCTTAAAAAATTTTTTTAAAAAATTTTAAAAAATTGTTTAAATTTTTTTTTTAAATTTTTTTTGTTGGTTTTTTAATATATTATTTTTTAATTTTTTTTTAAAACACATACGTAAACTCAATTTATAATTTTACAATGGTATGTTTTTTATATGTATTTTTTTACATCTATGTATGTACGTATTTTATATGACATGAATGGTGATACAAACAATGTTATTGCATGTATATAAGATTCGGCACGGCCGAATATAGCACTGTTACTTGTTTTATTTTATTTTAATATTATTTATATTTTATTATTTTTTTTAATATTTTTTTTTGTAATTTTTTTTATTATTATACCCTTCACACAGTGAAAAAGGGTATATATAGGCTTGTCATTCCGTGTGAAATTTCTACAATTTTCGTTTCCGACCCCATAAAGTATATATTTTCTGAAAGTTATGAATAGGGGAGTCGATTAAGCTCTGTCAGTCTGTCCGTCTGTCCGTGTGTATGTTGAAATCAACTTTTTGAAGCCCCCCGACATCACTTGGACCCGGGTGAGGTATTAAAATATCAAAAATATTCTGGAGTAGATCGGTATTGAAAATCAGAAATATCGGTACATAAACAACTGAGATATGAGCAAAAACCCACGACCACTTTGATTTTTTTTTCACAAAAACAACATTACAACAACAACATACATACATACAAACGTGTATACTGGTTAGAGTAAACGTGGCATCGAATCCCAGCTGAGCCAAAAAAAAATTTTTTTAATTTAATTTTTTATTTTTTATTTTATATATTATTTATATTTTTATTATTTTTTTTTGTTTGTAAATTTTTTTTTATTTTTTTTTTTGTTTTATATTTATTATTTATATTAATTATTATTATTTTTTTTTTTTAAATTTTTTTTAAAATTTTTTAAAATTTTTTTTAAATTTTTTTTTTCACACATACGTACGTAAATTTATAATTTTACAATGGGATGTTTTTATATATGTATGTACGTATTTCATATGAGATGAATGGTGATACAAACTACTGTTATTGCATGACTACACGTTGTGAAGGGTACATAAGATTCGGCACGGCCGAATATAGCACTGTTACTTGTTTTTTTAAATGTGTCCTCTTTTTTTGGGCAAATGTCCCACATTTTGTATGCTGGCGTCCTCTTTTTTTTTAAATAGAATGGCAACCCTAGCTAAATCAGAATAGTAGGAAGAGAGTTATAGCTCGTAATATAAGAGTAGATAAAAAAAACATGACCTTCCAACATTGAATAAAATGGAATTGTGTCTAAACGCATTAACGTAGAGCGATGAAATTTCGAATATATATTTTCTGAGTAAAAAGAATATTTTTCCTCGAAAATTTCTTAAGTCTATAAGTTGAGAAAGGAGTTATAAGTCAAAATGTACGAAAAATTATACCGCACAGACACGCCCAGTTCTACGCCCACCTCTCATCTAACGCTTTATCTCAAATTCATATAATTTATCTATGAATAACGATTTTAGAAGAATAACGGACTCTATATTAAAATATCTGAGTTGAATTTATTAGCAGAAACTACTTCGATACGCCTACTATAGCGTCCACTATTTTAAGGTGGCACGCCCACTTCAATGCCTACCTCCCATATAACGGTTTATCTCAAATTCATATAATTTCTCTATGCACAAAGTTTTTGGAAGAATAAAAGACTATATTGAAATATCTTAGTTTTATTTATTAGAAAAACTATATTGACACGCCTACTTTAACGCCCACTTTCATTGAAAGACTAAATTTACGAAAATATTTTACTAGCATATCGAAGTTATACAAAGAAAATGATACATATTTTAGTATAAAGAGATTATTCTATAGCGATTACTGTTAATAACAAAATAATAAATTGCGTGCTATAAAAGTACTTCAAATTGGTGGTGGGTATTAAAAATTCGGCACAGCCGAATATAGTGCTCTTACTTGTTCTTATTAAATGTTTGTCATATCAAACTTAGGTTTTTACGGAAAAAAATTATTTAATTTTTTTTGTAAATAATCTATGAAGCTAAAGAATGGTTTCTGTGGAAATTTTTTTCTTAAAATTTGAGGTAGGTGTGACACCCTTAAATAATTTATAATATCAAGAGTACTGTAATACTTTTTGGGCCTTATTCATAAAAAATATTTTAGGTTTATTGAAGGCTTATTTGACAAATTTCTCTACAAAATCTGTCAAATAAGACTTTAATAAATCTAAAATATTTTTTATGAATAGGGCCGTTTCGGTTCGTTTCGGGTATTAAAATAACAAGGGCGTGGCATATTCAAAAAAAAATAAACCTAAACTATTAAAACCTAAAACTTTGTGTGTTTAACTTTTGTCTCATTTGTCTTATTCCACACAAAAATTGATACAAATGGAGCAAGGAAATTGATATTCCCTTATACAGAAAACTATCTCATACAGTACAGTGCAGGGCAGTTGGGATGATAATGACAGGGGACAGCATTGTTGGAGTTTGTGGAGCTTGATGACCTACTAGTCCTTTACAGGGTTGTCAATGCACGTAGGGCCGAGGTAATCGAAATCTCTCACTTACTCATTTTATGCTTTGTCTAGATGCTATAGAGAGTTAGAAATTAAAGAGTGATGGAATGATTACCCTATAGGTCTGTCCAGTTTGATTTTATATATAGCGGGAGACGGAGCAAGGTACGTATAAAACACATTCCATATTTGTCAAAAACAGTCTTTTTCTTTACTTAATATTAAGGATTTATTAAGGTTTGGCTGTTTTTGAATTAGTGTGTAACATGTACAGGGCGATTTTTTTTCTACTTGGCTTTTACAGTGTAAAAACAGATTCGTGGCATGTGGGAATGCCAAAAGTTTTCAATGATGTTTGCCATTTCATTACCCCCCGACCACACGAGCGATTGCTTATGTCTTAATTTAAGCAATAACGCTGGCGTCATGACGGCATCAAATTGCCAATGTTCCAGCTAATATATATCTAGCTGGTGAACACGTAAAAATCTTAAAACATAAAATTGAAAATTTTGCTGAAGAATATTGTTCTGTAATTGAAAATTTTACAAAAAAAAAAATTATGTGAAAAAATTTCACTACAACCACTAAATTAACACTATTCTTTTGTCCTGGTATTTGAAAACTTAAATTTTTTATAATTACAATGTTAATTTAAATATAGTTAAGATTTTTTTCTGCGTCGTTCTCTGATAAATACATTTGTATTGTTGTTACATTTTATTTATTTATTTTTTTTTTTCAATTAAATTTGACAGCTTGTGTTAAAAGATTATTGCTCAGCAATGTATTATAACATTTATTGCTCAATATGTGTTCTAATACATATTCATGCGGTCCACACGTTAATACCTGGTGTTGGCAATAGATTTTGACAATTGCTTTGGCAATAATTGCCAAAGATATTGCTCGTGTGGTTGGGGGGTCATGAATAGACTTACAAATTACCAACTTTTGCAAATCATTGAATTATATTATCAAAATTCGTACTGCGTAAGAAATGTGTTTCACAAATTACGCCCATTTTATAGTCGTCAAAATCGATCCACTGAATAGCCTTTTCTAACTAACCAAATTTCGCACCAGTTTCACTGCATTCAGAGAATGCGTTTCGAGAAGAATATTGTTGCTGTATTAGTTAGTGTCATAGAAGATGGCGATATGTCAATTTGTGGCCATTGTTAAAAATTGGCCTTGTGTTATTTGACCTACTGGAGCCTTACGAAATATAGCTGCTGCAAGGACTGAAGCCAGATGACGTACTACAACGTCGTTTGTTTGGTTAATGGGCCATAGAAAAGTTGGGTGAAGATCCATTTTCTATCAAAAAATTGTCTTCAGCAACGAAGTTAATTTTTGGTTCAACAACAACGTCAACAAACAGAATTGCCGAATTTGGTGTAAAGAGCAGTCAGCGGCACTTCAAAAGCTGCCAATTCACACTGAAAGATGTACTGTTTGATGCGGCTTGTGGGTCGGTGGTATCTTTGGACGATATTTCTTTAAGAACGAAGTATATCGCAACGTTACAGTCTATGGAGCAAGGTACGGTGCGATTATTACCCACTTTGTTTTACCAAAAGGATTGGACTTGTTTAACCAGATAATTTCCACATGGCATGTGTTATCATGAATCTATTGAGAGGTGAGTTTTGGGAGCAATAAAAATCTCATTTTGATTGACCGACAAGATCATGTGATTTGACCACATTCTTTTATGTTGGTACGTAAATTCTCTTGTAGACAAGCCAGTCAGATTTCCAGCCCTGGAAAACAGCTGATATTTATAAGAAACTGGAAAATTAAAAAAAAAAATACTAATAGCGGACAACAACTGCATTAAATAATCTTAAAAAATTAATTTTCAGGCATTTATTTATCGCCCCAACACAAATTTTATTTACTTTTTTATACCCTTCACACAGTGAACAAGTAAAAGCGCTATATTCGGCCGTGCCGAATCTTATATACCCTTCACAACGTGTAGTCATGCAATAACAGTAAATTCACGTATGTATGTTAAAAAGAACAAAAAAAAAATAAAAAATAAAAAAAAAATTTAAAAAAAAAAATTTAAAAACAAAATTAAAAAAAAAAAATTATTATATACATATATAATATATATAAAACAAAAAAAAAATAAAAAAAAAATTAAAAAAAAAAATAAAAAAAAATAATAATAAAAATATATATAATATATTAAATAAAAAATAAAAAAAAAATAAAAAAAAAATTTTTAAAAAATTTAAAAAAAATTAAAAAAAAAATTTTTTTTTGCCTCAGCTGGGATTCGATGCCACGTTTTCTCTAACCAGTATACACGTTTGTATGTATGTATGTTGTTGTTGTAATGTTGTTTTTATGAAAAGAAAATCGAGGTGGTCGTGGGTTTTTGCTCATATCTCAGTTGTTTATGTACCGATGTTTCTGATTTTCAATACCGATCTACTCCCGAATATTTCTGATATTTTAATACCTTACCCGGGTCCAACCTATGTCGGGGGGCTTCAAAAAGTTGATTTCAACATACACACGGACAGACGGTCAGACGGTCAGACGGACAGACGGACAGACGGTCAGGGCTTAATCGACTCCTCTATTCATAAGCTTTCAGAAAATATATACTTTATGGGGTCGGAAATGAAAATTGTAGAAATTTCACACGGAATGACAAACCTATATATACCCTTTTTCACTGTGTGAAGGGTATATATAGGTTTGTCATTCCGTGTGAAATTTCTACAATTTTGATTTCCGACCCCATAAAGTATATATTTTCTGAAAGCTTATGAATAGGGGAGTCGATTAAGCGCTGTCCGTCTGTCCGAATATTTCTGATATTTTAATACCTCACCCGAGTCCAAGCGATGTCGGGGGGCTTCAAAAAGTTGATTTCAACATACACACGGACAGACGGACAGACGGTCAGGGCTTAATCGACTCCTCTATTCATAAGCTTTCAGAAAATATATACTTTATGGGGTCGGAAATGAAAATTGTAGAAATTTCACACGGAATGACAAACCTATATATACCCTTTTTCACTGTGTGAAGGGTATAAAAAGGGTATATATAGGTTTGTCATTCCGTGTGAAATTTCTACAATTTTGATTTCCGACCCCATAAAGTATATATTTTCTGAAAGCTTATGAATAGGGGAGTCGATTAAGCGCTGTCCGTCTGTCCGTCTGTCCGTGTGTATGTTGAAATCAACTTTTTGAAGCCCCCCGACATCGCTTGGACTCGGGTGAGGTATTAAAATATCAGAAATATTCGGGAGTAGATCGCTATTGAAAATCAGAAACATCGGTACATAAACAACTGAGATATGAGCAAAAACCCACGACCACCTCGATTTTTTTTTCACAAAAGCAACATTACAACAACAACATACATACATACAAACGTGTATACTGGTTAGAGAAAACGTGGCATCGAATCCCAGCTGAGCCAAAAAATTTTTTTTTTAATTTTTTTTTAAATTTTTTTTTTATTTTTTTTTTTATTTTTTTTTTTTATTTTTTATTTAATATATTATTTATATTTTTATTATTATTTTTTTTTAAATTTTTTTTTTTTAATTTTTTTTTTATTTTTTTTGTTTTGTATATATTATATACATAATAATTTTTTAAAAAATTTTTTTTTTAAAAAATTTTTTTTTAAAAAAATTTTTTTTTTTTTAAATTTTTTTTTTTTAAAAATTTTTTTTTTAAATTTTTATTTTTTTTTTTGTTTTTTTTAACATTCATACGTGAATTTATAATTTTACAATGGGACGTTTTTATATATGTATGTTTTTATATGTATGTACGTATTTCATATGGGATGAATGGTGACACAAACCACTGTTATTGCATGAATTCACGTTGTGAAGGGTATATAAGATTCGGCACGGCCGAATATAGCGCTCTTACTTGTTAAAACTACCATGTTTATTTTTTAGTTTTAAAACCCAAACAGTTAAAAAATCACCCGATATTTGGAACTAGTATGTATAATATATGTATGTATGTACATGAGTTTGTGTAGTGATTTGCTAAAAATTTATTTTTAATCGTTTCTTCTGTGTGTCTTTAACGGTATTGGATAAAAAATATTTTTGCAAACATTAAAAAAAAAAACCAAAAAAAAAAATGTGAAATTATATTTACATAAGACTTCACAATGATTTTTGAATTAATTAAATAATTTCTCGAATTTGTTTTTGTTTAAACAAATTGCAAACTTCCGGTTGTTGGACAATTAACACCTTTTAAAAGACAAAACACCATCATACACATGAATATTTCGTAACCAATATATTGTCTTTAAATGACGACAGCATAAAACCGTTTGCAATTAAGCAAAAGCAAAAAATTAAAATTTAAAAGGTTTATGCACTTTAACGCTTATGCATACAGAACATACATATGTACATACTTAGTATATTCATATATACATTTATGTATGTAACTATGTATTATTTATACATACATATGTACG